>CAWUFW010011611.1:0-600835 GCA_963921515.1 Calotriton arnoldi | reverse complement strand
TAGGATGCTTGTTTTCCGGTCCAGGAAGACATGGCTTGGCAGTTCGGGCTGGACTGTTCCCATGAGGCACAGGGTCAGACTGATTTGCATATGGCCATGTCTGAACTGGGGTGGTGGAGTGAGCTAAAGAATGATGATGGATTAAACCCAGATCAGTTGACTGGGGGTGAGTGTTTGATTGGCTCAAGCGTTCCGTCCATCATCCCCTTTTGTATCGCTTTGTTCGCCCTAAGTTGGCGGGGTATGCCCAGACGTGGGTCCCTTGCTCACTTTGCCACTGGATTCAAGCAAGCCTGGCTGATGACGGCTGAAATGCCAGAAACCGGTCCTAGGATGCTTGTTTCCGGTCCAGGGAAGACATGGCTTGGCAGTTCGGGCTGGACTGTTCCCATGAGGCACAGGGTCAGACTGATTTGCATATGGCCATGTCTGAACTGGGGTGGTGGAGTGAGCTAAAGAATGATGATGGATTAAACCCAGATCAGTTGACTGGGGGTGAGTGTTTGATTGGCTCAAACGTTCCGTCCATCATCCCCTTTTGTATCGCTTTGTTCGCCCTAAGTTGGCGGGGGTATGCCCAGACGTGGGTCCCTTGCTCACTTTGCCACTGGATTCAAGCAAGCCTGGCTGATGACGGCTGGAATGCCAGAAACCGGTCCTAGGATGCTTGTTTCCGGTCCAGGGAAGACATGGCTTGGCAGTTCGGGCTGGACTGTTCCCATGAGGCACAGGGTCAGACTGATTTGCATATGGCCATGTCTGAACTGGGAGTGGTGGAGTGAGCTAAAGAATGATGATGGATTAAACCCAGATCAGTTGACTGGGGGTGAGTGTTTGATTGGCTCAAGCGTTCCGTCCATCATCCCCTTTTGTATCAGCTTTGTTCGCCCTAAGTTGGCGGGGGTATGCCCAGACGTGGGTCCCTTGCTCACTTTGCCACTGGATTCAAGCAAGCCTGGCTGATGACGGCTGGAATGCCAGAAACCGGTCCTAGGATGCTTGTTTCCGGTCCAGGGAAGACATGGCTTGGCAGTTCGGGCTGGACTGTTCCCATGAGGCACAGGGTCAGACTGATTTGCATATGGCCATGTCTGAACTGGGGTGGTGGAGTGAGCTAAAGAATGATGATGGATTAAACCCAGATCAGTTGACTGGGGGTGAGTGTTTGATTGGCTCAAGCGTTCCGTCCATCATCCCCTTTTGTATCGCTTTGTTCGCCCTAAGTTGGCGGGGGTATGCCCAGACGTGGGTCCCTTGCTCACTTTGCCACTGGATTCAAGCAAGCCTGGCTGATGGCGGCTGGAATGCCAGAAACCGGTCCTAGGATGCTTGTTTCCGGTCCAGGGAAGACTATGGCTTGGCAGTTCGGGCTGGACTGTTCCCATGAGGCACAGGGTCAGACTGATTTGCATATGGCCATGTCTGAACTGGGAGTGGTGGAGTGAGCTAAAGAATGATGATGGATTAAACCCAGATCAGTTGACTGGGGGTGAGTGTTTGATTGGCTCAAAGCGTTCCGTCCATCATCCCCTTTTGTATCAGCTTTGTTCGCCCTAAGTTGGCGGGGGTATGCCCAGACGTGGGTCCCTTGCTCACTTTGCCACTGGATTCAAGCAAGCCTGGCTGATGACGGCTGGAATGCCAGAAACCGGTCCTAGGATGCTTGTTTCCGGTCCAGGAAGACATGGCTTGGCAGTTCGGGCTGGACTGTTCCCATGAGGCACAGGGTCAGACTGATTTGCATATGGCCATGTCTGAACTGGGGTGGTGGAGTGAGCTAAAGAATGATGATGGATTAAACCCAGATCAGTTGACTGGGGGTGAGTGTTTGATTGGCTCAAGCGTTCCGTCCATCATCCCCTTTTTGTATCGCTTTGTTCGCCCTAAGTTGGCGGGGGTATGCCCAGACGTGGGTCCCTTGCTCACTTTGCCACTGGATTCAAGCAAGCCTGGCTGATGACGGCTGGAATGCCAGAAACCGGTCCTAGGATGCTTGTTTCCGGTCCAGGGAAGACATGGCTTGGCAGTTCGGGCTGGACTGTTCCCATGAGGCACAGGGTCAGACTGATTTGCATATGGCCATGTCTGAACTGGGGTGGTGGAGTGAGCTAAAGAATGATGATGGATTAAACCCAGATCAGTTGACTGGGGGTGAGTGTTTGATTGGCTCAAGCGTTCCGTCCATCATCCCCTTTTGTATCGCTTTGTTCGCCCTAAGTTGGCGGGGGTATGCCCAGACGTGGGTCCCTTGCTCACTTTGCCACTGGATTCAAGCAAGCCTGGCTGATGACGGCTGGAATGCCAGAAACCGGTCCTAGGATGCTTGTTTCCGGTCCAGGAGAAGACATGGCTTGGCAGTTCGGGCTGGACTGTTCCCATGAGGCACAGGGTCAGACTGAGTTTGCATATGGCCATGTCTGAACTGGGGTGGTGGAGTGAGCTAAAGAATGATGATGGATTAAACCCAGATCAGTTGACTGGGGGTGAGTGTTTGATTGGCTCAAACGTTCCGTCCATCATCCTCTTTTGTATCGCTTTGTTCGCCCTAAGTTGGTTGGGGTATGCCCAGACGAGGGTCCCTTGCTCACTTTGCCACTGGATTCAAGCAAGCCTGGCTGATGACGGCTGGAATGCCAGAAACCGGTCCTAGGATGCTTGTTTCCGGTCCAGGGAAGACATGGCTTGGCAGTTTGGGCTGGACTGTTCCCATGAGGCACAGGGTCAGACTGATTTGCATATGGCCATGTCTGAACTGGGGTGGTGGAGTGAGCTAAAGAATGATGATGGATTAAACCCAGATCAGTTGACTGGGGGTGAGTGTTTGATTGGCTCAAACGTTCCGTCCATCATCCCCTTTTGTATCGCTTTGTTCGCCCTAAGTTGGCGGGGTATGCCCAGACGTGGGTCCCTTGCTCACTTTGCCACTGGATTCAAGCAAGCCTGGCTGATGACGGCTGGAATGCCAGAAACCGGTCCTAGGATGCTTGTTTCCGGTCCAGGGAAGACATGGCTTTGCAGTTCGGGCTGGACTGTTCCCATGAGGCACAGGGTCAGACTGATTTGCATATGGCCATGTCTGAACTGGGGTGGTGGAGTGAGCTAAAGAATGATGATGGATTAAACCCAGATCAGTTGACTGGGGGTGAGTGTTTGATTGGCTCAAGCGTTCCGTCCATCATCCCCTTTTGTATCGCTTTGTTCGCCCTAAGTTGGCGGGGGTATGCCCAGACGTGGGTCCCTTGCTCACTTTGCCACTGGATTCAAGCAAGCCTGGCTGATGACGGCTGGAATGCCAGAAACCGGTCCTAGGATGCTTGTTTCCGGTCCAGGGAAGACATGGCTTGGCAGTTCGGGCTGGACTGTTCCCATGAAGCACAGGGTCAGACTGATTTGCATATGGCCATGTCTGAACTGGGGTGGTGGAGTGAGCTAAAGAATGATGATGGATTAAACCCAGATCAGTTGACTGGGGGTGAGTGTTTGATTGGCTCAAGCGTTCCGTCCATCATCCCTTTTGTATCGCTTTGTTCGCCCTAAGTTGGCGGGGGTATGCCCAGACGTGGGTCCCTTGCTCACTTTGCCACTGGATTCAAGCAAGCCTGGCTGATGACGGCTGGAATGCCAGAAACCGGTCCTAGGATGCTTGTTTCCGGTCCAGGGAAGACATGGCTTGGCAGTTCGGGCTGGACTGTTCCCATGAGGCACAGGGTCAGACTGATTTGCATATGGCCATGTCTGAACTGGGGTGGTGGAGTGAGCTAAAGAATGATGATGGATTAAACCCAGATCAGTTGACTGGGGGTGAGTGTATGATTGGCTCAAACGTTCCGTCCATCATCCCCTTTTGTATCGCTTTGTTCGCCCCTAAGTTGGCGGGGGTATGCCCAGACGTGGGTCCCTTGCTCACTTTGCCACTGGATTCAAGCAAGCCTGGCTGATGACGGCTGGAATGCCAGAAACCGGTCCTAGGATGCTTGTTTCCGGTCCAGGGAAGACATGGCTTGGCAGTTCGGGCTGGACTGTTCCCATGAGGCACAGGGTCAGACTGATTTGCATATGGCCATGTCTGAACTGGGGTGGTGGAGTGAGCTAAAGAATGATGATGGATTAAACCCAGATCAGTTGACTGGGGGTGAGTGTTTGATTGGCTCAAACGTTCCGTCCATCATCCCCTTTTGTATCGACATCAGTAAAAATAGCCTGACAGTTACATCTGTAACAGGTGCATTCTAGCAGCTAGGCCTTTCTGAGCATGTGCAGTGCTCTGGCTCAGTACTGAAGGAGTTAATTATAGTTCCTGACTCAAGTGAAATACGAGAGCAGGCAACAGTGAAGAGGGAGAAAGCACATGGCTAACTAAAATGGCTGCCAAGAACAAAATGGCTTCAGCTCATGCTAACAGCGATTTCTGCTAATTTCCACAGGGGCTTCAAGCCCTTTTCTCAAACTCCTCATTAACAATAAATCTCGCCGAGCAAGCAGCGCATGCGCTGCAACGCTAGGCAAGACCTAAAAAGGGTGACCGTAACAGTCAAACACAATATAGACCAATCTCCCTTTTGGATTCCCTAGTGAAGGTGGCTGGGCGTATTCTTTTGGATCGTTTGCAGGAATGGGCAGAATCTAATAACATCCTCTCAGACCTGCAGTATGGTTTTAGACCTGGGCTGGGGACCACCGAACAGGCTATTAACTTGGATCTTTTAATCGGCAAATACACACATATTAAGGAAGGGAACATGTTTTTAGTTTTTGTGGATTTGTCGTCTACCTTTGACTTCGTGGTCCACGAGAAACTGTGGTCCATTATGTCTAGTCTAGGAGTGGATTGCACTATTGTAAATTTCCTCAGAGATCTGTATGCATTGGGTAGTGGCAGAGTACGCTACGGTATTGATGGCAATTGTACCAAGTCTTTTAATATAAGAAGAGGGGTCCGTTAAGGATGTGTCCTTGCCCCCTTTCTGTTTAATCTTTACCTTAACAGTGTAGGGGATACTTTGGCAAGCAAGTGCACTGACCTACCCCAAATTGGCCATCCTCCTATTCCGGCACTTTTTTATGCCGATGATGCCGTCCTGATGGCTCGTACCCCCCTTGCCCTTCAGCGCTTAGTGGACGAATTTGCCACTTTTATGCGGGACCATGGATTGAAAATTAACATTGGTAAAACTTTTGCTATGAACATTGACAGCATGGCCTCTCGATGTCGAGACATCTCCATTGAGGGTGAAAAAATCGCATACACAACAACTTTTTCCTACCATGGGATAGTATTTAGTCCCACTGGGAAATGGCAATAGGCTATAAAATCTAGACTATCTCAATTTATTAAGACTACGAGGGCCCTGCTGCAGTTCGCTTGCACCCAAGGCATCAAACATACGAGGGAAATGCTGATTTTTACAAGACCAAATGTAGACCTACTGCTATGTACGGGGCTGAATTGTGGGCCTATGGGCAGACTGATAGTCTCCAACTTGAAGAAAATACTTTTTGGAGAAACCTCTTAGCAGTTCCAAAAAGCACTTCAACTTATGTCTGTCACACAGAACTAGGAGTCCCCTATATTGTTGACCTGATCAGGATACAGCCAGTGTTATTATGGCGCAAAATTTGGTCTTCTGAACACACTACATTAAATCGATCGATTATTATCGATTGTCTCAGATCCACATCAGCCATTAAAATTCCCTGGCTCAAATTTGTACAGAACTTTTTAGCAGATATTGGCCACCCTGAATATTTTAATCATCCGAGAACCTGGCCCCGTCCCAAGAAAAATACTGAAAATGAAATGTTTAACTGTATTAGAGGAAACGAGACTAGCATCTGAAATACTGAAACAGTCTGTCCAGAGGAACTAGATGACTTTGACCAGTTTTAATATTCAGAAGGTTTGCTGGGGTTAAAATCTGAACTGACCACGGATGCAATCAATAAAGGGCTCCGAGTATGGTCTCGAGTTTGGCCTCGTAAAATTACCTCCACGGGGGAGTGGTCTGATATGCCCCTTGCTTTGTGTTGTACATCGTGGAAGCGACCCTCGTGCATGTGCTGTGTGAAAAGATAGTCCAACCTGGACCCGCTGCTGTGTGTGGCAGAGACGTGTGTAGTGCCTGGCAGATGGATTGTGTGCCCTCCGCAGATCTGTTAGTCCCAGTGCCCCTGCGAACACTCTCAGTGACTCTGAGACCGTGGCTTGGCATGAGACCGTCATCCTGTCAAGGTCCGGAGACATTGTGGCGTTCATGTCCCCACCCAATATTAGGATACCTGGGGGCATGTCGAGCAGTAGTTTACTTACTGCCGGGAGAGTTTTGGCATGCAGTTTCAGGGTATATAAGTAGAGCACAGATTAAGGGCCTGTCCCTCCCACATTCCAGCTATTGCCAAGTATCTGCCCGATAGGTCCTGCCAAGTGCGGCCCGGCAGGAAGGGTCTTGTATTTTTTATCAAGATCCCCACTCCTCTAGAACCTGAGGTAAATCCTGCGTGGGCCACAAGAGTGTAGCCAGATCTATTGAGCGCCTGATAGTGGTTACCCCAGCGGTGTGTCTCCTGCAAAATAACCAGGTCAGGGAAGTGCCTGCGCAAATATTGTAGGACCTTGGTACGTTTGATTTTGTCCCCAAGGCCATTGACGTTCCACCTCCAGACCTTTAGATCCGTTGTGGAATGTGTTGTCATAGTGTAACCTGGGGACTTGCTACCCTACTTCCCACCCAACCGCCCTCCCCTCCTCCCCACCATTCCAAATTAGAGTTTTGTGGAACCTACGCAGTAGTGTATGTACAGCAAAAACAGCAGAACCGTTAAACATTCCAAATTCACTAATACTTCAACACATTCCCCTGAGACCTCCCCCTCCCCCTCTCCCTGCTACCCTGCACCGTAGGTCTAGAACTACCCACTTCCCCAATTTGCAGAGTGCCTGTCGCCCTTTTCTAACCATTACAACACACTGGGGTGGGCTAGCACCGTCACCTCTAACCCAAAGGCAGCCCACCCTTTCCTCCCATAGCTTAAAATTTAAATTGTGTCCTCTTACATATTAGAATCTGGTCCCGACACTTACTTATCTTTGCACGGCTATGAAGTCCTCAGTTCAGTGCCCATCAGTGTGTCCAAGGCCCAGCCCTGGCCCAGCATGCTGCACCCATCCAATCAGAATGCCCTCACATTTAAGTGGAGGTTATAGCCCTCCCCATCCTACACCCTCACTCAGCAGGGCTCCGTGAACAATCCTCCGAAAGGGATCTCCCATCTGTACTATTGTTGTGAGGCCCCCTGGTGGAGCCGTTGCTCTTCTCTCCGCATTGTATCTGATCCAGTTCCCATTGTTGCTGCAGCCTGGGTGCTTTTCCGCCGTCCCGCCAGTTCCATACCTTGGTGCTCTGTGTGCCCTTTCGACTGTGAAAAAGTTGCGAGAGATGTTTGGGTTTCGGGTAGTCGACGATAAGGTCCTCCAGGAAGAGGTCCATTGAGGGACCCGCCAAACCCTCAGGGACCCCCACTACCCTTATGTTATTTCTACCAGCTCTCCCCTCCTGGTCTTCCAATTTTGCAGCCATCAATTTGTGTTGGTGGGAGAGTCGTTGGACTTGGTCTTCTAGTTTACAGGTGGTGGATTGGAGGGCCCTAATCTTCGTCTCTGCCACCGCAACTTTTTCAGATGTTTTGTTCATGTCCGCCCTCAGAAGGTTCACTTCTATAGTGACTTTGTCCATTTTGGACTCAAGGGTCGTTCCCAGTTCATGGATAGCTGCCGTTATGGCTCCCAGCGAGGGTTCCGTTGTCTCTTGGTTCTCGGACGCTGCCGTCCCCTCCGCCGACGTTAGTCGGGGAACCGTATACTTGTCCAGTTTATTTATATGGGACAGGGCCCTCCCATGGAATGCGTTCTCTTTCCGAGGGGGAGACTCTCTCCGATTCGTCCCTGTCATGAATTTGCGTGAACTATCAGGGGGTTCCTCGTAGGCACCAAACTGTAGTGTGAGTGGGGGGATGGGTGAGGGACCCCAACCCCACTATTGGTGCCTCAGACCACCCTTTGTCAGTATTCCTGATCCACAGGCTGATTTTAGAGGGCTCTGCTCCAGGCCTAGAACACCACAGGCCCTCGCCCTGCAGGGTTCACCCTCCTCACCTCGGGTTCCGTAGCGCCACAGTGCCCAGCCGCAGATCACTCTCCAGGGGCGTTGGGGTCTTGTCCCGATCTATGCAGGTATGTGGAGGGGGGGTGCTAGCTCTTTCGGGTGGTAGCCCCACACACCTTTTTGCACTCTGGACCTTCGTCTCTCCCACTATGGCCAGTCTGGGTCATTTACCACATGCCATCTGCGATGGTCATCGCCCAGAGGGCACTCGATTCAGCTCTCCACAATGGCAGCAAGCCCCGATCCCCGCTGATGGGAGGAAGGTGTGTGCAACCTCCCTCCGTTGTTCAACATGCAGATTTAGCCCCTTCGCACAGGTGGGTCCAGTACCTGCTCAAACGGATATCTTGGGCCCCAGGTGTTGGAGTTGTATGGTGGTGCAGGAGCAGGTTCTCCAGGGTCAGCGTGGGCCCAGTTGCTGCCACTCACCAGGTTCTCCCCCTCTCAGGCAGCCACAGAGAAGCAGCACTCCCCACCGCCAACCAGGCTCTTCCTTAAGGTGCGGAGGGGAGCAGGGACCGGGAGCTTCGCTCCGATATGGGGCAGTATGGCGCTCCCGTCGTCCGGGCCCAGCCGCCCTCGCTGCTCAGTTGACTGGTGGCGTCGGCCCGCGCCCTTGCACTCGGGCACAGGCCCATTCCAGGCTTAGTCCGCTCTCAACAGCCACTCTCCGGCGGCCCTTGGTACTCAGCTGTCGGGCGGCCCCTCTCGGAGTATCGCAGCGAAAGCCTCTGCACCGCCGGCTGCGCAGAGCCAGGATTTGCGGGCTCGTGTCCGTGACATGAGCAGTCCCCCACATTGCAGGACACCCCTGTATGCCCCTTGTCGTGGGTCGGGCGGATTTAGTGCAGATTTAAGGAGGACATGGGGTGGTCGCTACAGAGCTTTCACGCTAAGCGACCATCTTGTCTGGCGCCTAGCCACGCCCCCCCTCCAAACTGCCTATTCTTAGTTTTGTCTGAGTATCTCACGCCATCTATTCAGAGCTCTCTAGTTCCCCCATGTTAGGTGTGAGGCGCCTCATTCTCAGTCTGTTCACAGCTTTCTAATAGTTCCATGTTGCGTATGATTACCTTACGGGCTCTGCACAGTACCTTAGGGGCTCCTAGGCAAATATGAGGGTCTCGCGTAGTACGCCCAGAGATATTTAGTTTTCGTATGTCAGGGGTAAATGTCCATTCATTGCTCTTTAGTGGACCCATGTCAGTCTCGAGTGTCTGATCTAGTATGCTTAGAGGTCTCTAGCAGTCTCATTTTAACTGTCTCATCCTGTTTTTCATTGCCTTTTCTGCACCGCATGTTACGCAGTATATAAAGAAGTCTTTAGTTCATGTGTCTCTCATCAGACTGGAGATGCAGGCAGGTGGTGCAACAGGATGAATTTGTAGTTGTGGCGTTATACAAGAGTTGGCTTTGAAAATAAACCGGCCACGTTGGAGTTTAGCAGCGCAACACTCATCCAAGACTTTTATGCCTCACCAATTTCAAATGTCACCAGCTGCCACTGTCACGTGCACCCTTAGAAATTACCACAATGAAAGAAGATTTACTAGAAAAGGAAGTAATACTGGAGGTGAACATGTCAGGATTGAAGGAGAGGGAGTGGACAGAAAAAATGGAGGAAGATGAAGAAATGGAAGGACTCATCAGATACAGGAAGGTTGGAACAAAATGTGCCAGAATATTCCTAATGATCTTGTCAAGTATTGGGAAGTTAGGTGGGAGTTGGGCATCATCGATTCTGTAGTGTCAAGGAGACAAGATCATCCCACCTGAAGACATGAGGCAAAGCAAGGATCGTTAGTCTGGACCACGAGGATCTCTGAGGTCGGAGTCTCACAATAAGTAAAGTACATTCTGAGTATTGGTGGCCAGGCATGGATGCTATGGTGGAAGACGCGGTGAAGAATTGTATGAGTTGCAGCAACAATGATAAGACAATCCAGTTAAGGAAGCCACCATTGTCTCCTGTGTCTGTACCCAACAATCCTTGGGTCAAGGTGGCGTTGGACATTATTGGTCCACTCAATCTGGAAAATGCTGCATGAAAACTTTATCATTGTTCCTGTTTATTACCATTCATGTTGGGTGGTTGCCAAATGTGTACACCACGTGAATACATCTAACATAATCACTTTCCTGAGATACATCTTTTATAGTGAAAGTACACCAGAGGTAATAATCATAGACAATGGGGTACAATTTACTATTGACCAAATGAAGGATTGCCTTAAAGATTGGTCAGCCAAATATCTCAAGACTGCTCTTTATTGCCCGTGCGCAAATGGGCTATTTGAAAGAATGAACAAGATGGTAAAAGAATGATTTCGACATGCTGAAATGTGGTGTGTGCCTGCTAATTAAGTCTTACAAGAAGCTCTTTGGATGTATTGTACCACACGCAATAGTGTAACAGGGGTATCTCCTTTTGCTTTCCTTTAAACGAGGCACCCCCAAACTAAAATTACAGCCTTATGGATAAACACATCAAGATCTGCTGTGGTGAACAGGTCTGACATTGCAAAGAGGATATCATCCACTAGCCCAAGTTCAATGATAGATACAATAGAATGAAGGCTGTGAAGGCACCATTGTTCTGTAAAGGAAATTAGGTTCGGGTGGAATTACAAAAGGACAGGAGAATTAATGGAATATGGTTCTCATCACCTACGGAAATTGACCAAGTATGCTGGAACGTTGTGACATAGGAGAATGGTCAAGTGTGGGGAATGGATAAAATTGTCAAGTGTGATCAGCACAACCACACACTGGGAGAGCCTATTCCAAACAATGTGGAAGAGGGTGAACAATTTGGGCACGCTGTGAGACAATGCGTAACCCCTGGGTGGCATAAGGATTATTTGATGTGATGAATAATACATGCTGCTGCTTATGTTCTTTTGGACCTTTTATACTCCGCTATGTATATTTTCTAATGGATTTCTTGCATAATGTATTATTGCGTATCTCAGTAAGTTATTGGTTATGTTATGTACGTTTTCAACCTATAGTTTATCTTGGGCCTTTACATAATTTAGTACATTCCCTTTGTAGCTCACATAGTGTTCGTTTGGTCTCCATGTTTCATACGGTTATGTTTGACCTTAATTTATGTTTTTCTCCCTTCCAGTGTTACTTTTCTTTGTTAATTCAGGAGGTGTGTTGTAACCTTATTTCCTCTTATCCACAGGCATATACATTTCCTCGCGTCTTCCCATTTTCCCCCTTCCTTCCTGTAAATGGTTTTACCCTCTGCCTTAACTGTTGATAACGAACCTTCTAGTCTGACTGGATTTTGAGATGGTGAATAAAGCTGCTTCTGAGTAACTCGTGTGGAGAATTTTACTTACAGCAGTTTTCTTGTGTTTCACCCTGGCAAGAATTGTGTTTGCTGCTTGAGTAGAGTTTCACCCCCCTCAATAGGAAACCCAGTTTCTTACAATTGTCTTTTGCAAGCCTTATTATGGAACACATATGCATGTATGGAACAGGTATTTAGACTAGGGGTGGGCGAAAAATTCCGTTCTGTGGTGGGATTGGTGTAATGTTTTCTGGTGTGCGGCTCCAGAATGGTAAGTTGGTGAGCACAAGTGAGATTTGGCGTCCCGTAGGTGTGATTTCCGGTCCTAGGAGGACATCCAGTGAGATTTTTCTAATGAGGGGGTCATGAACGTTCGCAGTCAGAAGGCTGCCGCTCGAGTAGAAGGAACATGCTTCGGGCACTAAATCACAGTTTGATCCTGCAGATTGTTTACGTAACTCCACGGAATTCCGCGGACTCAAATTCCGCAAGTACGGCCCACCCCTAATTTAGACCTTCAAAACACAATAGGCACTAAATTCCTTGCTAATTGAATCTTATTGGAAAATGTACAATTGAGCAAGCTAGATCATTTCCTTCATAGCATATCTATCTTGCCATCAAGCCACTGGGTGTGTCAATAATATTGCCAACCTTTCAAAGCGAACAAAGGATTATATGGCAAGTCACTGCTAGGAGGGGACAAGGGTCCATCAGAGGAACGAAGATTCAAAGATGGACAAGCAATTACTTCCATCTCCTCCAAGTCATGTTTTGGTCTGTCGGCCATTACACAGATACCTTCAGTAACAGCTCTCATTCTCAGGACGTTTATAAACTTTCAACTGATTCAAAAATCACCAGGCACACCATTTGAAGGTCTATGTGTACCTGTACTCTCACACCTCCAGTCTTGGTTGACATAGATGCTGAAAGTAAGGATGTGGGGAGGTTGCTATAGCACCCTCCAGATAACTGTGCTAGAGCTGTGGATGCTTAGTAAAGATACGTTTAAATATTTTCTTTATTTTGTCACATTTGCTCTGTGTTTGAAGACAAAGTGCAAGTGACAGGCAAAGTCTTTTGACAAAATGCTCCATATTACTTTAACATGGAGATTAGTGTTTACTTTTCGTTCTCTAACTATAAATTGAGAGGATTTTGTAAAGAGAACTGTGTGACAATCTTGCTGGAGTATAGGAGCGTGAAAGGAAAGACTGTAGGGTGTTATTTTTTAACACAACAAAATTTACATAGCTGTAAATGGACTGTTCAAATATTTCAAAATATATCAGCAGATAATGAAAGCACAAATATAGCACTTTTTTGTCATTCTGAAGTTTGATGGAAACGCACATTTTAATAAATTGAAAATAAATCAAGACACTAAGGGGCCGATTACGAGTTTTGGTAATCGGTCGTGCCCACGCACCACTGGGACTCCACCCGCCTGCCAGATTAAGACTTTAAAGTGGTCTGGCGGGTGGCTGGTCCCGCGGTGGTGCCTCTTTCAAAGGCTGCGGTGCCTTTGTAAAAAGACACCACAATGGGGCTGCACAGCAAGGTTCCTGCACGGCATGGACTCGAAAGTCCATGCCGTGCAGGAACTGGTGTGCATGCACACAGGGGGGCACATGTTATGCCCCCCTGTGTGCATCCACATGTGGTGAAGGCACCTTTGTTTTCACGCCGCTACGGTTTAAATGGAGGCGGAATCTCCGGGCACATGTAATGCCCCCCTGTGTGCATCCACATGTGGTGGAGGCACCTTTGTTTTCACTCCGCCACGGTGTACATGGAGGAGGAACCTCCATGACACCGCCGGCGGAGAGGAAACTCGTAATATGCTTGGCGGGACCGCGGGAGTCCCACCCAGCATATTGCGGCCTCTGACTGCCAGACTCGTAATCAGGCCTTGAATGAAGTGCAAATTATAATTATTCACTGAAACCCAAATTCCTCACATTGGGGCATATTAGCAAGACCCACGTTAAAATTATCGCCGTTTTAGCGGCAGGAAACTGCAGCTAAAACTGCGATAATGGGCTTGCTAATATGAGTTATGGAATTCCAATAGAAGCCCAGGTTAGACGTCCTGCACATCTAACCTGGGCTTCTATTGGAATTCTATAACGCATATTAGCAAGCCCATTATCGCCGTTTTAGCGGCAGTTTCCTGCCGCTAAAACGGCGATAATTTTAACGTGGGTCTTGCTAATATGCCCCATTGTTTCTTGTGCTCTATCACTTTAGCTGCATGTATGTGCAAATGTATTGGCCATTTCAATGAAAAATGTGCTGTCTGTAAATGGCTACCACAATATATGTGTGGTGGTATGCTCCAAAATGCACCCCTGGTTGCGTACCACATCCATATCACTCTCCTGATGAATGGGCATGACTCATTTGCTGTACTTGTGAAGACCTGCCAACTCACACAGTGCCACTGTGTATCACACAATTTCAGCTCCCTTCACATGGCCACCCGGGAAGGAGCCGAAATCCCACGTGGCAGGTAAAGCGAGCTGAAAACTGCTGTAAATAGTAGATTTCTAGCCAGTGACGTAACAAAACTTGAGGGGGGCCACCCTGCAAAGTGCATTGAGGGTCCCCTCCCAGACTCAGTCAGGAGCTCTCAGGCAGGAGCCCGCCACTCGTGCACCTGGAGCTCGGGCCCCCGCACCTCACACAATGACATTATTTTGTAAGTTGGCAGGTATGTTGGTGTGGCACTTGAATGTTTCACAGTCCCTATGAGTTCAGTGATGTAACATTGATGCCAGCACCCCCACTCTGATAATTGTTCCAGCACCACTGATGGTTGAGTTTTGAAGTGAATTGGGAGCATGAGCAGACACATAGCACTCCAAGAATCATCACACTTAATGCAACAGTAACAGACCGGCAAGTCTGCTACTGGACCCTGGGGAAGACCAGGATCCACAGCGGCTAGCAGGAAGGAATCTGTTCCTAGCACAACTGCACTTGTGTTCCTGGCCAGGTCCTAGAAAGAAGAAATTTATAACTAAACAAAGGTAAGGAATTCATGTGTCGGAGCATGCTGGAGTAAAGCTCAGCATGAAGGGGAAGTTACAAATGAAGCACAGACAAGTCTTATCACGCACACACGTGCTCTGATTTGCTTCTCTAATTTGGTTTAAGCTTTTTTTTTTAAATCATGACATGAATTATGCAACGTCCAGATTCATTCATCGTACAACCTTTACCAAATATCCTATTAAGGGACCTTGCTGGAGCCTTTTCTATTTCCCGCTGCCATAAAATACTCACTAGAATTAATTTCACTTGCAGAAAGGAACACCAGCATAACATTTCACTTAATGCTTGATCTGCAGTTACGCAGTGGCCTAGTGTCTGTGACCTCATTATGCGTATGAGCTCTGAGGGCCTGCTTATTACAGAATCCTGGATGGGGAAATATTCCAATTATATTTGTGCACTGTTTTATCATACTATCATGTGATTATTCTATATGATAGAAGGAAAATAAATGGCAGAGGATGCTTTAACATTTTAGAGCTGCTAATCAATGTCAATAATTTTAGCAGTAAATCTGCCAATTAATTGCTAGCTCCTGATATAAATGGTCTATTATGATCTGACATGGACACACGTGGCCTATTATCAACTCTGTGGCGTAACACAGGCCAGGGGGCCCCCTCAGCACAGTACTCTGTCCAAGAGCTCCTGATTGATTCCGGAGGGGGCCCTCCACGTTACGCCAGGGTATCAACTTTGTCGATTCCCCAGTTATCCACACTTCCTGGCAAATTTCCTGGTTAGAAAGTGTTTGATTGCAGATTTTAACATTCATATTGATGATTCCAATCCAGGGTTCTGGCAGTGGGTTAAGATCAAGGCTTAACTTTAACTTTGGACAAAATTGCACCAGCATCCTGTTGCAGCATAAAGCGTGGTAAAAATATTTATTATATGCTTACTCTCTTTTGCTACTCTAACTGTACTGGGCCCTTTACGATTAGACAGTATACAGCACTCCCATTCACCATAGTGGCAATGATCCTCTGACGAATCTTTCTCCACCGATAGGAGGAATTTAGGGTAACTAAACACCACGTTAGCTGTCCAAAGAGGGCCATTAATTGACAGCCAACTCGCAAATTAGAGATCAAATTTAGGTATACCACTCTTAAAACCATGCTTTAGAAGTAAAGGATAGCAACAGCAAGACCCAACCTTCTCAAAAAGTTAAGTCGAGTTAGAATTATGCAGACCAAAAGTGCTGCAACAGCAACGCACAACAAAAGAAGTAACACCTGATGATCTGTCAGAGCTTGATGATTCTCCCTATAACACATTCAGTCATTAGGAAACAGCACAGTTTAAATGGAGGAACAAACATGATGCAACAATAGACTCCGACAGATAATTGATTAATTTGGTTATTGTATTAAAGATTCAAAGTTAATTGCCACGAGGATTATTTTTATTTTTTTAGTCCTCATACCTCCTCCAATCTCCAAATAAGCACCTTGCACGTTGTGATGACCCTGGTGCCTAATGAGTTGGACTGACTTCAAGCAACAAAAGGAAAAAGCATTGTTTATTGGGCCTCTTTTGTATGGCTTGCTTCCTAAGCCCGATGCTATGAGAAGATGTAATCATTGGACGAGTGATTTTACTCATTAGTCAATAGGTCCCATACCATGCCCCCAGCAGTTCTCTTAGATTCTCTCCTGTCCACCTTCTCAAAGAAGGCTACTGAGCTTCTCCACTCCTGCCACCAGGGGGCAGAACTTTCAGTCCATAGTTTACAAATTTCCCTTCTTGCTATGAGAATTAGGTAGAACATCAGGTGCCTCTGTTTTACATTAAGACATGAGCCCTTTAGATGTTGCAGCCTTATCCCAAACATAATTAAATCTGTGCTTACCTCCACTTTGGTACCAATCACATCAGAAATGGTCTTACCAACAGGAAACCAAAACACTTTGAGCTCTGGACAAGTGGCAAACATATGCATATCGTCTGCATCAGCTCCTCCACACCGCTTGCATTTGGCGTCGCCATTTCTCTTAAGTTTTGCCAACTTTTTTGGGGTCCAATATATTCTGTGGAGAGTGAAAAAATGGTTCTTCCTTAATGCAGCGGATTGAACTGTTGTATAAAGCGTAGATAGAGATACTTGCCATAATTCTTCCAGCTCAGCATCCGGCAAGTATCCATCCCGTGGCGAAAAGGGCTCTCTCATCCTTTTGCTAGCTGCTGTAAGTAGATGTGAGTACCATAATGCCACTTCCTTCTTCCTGTCCTGTGGATTTTGAAGATCCGTTTCCATTTGGTTGGGACTTTCACTTGTCCAGTTTTGATTTTTCATCCATGATTTTATTTGGAATATTTTAAATCTAGGGATTCTTCCTTCGGTCCTGTGATTCCAATGTTCCCAACTCAAATTGTGATCTGCATCTAACAGTTGCCCCCATCTACTTATACTGCTCCGTCTCAAGGGGTCTGCAAGGAAATCTAGCATAAATTCTGGAGCGCCTGGGGAGTCCCATATGTATGACTACATACTGTAATATGAGATACCCACAGCAGATCTAACTTCGTACCAAATCTTAGCCGCTGCTTTGAGGCATTTTAGTCTAACCTTCTTAAAATACTTTGGGGCCCTAAATTTGTACAGGAAGCCTCCCACAGGTAGCTCATAAAGCATTGCTCTATTCATTCGACCAACTAAAGTCTCATCTGGGCAGGATAATAACATTCTATTGTTTTTGAGTTGAAAGGCCCAACAATATAGTTGTAAATCAGGTAGCCCTAACCCCCCTACACCTGCCTTCCTCCTCAACTTCTTCCAAGAGAGACGCACACCCTTATTGGCCCAAATAAAAGAGGTTATCTTCCCCTGTAAAACCAATATGCTTTTCCTCTCAAAGCTTGAGGAGATATTATCAAACAGGAAGGTGATTTTAGGCAGGAGGGACATTTTAACCAGGTTTATTCGCCCGTAGATAGACAGGGGTAGATTTTGCCACCTTTTTAATAGTTTCCCTGCTTCCAGGCTTATCTTAAAGTTTACTGTAGCCAGTTTCCATAGATCCCTAGTGATATGAATTACCAGATACCTCCTGTCCGTAGCACTTCTTGTTTCCCCTTCATTTTGATTCCACCCCATTACTTCTGTTTTCTCCTCGTTGACTTTATAGCCTGAGAGGGCACCAAATTCTCTTGCCTCAGCCATTACTTGAGGTAACGCTGAGTGCACATCTGAGGTAAAAAGCATTAAATCATCCGCGTACAATGCGATTTTCTTGATAGAGTTTCAAACTTGAATGCTTTTATATCCTCATTCAACCTCAGACTTTGTGCAAACAGCTCAGCATAGAAATCAAAAAGTATGGGTGAAAGAGGGCAACCTTGTCTTGTCCCTCTTTCTATCTTCACAGAGGGTGATAAACCGTCATTCACCAAAATACGAGCTGTTGGGCTATTGTAAATCTTCTCTAGCGCGCCTATCATTACTTTACCCATACCAAAATGATCCATTACTGCCATAAGATTGCTCCAATTAACCCGGTCGAATGCCTTCGCAGCATCTACAGTTGCAAGAGGGAGACCCTTTGTTGTGGCTAAGTCAATAGTACCAATCAAAGCATGATTCAATTCCCTCAGGTTTCTCCCGGGTATAAAACCCTTTTGATCTTCATGTATTAGGCACCCGACTACCTTGTTAATACGTGCAGCCAGTATACTGGTAAAGATTTTAAATTGGTATTAAGTAGGAAAATGGGAGGGAATGATTGACACTGGAGAGTGTTTTTACCTGACTTCGGAATGAGCGTTCTAACCACTTCATTCCATGACTCCGGTATAGGCATGCCTTCTACCAGAATAGAGTTGAACAGTTTAATCCAAACTGGGACTATCCCATCAATAATTGCATAGTCGATTTCACCAGGGATTGTACTGGTGCCTTTATTCATTTTCTTAACAGCAATAATTATCTCACTACCCGTTATCTCCTGAGACAAAAAGCCCTGCTGTTCTGAAGTCAATTTTGGGAGCTGCTTTTTCTTGAGCCAGGCCTCTATATCTGCTCTATTTGTTACGAGATCTTCCGTATATAGGTTCTGAAAAAACTTCCTAAAGACCTCCCTTATCCTGCTGCAATCTTCGGTAGTATGCCCAAAATCCTCCACTTCAACACTTCAATCCTCCTAACATAATTCTGATTACTCTCCAGCCTTGCCTTCCATGCCAACAATATCCCACATCATTCTCCTTGCACTATATCCCTAGCTCTACTTACTTCCCATTGTTGTCGTACCTTATCTTCCGCCTTAACTCTAATTTTCACCTGCAGTTCCTCTACTGCTGCAACTGTCACTTTCCTATCTTCTTCACTTAAGCGTTCCCTCTTCAGTGTATTTTCTAACTCCCTTATCCTTTCCTTTAGACTGGAAAATTCCTTTCTCTCCTCCCCTGCCCACTTCACTGATATACTTTTAAGCTCCCCCCTTAACCACGCTTTATATGCGTCCCACATTACATTCAGGGGCGCCGAAAACAAGTTAATAGAGGAAAAACTCATCTGAACCTTGTGCCAGTTTTGAGACCACCCCTTCCTGCAGCAGGATCCTCCTATTGATTGTCCATCTCCTAGGCCCCCGTTGATCTTGCAATTTCAATTTAAGGAGGATTGCTGCATGGTCCGAAAGATGAATAGGGAGATGCTCTATTCCTACCACTTTCTCCACTTCGTTCCTATCCATAAAGTAATAATCCAGCCTCGAGTAGTGGCTGTTCTTTTTGCTGTGGAAAGTATAATCTCTGCTATTCCCTTTAAATCTGCGGAAAACATCACACAAATTATAGTTTTCCAACATATCCACCAGATATGCTCTCATATTCGGGGAGTTGATTTGTGGTTGTGTGGAGGATCTATCCAGAGTGTTATCCAAGAGAATATTAAAGCCCCCCCCATCTAAAATTATAGGCGCCTTAAAATCAACCAGGGTCGAAAACATATTTACCAAGTGTGAATTGTCATCAATGTTTGGAACATAGTAGCTATGGGCCAAACATTGATGCCACAAGGAATTTCTTGAGAAGTTCAGTTAAAAATATCACAGCATGTATAACAGTGGCAAACATTTAAGCAGGCTTTCTCGGATGGTTGTAATCAGGGCAGACTACAGAGTTACAGAGTCCTATCACCGGTAAGGCAGAAGGGTAGTTTGTTGTCTAACAGCTCAAATCCTACGAAGATAGGGAAAGGGTTCAAATTTAAAGTCCATTAAGGGCAAGTCTGTTAGCATAAACAAAGAAATAAAAAAAATGAAAAATAGAAATAGTTCGGCAAAGAAGGTTCAGTCCATCAGCTACCGACTGCAGCATCAGCCAGGCAATCTAAAGGTAAGAGAAAAGTTAATCAAAAATCGGTCAGCTCAGCATCCTCTCGCACAGAAAAAGGAAAGTATAGCATCTTGTTAAGAAGCAAAAATCAATGGCATCTGCATTCCCATCCTTTGGGGTTCCTTCTTTTATAAAGTTTTTAAGATTGTCCCTGTGAGGTGGCATCACACCACGATCAAAAGACTATCACATGTCCTTATTCGCATAGTGTCACCTAGGACACCTGCAACAGTAAGAAGTTTTCCCATGATAGTCATGAAAAAAAGAAAGATTTGAAAGTCCACACAGGCCCAACATTGATGAAGAGAAATACAAAGCAGCTATTTAAGGTAACAGCTGCAATCTTGTTCCCATAGTACTAATTCATGAAGAACATTGAAGAAACAAGTAGGAATGCTGGAAAGATACATGTACAGCACAGAAGGCAACATTTCACTAGCTGTGAAGAGGCCCATTGTATTAGGCTCTGGGAAAGGTCAGCATTACAAAAAGTATTTCGAAAAGCCTTTAAATTGCCATTACACATTTATGTGAAATAAACGTTAAATCAATAGCAATAATTAAATAAAAGCAATTCAAATAAGAAATATGTAAAGTATTATTACATAGAAAAAGTGTTTATAATTTTCTGAATTCCAACTATAATTTATTTTAAAAATTTCTATAAACTATAGCAGCTCTAGTATTACTATGCAAAGTTGCAAGCATGTACTTCATTTCTACATGTTTTTGCACCCACTTTTCTAAATAATGCACGCTGACAGAAAGCATAAAAAAGTACTAAGCTATGTCCCTTCATATCAAAATTCTATCATATACGTTAATAAGCAACATGTGCACAAGAAATTCATTAGTACAACTCATTTATATGTATTAGTATTGTCTTGTATATTTGTCTTCATCTTATTTTAAAGCATGGTTTTACTGTGCTTCCACTACACTTGTTTCATTTTCATGTGGCACTGGGACTGGCCTCTGTGCTGAGACCTCTCTTTGGGATGTCAGGTGTGTATTGTAGGGAACTACTTGCGTCTCGGCTGAGAGTACTCCACAATGTGTTGAGTGTGTGCAGTAGGGTGTGATAAGGGACAACTCTCTCTGCTGAGACCTCTCTCTTGCATTATTGAAGGGACTGACCACCCTCGTTTTCTGATTTAAGATCATCTGTTTCATGTGGAAACATCTATAGGGCACGGGGAGGATCTACTCTTCAACTATTGGAGAACTTGGCTGAAAAAATGTCTTCACCTGATACTGTTGAATAAGGGCAAGCTGCACCACCTGAAGCTCCTAATCCACCCCAGGAGTCGATTTATGGCAATTCTTTGAAATGACACTTGGTGGGAAAAGGTGTCTGCCATAAGGAGTTTAGTAGGGACGCAAAGAAGCAATTTAGTATGGGGACAACAGGAATGCTGCACCACTTAAAAGCGATACATCCCCAATATCTAGCTCATGCAGAGATGCAGTGGAGAGCAGAGCTAGATGCCTCATTTGATGCCGCTACATCTGTTCAAAACACACAAGATGATGGACGGAATGCTGCACATTGGCAAACATTCACCTGTTCAGGCAGGGCAGCTAGCACCATCAAGGTTGTGGCAAACCAGGCCAAAAATAACGCTGCCTTTTCAAATGAGGCACTCATTTTCTGCCATCATTTTTTCAACTGAGTTGAGTGCTACAGCCTGTGATTAGTTGGCACAGGACCATAATGACCTCCTGTGCATCAGTGCTTTTCTTTTATGAATTTCTGTCCCTGTTCAATTTTTTTCTCAGTGTGCGTACCTCTGTTTTCCACCTCAAAAAAACAAAAACACCAAAAAAAAAAAAACAAAAGGTTACTAAAAACAATAAAATAGCTCTGTTTACAGCTGCATATTCTGGGTAAAAGAAAGACAACATATTATATTATTTGTGTTGTGTGTGGCTGTATGTTGCCATTTTCTATTAGTCTATACTATCAAATTACTTTATTCTAATAAAATGTAACTCTAAAGTTACTAGTGAATCTTTTTATTACTCATTTGTAATTTTCGATTTATATGCTATTAGGACTTTGGAATGTTTGGTTCTCCATTGAAAATAATAAAGTGTCTCTTGGCTTATAATGGATGGTATAAGCCTTGTGCTCCAACATTCCAATGTTTGTCTTTCTGTATGTCCTTTTTTGACTTGGAACATTCTATCCTCAGTGGGTGGAATGTACTAATAGCCTTAGTTGCCTCTGGCTATACCTGTTATTAAAGGCCCTCCTTCACTATATGCCGTTTTCTATGGCTCAGACCTATAATTCAGGTTCAGGGGCTTTTACAACTGGTATAGCCCTCAGTAGTGGGCTATAAGTCTATTAGTAGATGGATCAGTCTTTTCCCACACCCTACCAGACACACCCACCATCCAAGAGAAAGCTCTCAGCAGATAGGCCAGTCCCTCCCAACAACCCACTATGCAAGGTCTCAGCAGATAGGACAGTCCCTCCCAACAACCTACTATGCACAGCCGTTTTCTTAAAGTGAGGACTGTGTTAAAATGCCAGTACCTCCTTACACCGAAATATGCACACCCATTCTCTAAGACAGAGATCTCAGCAGAGAGGCCACACCTTGCTCACATTCTTCTATTTTCACCCATCATTCTGGAAATATAGCATCATTTTAACTATCATTTTTTAACATAAGGTAAGATCATATTACCATACTATAGGTTATAACTAGGCAACTATAAAGTAACATAAGGTAAGATCTTATTACCATACTATAGGTTATAACTAGGCAACTATAAAGTAACTATAAAGTCACTCTAACCTTTTTTTTTTCCAGTGAACTTTTGATCATATACGGTCAACTCCCTTGTTGAGCATGGCTTTTGGCCATGCACAGCGGGGGTTTGGAAGCAGGGCATGGCCTCAGGCTCAAGGTCAACCCTGCACTGCACACAGCCATCAGCTGTGCACAGTGGGAGGTTAACGCAGGGGCTGACATCTGTCTAGCCCCTGCGTCCAACCCTACCATGATCCGTGCACAGTTTAGGTTGGCCACCACAAAGTGCTGTAGGGCCTAGCTGGAGGCCAACAAAAAGCTGTACCCAGAGAGGGACTGAGCAGCCACACTGGACTGGGTGCATCTCAGCTCCTTCCTGGAAAGTTGCAGAGTGATCCATTAAGCAGGGACCAAGAAAAAGGGAAGACACAAAACATTGATTTCCCATGTTGACTCCGATAGGAATCTTCTGTTGCAGGTGCAAAAAAATGGCTGAATGGAATTACCCAAAATTTGGTAGAAAATTAGAACTTTACTCAGACATACTTATTATTTGGTGGGATGGGAAAGCCCTCCACATGGTAAATGACGTGCACCCCTGCTGTACTGATGTCTTGATCCCTAATACTGATTTTTGTTGTCGGTGGCAAACAAGGATCATGCATGTGCACAATGAAATATTACTGTCTTTCGGATTGCAGTCTTTTTGCACCAGGAGGGGTGCCCAAAGCTCTATCCCCATAGTGGTGGAAAGCTACTGCTTTCACCAGGAGTTAAGCAGCACGAGCGTGGTGGTGGCACCATACGGGTAGTGATCAGCAGGAGTGATCAGGTCCTTTTTATCCTGTGCCACTGGAGTGAGGCCTATGTTAAATCTTATGTTAAAAGGACTTGTATAGTGCATGGCTGCCCCAACATTGGGGCATCCCAGCGCTAGCGGACGGGTGACCAGGGAAAGTGAAGCTAGCCAGATGGAAAGACAGCCAAGTATAGTCTGTTTCTAAAAGCCCAGGGATCATGAGCGTGTGCTAGATGGATGAAAACAGCCAGGTTTTGATCTGTTTTCTAAATGCCCAGTGATCTTGTGTGTTGCGCGCCGTGAGTGGAATAGAGTTCCATAGGGCTGGGGCCAAGGACCTAAAAGAGCGCCCCCCAGCTCTGCTCCTGCGCACCCTGGGAGTGCAGGCCAGATGCAGGTCTGCGGAGCACAGTGCTCGCGCTGGGACATATAGTGTACAGAGCCCCTGCAGTATCTTGGGGCCCTGGCCGTGTAAGATCTTATGGATGGTGCAGACAGTTTTGAATTGAATTCTCTGTTCGATAGGCAGCCAGTGTAAACGGTACAGGAGATGGGAGGTATGACAGTGCTTAGGGAGGACAAAAAGAATGCGGGCAGCCGCATTCTGTGCCCTTTGAAGTCTCTTCGTGACAGTTTTATTTACGCCAAGTAGCAGTCCGTTGCAGTAGTCGAGACGTGACAGAACCACCGATTGAATAATCACTTGTCGGGTGGAAGCGTCAAAAAACCCCAGGATGGGTTTCAGACCACGTAGGTGGCCAAAGCATGCACCTGCCACTTTTTTGGCGTGAAGCTCGAAAGAGAGGGAGTTGTCCATCAGGACCCCCAGATTCTTAACTGCGCTTTTCGGTTGGGGAGGAGTGCCCAGTGCAGCAGGCCACCACTGGTAGTCCCATTTATGGGTATCCCGGCCTACCAGAAGCACCTCCGTTTTTGAGGAGTTAAGTTGAAGATAATTATCCGCCATCCAGTCTGAGATAGCCAGGACATCTTCTCGGAATTTCAGTTGGTCTTGGGCTGGGTTATTGGTGAAAGTGAATATCAATTGCGTGTCGTCCGCATATGATATCATATTAATCTTCCGGGCTTTGGCCAAGAGGGCTAGAGGGCGGACGTACACGTTAAACAACGTGGGGCTCAGAGCAGAGCCTTGGGGGACCCACTGCTGAGGGGATAAGTACTGGACAGGTAGGGGGGGGCATGGATCTGAAAGGAGCGATCAGATAGAAAAGACGCCAACCATGCCCAGGCCTTGCCACTGACCCCGATCTCCCCGAGTCGATGGAGCAAAATCTCATGGGAGACCGTGTCGAAGGCCACACTCAGATCGAGTAGGATCAGTGCCGAGGTGTTGCCCACATCCAGCGATGCCCTCAGCTGCTCTGTGACTGCCAGCAGGGCAGATTCCGTACTATGCTTAGGCCGGAACCCGTTTTGTGACCTGTCCAAAATCTCATTGACTTCCAAATACTTGGTCAGGATGATATTAACATGGGATTCCATAACCTTGGCCAAGTAAAGAAGCAGAGAAATTGGCCGGAAATTCTCTGGCCGAGATGCATCCAGTGCTGGCTTTTTCAGTAAGGGAATGACCTTGGCATGTTTCCAAGATTTGGGAATTACTGATGACTGGAGCGATCTATTGATCAATTCCCTACCCTCAGTCATAATACAGTCCTGGAATTTCCTTAAGGTGTCCGGTTTTACTGGATCATCAGGAGAGCCTGATTTCACCTTTGCTGCCAGAGTTTCCAGGTCTTTAAAGGAAATAGATGGTAAGTCTTGTAGAGAGTAGGGGAGATCAAGTGAGCAGTTAGAAGGCCACGATTTAGAGGCGGCCCTTCTGGAGTCACAGACTCATGCAGTTAAAGTTCCGCTGCTGTGTGCTTATTCACCCTTGGCCTAAAGCGGTTTGGTGTGTAGTGCTGCTTAGTGCATGAGTGGTATATCTGCACTGGATGCATTTGTGAGAATCACTACTGTACTGTGCTTTCTGGTTACTAAATGAAAATAGCATAAGTCTGTATGGCGACACCTGCCTGGAATCGCCGCATGTAGCCCAAAGGATCTTCTGACTGTTGCTACAGTGGCAGAGCATTAGTTAATGACATTAGACTTCAAAAAATGTCCCTGGCATGCCTTCCTCCAACATCTGCCAGGGGCTGTGAATGTTAGTTAAGTTTGAGGACCACAGTAGTTTCACCTGCCATCCCTGACAAGATTCTTCTCACATTTTCACCACATTCTTAACACTTTTACTGATTGTATTCTCATAATAGTTCTGTACATGGTTTTAATTTCATTAGGACAACCATCCAGTCCCTGCAGCACTAACTTTGTCATTTTATTCTAGGAACTTTTCTAAACTATCTCTCACTACAGCTGGGGTGCTGGAGTAGAACAAGAAATTATAACCCTGCATTACAAAACAGATCAATGTCCATGCATTTGTGGACTGCATTAAAGTCTCCCAGGGTTTTGCAGCACTCTGAGATCCAATGCTCACAGCCAGAAGTTCTATATGATCAATTTAAAATCCCCTTAATGGAATAGCGCCAAATTATCTAACTTTCTTTGTTAGCGTATGGTTCACCTTCTTCAAGCCTTTCCAGTATTCTAACAGAAGTACATTCCGAGCAGACAAATTACCTAGCAGCCTAAATGTAAGGTCATGTTCCTCCCTACTGAGGCAATCTACCATGTACTGAAATGTGTATCCATAGCGGTACCATCCCAAATCATGTACGATTATTCTACAAAGGTTTAGATAAGAACATGTCTGAGGCACAGAAGCAAATTTCATGGATTAGTGTGGGCCCTACAGAAATAATTTTGAGATGCTTGAGATCATAAACCTTTGGCTTCGCTAGCTTCCTTGTCAAGGAGATAAATAGATCCCCACTAACATTGTACATATGGACATTAGTTTCTCTACTTTCAAACTAAAACTTTGTGCTCAACCAAAATGTACATGTGTTCTAAATACACACTGTGGACAAAACCAACACACCCAAAAATGAGCCCCTTTCGTTAATCCTCAATTGAGGTGCTCATTCACCTGTAACCAGATGCCAAGTGCACCACTGCAATGCTTTGCAGACACAATCCTAATGCACAACTAACAAGAGCACTCTCTTTGATGAAATCATTTGACAAGAAAAGTCGAGCAAGCCAATTCCAGTATTCTTTCTTTACTCTTTCTTAATGATACAACAAAACGGCCAACGCATTTCGTTCATTCTGTCCGTGGAACTTCTTCAGGGCGAGAGAGGTACTGATTCATCCCGTTCCTTTGACCTGCTGATACAGTAATTTCTTGTCCATATTTGTTTTATAGCAGTCACATCATTATGAAGCCGCACATGCCCCACGTGCAGTGTGAAGTCGGTCACAAGAAAATGTAGCGTCGCTCTTCCCAATTGTGAATTAAAAATTTACATATTTGAATAACGTTCTCACTCCAGGCAAACCGCCAACATTCCCCAAGAGTGCAAAGACTATTGCTTTTGAAAAGTTGTTTGATGGCCTTGATGCCATACCATAATTGTGTACACAGTTCTGCTCATCAGGTTCATTTGCTGCAGCCCTGTGAACATAAAAGCTTTTGGCTTCTGCATATAGGCATTGAACATGTGAATGCAGCCGCAGAGATGTCGCCGTCCAAGGATGCTAACTTCAGGTCCTTTTCTGTAAGGGCCAACTTTTTGATCACATTCATTCTGCCTATAATTCTGAACTCCCATACCCCTCCAGCCTCATCATAATTTAGTTCTAGCCTAAAGAAGCAAACGCCTGTTCACTGTTAAGTCTCACCAATGCAAAAGTGCCCAGGTCACTGTATGGTGCATGTAACACTGAGAGGAGGCTACAAAAATGTAGATTTGTGTTTCCTCTGGAACAAAATCAGCTTGATCGTCCAACACTAACTCCAGAATCATCTTTGCCAACTGTCCCACCAAGATCTTACTGTGAAATTTAGTGTGCTTAACAAGTTTCCCAAAACAATACTGTGGTGGTCCACGTGCCCTATCTTCAAATCCTCCTTATAAATCTTAATCAGATATGGGACACAAATATCACTAAATGGAGCATAGGCATACAATGGAAACCCTTCACTACCAGACTTCTTATTCGTGCTCATGTATAGAATATATGTTGCTCAGTACTCAGTTGTAGGAGCCTCAAGTTAATGTATGCAAACGTTCATCACAAGACATATAGACACTCCCTTTAGAGGCTTTGATATATAATCTCTGATGATCTTCGCGTGTAGGGTGCAGAATATCTGCTACAAATCAAAAACACTGAAGTAACAGCCCATGCAGCCATCATCCAGTTTCCTGACAGCTGGAATGCGAATTAAAATGTCATCATTTGGTACTGAAAGCAGAGAATGTCCCGACTCGAATGCCGCAGGAACTCTCAATGCTAAATGTTAAAGACCCTGCAGTCTGAAGACCTTTAATCATTGATTATTTAAGTTACGACAAATAGACATTGACACAACGTGTTTATAGTGGACATAGGCATAGGAATCTTAAGGTAGGGAAATATAAAAGGCCTGGCAAAAATTTGGTTAGGTATTTAGTCAGCTGGATGGAGATTGGTTCTGTGCTAGCCATGGTTTTAATACTAATTTGGCTAGCATGCCTTTTTTGCAATTAATTCTCATACAAGGCCCCATTAAGACATATACCTAACATTATTCTGTAGGGGTTACTAATCCTCCCTTGAAACAAAGTGTAGGTTATGGAGTATTTAACTTAATACCCCATAACCTCTTATCTGACATATATAGAATTGGTGCCTACTCAGAACCCTTGCAGATCGTCTCTTCATCAGTGCATAAAATAAGTCACCTAACTGGAGCTACCATGGGTAAGAAAAATAATGCTTATTCAATGCCCTGCGCTTTCCATCATTGGTGTACTCCTCTCGCTGTGTGTAAGAGGGGCGGGGATATAGCAGGCGCGGCTCGCATGACTCGCGGGTGGGGGGGCGGGTGGACAGGGGTAATGCGGGGGTACGCGTGGGGGGGGGTTAACATTTTTTTTTTTAAATTACCTTACCGGGTCCCGGACCGCCTCAGCTCCTGGCCGGGTCCCGCTGCTGGAACAGGAAGCATGCATCCTCCCTCCACTCCCGTAAGCCAATCACAACACTGCAATGGCAGCGTTGTGATTGGTGCGGACAGCGCCCAGCCGGGCGCCTGTAGGGGGCCATTTTCTCTATGTAGGCTGCATGCAGCCTACATAAAGAAAATGTAGAGTGCGCATGACTGGTTTGGTCGGCCCCAGAGGGCTGACTAAACAGTCAGGGCCCACAACAGTGGGCAAGCCCCTCCTCCCCGACCCGCCCGCCCCCAACCAGACATACCCTCCCGCCCGCCCCAACCAGGCATACCCTGCCTTCTGCTTTCTCGCAGCGTGAGAAGCAGAACCATAAAATGGTATTTAAAATACCATTTTATGTTTCTGCTTCTCGCACTGCGAGAAAGCAGTGGGGCGACGCTCCTCAGCCCTAATGGAGGAGCTGCCCCTGGGATATAGTCGAACCACTCTTTTCCCATGGTCTGTATCTGTTAGGCTGCTGAGATTTGCAGTTATGGATATCCAGTGGTCAAGGCTTTCTGTGGTATTATGTTCAGTAAATGTCTGTGGCTGCATAGCCCTACTAGTCATTGCCAGGGTGGTTTATCCAGAAAAGTTGAGATTTCAGTTAATATCTCTTTCGTTTGCCACTCTTGAACCCTTTATCCAGCAGCCCCAATAAACAGTCTGAATGTGTGGCCACTTGATCGTACAATGGGCCGGTGTTGAGGAAGAGAAAATGACCTGCAGTAGACAAAGGGGTTCACTTATGATGTCCAGCACGTGATATGATATGGAAGGGAACAGTTGCTTGTAAGATAATTGCTGCCATTGTTGTTTGAAATAGAAAAATGGATCTTAACCCGGGGTCAGCAGTGCCTAATCGGGGTCTGCAACTGTAATTCGCGGCTTAGTAAAGTATATAAATAAATAAAAACGTAAAATGCAAAATTGAACATTTTAAAATGCTCTGTAAATGTAAAGGAATTTTGAAATTGAAGGCTAAAAAACGAAATTGATCTCCTTAGCGTCATTTGTGGGAGCAGTGCCGCTACAACAAACGTAATCCAATATGGACCATTGGTGGACTCAACTGAAGCACAGGTATATGCAGACAAAAAGAGAGCGTGCACTAGGAGCTAAAAAGACCATCTTTTCCAAGTAAAATTACATTTTGAAAAGCTCCAACCTTCAAATTAAAATTTCGAGCTTTGTATATGTTTTTGGTTGTGAATTAAATAAAATATGTTTATCATTTTGAGGCTCACATTGTAGAAACTGCTAGGGTCCTCGGCTCCCAGTAATGATTCAGTGGGGATCCAGTGGAGTCCAAATTTTAAGAACTACTAAAATAGAACATGCATGTGAGCGACACTGAATTGAGTTAGAACCCTACTCTGCCCATGATAAGCAAGCTTTGGGCACATTGGTAGAAGGTGGCCTGCCATTTGCATGGAGTGGTCTTGTTTGTTGGCTAGAACAGTATGGGAAGACGCAAGAAAGCCATCGCTTATGAATAAGACCAGGAAAGAAGTGAAAAGGGAGTTTTGTAGTAAGCTGGGCATGGGGTCATTTGGTCTCCCGGAGTGTCCTGGATGTTTTTTCGCAGTAGTGCTTTCGTCTTTTAGCTACAGTTCAGGGAGCGTTTTAGGGCGCCTTATCTGATGATTTAATTGAGCGGTACAGAAAATAATGAAAACTGAAAATCTTTACAGAACTGCCGTTTTTTCATTTCTAGTGCCAGAAACATTGCAGCAGAGTGGCTTAGAGTGGGAGTTGTATAAGTTGAAGGGAAGGGGACTGGAGGAGAGGTGGTCCCACTGTCCTTGGGCATGCCAGATGGCAGAGAGGTCGGTTTGAAACGTACACGCTGTGAGCTCAACAAAAAGAGAGGGTGGCCAAGAGTCCTGAGTTGCCCCCTTGAGGCTAAACGCGGGCATTGAGGTGTCTGAAGCTGGTGGAAGACGATCATGATGGTGAGTTCTTGAGCGGTGCTACATTTCTACTTATGTATCAGACCACTGACTGAGCTAATGTAAGTACAGCAGTGTGTTTGAAGTTGTTTTTATGCCTATTTAACATCCTCGTGTTCGTTATTGTGCGTGCAGCCGCCACAATGTTTTTCTTGCCTTATCCTTTGCTCCTTTGAGGCTTCAGTTGGTATATTGCACATTGTTGTTTCTGAACTGCTTTGGATGCTACAAGTGTACTGTAAAACAACATTTCTTTCACTCTTTAAGTTCTAGGGACTTTCCACTGGACTCTTTGTACCTCTGCTTTTCTGCAGACCGACAACATTGTCCTTTTCAAACTTAAAATGTATTTTACAGCAATCAGAGTGGGAGTCTTTTAAGCCTTCATCAAGTAGTTTCACAAAGAATAACACTGGCATTTAGCTGACCCTTGACCTACAGTAGACACTTTTTTCCGTTCTGTACATTCAGCTAAGGCTGGAGGTAATTACATTTCTTTCGTTTCCCCTCCGGCAGCATTGATCTATACTGGATATTTAGACCCCAGAGATTCAAAGCTCTTTATTCTTGCCTACACTACGTGGTGCTTAGATTTATTTCTTACGTGTGTTGAATAAATAATGACGGAATATCTTGCTCTTTATAGCATGGCTGGCTTGATAAATATTATGCAATAGTGGGTCATTAATGGTGTTGACCAGCAAAAGAAAATCAAGCCCCACAGCTGTTTCATGAATTAAAACGCATTTATTGATTGCCTTCCAAGATATGTTACAGAATACTGCATATCCAGACTCTGAACACTCTGCAGGTTGTTAAAGCATTCTAAACACAGTTGCCTGGTTTTTATTTTGCAGATCTTTCACATATGTAGCAGTGGCAGCGTGGAAATGAGAAGGCACTTGCTTTGCACAAGAGTGTGCGGCTCAGCAGGTTAATATGCTTCCTTGAACAGGCATGTCATGCTCTTTTCATCGTATTCTATACTTTAGGGATTGGGTATAAAATGATTTTCGCTTAATACAAATGCCACACTCCAGTTCAAACCTCACCCACATCAAGGTGATACAGCCTTATGAAGCATACTTTGCATGCAAATGTATAATGTATACTTTTGTTTCTGTTTTCTTTATTGTGACCTTTTACCACAGTATTGTGGTTTGGTAACAATGTTATTAGGCCCTATCATTATTCAATTCATTTGTGCTTATTAGGTCTCGGCCAGGCAGGGCATGCGCTGTGTCTTCGTGACATGCTGTTAGCAATCGGTGGGCTATAGCCCGCCCACAGGCTTACTATTTGTTTGCTTCTACGTCGCTCTGCTATCCTTTGTTCCCGTTTGCCCATCGCATCAATGCGTCATGCCTCTTTCTATGTTTGACCCTCACCTAGATCATGGACCAAGTACTTTTGTCCATCCACTGTCCCGTTTTGGGAGCTACTTTTTTCTTTGTCTTAGAACACTCTATATTGAGTGCTCGTGCTTTCACAATGATATGTAGCACAGTCCTATTTGTATGGCTATTTATTGTTTTATGTACTGCTTGTAACTAAGCTCCATCTTGGTGACTACTGTAAGGATACATTCAACAAATAAGAATGTTCTGTCGAACAATAACATGAAAACATAAAACGTACTACTTGAGAAATGATGAAGCAGTCACTGATGTAGGAAAATCAGCACAACTTGCAAAACTGATAACTCTCTGCACCATCATCTGAAGTGTGTGCTGTTACACCTTACACAGCGTGGTTCCTGCTTCCTATCGTACTCCCAGAGTAATAAATGTACTTTATTGAACTGTCAGTTGCACATCCTTATAATACCTACTGTATTCCACTGTACATGACTGATTTTACAGGCATTTATACATAACTATTGCAATCTCAAATAGGATGAGAGGACTTTCTCCATTCATAGCCATATAGCATATGGAAGGAAGAATGTTTGCACTCGTGCTGCCTCTCAAAGGTTATCTTGTCAACTGGCGTGGCATAACCAAGGGTTTAAAGTGAAAGAGGGAGACATAGGAAGACCAAAGTGACCACTTGTCCGCTACATACACGGACCATCAGCATTTCAGTGCAATGCTCGTTGTTGATCTTGTAAAGCATGCCATTTTTCTGTAATTTTAGCATTTCTGTGTCCCATAACAACCAATCCCACAGCTGAATAGATCCTTGAAGACGTCTATGAAGTGAGAAGCAATGCTAATGTCTAATGTGGCCTAGGATTGGAGCATTGGCAGCACCTTAGCCAATGCTAGTGTGCAGTAGAATTCCGAAGTGTTCATTAGCTGTGGAGCACCATGTGCCTCTCTCCAAACAGTTTTTAGGTCTCTGCTCTGTCTCTTCCAGACATGTTGCTAACAATCAGTGGGCGACAGCCTGCCCACAGGCTTACCATTTGTTCGCTTCTACATCGCTCTCATTAGACAGTGCATGCAATAATGGTAAAACGCAACCATATTGACAACACCAATAGCTCAGGCTTTGCTGAGACTGATTGGCTTTGCCAATGCTTGTTTTTATTGAGTCGAGACATTGACCTCGTTTGGTTGAAGGTCCACAGGCGTGGGGCAACACATTCTAAACCTAATCCCCTCTTACTGATCTAGCACTTTGCTTGTTTGACCGAAGACATTGTAGAAACAGTTACTGGAAAAGAACTGCAGGCGACCATGCACAGAAACATCATGTTACTGAGCTGTTATGTCTGTCGTACTTTGCAGCTACAATCTTCTGTATGTGCCCTGGGACCGAAACTTCACAAGCCTCAATAGGAGTCTAACCCTTGGCCATCAGAGGCGGTATTATGCATGGTGCCCTGGGAGCACAACGGGTGAGTGCATCCATTTATGCGGCTCTGGGGATGGGGGGGGGGGCACTAAGGCATTACAGAAGGAGCTGCAAATGCTTGTGCTGCCAGTTCTGTAAATACTGATAGTGCTGGTACACATGTAGCACCAGCGCTATCATGCAAGAGATTTTCATCATTTGCATTGGGGTGTGGACCCATAAAAATGAGAGAATCACTTTTATTCTGCATTCGTACCCTATTATGAATGCCCCCTGATGGCCCTCCTCTGGAGGGGTCCCATGGACACCCCGAGATATTCCCCTGCAGCCTGGCGCAGTCACTCTCTGCACCCATCTGCTGGGGAATTTCAGTCCCCTCTTTAAATTGCAGGTGGCTGCCTCATGCACTATGAAACACCTAGGGGCTTGTAAGCAGCCGCTCCATCTTTCACTGAATGCACAGCCCTCAGGGCAGGCATGAGTTTTGGGCTGCCCTGGGGGCAGTGTATTAATTGTATTAGGGCACAATGTCCCTTTTTGTGCCTGGTGCACTTCCACTTGAACTTGAAAGTTGTGGTGTTGTAAATATTGGCCCCCATTGGGGGCATCCATTATTTGCCTCAGGAGAAATGGGAACTTTCCTTCACAAGAGATTTTGAAAAAAGTCAAACAGGGTGGTTTCCAAGCAATTTTCACACAAATATACCAAACATGCCTTCTCTGTCCATGATAAAAAAGATGAAAAGCAAATTTGGACAAATGTTTCGCAGGAGTGCATTGGTAATTTCTGTTAAATGAAATATACTTAGCCACAGTTCACGGGGCATTTGAGGGGGGGCTTCAATGTTGTGCAAAAACAAAGGCTGATCTTCCCCAGGAGCATTAGTTGTTTACTTAATCCAACACAATTTTGAAAAACTGGAGGGAAAATGGTATATTTGTAAGTGCAATTCCTTTCAGAAATATCTAAGAAGCTGACTGGGGTACCCGGTGACCTCTGGTCTGCCTGAAGATGGTCAAGGACAAAGTGCAGAGAGGGGCCCAACAGATGAAGATTGATCGATATATGGCAGTGGGAGCAGTGGGAGACTGAGCGGTGACTGGTGGAGGAGGACTGGATGACCCGCAGGGCCCCAGGGACATGCAGATCCTGGCTGCGATCGAGGCGTCCAGTGCCAATGTATAGGCCAAAATAGACTCAGTAACTACAGATGTCAATCTATTGCTCGCAGGCGTGTGTACAATGGCTGAAATATCTCTGGAGACAGAACCACATGTAATCAAGCTGCAGGAGGAAGTTACAGCCCTCCAGTCCAGAGCAGCAGCCTTGATGTCAAAGACGCAGAGGCTCAAAATGCAAGCAGAAGATGCAGAGGGTCATTCACGATTCTGTAACCTGAGGTTTGTGGGGTTTCCGGAGGGTGCCGAGGGAACAGCTCCTGAACTCTTTTTGAAACAATGGATCCAGCAGATGATCTCGGGGACAGCCCTGTTGAGTGTCTTCGTGGTGGAGTGTGCACATCGGGCCTTGGCACCGCCTCTGCCGGGGGGCCACCGAGTACTATCATTGCCGAACTCATCAATCACAGAGACAAGGACTTAATATTGCAGACTGCCCGTCATCAGGGAGGCGCCTCATTTGAAAACTGTGTCATACAGATCTTCCCAGACTATACCCAACACGTACAGCAAATGCGAAAAACGGTTGGGGGAGTCAAGCAAAAACTGTGAGTTATTGGGCTGCAATATATGCTCCTGTACCCCACCAAACTCAAGGTCCTCCATGAAGGGCGGTCACACTTCTTCCTGACTTCGGAAAAAGTCTGGGACTGGCTGGGCATCTGTGGAGATGATGGGGCCCTGGCACCGGGTGTGAGAGAGTCCTCTGGTTGGTAATTAGCCCTTCGATGGAGTACAATGGGGAGACAATGCAGTGGCCGCAGAAGGGAGACCCGGTCCAGCACACATGTGGTAGGCAGGATGGCACACTGGACGTGGAGAGGCTATGGCTGGAGAAAGAGTAGGTAAGGGCACTGGTGGAGTTGGCCACATCAGCAAAATCAGTGGACAACGACTTGGAGGTGATTGAGGGCACAACAGACCTGTTTGGCTAGTGACCTATGAAGTATACCAGTGATACTGTTTTGTGCTTTGCTGTGATACACCGAGGAGTTCTGGGAGCCACAGAACTGACTGCAACCATGGCTTCTTGGCAGTTGACTTGAGGTGAACTCTTATTTTGTCCCCTGGAGGTTGCAGCTGTACTCCTGCTGTTCGCCCAGGGGCCCTCACTAAGCTGCATCCGGAGGACTTTGAACCATAGGGTAGAAGACTTAGCGGCACAAACTACAGTGTGACAGAGACTCTAGTTGTCACCCCCTTCTTTTCTTTTCTTCTCTTCTTTTCTTTTTTCTTCTTCTGCACCCTTTCTTCCTCTGCCCTTCCTTTCTTTTCTTTTGTTTCTTTGTTAACTTCTTTGTTCAGCTCCTCAAAGAGTGGTAAGATTATTTTGCTTTCCTTCCTCTGGGTAGGCGTAACAGTTCAGTGTTTGTATAAATTGGTGAGAGGGCGACAGACCACTCTTGCCTTAATGTCAAGTGTTTGTCCCATTGACGGCTTTCTGCACTCACCTGGGGCAATGGGAGGAAGGGATGGATGGGGCACTAATGTGAGTGTTAGTTTTTGATCGTTTGTTTGCCTATGTTCAGTTGTATAGAGTGGGTTTCAGGTTTGGGCTTGTGCTCCCCAGCGCAAATGCGGGAGGCGGCACAGTCATGATCATACTACCACCTGACGATGCTGGCTAGCTCGCTGGGTGACAAACACTACTCCATCATGTCCTGGAATTTTAATGGGTTGGGAAGCAGGGTGAAGTGGGGCCTTGTGGCATGCCAGATTTGTCACCTCAAACCTGTTGTGGTCTTCCTTCAAGAGGCACTCTTGTTGGGCACCAAGTGCCTGTTTTTGGGTAGGGGAGCGTATACAACATTAGCACATGCTGGGTTTACCACTGGGTCATGGGGGGTGGTTATACTTATTAAAAAAACACATTTCAGGTTACCCGGACGAGGACAGACCAATGTGGGAGATACGTCGGAGTACAGGAAATATGGGGCCAGATTCTGACCACCCTTATTAGTGTTTATGTGCCCCCTCATCTTAAGGCACCTGTGCTGGAGGAGATGGCAGCCATACGTCTGGAGGCCGACTCTATTCTCCATATAGTGGGTGGTGATTTTAACGATGTCATGACACCGGTGTAGGATAGATCAGTGTTGCCGTAGATCCCCCAACTGGTACGCCCCTGGCACTATTTTTGGACTCTCTGGGTCTCTCTGACCTGTGGCAACAGCGTAATCCTGAAGCCAGGGACTACTCCTTCTTCTCCGGGACACACAAGGTCTTCTTCAGAATAGGCTACACCTTTGCACCTACGGGTGATATGGACAAAGTGGAATATCTTACATGTGGACTTTCAGACCCCTCGACTCTCTGGGTAACAGTGAAGGGGACGGGTTTCCGGCGGCCTGCGAGATGTAAACTCAATGCATGGGACCTTAGGGACCCGGAAGCAGCCTATAAACTGCAGATCGACTCTGAACTCTACTTCAAAGAGATCAAAGGGTCAGTGGACTTGGTGGTGGTCTTATGGCAGGCCTATAAGACTGTTTTATGTGATAGGGCACAGAATATTCTGGCACGTAAGAGGCATGGAGCATCAGAGGAGATAGAGGGCCTTGAATGCCAGGAGGGACGTTGAAGGTTCCCTGGCGGCCAGGACAGATCCCTGGGCCCTCTGTGAGTTGGAGGTGATACAGAGGGTGTACTGGGACCTGGCTCAGGGTGAAGTGCAAAACCAATTGCCGGCCAGGCAACACAGTCTATACGATGCCGCCGATAAAGTGGGTAAACTGCTTACATGGCTGTGCAGGCGAGAGGCTGAGACACGTTGGATCAAGAGTGTAGTTGATGAGACTGGAACTTCCTATTCATTAGATAGCAACATCGCGGAAGCCTTCGTAAGGTACTATACCTCGTTTTACAGTGCCAGACTGCTGGTGGACACAGCTGTCATAAGGTCATACTTCGATGCGGTGGACTTGGCACTGGTCACAGCTGAGGACTGTCAGGAATGCAAATGTGATGTTAAGTTTCAAAAGAAAAGGCAATAGGAGAAGACTTGGAATCCACAAATACCCCCGTTAGAGAATTTGTTTACCTTTTGCCCGCTTCCTTTTGTGCATCCTATTGCAAAAACTAAGCACCTGCGGCATCATGGACATTCAACATGGCCGCCTTGATCTTCAGAAGGGTCAGCGCTCTATGCCATATACAGACTCCCAGCAGTCTCAAGTCAACTGTGACTTTTCCTGAGAGAACAGCGTCTCTCCTTCGCGCCTCAGCAATTTCCTCAAGAGTCTGTTTAGGAAGTAAACTCCTCCTTTTTTCCCTGCCTACTAATAGGCTGGTGTGCGCACCCAGTAGTGGGCAAGTTTTTTCTCAGCTCTTCGTTGGGAACGAGATTAGAGTTTCAAGGTTTCCGCATCAGTCGTTTCTGAGGAGATTTTCTCCGAAGGTCAGAAGAAGTTATTTGCAGAATCCAAGTCTTCGCTTTTCGAGAGGTTCGGTCTGAAACACAAGTAAGAGTATTGGACTATAATTTTAAAAATTCCAAGACCCATTAGTATCTCACCTAGGGGCCAAGAGTCAAATAAGGGAGCAGAACTCTCTCACTTCAGATCCCCCCTCCCTCTTCTTCGGAAAGACACATAACCACAAGAGGAACAATATATATATATTTATATATTAAAAAGACTCTTCACTTTCATGATGAGACGCATGAGAACACTTCTAAATTAATATTAAGAGAGTGGCTAGTCCTTGAAGAGAAATAGGTATACAAAACTGCTAATAGAATATTTTCCATGTATGTTAGAAACCATTATAAATGTGAATGACTGTAGATTTTATTGCCTAACCTTTTTTCTTTTAGGGTGGTTGTCTAGAGGTTCCCAACTGTTAGCTGAAGATTTTCAACTCTAAAACTACTGAGAGGAGCTCTAGAAGACATCCAGAAGCTTCAAGGCAGTCTCTCTTCTTTTTCTATCCCAATTCCCCTTCCCCCGGATGAATACCTCCCAATTAGAAGTTCAATTAAGTATAGTTGGGGGCGTTCATTAGGGGGTTCTGGGGAAGTCTCTTCTGCTCCTGTGGAATCATTGGCACCAGGTTAGTGTATTCTGACAGATTGAAGTGCCAATTTAACCTCCACCTGGGCAGAATGGCTGAGGGATTGGATCTAAAAGGGTTAGCGGTAATTTTAGAGAACATGCAGAGTCAGCTAAACACTACCATAGAAGAAAACAAAATGTTGAGAGATAAGATAGAGAGATCACATCAAGAGTCACAACACCTACTTCAGAGAATAAAAGAAATTTCGACAGGCCCCTCCACTGTCCCTAAGGAGAACATTCCAGCTTCTTCCACCTCAGAGTTATCCACACAAATCATTCACGCAGTCTATCCAATTGTCCCTTTGGCTTCTCCAGAAGGTTTTAGCGGTGATCCTCACAAGGCCCAGATTTTCTTGCACAATGCTCTTTACACTTTTTGTGTCGGCCTGTAATTTTTGCAGAAAACCAGTCCAAAGTAGCCTTTGTCTTGTCTTATCTGACTGGAGATGCCGCTGCTTGGTCCATGCCTTTGGTCACTCAGAATGATCCAATTCTTTACGATTTCGAGAAATTTAAAACAGAATTTCTTAGAATTTTTGATAGACGAGCAGTGACTCAGGCTTCGGATAATGAATTGTTGGATCTCAAACAAGGTAATAGAGACCTCATCTCCTACTTGGTGCAATTCAACAAGCTTATTGTGGAAACCCATTGGCCAGATTCTAAGAGAGCCGCTATTTTTTATAGAGGCCTAAAAGACGAACTAAAGGACTCTCTGGCACAAATTCCGAACCGACCCACGGAAGTTTAAGGACTCCTTGATTTGGTCTTGCAAATGGATCAGAGATTGAATGAAAGAAAGTCAGAGAGAAGAAAAGATTTCCGCCCTATTCCTCCGCGTTTCGATAGAGTAAGATCCGACGTTGGCAAGACTCCTGAATCTAGTCTTGGAGAGGAACCAATGCAAATTGGCAGCATTTGTGGTCCACTGCCTAAGGAAGAGAAAGAAAAAAGGAGACTGGGTAACCTATGCTTGTATTGCGGAAATGCAGGGCACTTTGTGAAAGAATGTCCTAAGAGACCGAAGATTAACCAACCGTTAAAAGAGAAACCCCGTCAGTAAAAGGAGTTGCACTGATGAGGGTAAATGAGCAAAAGTCAACTCCAGACCGGCAGCAAGTGGCAAACACTCTACAGACAGCAGCCCCACATCTTACTGTGTCCCTTACAGCAAGATATAATCAGAAGACAATTAAGAAAGTATCAGTTATGATAGATTCCGGGGCTACGGGAAACTTCTGCAATATTAAATCCGCCAAAGAAATGAATATCGGATCTGTTAAAAAAAAAAAAGTCGTAGAAGTTGTTCGAGCGAGCCGTCGATGGTACCAATCTTTCCTCTGGCCCCATCACTGAGGAAACAGAGTTGATAGAGCTTACTGGATTAAACGGTCATTGTGAGGAACAGAGGTTTAATTTGATAGATGCGCCACAGTTCCAGTTGATCTTAGGGCTGCCCTGGCTTACGGAACACAATCCGGCTATTGATTGGGAGAAGAGGACCATAAATATGAACTCCAGATACTGCCAAGAGAACTGCTTTAGAAGGATCCATGAGAAGTCCGGTCCGTCTCAATCTGACATTCTAGCCCAATCTTCACAGACCATCAGCTCGGTGATCACTACATAGATTCCTGGAGAATATCAGGAATTTTCAGCAGTTTTCGACGAGGTAGAGGCAGACAAACTTCCGCCTCATAGAACTTATGACTGCAAGATAGATCTAGAACCAGGGGCAAACCTACTCTGTAGCAGAATATACGCACTTACTGAGCCAGAAAACCAGTATCTAAAGGAATATTTGGATAAATATCTGGCCAATGGTTTTATCCGCCCCTCTCAATCCCCCATCTCCTCTCCTTTATTTTTTGTCCCTTTGAAATCCGGAGAGCTCAGGACTTGCATCGACAATAGGGCCTTGAACCAGGTTACAATCAAGATTAGGTATCCTCTGCCGTTGATCTCGGTCCTGCTGGACCAAGTTAAGGGGGCCAAGATCTACACCAAGTTAGATCTCCGGGGTGCGTACCACTTAATAAGAGTAGCAGAGGGTGATGAGTAGAAGACGGCCTTTCATACTCATTTTGGACTCTTTGAGTACCAGGTCATGCCCTATGGCCTGTGCAATGCCCGCGGCATTTCAACATTTTGTAAAAAACATTTTAAGAGTTTTTAGATCGGATCTCAGTTGTCTACATAGACGACATCTTGATTTTTTCTGAAAATGATGAAGAACATGTGATGCACGTCAAGGACATTCTAAAAAGATTACAGGAACATCAACTATATGTAAAATTGGACAAATGCGCCTTCCATGTCAAAGAAGTAGAATTTTTAGGATTAATTTTGTCCTCAAAAGGAGTTTCCATGGACTCTTCTAAGGTTGAGGTCATTCGAGAATGGCCATCCGCAAGATCAGTAAAAGAGGTACAGAGTTTCATCAGGTTTGCCAACTTTTACCGACGATTCATCCAAAGTTTCTCTCAAAAGGTGATTCCAATAACCCGATTACTGAAGAAAGGATCTCATTTTTCTTGGACCACAGAGGCAGAAGAAGCTTTCAAATTTCTTAAAGAAGCCTTCACCACTGCTCCGGTTTTACAACGTCCAAATCCAGAGGAACCGTTCTATGTTGAGGCAGATGCCTCGTACCTCGCCATTGGAGGAATCCTATCACAACGTCATAGAACTACTGGCCAGCTGCATCCTGTGGCTTTCCGCTCAAGGAAGCTAACTTCTCCAGAGATTAACTATTCCATCGCTGATAAGGAGCTGTTGGCAGTGAAAGATGCCTTTCAGGAGTGGAGACACTATTTGCTCGGAGCTCAATATGTTGTAACTGTATTCACCGACCATAAGAATTTACAGTACTTGAAATCTGCTAAGACCCTAACTCCAAGACAACTCAGGTGGTCTTTATATTTTGCAGATTTCAACTTTGTGATTACCTACCGACCAGGTTCTTCTAATGGAAAAGCAGATGCTCTTTCCAGACTAGGCTCAGAAGTTAATCCGGTGGCACGAGAAGTCTCTCAAATAATTCCTGAAGGAAAGATCGTTGGAGCTACTGACTATTCGAGATTCGAATTTGGAGTACGGAATTCCTTCTCTTCTACATAAATTAATGATTGGGTAGAGGAAGGTCCAGAGAGAGAAATCAAGAACAACCTTCCCTATTACAGAGGAGCCCTGTATCTACCAACTACAGAACTGCAAAAACTTGCCCTACAAACTCTTCATGATGATCCTTTAGCTGGACACAAAGGGACTCGGAAAACTGTGGAACTAATCAAAAGACATTTCTGGTGGCCGAGCATGGACAGTCAGATAAGACAATACGTTCAAACTTGTGAGGAATGTGTCAAGGGAAAGGTTAGTCGGCAAGCTCCTCAGGGACTCTTGGAACCCTTACCTTCCGCTCCCTGTCCTTGGCACACAGTATCAGTAGATCTAATTGTGGATCTTCCATCCAGCAAGGGCTACAACACCATTCTGGTGTTTGTGGACACATTTTCTAAAATGAGCCACTTCATTCCTTTAAAGACTGTGCCCAGAGCCCCGGAACTAGCACAACTGTCACGCAACACATTGTCAGGCTTCACGGGGTGCCTATGGTCATAATCTCAGATGATCCCAATTCATATCCCGTTTCTGGAAGGCCTTCACAAAAAGGTTAGGAATTGACTCTCAGTACTCTACTAGTTACCACCCAGAGACCGATGGCCAAACAGAAAGAGTCAATCAGGAGCTTGAACAATATTTACGATTATATCTACAAGATCAAGAGGGGGAGTGGCCAGAACTAATTTGGACTACAGAATTCGCTTACAACAATGCCATACACTCCTCCACAGGTTTTTCTCCCTTCTTTCTGAACTATGGTAGGAATCCAAGTGTGTTTGTGGGGATGAGAGATGATTCTGTGCCTGCTGTGAACGATTTGAGTGAGAGAATGCAGAGAGCCTACCAGAGGGCAGGAGAACATTTATCTAAGGCGAAAATTTCATATAAAAGACAGGCTGATAAAAAGAGAAGAGAAAGTCCACAATATCTAAGAGGGGATAAGGTATGGTTATCCACAAAACACTTACGCCTCAAAGGAAATAGGAAATTCCAACCACGAATCCTGGGACCCTTCGAGGTCATCAGGTTGGTAAACCCAGTTATAGTTAAATTAAAGATGCCACCTACTGTAAAGTTTCACCCAGTATTTCATGTTACCCTGATTAAGAAAAGCCCCCCAAAATTGAGACAGAGACCAAAACCCTCACCAATCCTTGTGGGTTCCGAGACTGAATTTGAAGTGAATCGGATTTTGGACTCTAAAAAAGTCAGAGGTCGTTGGTGGTATTTGCTTGATTGGAAAGGTTTTGGTCCTGAGGAGAGATCTTGGGAGCCCAGTTAAAATGAACATGCATCTAGGCTTATAAAAGAATTCCACAACACCTTTCCCAACAAACCTCAGCAGTTTGAGGGGCCTTTAGAGGGGGGTACTGTCAGGAATGCAAATGTGATGTTAAGTTTCAAAAGAAAAGGAAATAGGAGAAGACTTAGAATCCACAAATACCCCCATTGGAGAATTCGTTTACCTTTTGCCCGCTTCCTTTTGTGCATCCTACTGCAGAAACTAAGCACCGGCGGCATCGCGGACATTCAACATGGCCGCCTTGATCTTCACAAGGGTCAGCACTCTATGCCATCTACAGACTCCCAGCAGTCTCAAGTTACTAGTGCGGCTGCACGAAGCTTGCGCAGCGCACTTCAACTGTGACTTTTCCTTAGAGAACAGCGTCTCTCCTTTGCGCCTCAGCAATTTCTGTCTGTTTAGGAAGTAAACTCCTCCTTTTTTCCCTGCCTACTAATAGGCTGGTGTGCGCACCCAGTAGTGGGCATGTTTTTTCTCAGCTATTCGTTTGGAACGAGATTAGAGTTTCAAGGTTTCTGCATCATTAGTTTCTGAGGAGATTTTCTCCGAAGGTCAGAAGAAGTTATTTGCAGAATCCAAGTCTTCGCTTTTCAGAGGTTCGGTCTGAAACACAAGTAAGAGTATTGGACTATAATTTTAAAAATTCCAAGACCCATTAGTATCTCACCTAGGGGCCAAGAGTCAAATAAGGGAGCAGAACTCTTTCACTTCAGATCCTCCCTCCCTCTTCTTCGGAAAGACACATAACCACAAGAGGAACAATATATATATATTTATATATTAAAAAGACTCTTCACTTTCATGATGAGACGCATGAGAACACTTCTAAATTAATATTAAGAGAGTGGCTAGTCCTTGAAGAGAAATAGGTATACAAAACTGCTAATAGGATATTTTCCATGTAATGTTAGAATCCATTATAAATGTGAATGACTGTAGATTTTATTGCCTAACCTTTTTCTTTTAGGGTGGTTGTCTAGAGGTTCCCAACTGTTAGCTGAAGATTTTCAACTCTAAAACTACTGAGAGGAGCTCTAGAAGACATCCAGAAGCTTCAAGGCAGTCTATCTTCTTTTTCTATCCCAATTCCCCTTCCCCCGGATGAATACCTCCCAATTAGAAGTTCAATTAAGTATAGTTGGGGGCGTTCATTAGGGGGCTCTGGGAAAGTCTCTTCTGCTCCTGTGGAATCATTGGCACCAGTTTAGTGTATTCTGACAAGGACCGACTACTCCTAGAGGAGGACATCATGCTTGAAGTAGTCTAAGCTGCGATCGGAAATTTGAAGCCCGGTAAGACCCCGGGACCTAATGGCCTACCAGCCAAATTCTTTAAATGCTACTCCAGCCTGCAGAGTCCCCATCTGTTCGAACACTTCCGGGAACCCTGGTACAAAGACGTGCTTCTGTCAGACCTGCAACGTGCCAGAAAAGCTGTGATTCATAACAAGGGCAAACCAGAGATGTGTTGTGGCTCCTATCGCCCCATTTCCCTGCTAAATATCGAGACCAAGGTGCTAGCCACAAGTCTAGCCACCAGGTTCTTAGGGGTGATCACCCCGCTTATACATAGGGACCTGTCTGGCTTCTTTCCAGGTAGGTCCCCCAAACTCAATAATTCTTAATAATTCTCAATGTCTTCATAAATGGATATCAGAAGCGAACAGTAGGATTATGCCCCATGTTTTCCTAGCATTAGATGCTGAGAAGGCATTTGACACAATTCACTGGCCCTACCTTCATTAGTGGCTGTAGAGGTTCGACTTTGGCCCCAGGTACTGGTGGTGGGTTAGAATGCTCTACCAGGCCCCTACCACGGCAGTAAGGGTGAGTGGTGTAATCTCCTTGACCTTCCTGATCAGCCCGGACACTCGTCAGGGTTGTCCTTTGTCCCCATTCTTTTTGCTCTTACTATTGAGCCCTTGGTGGCCAAGATTCACACCTGTCCTGACACTTGCTGTTTCTTCATTTCCAAGGCTGATGGGGAAGAAGAGAACATCTCACTCTATGCAGATGACATATTGCTCTATGTCACTGAACCACCTACTACAATCCCGGCTATCCTAAATGAGTTCGACTCCTATGGCACACATTCTGGGTATAATATCAACTGGAACAAATCAGTGCTCTGCCACCCCTTTGGGCCACTGGACCCAACCACTCTCCACTGGATGCTCCAGGTGGAAACTGCTGGATTTCAATATCTGGGCATATTTGTGACCCTTCGTAGGGAGTCGTGCTGTTCAGGAACCTGGGTCAAGTGGTCTCCAAGTTTCAGGAAGAAGCGGAAAGGTGGCGCATGCTGCCCCTCACTCTGATGGGGAGTGCGACTGTCTTTAAAATGATAACGTTTCCCAAACTGCCCTACACCTTACAAAATACATACTACCCAGTTCCTGAAGCCACTTTCACTAAGATAGAAGGGGACCTACAGACCTCACTGTGGGATGGTGGTCTTCCTAGGATATCGCTTAAGATCCTCCAATGCAACCAATATAACAGTGGGATTGCTCTTCTGGATGTAAGAGCCTACTGTTAGACATTACATCTGGTGGCCGTCAACGATTGGTCTTTTGCACCTCAAGATCATTTATCTTATAGGCTGGAACGAGCAAAGTTTACTGTTCGGCCCGACTCCCACTATCTATCCGGCGGTAAAGGCACTCAGAGGTTGCTGCCAGCGATGCAAGTGGCAGTGGAAGCCTGGAAGAAGGCTACTAGGTATGTTGACTGGACTGGGAAGGTTATGCGAGTGACTCCACTCTGGGAGGGCACATGTATGAATGAATTGAGGAAACATAAGGGGCTTAAGCCCTGGGACCTGAGTGAATCTCCCAGGTGGATGACCTCCTAGAAGATGGTGGTCTGGTGCCCTTCTCCTCCCTTCAAAGAAAATCTCATATTGAGCCCCAATGAGTACGTCCAATATGCCCAGCTGTGCCACCCTTGGCAGGCGGAGGGCCTGGGAGAGCAAGATCTGCCTGAATACGCCCCTTTTGAGGGAAGGATGCTCACAGAGGAGCTACAGCCGAAGGCAATCTCCTTTACCTATAAAACTATCAACAACAATGTGCCTGACATGCTGGTCAAACTAAGAACCCACTGGGGGGAAGACCCAGGAAGAGAACTTGAGGATTTATTGGGAGGCAGCTCTGATGCACCCAAGAGAGATCGCCATCAAGTCCCGGCTGTGCTTGATTCAATTCAAGATTCAAGCATTGAGATATGATGGGGACCGACTACACCGTATGGAGAGGGTTACATCCCCAGACTGCTTTAGATGTGGGGCGATTCAGGGTACATTTATGCATATGCTTTGGAGCTCCCGGCCATTCAGGAGTGCTGGGTGCGGGTGATGGGTGGGCTTTGTAAAGTGTTGGGGGAACACATCCCTCTTGAGCCTAAATATGTTTTGCTGATGGTTCTAGGGGACGTGGATATCCCTAGGGTGGACTTCTACATGGTGGTGGAAAAGGTCACATATAAAAGTAGAGGTTGCTCATGCAAGTTTATCAAAGTGTGGGGGTGTTAGTTGAAACATTATGGAATACAGTTTCCTACCACGGACACTGAGGATGTTACCTTAAATCTTTCACACACGAACTGCCCTGTTGTGTAGTTAATGTCGTTTATCCAATGGAATCGTGCTGTTGCAGCCTTGTGCCGGCCCTGTGTGGGTTGCTGCCTGTATGTACCCACATCTTTTTGTTGTAGGGTGTGTTTTTACACCCTTTTTCCTGTTTGTTTTATACAACTTGAAAACAAAATTAAAGATATATTTAAAAAAAAAGTAATATCTAAGTGCACAGCAATTCCAAAAATATAATTGTACATGGCCAGTCATATTTCATAGCATATTTCTTCACTTCAGTAATTACCACCTTTCATTTTTCCATTCTACCCCTTCCAAGTATACTCTTGCTCGTGTGTTATGCCTGAGAAAAATAAAAACGAGTAATCTCACACTGGCTTAGACATCAAATGTACAAATGTATAGGTTTTGCACACTAATGTGATCACTATAGTGACAAAGACTTATAGGGTCGGCAGATGAAAGGTTACACCCCTAATAAATTTTGGGTGTGAGTCATCATTTATTACTGAAATGTGACTAAGATATCTATTGTGAAATGCAATAGTTTTGTCTCCAAGCATCCGATGGCAACAACCACAGTCCTTCTAAGGGTGAACCACAAATGTCACTAAATTAACCTGTGCTTAACCCTATGGTAGCTTCGTAACAAAAGCAGTCAGGCTTATTTTAGAGACAGTGTGTAAAGTATTTATGCAGCACTAAACCAGTATAAAGTAAAAAACACAACACAAGAAACATCTCAAACCAACTTAGAAAAATAGATTCAATTTAATAAATAAGATGATACCAGAATGATAAAAATCTAATCAGTAGGACCAAAGATCTACAAGTTTTAAGTGAAAAATAGTGCTAAAAGCACAAAGTACCACTCGTGGTCATTTGGTCACGCTAGACTGGGGAAAGGCACAAGTTCAGGCCAACCGCAATGGAACATGGGTCATATACAGGGGCCAGGTTTGTTCCACTGAAAATGTACCTTATTAGTCCACTGTGAAGAGTTCCATTCCTGGTGGAGGAGGCTGCGAGGAGGAGGCTGAGCATCACAGACTTTTGTCAATGTAGCGGGAAGAGCAGGTTTGGCCTCGTATTCGGCCACCACTGTAGCATGAAGAGATGGTCAGGTGTCACAGATGGTCATTGCTGTGGCTATGCGTTGGTGGTCTCTGCAAGCTGCTCTTGTTGTAGCACAGTGTAGCTCTTGCTGTTGGTGCAATGTACAGGTCACACAAGAACTCTTCATTGGTGGTCATTGCGGGCAGCAGAGCCTTGATGCAAGCTGGCCCGTTTGCGGTTGTGAGGAGCCCAAACTGCTGGATTTTCACCTTTTCTTTAGGAGTAGTACACTCTGATGTCAGCCAAGGGTCAAGGACCTGGGGAGGCACCTCTTGGTGATCAGGGACTCACTCCAGCAGAGGCCAGAAGAGCTCAGCCAGGTCCAGTTACAGGTCCAGTTGCAGCAGGCCAGGTGGGCAGTTGCAGGGAGGCCTCTGAAGCTTGTTGGGTCCCACTAGCTCACACGGGAGGTCAGCCAACTGACTCTTGGAGTTACTCTGTTTAGCCTGGGATGAAATCAAGAAGGTCCGGTCTTCTTCCTCAGACAGCAAGACAGTATTTCAAGCAGCAGGGCAGTCCCATGGTAGCAGGGCAGTCCGTCTTCTGTAACTTCCATAGGTCCAATAGAGTTCTGAAGAGTTGCTCTGGAGGTCCAATATTTATACCTGATGCCAGCCTTTGTGTAGGGAACTCCCTGTACAACCCACGCAACTGGGTCTGGAAAATTCTTCCTCTTACCCTGGTCAAGGCTCCAAATTGTGTGGTGTGAAGAAAGGCAGGGAAGACCTAACGCCAGGTTTCTTTGTGTGTGTGTAGGTAAAGCTATTGAAGTGCCAGTGCCATCCTGTCAGTATGGCCCATCGAGTCTTCATTTAAGGATTCTTGTCCCTTCGTGTCACAGTCTGGAAGAAATGTACAAACCAAAAAAGCATAGCCATTCACAGTCATGTGATCTATGACACAGGCAGAAGGCAGAGTTGGTTGGAACAAGAAAATACAAAGTGGCATTTTCAAATTTTTAATTTACAATCCAACTTCTTAATTAAAGAGGATTCCAAATTACAATTTGTTTGAGTGTAAACAGCAAATCTCTATTTACTCCCAATCTAAAGTTACCACTTGTTAAATGTAACAAGGTAACCCAGTGTTAGTCAATGGGAGAGTTTTTAACTGCCAGGACATGTAAAACCCTAACACATATGTCCTACCTTTGAAATACAATGCAGCCTTCCCTATGAACCTTTAGGGCCTACCTTAGGAGTGACCTAAAAGTATCAAAAATGAAGGTTTAGGCCTGGGAAAAGGTTTATTTTGTTCGAAATGGCAGTTTAACATGTTTTAAAAGGCTACTTTAGTCAGTGGCACAATGAGTACTGCTGCCCACTAGTATCATTTAATTTATGGCCCTGGGTACATGTAGTACCATTTACTAGAGACGTTACTTAAATTAAATGTACCGATAAATAAAAGAAAGAACGCTATTTATTTTGGTTCCCCTTGTTGGATTTTAATATATTTGTTGTGGGATTTTTATTGTTTTGTGTTTTGACTTTTCAGTTGCGTGTGTACTGCTAAATATTTCACACGCTTTTCCTTAAGTTAAGCTGTCTACTCTGTGAGATTGCTAGCAAGAGTTGAGCCCAGGTTTATTTATTTAACTTGTATGTTCAATTAAAAAAACTTTATTTCAGTTAGATTGGCAACCATAAAAGTACATCACAAAAACTTTAAAAAAAGGAAGATAATCTCAGTTCAATCCATTAAATGAGTACATTGCAAGAGCAAGAATATTAAATGCTGCAAAGAAGTGACAGTGCATGGGAACTTTAAGAGAGTAATTGATAAAACCCTCATAAATCCAGCAGACTAAAGTTCTGAGATAGCATGAGATTTCATTGGGACAGCTACCACTTGAAAACCATTCCATTGTATAGAATACATCATAAAAAGCAATTTTATTTAAAAAACTGCTAAAATAACAACGTTTTCCTTTTGATGATAGCACATTTTAAAAAACGAGCAAATATTTATGCATAAAGAAGGAGAATTCAGCTGTTGCACAAAGACCAAAGCAGCACCACATCTTCTAATTCCACTCTCCCTTAAAACTGGTATTAAAAACCTTTTAGTAAAGGCAGAATAAAAATAAAATAAAATGTAGCAGGTTCTAGGGAGAAGAATAATTGCATGGGCATATTAAAACTTTAGATGAGTCTAATTGACCGAGGGGATACCGAGATGCCATCCCACAAAACATAGCCTAAATCTTGTTAAAAACAATCTGTCCCAAGTGTTATTCTACCACTCAAGGTACGGCTCTAAGGCTGGTGTGGTTTGGAACTTCACATACTCCCTGACAGTAAATTTTGATAGTTCGGTATCCTCCCTTTGGCAATGCCTCAATGCTTTAAAAGTTTTCCTAACCCAGGCCACATCAGTTTTGGTCATTGAGGCAGGACTAGAAAAAAGGGCTTGCCTACCCAAGGTTGCTAATTCTAACTTAGCGTATTTAACCATGGGAATTTCTTTCTGCTATAACACGCAAGGAAGTGTAAGATAATCTCCCTATTAAATGAGGTGTGCGGGTTTGTCCAGACTGCGTGCCACAGGGCAAGAGGGGCCAATTTAATAATGTCCTCTACGTACTCAGCCCCGAGCTCCTTATGGACAATGGAGGTTGCACAGGCAGGTGGAACTGCCAGGAGCCGCCTAAAGACCCTTTTTTGTTCACCCTAGAGGGGGTTAATATTGGAGTATCCCCAAATGCCAGCCCCATAGGTGAGAATAGGAAGGCATTTACTCCTGTATACCTCCAAAAATGGAGCCACTGGCTTTCTTTCAATACAGGAGGCTAAATTATAAAGATACTCAGCTGCACTCACAAATATATGGGGGGTCTTATGGGCAGGGTCCACAATTAACCCTGGCATCAAAAACAATGCCCAGATATGAAAAATCCTGAGTAGAAACCACAGGATGGCCTTGCAGATATACTCTGCTCATCTTATGATGCCTGGGTCCATAGGCCATGGTGAACATCTTAGTCAGATTGGTGGCATGGCCAAGTGACCTCCTGAAGGTAACAAACTCCTGGAACAGCATAGTATGGCCTTCTCCCACATTTCAGTAAAGACATGGAAGAGCCTCCCCATGCAACTCCAGACCATCACCTCCCTTCTGGAATTCCGAATGGCACTCAAGACCTGGTGTTCAACCAAGCCTACAGGACCTGCAAGCGCCTGGATACCCTATCGTGTGATAAATACAGCGTCATCGACATACAAAAACAATGGGACCTTATCTTACCGATAAGGGGGACATCTGAAGTTACATTTAAAAAGGCTGTGCCTAAGCCAATAATATATAAAAGGATAAAAACTGGGGCCAAGACACAGGCCTGGCACTACCCCTTCCCTAGCTTAAAACTATCAGTACAATTGCTCGCTGGGCCAAATCTTACGGAGGCTGAACGATCAAAATGTAGGGCTCTCAGGAATCCCACTAGGTCACCATCCACCCCCAGATTAGTTATTAACTCCCACAGTTTCAATCTAACCACACTGTCGAAGGCATAGGACAGATCCATGAAGGCCAGGCAGATGGAGCCCTGCTTAGTGATAGTATATTTACTAATCAGTAAATGCAGCTTCAAACATTTCTCCACCGTGCCAAGCCCCTCACGGAATCCATACTGGACCTCAGACAGCGTGTCTAACTTCCTGACCCATGTTAAAAGATGCTCAAGGACAACTCTCCATGCAATCTTCACAGCTGAAAAATGGGAACTATAATAGCAGTATGCCAAGAATCTAGAAGGCCCTCTTTACCAAACATATTACAACAGTTGCACAGTAAGTGGGCCCAAATCTCTGGTAGAGATTCGCACAAGTCCATTGGGACCCCGTCCAGCCCCGGGGTCTTATTAGATGGAGACTTAATGATCGCCTGTTCCTCACTTGAGTGGACAAGGGTGTCAGTAACATAAAGTGCTTTATAGTGGTTAACCCAGTTCTCGGGTCTAATAGAAGTAATGACAGTTACTTGTACCCCCCTTAAGCTTGATATAGTTAACCACTGCCCAAAAGGTATTTCAGTCTGCGTGCCCTCACTAGCTTCCCCCAGGATTAAATTTGAAGCTCCTTGCTCCTACGTCACTGGGCCACCTTATACACTGCTATAAACTGTTGGATTTTGCACTTATCTCTGGGCTTCTCCCTCAGTGCCTTATGTAAATGTTCTGAGGCCTTTGTCCAAGATTTGTCAAACCATTTGGCCTCATGGTTCCCCCGGATCTAGTTTGCTTCATGAGCGAATTGCTTACTATCTGCCCAGCAGGGCGAATCGATTGGCCAGACCCAGGTAATCATCAGGGGGGGTGAGACAATTGAAAACCTAATTAAGATGGTTGACACACAAATAAGACATGAGGACATTTAGATCAACATTTCTCCATGCCAACCAGAGACCTTGAGTCTTAATAACTAAGGAGGACGAAGCCACACCCCCCTTATGAGTACAACGAAAACATAAACAAAGGCTCAAAGGGCTGTGATCACTGTATATACTTTCTACGATCCCACCCCTCGAGACCCAGCCCATTAAAACTCTGTATATAAAAATATAATAGTATATAAGGTCACATTTTAGGGGTAGAGAGGATCCAGGAGTTCAGAGGCATTAGTAAGGTTGAATAAATGAATAAAGTGGGCGAGTGCTTGGGCCTTTTGGTCCTTGCACAGATCTGTACACCATAAACTGATAGTGTCAAACAAAGTATGAGCATTATTCTCCTGGTTAATCCCCAATTTTATAATAAAATCACCACCCAAGATGATCTGAAACCCTTTATGCAAGGAAGGGAATTTGCTGTCAAGGACTAAAATAAAATCAGAGAGCAATTTAATATTGACACTAACATCAGATCCGGTGTTCCCATTATAAACATTAATTTAAAAAAAAAAAAACGTTCAGACCATTGGGCGAAGTCGATAAAAAGGCTTGGATTAAGTGCTATCAACACAAACTGGACACATTTTACACTCTAAGGTTAATCTAAACAGCGTCATTAACTCCATCATAGCTCTGCTAAAAGGAGATGAAATCGCTGGGGCAGAGTATGAAACATAACCAGCTGGGTTAAAATCAGCAGTAGCCCAGGTATCTTGGAAGAAGATACTATCGTAATTATATATAAAGGTGCTCCAATTCTCACAGCCCGTGTTGCTGGGAATACCAGCAATATTCCAAGAGTATGTTCACCTCTTCATGTGTTCGACTGTGTACCTGGGCTAATAACTTTGGAATTAGCCAGTGTAGGGCAGTCTCCACACGCTAAGTCCATTGAGGGGCTTTTTTCCAGACATGTTTGACTTTTTCCTGTGGGGTTTAAATGTATTTCATTCAAAAGAAGAGGTTATGCTTGTCAATTTCAAATCAATGACCTCACTTAGAGAGGTAAATGTGAATGGGTTTATGAAAACAAGATTATTTTGTAAATTGCTGTTTCCAATCAAAGAATGTATATTTTTACCTAATAATGTAATATGATGGGTTTGGTGACATTCACCAACATTAGAAAATTCTTGTCTTCAAAAGTTAGAAGCAGCACAGAAGAATCTGTTATTTAATCTGCTTTATTGCACCTGCAACTGTTAGTGTAATTATACTACAGACTCACTTAGGTCGTCTCATTACCAGTGGGCTGATAATTTCCCAACTCTGGAATTACCAGTACTGAGGGGCAGATTTACAAGCCCCTTCCGTCATTTTTGCGCCGCTGTTGCGTCACTTTTTGTGACGCGGCGGCGTAAAAATGCGGCCCATTTACAACGTGACGCATCTAGGGAGATGCGTCACTTTGTAAAGCCCTGCGTCACATTATACCTGCGTCAGGTATAATGTATGCTGGGTGGGCGTTCCCACGCAAAAAAGCCTCGTAGAAGTGACGCAGTGAAATCTACAAGATTTCACTGCGTCACTTTTAGGACGCCACTGCGTCAAAACCTTACGCCTGCTTGAAGCAGGCGTAAGGAGTGGCGCAGTGTTGTGGGAATGGGTCTCAAAATCCATTGCTGGAGTTGCGTTGTGCTTGCGACACGACTCCAGCAATGCGTGACTTGTGTCCCAACAGGTGCGTCAGAATTTCTGACGCATCTGTCAATCCTTGTGCCATGGTGCGCCGTATTGTAAATACGGCGCATCCATGGTGGCGCAAGGGTTTCTCAGAGTGGCGCAGGGAAAGTGACGCATCTCTACAGATGCGTCACTTTCTTGTAAATCTGCCCCTAAATGTTGTGAGACAGAGCTTGTGGGAATCAGCATTTCCATGCCGATTCCTGCATATCTTTCCTGGAGCTTCAAATGGAGATTGCGGCTCCCTTCAGCAGCCAAAACCTCAATATGAAAAACAAAGCATTGTAATTTGGATGAGCCCGCTAAATTCCATTACCAAGCCCATATATTTTATGGGCAACCTGTAATGAGGTCTTAAATCTGGCCAGAGTACATTTCAGTGACATACACATCTCTGTGACAAGGTACACCAATCTGTCAACGGTCTACCTGTTTTTGACTTCTTGTTGTGACAATTAATGGTGTGCAGAAAGTAGAAAAATTACCACAACTGTGATAATTATATTGATCTCAGTATCTTCATGAAGACAAATTCCGACACTTCAGCCCAATACATTTGTGTACCCCTGTCAATAGGATCATGTCCCAGTAAAGACTGCCTTTATCTGAACATTAGTTTATCCCTATCAGGTAAATCTCCATTTTAAGATCTCAATGGAGAGTTTGGGAGTTGGATCAATAAGAAAAAGTGGGTCATGGCTAACCCTGGGCGTAGTTTGCATAGTAGCACTACGCGTAGCTATGCGAAGTACACTTTGAACTACGCGTAGCTACACAAATTGCATAGTGCATAGCTGTGTGCTTGTCTGCACTGTGCAATAATTGCCAACAGCATCTTGCACAGTGCAAGTCAAGTTAAAATAAGTATCTCTGTCTTTATATGCTAAAATGCACAAAGTCATTTCACTAAAGTGAAAATGATAAATTAACAAGCAGTGAGAGAGGTGATGATTTTGGGATCCTCCCTAACCTAGGGAGAGAACCAAGCAGATGCCTTAAAAACAAAAAGCACATCTTGTTGAACGATTCGGTGGTGGTCCCATCCTCTTAGGACCACCCCAAGCACAGTTATTGGCAAAAATACAATCCCAACCAAAGGCCCTGCAAAGCATTATGGAACGAGATTAGCAGTGGGCAGTGAATATTATAGTATCCAATATCAAAATAATTCTACAAAGAGCTGCAGTTCAACTAGTCGTTACTAGATGTCCCTCACGAGTCAAATGCAAAAGCATTGAAATTATTATTACATCAAGCTGCAGTTCCACTAATCGTTAGTAGATGTCCCTCACGAGTCAAATGCAAAAGCTTCATGAAAGGGTTTCAATGCTTTTGCATTTGACTCGTGAGGGACATCTAGTAACGACTAGTGGAACTGCAGCTTGATGTATTAATAATTTCAATGCTTTTACATTAGACTCGTGAGGGACATCTAGTAACAACTAGTTGAACTGCAGCTCTTTGTAGAATTATTTTGATATTGGACACTATAATATTCACTGCCCACTGCTAATCTTGTCCCATAATGCTTTGCAGGGCCTTTGGTTGGGATTGTATTTTTGCCCATAACTGTGCTTGGGGTGGTCCTAGGAGGAAGGGACCACCACTGAATCGTTCAGCATGATATGCTCTTTGTGTTCAAGGCATCTGCTTGGTCCTCCCCTAGGTTAGGGGGACCCCAAAATCATCACCTCTCTCATTGCCTGATATTTTCATTGTCAAGTTCACTTTTGTGAATTGGTTATATGTTTTTTAGCATGTAAAATTGCTTTATTAAAGCATTTGTAGGTGTTGATCATTTTGCTGCTACGCGATGTCAATTAGCACAGTTTTTGCACTGTGCTACGTGCAATTTGCATAGTGCGTAGTAGCGCAAACTACGCATGCTCTGTGCGCGTAGCGTAGTACTACGCCCAGGGTTAGTCATGGCTCATCTACGTACACTGCATTGACATTGTTGCATGGAAGCACTACCAATCACATTTTAACTATGAAATTGACAATAATTCTCATCTTTTTCAATCTTTTCAATATTACCTGTCATGTGGAGATTGATACAGCTTGATCATTTCAGGTGCAGCTTGCAGCTGCTTCTACAATTTATCTTCTTCTAAAGGAATTTAAACATTGCTTGAAATGTGCTATTCTGGCTGGCAGAGGACGGATCATCTGGTGCCACCATTGGCTAAGCCTCCTGTTCATTTCCATCTAGACAGTTTGTCGTTGTGTTTACAATTCTTTGTTTTCTGACTACAACATTGCTCACCAATTGCTTTTCTCTGTTCTGATTCCTGATCCCGGCACTCCTTAAACTGCACTGAGAAATTGGACTCCTCCTCTTTTCTCTCCTAAAAGCCTCCCTCTGCCACATTACATCTTCCTGGCTTCTCACTAAAAGCCCAATTTACAAAACTTTAGCTATCAGGAATTGTTTCTTACCCAGGCTTATTTATATCATACTCATCAATTCACACTAGAATTAATACTTTATTAAGGCACTCAACTTGGCTTGGGCCTGCAATGGCCAATTTCTTATAAGTATGAAAAATAACATCAGTCACTAAAATGTGATCATATATGTGACTTTTTTTAGTCCAAATAATATTTAATTTTGATAACAATCATTGCCCCTTTTCTCAAAATCCAAATTGAGAAATCCAGATTTCTAAAATGAAACAAACAAAGGGAATTAAATTATACAAATGTAATTTCCTACAGACATCAACTGCCTATGTATGACTAAAAGTCTAGCACCACTACATCTTTCACCATGTAAGCACTAATACCTCAAAAGTGTAGCTGCATTTGCATAGTATCTGCCACTTGTATGCCTTCTTTGAAAATATAAGGACTCTCACCTTATTTCTTGAGTCACTACTAAACCTATCCATTGTAAAAACTTTTCAATATCCAGAAATCCTCTCATTGCAGTAGATATCTCCAGCGAGCATACACATGCATCCTTAGCTAGCAACTAATATGACAAGCTAAGTTTTGTAGCCAATGCAGCCTCTTGTAACTACAAGAAAACCAAGACCAATTCCACAGTATCCATACAGTCCAACTTGACCTAAGACAAGGAAGCCAACAGGAATACTACTCATTCCCCCTCTGGCAAATGTGTACAGCCATTGCCGTGAGTAAGCTCCACTTCCCATAAATCAATGAGTAAGAGGTTGTCCACTGATTCATGTGGCCAGTCCAGATGTAGTCCAAGACTTTTAAGTTGACCTAGCACTCAGGGAAATTCACTTCTTTGTAGAAAGATAACAGTTAAGGTGATGAGAACATGATTTGAGCTCCCACTTTTTTTCTGTCTTTGCTGCATCCACATATGAGTCTAGCAGGGGTTTAGCACAGAAATTGTACACAGGGCCTTCTCCCACCCTAGTGAGAAATCTAAGCCATTCTCCACTTCATTCACAAGATCACTCTCTCCCACTGTCAGCTTCTTGCTTCCAAACCTTCAGCCCAAAATTGAGGATTGGGTCCACCCCTCCATCAATATGATCAGGAAAACATTAGACACTAGTCAGAAAGCACTTTTCTGTGCCCTGTCACCGAGTTAACCCTTGAGATACTGGCAATTATCTAGGTATTAAAATGGTTATTGTGCAGTGTCAGCATGTGTCCCTAAAAAGGCGCGATGCCAATCCCACACCAGGAGGGACTCCACTGTCAGGATAAAGGCACATATAATTGAGGCATATTTGTAAGTCTCAGTCTATAGGAGATATCAAAATCAAATGTATTCAAAATAAAGAAAAGAGAGAATACACTATACATATGGATATGGTTACATACCAGTATGGTGTATAACCCTGTGTTGGGGAGGAGCACATTCTGCAACACAATCCCAGGACATAAGCAATCACGCCTCACTAAAGAAGGGACCACTGTTTTCTCTCCAGTTTAGTATATAGTTCAATTCTACCAAAATGAGGACACACCGAAAAAGTATTGTAGTAAAGTGGGGAAATCCACTTTCATTGCATAGCACTTTACTCCATCACCCCAACAGAGTATGTACCCATCCACCAAACTCTAAGTCAGACCCTAAATTTGAAGGTAAAACCATGGACCTGGGCCAGGCAGTAAATCCATCCCTTTGGCAAAGCGACCTCGTTGTTTAAAAAATTTAGATTTGTCCCATTTGCAGTTTTTTGAGCTAAAACCAAAGTCTTCAGCAGGAGCTCGATGATGACATATATGACTTCAATGGATGCCTGTGAGCTGCAGCCTCGGACCTTACCTCACTTAAGGATTCCGACTTTCATTTATGAGACTGAGGCCTGATTTGGAGTTTGACAAACAGTACACCGTTGCAGACATGATGGAGTATCATTACCATGAGAAAGGTCCTTAGTACTCGTCACACCCCCAAAAAATATGTAAATATATATATATATATATAGGACCCCACCCTCAGGCAAGTGCCATCTATAGGGTTAGGTCATACTCCAATATCAACTCAGAGACAGACCATATGTCCAGGTGTGCAACATTTCAAAACTGGTGCCTAGTGTCCTACACAGACTATACATCAAAATGTATAGAAAATGTATAGGAAGTGTCTCAGGTAAGAGACCACTATAAGCCGATTGGTTGTTTCTCACCAACTGGCTTGCTGTATCACCATCAGCAACTTTCCTATATTGACAGGATGGTCATGCACCATGTACAACTCTAATGGTGCTCAATGTGTATAGCTAGTAATTTTCAACAAACAAAAAACCATCAACCTCCTATAGGTCCTCATCCAGGAAGAACATAAAATAATATCTTATTCAAAGAAACAATGAAAACGAGTCACATAGTGCATATCACATCCATCTTTACTCTATGCCTATGCTCATAATTCAAAACAAAATTATATGTTTAGGCTATTTTGTTGTGAAAGCCTGACATGTTTTATTGCCAAACAAAAACTTACAGGCAAATTCATAAAGGCATGAGGACCAATATTCACCCAATTGTGCACCAAACCTGCAAAAAGAAGACGTGGACAAACAACAAGGAGTGGAACAAAACACTTACAAAAACATTAAAATGGGTCCAAATTCATCTTGACCCCCTTTTTTCTGTAAAAATATAGTTACCATATAACCACAGGGTGAACACCTACCAGTGATGGATGCCTGCCAAACCCTTGGTTTGCCTGCCTCTTTTAGATAGGGGCAGACCAGAAGAACTATGTTGAGGGAGCCTCCATTGGCTCTATTGACAGAATACTTCCTCTGATGGAGTTGGGGCTGTTGAGGACAGACATTACACTGTCCCCCCTATTTAGGGTGAATGGCGAAATGCCTTTTTGCCCCAGTCTGTAACCGCCAGGGAAAATCTGGCAGTGATTGACATGAAAGAATCAACAATGATCCCCACACCAAGGGAAAAAACAATCAGGATGTTGAGGGTCATTAGGTTTTTGTTTTACAAAAGTAAACTACTAGGTAGTTTATTTTGGAAAAAAAAACAACTTTAAAAAATGTTGATGCCCTGCATCGTGACTGATAGTAACGTCTGTCAACCTTCCTGTCATTGTAGAGAGATGTCTGTGGGGCCGGCCCACAGCTCTAAATTTGGTGGACTGGATGTCCATCAGGGTGACAGAGTAAAATACCTGAAGGACATTAATACGTCCGCAAATTCTAAATCAAGCCCTAAATCCCATGTTACAAAATTTGACAGGAATGACCCACTTGGTGTATCTGAACTCCTCTCCATTGCTGTAGACAAACGTGCCTACGTGCTGGAGAATGGTGAGCGGTTGTTTTTCAATGACGGTTTACTTTTTAAGCGGCTTTTTGATTTAAAAATTTCAAAAACTCATTTCGATTCTTAAATAATGTTATTTACATTAGTGTATTTTTGCTCATTAAATTATTCTCTATTTTTCTAAATTGGTGTGGACATTTTATTTATTGACATTAAAATTGTTTGTACTTTTTTAATTCAGCACGTTTCTCTTGGGATTGCCTGTTTTTTGTGCTATAGCTATCAATGATTGGGCAGATTGTCTTGGAAATTTGTGTTGAGATCTATCCAAGGTGTATTTATTAAGTTGATAAGGTACCCTCTTCCCAAATCACTTTCTGATATTGTTAGTCAGTGGTGCAATAGGACATGTTCAGCAGTTACAATTTAGTTTTGAAGGTTAAGAATAAAAATCCCGATGAAGAGGCAAAAAACAATTTTGGAAATCTTAATTTGCCAAAAATATTTTTGATTTTTTATTGTCATATTTTTTATATTTTCATTTTTTGATCACATTTTTTATTTCGATTTTTGTGGGAACGTGGAGGAGGGTCTGTCTACGCTGTTCGGCTTTACCTTTGTTCATATGAAGGTTATGTGCACTGAGAGAGGGTTAAATCTGAGCCATAATTTAAAAAATGTTGAATTATGTGAGACTCCTCTGGGCCTGGAAGAAACCTGCCAAGAACAGATCACCTTAGAGAAGAACGAGGATGAAGGTGATAAGACGCAAAGAGATTTTTTCCTCATGGAGCAGCTTTGCTTGTTTTGTCCACGGCTGGGAGCATTGTGTCCTTTAACACTTTGTCCCCATCAGAGCTGAAAGCTTGCCAGCAGGATCTGGAGGACAGAAAGGCTGAGAGGGTTTTGAAATTTAATTTGACTCCATTGTCCTCAAGGAGAAAATGGCTGTGCGGCGGTGTATGGACTGCCACAGGTCTGGTGGGCCTCGGACCGCCAGACTCGTAATTTGGCCCAAAGTAAGTGAATGTAAATGTAAGAGGTGAATACAACAGTTAATAGTTAGGTAGAAGTAAGATATAGTAATAATAAACTTACAGTTGCAATAAAGTGGAATGTGATCCACTAGATGAGTTACTATTGTAGGTCGATATTATTAACCTTACTATAGGGTCATGCAACCATGTAAATTGTATTTATGTATTTATTTTGTCAGGTTGAATGCAAACAACAAACATACAATGAAATACATTTTAGAGAACTTGCATCTGGTGCAAGCCCTCCTTTTATACCGATGACTGAGAACGAGCATGACCCAGTTACTGATTCCTTATCCTGAGCATAGAACAGTGGCTAATATCACTGATAGAATCACCTCTCATTAAAGCAACTTTCAGCTTAAATTTAAAACCCCACTTCAGGTGAACCCCAGCAACACGAATTCCTAAGGTGATCCCATCTGAGACTATTCCCTCCATAGCTCCACTTCCCTCAGATTCTACAACAAATCATTTGCATCTAACCCTTCTCTTGAAATCTACCTCCTGCCTCTTTCTTCACACAAAGCATCAGTCACAGCCAGCTTCCACTGTAATTGTTTCTCTCTTAAACTGCTTCTTTTTTGCTGCCCACTATTTCTTGCCTTCAACCCTCTCTCTGCTTTATCACCCTTCATCGACTTCTTCCCATGTCAGCTTGTACCTTTCACTCCTCAAACTGGTTTCCATAAGGTATAGTTAAAATTCTTGCATTATTCTTCTAGGCAGGAGAATGGACATTCTTCTCCTTTCGTGTTTTCCTTTTGACCAACTAATTTTCTGATCTTTCACCCTTTCCCTCTTTCACCAATTCTCCTCTTCATGCTTTCCCTTTCCTTTTCATCATCTACCCGCTGATTCATTTTTAAAAAACATCAGTGCAAAGTTCCAAAGCCTTTCTTAGGAGTTTACTGCCAGTGCTGCTCAATGCCACAGTTGCCAAATACCAAAGTTGACTAGTCTTAATTCCTCCTGATGCCTCTTTTTTTCCACCGCTCACACTTCCTGTCTTTTTATCTCTATCCAGCAAGTTCTTTTCTATCCCTGCCTTCTCTTTATCACTGTTTTGCTATCTTCCTCCATCTTTTCCCATTTTCTGCCTTTCTCTATCTTGGTCGGGGTCAGATTCTGTTGACGAAAAATGAAGGCCGGTCCCTTAACACTGAGTGCCGGGGCGACGACCTGCAAACACCGGATCAAATCAAGCTTCTACCTACGAATGGTGTAAAGAAATAAAAGATTTGTTTGCCGCCAGCACTGCAATGAGAAATAAAATAAGGAACACGACGTCTGCCTTTTCTACAATTTTCTGCATTTTCTTTCTCGCCTTTCCTCCATCCTTGTCACTATCCCTCGGCCTCACTCTTTTGCATATCTCCAGCTCCATGTGCCTACATTCAGTGACCTAGACAAGAAAAGCGTTTCTACTTATGAAAATGCTCTTTAATAATTGTATAACTGCAAACAGCAGTGAAGAGAGTGCATTGGATATAAATACAGTAATGCATAAATTGAAAATGAGTCAGATTAGCAAACATCTGGTTCCTTATTGCAATTACCACCTGTCAAGGGGCTATTAGAAAATAGATAAAAGTACATGCCATAGTTAATTTTCTTTAAAGATCACTCTGCTATTAACATTCACGTTCTCGCACTTTTAAAAATAAAGTAATTGGCCTTTGGGTACAATCTGTTTCTTTCATCGTTCTACACACCGCCTTATCTGCGTGTGGTTTTCCTCATTTCAACACTGGGTGTCATATGTAATGAGGCAAAAACATATTGTCTTGCCATAGCTGTGCTTCGCAACTCAGCTGGCTTCCTTTTATGTTTCTAGCTCGTTTTTATCTCTTTTTTTCCCAAACCGGAACCTATGCATCCCACGCTAGATATTCTGAAACGGTTTTGGCATTTCTACCCCCTAAGCAGACATTCTCTTCCTTTGAGCCTTTCTGTTCCACTTCCAAACTTCCCAGCATTTATACTCGCCTCAGTGTCTAATCCTTTAAGACGTGCCTTTTTCAGACCGACTTCAAAAGTTCCGTTCTGTATATGCCCTTCTTGATATCTGGCACCGTCGGCGACAACACGGTTCTTGGTTGCCATGGTGATTCGTTGTTGAGTTATTTCTCCGTCCACAGGGTATGCTATATGGGGATGCATCATTCCTCCTCTCCGGTCGCTGGTGATTTTATTTTCATTTCTCAAACCTGTTCTGCTGGTATCAATGCTTAGTTATACAAGAATAGCAGTTTGAACAGCTTCCTGAGTTTTACTAGTATTAGGAGTAAGTAGCATGTATATCTTTGTCCTAATATTAATATTGCCCGATATGTCACAACTTTCATTAAGCTCCCGGATTCTTTTGGCCTCTCCTTAGATTGTTGATGCCTATTTCTCAATTATACTAAAGTGTAAACATAGCTCCCTCGCCAGCCACATTGCAACGCCCAGCACTAAACTGAATTTTCCTATGACTGAGCGCGATGAAAATAGCTGCAGTCATTCCCTCACTCAAACCTTTTTCATTTTTTGATTTGGTAAACACAATGCTAGGATTTTAAGTGTATTTTCCTTGATGACACCTGATTATCTTCCAATTTATGCAGGTGCTTCTTTATACTAACATTAGGAATGCAAAATGATCTTTTGAAAGTGCAGTAAACTATAAATACACTTTAAAATGTGCTTTCATGCAGTATTAGTTTGTGCTGGCTCGCCCAAAGCATTTTAAATCTGCTTTGCACACAGTAATACATTGGAGTATTAATTGAGGGGGGTGAGAACCCACGTCAAAAATAATCACCATCCTTATCAGGATGAACGACTAATATCACTAAATAAATCTGTGGTAGCTTGGCACAAAACACTGACGCTTAACTTATAGGCAATGTGTAAAGTGTTTATGCAGCACTCAAACAGTAAAAAAGTGAAAACACAACACAAGGAAAACCCCAAACCAATTTAGAAAATAGAAAATATTTTAATAAATAAAATGACACCATAACGAACAAAATTCAATAAGTAGAACTGGAGATATGGATTTTTACATTTTGAATTAAAACAGCGCAAAAAAGCACGAAACGCCAAGTGTAGGTATCTGGTCACCCTAGACCAGGTCAAAGTGAAAAAGTTAATGATGACCGTGATGGAGCGTGGGTCAGATACAGGGACCAGTTTCATCCCACTGGATAGTTTGTCTTTTGACTTACAAACTTTTATGGAGAAAAAGTGGTCAGCGTTGAGCCATTGGCGTGGCAAGCTGCAAGCTGGACACGAAGCGGGGGGCTCGATGACTGCGGGTTGGTGAAGAGTGTTGATGATAATAAATTGTAGAAATGTATGTTGATAACTGTAGAAATTATGCTTAAATGAATCAGGCTAACTTACTGTCTGTCGTCCATCTTTAATGTGATGTTGCACTCCACCATGTGATTAACTTTGCTGTATCATTCTCTGTTACAATAAGGAATCACTATGCTCTATGGAGCAAAATTAAAGCTTTACTGAATGTTCTGAATGAATTGTAATTTCTCAAGGCTTAGTTTAGCTGTCTCAGACTGAACAGCATACTATACTACCATTATGTACCCATGTAGACGATGAGAACACAGAATCCAGTGTAGTATAATGGTGAGAAAATCCTCAATCGTATTCTGTTGTCAATGTTTATCTTTGCTTGATTTCTATTAGTTAGGAGCATGAGAACCATGTACTAATCCAGTGAATGTAGGAACGTTTTGTCTAAAATCCCATAAAAGAGTGTAATTTTGGGTGGTAAGGAGGAATCCTTTCTCCCATTCTTAGAAGGCAAATCTCTGTTGGTTTTGGTTCTGAACTCTCCTCAGTTTATGATTCTCTGTATTTTAGAAATAGAACTTTGACAGAATTTCTATTTGACTAACTGCAATTTATGCCTTGTGCTTTGAATAATCTTGAACTAAAAACTTAAACGTAAGACTTTTGTGTCTGTCCTTTTTGAGACTCCATTGTGATAGAATGACCAAGCACAACTGAACTTCGAAATACAAGAGAGATGTGTCCATTGGGGAGAACCAAAGTCCGTATCGGGACTACATCGCTCCTGCTCTGAGAAAGCTGGTGTGCACAGGGCCAAAGAAAGAAAAGTGTGGGTTTGCACACTAACAACGGGGTCCCGGTGCAGTTGTCGACGAAGGTGGGAAAGCTCTGAGCTCAGGAAGGCCTCAACGTAGATCTGTTGCTGCTCGGCATCGATCCTGGAGAAGCCCTTTATGTTTGGACTTGGAAACTTTTCTGGAAGTCGGATCTAGGTTAGCGGGATGAGCCAGCAAGTTGAAGCTGACCGGTGTTTCGACAACAGGAGCTATGGTTTAACTGCGACCCTAGTCTCCGTCGGTCCTCCAGGCTGAGTGCTGGAAAAAAGTTTCAAAGTCCAACCGCTTGTAGTTTAGGGACAGGAGGAATACACTCCAATACAATCCAAGTGTCCAGGACCTGGGGAGCACCACTTTGGGGCTAGGACTACTCCTGCAGAGGCCAGGAGCAGGGTAGAGGGCAGGTCCAGCTGGAACTGGTCAGTTAGGCAGTTGCATGGAGAGAGGCCCCTGGAAGCTTATTGTGTCCCTGGAGCTGAAACACAAGGTCAGCACCCTTGGAGTCATTTCTCGGGTCCTGGGTTCAAGGCAAGCTGATTCAGTTTTCAGACAGCAATGCAGTACTTCTCTGATTCTTCACAGGCACAGGAATGTTCTGGGGAAAGGTCTGTGGGGTCTACATTTATGCCCAGTTACAGCCTGGGGTTGGAGGGCAAGACTTTGTCCATCCCCTAAACCAGTTCTGGTCAGTTCCTCTCCTCCCAACAGGTTTGGAGCCAGCCTGACTAGAGAGACAAAAGTGAGGCAGGCATAGCTGGGAGCTTCATCTTTCAGTGACAAAGTAGGGAAGTAAGTTTGAAACCCAGGAAAGGGCTAGGCACAACCCCAAAGCCATCCTTTCAAGGAAGGAGACCTCTCTTCCCTCGCCCAGAGCCCTTTGTCTACTGTCTGGGAGCAATACACATTTCACCCCAGGAGAGCCATCAGGAGTCGGGTGGCAGCTGGACACTGGCAGGAAAACCATTTGGGTTTAGACAGGAAAATAACTTTCTAAAGGTCTTTTTCAAAATAGTAATATAAAATCCGATTTGACCATTAGGTTAAACCTTAAATTACTATTAAAATGAGTCTTTAAACCAGTTTTCTAGCTATTCCCAAACTAAATTTAGCACCAAAGAAATGTAATAGTGTAAACAAGTGTTAACCTATTGGAGAGCCAGCCTATCCACAGTGAAAACAACTTTGGAGGTCGTTCACTGCCACAACATGTAAAACACTAAATCTAAATGTACCATTGTTTAAGTACCAAAAAACCCTGCCGTATTGTCTTTTAAGGCTTACCTTAGGGATGACTTATAAGTATTAAAAATAAAGGTTTGTGTCTGGAAAAAGGTTTATTTTGCCAGGACAAAGTCACAGTTTAAAACTGCACCCTCAGGCTTCAGTTCAGGGTTGAAGACATGTTTTACACTGCAACTATAAGGGATGGCACAATGAGTGCTACTGGCCACTAGCAGCATTTAATTTGCAGGTGATGGGTACAGGTGGCACCATATACTAGAAACGTATAAGCAAATTATAAGTGCCAATCAGGTTTATACCACTATTACTAGGTTTGAAAGCAAGGACACAAGCAGTTTACCTCTGGTTAGCATTGGTAAATTATTGTTTTTATTAAGAAACTTATAATGGGCACAGCTACCCCACGGGGTTTCCCGGTGCATGGCAGTAGGGGGGATGGAGAAAGCTAAGTGAATGGGTTGGAAGAGCCAGGTGTTTACGCCACTACGAAAGGTGGAAAGAGACACACAGTTCCTCAAAGAAACTGGAAGGGAGTTCGAGAGTTGAGGGCCGAGATAGGCAAAAGAACGGCCTTTCATAGGGGACAGTCGGAATCTTGGTACAATAAATCGAGTCTGTTGAGAAGATCTCAAAGGGCGGGATGGGTGATATGGATGGACCAAGTCCATAATGTATTTGGGACCAACTCTCTTTTGCTTGAACAGGTAGCATAAAGTTTTAAACTTGATACGATTTGAGACAATAAGCCAGTGCAGCTCACGGAGAAGGTTAGAAACTGAGGCAAATTTGGGTAATCGATAAAGAAGCCTAGCCAGAGTCCTATGACCAACACAAATGGGCTAATCAACTAAAGACAAACATTTGTGGGAATACCTCGCAAAAGATGGTAATTTCCAACACATACAGTACCCATTTCTGCTAACCAGTCCAGTTGCAGAGGGGAAGTGACCTTACTGCATCTTGCTGATGGATATGTGGAAAGCAAAAATTAGGTGGGTCATCTCAAACCCACCATGTTGATCATGTAGCAGAAGGATAACTGATGCTTTTCTCAGCACAGGGGAAGGTATTTGTTCCTTCTGAATCATAATAACTGCTAACTGTTTGCCTGCAGCAGCTGCTACTGGTGCCAGTACCTTGAGGTGAGAAAAAGCAGTGGGGTTCTGGGAGGACTGGCGCTTGAAGACCAGGGAGCACTCACTCCTCAGCTAATATTATCTAGTTTGCACATTCATTCAATTGCAGGGCGTGTAACTTGGAACACAGCCCATAGCTACTGGATGACTGACTGGAGGCGAGAAGTGAAGGTGCTGATAGATTCATGTATAAATGTCACTAGTGTCTGTGGAGCTGGTCAGCTGGTCTAGTTATTGACTGTCCTAATGGTCATCAATTCTGCATTAATATAAGCACACCTAACAAAATGGTGTATCAGAAGACAACTCTGGAATAAACATGATGTTTTAATATGCGTGTAACCGTATTAAATTAAAAGCAAGTTTTAAACAAAAAAGAAAGAAATGATAGAATAGTATCATATAGTCAAGAATAAAATTTAACTAGAACATATTACTATCAGTGATTGCAGTGAAAAGGTGGCTATGATATTAAAGATAAGGGTGTGCTCATTCGGGAGTTGTCATGGAAAATGCTTTGCATACAAAGGCTGCATACAAAAGGTGTGCTTTTCGGAGTTTGCTTACATGGTTTCGATGCATAAAGAGTAGGGGCCAGATGTAATAAATATTTTAGAGGTCGGAAGAGGGTTTGCAACCTCCAAAACGTTATTTCTTCTGTTTTAGACCCATTTTGGGAGTCCGTAAAGTTTTACTGACTCATGTTTAGAAACTGATACAAAATCGTTAATTTGAAGGCCCATGTTTTGGAAGTTCCTTACAAACTGTGATTTGGGACCATATGTATCAAATGTTTGTAACCATAAATTCAGTCACTAATCATTGATTAGTTACTGGCTCCCAAATAGTAGTGGTAACTGATTCTCAGAGGGAAAGGGGTCTTTTGGACCCATTCCCTTTGGATTTTGGGGTGGCAGCTTCAGTGGAGTAGGCAGAGGTCCACTACCAATTTAAAATTGAAAGCTTTTTTAAACTAACTTTGTTTCCTTTAAAGAAATTAGGCTGAGCTAAAAAAATTGTTTTCAATTTTGAAATGCAGTCACTAAGATGTTGGTCTGCTGAGCCTTGCAATCCCCCATCCCTGTTATTGTATCCAATCAGAGGGAGTCCCAATTTGTGATCTGGAGAAGTGATATTCTTTAGGCAGGTCGTTCTGTTGTTCTGCCACCCGTCCAATTCGGTATTTTGCGAACTGACCTATTAGTACATAGGTCGGTTTGCAAGTTAAGATACTGGTCACAAAAAGGAGAGTTACAATTTGTGACCATTATTTCCACACATCTTGCCCATGTGTTGACTTTAATTTGCAAATGTAGAAAAACCTGATTGCTTTTGGTGGGCCAGCATGGGATTTTACTTTGAAACATGATAAGAGGGGAAAACTGAAAGCAGTCAAGGAACGTAAGTATATGTAATTCAAATGATTTATAATAGACCTCTACACTCAGCAAACCATGGTCCTGATTTAAAGTTTGGCAGACAGGGTCCTCTGTCCCAACTACCACAGAGTTCCCTCTCCACCAAACTGAACGGCCTCCACCTCATTTAGGGGCTAGCACACCTTCAGTATGTCAGCGTCAGAGACTACTCCATCTCCACCGCTGATATACACCTCTGACGGACCAACAAAGTAACAGCAGTCAGAGGTTTGACCATTTGACTGCCTGCCCAATTTTGAGTGTGCCAGCTTTCCCTATCCGTCAATGCCATGTGAAACCTGGCAGAAAGGGGCAGTGACAACTTGCAAATGACCCCCACGCCAAGTAAGAAATCTCCCATGGCAAGGGGAGGTCATTTTTAAAAAAAATTCAAAAACACAATCCCGCTTTGGAGATTTGTTTTTGAAAATAAAAAAAACACCTGAGGTTTGCCATGCCACTCCTTCATGTTGGCGAAGCTATCCATCAAACTTTTAATGCATTGACAGGAAAGGCCGTGACAGCGGTTCCTGCCAATGCAAGAGATGTCCACTAGACTGACAGACATCTCTAAATTCGGTGGGCGGATTACCCTCAAAATGGCAGTGCTCAAGTATGCCGCCATGTTGATGGTACATACTCCGTCCACAGAAGTCAAAATGAGGCCCTTTATCATGTATGAAGAGCATTGCCTCAGATTGACAGCACCTGCCTTTGCAAAAACTTATGTGTGTACAGGAAAGCACTCTGAAGCAGGAGTCGAGATGCACGATGTACTGTCCTCATTTGATGATTGCTTTAATTAAACATTCCATCCAATCATAAAATGAAACCTAGCACAACATTAAATCTGAGCATAAACAGTGCAATATGTAACCCTTTATAGTAATCTTGAGGCTCGATCATACTGGGCCCACAAAATGTGGGGCAAAATTTGTACCTGATTTTTAGTTTGATGCCTCAGAGTGGGAAGTAAAGCACCAATAATGGATGTTATTCTCTATTCTGAGATGTGCATACTGCACATGCTCACTATTAGCTTTGGGGATTTGCTGCACGTTTCACGTGCCTATAATCACTGGCACAAAGACCTGCGATTTGCACCCACATTGTAATCCCATTTTGGGCATAAGCTTGCACTCTACTTATGATAACTGACCCCATCAGGATCGTAACCATAAGATTCTAGCTTATCTAATTGTTGAAATACCAACTGCAGCACGGATCCACAGATATATTTCAGGAACGTTTAAGAAAAGAGGAATCAATGGGTGCTAAATGTCATCCATTTCTCCCACAGAAATCAACATTGACTGTGAACCCTGGACCAAAAACCCTGAGTCATTATCACTAATGTGGGTGCACCTGGATAAATAAAAGCTTTATAAAACACTGTAATGTTAACTGACCCCTAAAGTGCAGCCAAGTGCGGACAACAGATTCTTAAGACAGCCATCATTATTTTAGAAGCTGATAAGAAAAATATATTTGCTGGCCTAGAGAATGGACGAGCTTCCAGCCAGTGTCCCATCCAAGTCAGTAATTCAACTATGAATGTACGTTGGTACGGCTTTATATCTGTTGCAAGGAACGTCTTTCTGCCACATCACGTGCCACATCACAGATGATCAGATTTGGTACAAAGAAGCAGAATGGATTTATTTCCCAATTATCAAATGTTTTTGTGCTCCTAATTTCCACATAGGTGTGGAAAAAAGCCAAGGGAAATTACACATTCTGATTGACTAGATGGTGGAGTTTCAGGGGCATATTAGCGTTTTAGCGGCAGTTTCCTGCCGCTAAAACGGCGATAATGGGCTTGCTAATATGCGTTATAGAATTCCAATAGAAGCCCAGGTTAGATGTCCTGCACATCTAACCTGGGCTTCTATTGGAATTCTATAACGCATATTAGCAAGCCCATTATCGCCGCTTTAGCGGCAGTTTCCTGCCGCTAAAACGGCGATAATTTTATCGCCGGTCTTGCTAATATGCCCCTCAGTTTTTTAAGAACTGTGAATTACATGATTCAGAAGCAGGGGTGGGTATGTGGGCACCCCTTATGGTGGAGTGGGGGTGACCTAGTGAGCTTTCAGATATAGACAAAATCTTTTCTAGGAAGAGTCCGACCCTGAAACACACACAAAATACTACTCCTGCTATTGACAAAAGGAGGTGCCTTTCCGAGATGGAAAAAGGGGTGGAACACCCTCACAGTTGAGGAAGGTATTGCAGAAGCGGTTTCTCCATAGGGAATAATATTTCCAATTGAAAAAAAAGTCTTCTGCAAATTCATGTTTCCAAATAATTTCTTTATGTTGAATTTTTGCACCAGTAGAAATTAGCCATGAGAACATTTTGCACTTTGGATTCTGGACATCTGTTGCTGTGGTAGTTTTCAGGAACCCTCTTGGGATTCGTTGTTGATCCAATAAAAGTTACGAATATGATTTAAATACAGGTATAATTCTAAGAGGGTAACAGGGCCACTTAGACACTGCATGACCACCAGCCCCTAAATTACTGGAGGTCATATATCCTCTTTCCTCCTCTGGTGGAAAACAATCTGCCATATTTCAAGGTTCCTGTCTTCCTGGTAGGGATCTCAGAAGATTTAAATCAACCAATGTTGAGGTAGTTGTTTTTAGTGTTGAAGAGTTCTCTGAGTAGGTGTCATTGGGGAGGCATATGTTCTAGATAACATCCCATACATGATCTACATCTTTCATTAACAGGAAATTACCCACATTGACAGCACAAGCATAATCAGAGTGTGAGAAATGTGACATTGCAAAACACACAACTGCATGTAGAATGTTGCAATGTGGACTCTTATTTTTGCCAGGATACCAGTTATCAGCACAAACCAGCATTGTGATGTGACTCAGTTTCAGATCCCGATGCAGAATTTCGAAAGTGTGCTGAGCTGTTGCCCTTTCACTATCAATATATGTAAATATATGATATGAGTGTGGTGTTCTTTATCTGGCTCTAAGTTGGTCCATTAATCCTCTCTGGGTGGTAGAATACCAGCAACAACCACATTTGAGACACATTTGCCATATCTCAAATCAGTTGGTTTTTGCCATGAAGACTGAGTATAGGGAAAGCTCGCCTAGCCATGCCCTCCCCCTGTTAATGTTGTCCTAAAGGTGTCTCTTTTTTTGGTGGTCTGCAAGTGAAGGGACTTGGCAAGGGAAGGGATGGCAAGGGGCACTCGTATTGTGGACAAACTTGATAATTGTCTATTCAGCTCTCAAATTGAGGTAGTATCTTCAGTGCAGCAAATTTCTCAAACACTAAAAAAGTTAAAAAAGCCACAACTATGACTAACTGAAAACAGAAAAAAACACATATCTCAAAAAGGGGGCATTTGCTAAATCAACATATCTTCCAAAGTTAATGAAACTATCCAACACAATTCAGGATACCATGGAAAAGTTGACTTCAAATGCATATAGCTCAAACATTGACTTCAACTACAAAAGCTTTACAGGCAACCATGAAACAGGTTGAAAGTTTACATTTTAAAGTGAGATGGGGAAATGTTTGAATGAAAAGATGAAATTTGATATTTAATGCTGGGTATATAAATGACACTTTAGCCCAAATTTACTAAGGGCCTGATTTAGATCTTGGTGGGTGGGTTACTCCGTCACAACGGTGATGGATATCCCATCTGCTGAAATATAAATCCCATAGGATATAATGGGATTTATATTTCGTCAACAGGATATCCGTCACCATTGTGATGAAGTGACCCATCCGCCAAAATGTAAATCAGGCCCTAAGACATGTCATGGACAATGCAATGGAAAAACTGTCTGGGTTCAGTTACATCGAGAAAATCGTTTTCTGCCAAATCTACAAAGTGACACATGACAATGCAAAACACAGAGCCAAATGCAAATTTGATGCAGTCAAAGCACAGTCCAGAGAGAATTTTTGATCAAGCCCCAGTACCTATTGCATAGGCTGTTGGCAAACTGCAGAGAAGTGTGTTAAGTTTAAGCAGCACAAACAATATTAAAGTAAAGAACACAACATGATAAAATTCCCAAACCAATTTAGAAAACTAGAGGCAAATGTAATGAGCAACAGCACCTTAAAGTTATTCAAGTAGTGTCGCGTGGCCCATAGGGACATTGTCGTCTTCACTAAGTTAGCATGAGCACGTTGCAGCTTGCCTGCTGCTTTGCGCACATTGCTACATGTCTTTATTTTTGCAATATTTTCTATGGCTGCTTTCACATGAGAACTCATCGCTGTGTTCACTCTCTGCATGTTCCTGGGATTTTGACTGAACATTATGTGCAAGTTCGAACAACAATGCTCCTTGTTATTTTGTTCTGGCCAGACATTAGTCCTTAGACAAAACATACCGATGCAGCTGTTGTTTGGACAAATGTACTTGGGTTTTTATTAGAATACACAAATGGGTGGCACACACTTGGAGAGGGGCCTTTCCAGGGAGAGGAGCGAGACAGTGCCTATGATGTAGATCTACCATCTATAGGCTAAGGTATGGGGTCTGCTGACAAAGCCCAGAGATCTTCTATTATATAATAATACTTCTTCCTAGCAAGGGGAGGGAGGTTCGGCACTATAGTCTTTTCTCCATTGTCTTTCTATGATGACATCTTCCTTCATGAAATATGGACTAGCTGCTATGCTGACTGTATTTGTACTATGCATTTTCCTGCTTGTTGTGGCACGTATACTGCATGTTAGGGCACGTTAGTTAAAATAAATATTTTAAACTGTTTTGTGTCTCTGTCATATTTTATTGTGAACAAGAACAAGAGTACGAGCTGTTATATTCCATATAGGTACCCTATATAGGCGCAGGTAACGCTGCAACCTTTCACCTATATCCTTCCCTACATTACATTCATAACGGTTCATAGGGACTGACCTTTTACCTAGATAAGACACTGCATTCAGAACGCAGGCTTTTCCCTGGTTCGAAACTCATACCTTATGCATGAGGCTTCTTGGAAGCACAGCAGGACTCACAGCAGGACGAACATCTCCTGTATAATATCTATGTTAAAGTTCAAGCCTGACGTCATCCTTTAGGCCGACACAGTAACACAGCAAGGTAGGACCCCTGGGGAGACCTGTGGTATATACACATCATATCTTGCTTAGACAGACAAGGGAGACCGTGACTTCCCGGCTGACACACTGACCAGAGACGCTGAGGTTCCTGCATGCAGACACTCCAGCTAGCAGTGGTCTAACATCCCTCGTGGGGTGTCCAACTCGAGACCAGGACGGGGTCCCATATTCTCGAACTCTCAGGTAATGGGGTGGACTAGATCCTAGAGGGATTCTTGGCATAACACCTACACAGATGCTAGGTACATCTAGTTAGGGAGACATCGCAGGAGTACGCACTTTTATCATGTGATTTATGTACTTGTATATATTCATGATTTTTGCAAGATGGTAGAACTATACCATCCCTTTACTTTCGTAGTATTGCTAATCATATATTTCTGCTACTGTCTAATGGTTGTTGCAGCTCATCTATTCTACACTAGAATAACAACTGTTCAATAAATACCTATTGAAACGCCCAGCCTGTTTATTCTGTGTATCTCTCTGAGACAAACTAAGTGAGCACGAGTGACTGAGCGAAAAGTAGTATATTGTTTCCACGATCCTGGGGGATCAGGGTTGTCATGTTCTGAGGTTGCCAGAAACTATTCTCTCCTCGATAAGAGGAGATTCTAGTGGCACTGTGAGCTAGCTAATACAAAGAGGCTAACATATCCGGTGGGGGTGCTCGGAACCAGTCTGCCACCAAACCCACAGTTTATGTTATCCGAACGTTCAGATCCTGTATAGGATATATAGGAACTACACGACATGGCGCCGCCAATGTTAGTTGGGTACTTATTTAACAGTTGAATCTGAGTAGTTCAGTCGTGCTATTCTCAGAGACCCCTACACACAAAACACCAGAGACGTCTGGAGTGGGTGGGCACAAACTCCGCCACAGCTAGGTAGGCTAAAAAATCCTATTTATTGGCTGTTGGTTAATCAAGCTTGAAGGACACAGTGGTCCTAAAATTATGCATTAAAACCTTTATCTTAATTCCCTTGAACAAACTTCTTTACAAAAATGACTGAGACAAGAGATAACGTAGTAGTCGATCTACACCTCTCAGGGGGAGAAGAAGATGCAGACGCAATTCCGATTGCAGAAAAATTCAGACATACAATCACCCTGAAACTGTTAGAAAATGGTTTATCAGATAGGGGTGGCTTAGTAGTTTTCGTGATTGAGGCACACGAATCAAACAAAACAGAGGTATTTTATTCGTGGGTTACATTCCCAGCAGCAATTGCAAGAACACAGACATTTCACTCTTACACAGTAGGAGATGCACCAGTGGAATATTGTCCGTTCGAGGACGTAGAGGTTCCACTCACGTACCAGGAACACTTATACTGGTTTAAAGGCGCCCTACCCCACACAAGAAGAAGAAGAGTAAGATTAGGCCCGCTCGGAGGAGAAGGGGCAACATGGCCGATATTAGCGGCCTACACACCACATCCTGACATTGACACAATGCCACCAGGAGACATACTCCTACAACACAAAGATTTAATTAAAATCTATAGAAACATGACGCAATTCGTCATGAGAACATTCACTGTCCAACCAGCAATAGTTGCAACAAATGGAACTCAATCTCAGGGTACAGCAACTAAAATCACACCACAAACATTACACGCGGTAATGGTGAAAATGCCCACAAAACGTGAACAAATACCATTCTGGGTAGCCCAGAAAATAACTCAGCTAGAGGCAGTATTCCCGAATACTACCCCGTATGAAAAACACAGAATGTTAACAATCTGCTTGCCCATGGGGATAACACCACAAGTAGAGGATTGTACCACTTGGGGTACAGTCTTTGCTGCCGTTTATACCAAAACTCATGATATCCCGTCATTAGCAGTAGTACCTGATGTATTGAGACAAATACAGAACGAGTACGGAGCAGAACCTGCTCTAAACTTAGGGATGAAGTTACTAGGTAACTATGCCCAGGTATCAGCCATAATACTAGCTAACATTAAGGAGGAAGCAGCTTCAGTGGCTATCCGCCAACGCCTAAGGGAGTTCAGTCCTTTAGATCAGGAACACGAACTACCCAAAATAATAGAAACTGCGTATGCAGAATTAGGCAGAGACAGTTTGGGTGGGAAAGCTTTAAAACCACAACTGATGGGCAGCCCTGAAAAGGACACTTCTAAGCAGACACCCACTTCTACTAAGAAGAAGTGGGACAATAAAAAACAACAAAACTTTAAAGGAAATAGATCTCAATCCCAAGGTAGATCTCCTCCACAGGAGCCCTCTGAAAAGAGGTATAATCTCAGGAATAGGGATAACATTAGGAAACCTGACAGGTATCAGGATACTGATACACGTTCCTCTCATTCCTTTCAGGGTTCGTCGAAAAACTCAGAGAGGGAAGGACGGTCAGAAAGACAAGAAGAGCGTACAAAGTCCAGAGACAAGCAGCACGCTCAGGAGTACACTTCTAAAAAAGAAGAAAAACCAAAGCAAAAGCCACAGTTCAAAAAGAAGAAAGATGCAGGTCTAAAGATCAGACATGCCCAGAATTGTGAGGACTCGACTACTGAACGGGGAATGGGCTCTGACGATGCTAGACAGTGCAGCAGAAGTAACAATAGCTCTCCAGAACCTGATGGAATTTCTGGTGACAGCGGACTTGAATGATTATATCACGGTGGAAACACCTGATACTAGAGTAAGTGTCCCACATAAAGTATATGAAATAACGCTCCAGTTGGAGGGGGACAAGAGTAGGAAAGTGAGAGGTCTCTTTTGGGAGAACCTTACGTTTGGCTATGATATTTTATTAGCCGAACAAGATTGGCCGCCAGCATTCGTCATGGATTGCCCTAAAGGAGAAACGGTAATTATGCCGGCATTCTCAGTCCATATTCCCAGGCATTTGCAACACACATATGCGCGTGAGTGGGCGGTAGCCCAAGCTCCGGCTTTATACAAAAACCATGTTGGATGGGATGAAGATTCAACCCACCACATTATTCCTCTAAAAAATACTCCAACTGCACAGAGGCAGTATCAAATAAAGCAAGAAGCTAAAAAACAGGTCAGGGAGATCTTAGATCAACTTGAATACCAAGGGGTGATTGAAACTTGCACCTCTCAAATGAACAATCCTTTGTTTCCTATCATGAAACCTGACAATACATATCATCTAGTTTTGGACTACAGACATTTAAACACTTGCACTAAGACATTTGCAGTTCAGAATGCACACAGTGCCGCATTAATGAATAACATTGTGCGGAAAAAATACAAAACAACACTTGATATCTCAAATGGATTTTTTTGCCAAAATAAAGCGCCTGAAAGCAGGTATTTAACAGCCTTCTCAGCGCTAGGGACCCAGTAGCAATTTTGGCGACTCCCCCAAGGGTATAAGAACAGCCCGAGGTTGTTTTCGGCCAGAAGTAACCGAGTTACTTCAAAAATTGGATGAAGAGGCATTGTCCTATGTGGATGATATTTATCTGACAGACAATGACCTGGAGGAACACTTGAACAGAGTAACTACCATAATTTTGGGATTTGCATCTGAGGGCTACAAATTTAACTTTAAAAAATCAAAAATTGCCCACCTCAGTGTCCTGTTTTTAGGATACGAACTTTCTAGTAAAGGAAAGAGCCTGGCAGTCAATTTATTAGAAAAATGTGCGCTGCTCCAACCTCCAAAATAATTGAACCTTTTACAGTCAATTTTGGAATTCCTAAATTTTGGTCGAACATACATTTTAGATTATGCAGAAAGAGTAAAATCTTTCTACGACTTAATTAAACCTGATTTCTCAGCCAGAAATTGGACACAGGAGCACACAGATACACTACGTTCCTTACAAGCTGACATGATAGCTTCAAAACACTTACAGACACGCATAAACGTACGCAACCTGGTGATCCGTATAATTGCGGGTCATTCTATAATGAAGGTGAAACAGTACCAATTGCATACAAATCACATTTGTTCACAAATGCTGAGATGCGCTTTGCATCTACAGAAAAAATTCTGAGAGCAGTACAGACTGCTGTAGTGAGAGAAAGAGCACTGGCCCAGGGGAAACAAATAATAGTAGTGACTCCTGTTCCAGCCTTAGAGGCTGCGACAAAGGCAAGCGTTCCTAATGCTAAAGCTTTACATCCAAGATGGATACAATGGGCTAAATCTCTCACTGCAACAGATAGAGAATACAGGTACGACCCAAATTTAAAGACACAAGCATTTCTGCAATACGAACAAGAATATCCTCTACCTAATGAAATAATGCCTCTAGATCAGTATGAATATATTATTTACACTGACGGATCTGCTCAACCGGCCATAGGGAGTAAGCAGCAATATAGCGCAGCATGTGCAATCGTTAAAGGTCGCATGCGGGATGGAAAGTTCCATCCGAGTTGCACTAAAACGCAATCTCTAGGAGACTGCACGGCACAGTTGGCAGAATTAAAAGCACTGATACTGGCACTTGTAAATACGGATCGAGAATTCCCCACACTAATTGTGTCCGATTCCTTTTACTATGTGCAGTCTTACAATGAATACTTGCAATACTAGGTTCAAAACGGGTTCAAAGACGCAAAAGGTGGCACAATTAAGCATAAAATGCTATGGGAACAGGTAGTGAGGTTGAAATGTGAACTACCAAGGACTCACGTGATACACACACTGAGTCATCAGCGTGATGGTGTTCATGTTGAAGGGAATTCATTGGCTGATGAAGCCGCAAAGGGAGCTATACGTACGGCTTCCGAAGCTGCAATCACTCGTTTTAAAATGAGAATAGATGGTGAGATTATTAAAGCAAAAACCTAGGCACACATAATAATAAACAAACAGTATGTAGGTAAATACAAAAACTATGGTAAAGTAGCCACAATTTTGAAAGAAATAACTTCAGATGAGTTGGATAACGTTCAGTCTTTTAATTTTTCTTAAGCTTAGAGCCAACGAACAGAAGAAAACCAGCCGACACGTGTTTCGTCGCATTAAGAAAGTAATTCTGCGACTTCCTCAGGGCTGGGAAGGATACAAGGAGTATGAATAATATATATATCATGACAGAACATCAACAAATCTCATAAAACGGAGATAAAATTATCTGAGTACAAATAACTCATTAGTGGAAACCCACAACACCATTAGATTGTGTCACAATAAGTGAAAAGAAAAAAAAAGAAAAACCAGTATTGAAAATATACGGCAAGTGCTCATGTCCTTGGTGGAAAATATATTTAAAAATGTGACATTTCAAGTGTCCTAAAAATAAGAATAAAATCGGCAAGAGACCATGCGTGGATACAGTGTGGTATGTAAAGGATATAGGTCATAGAACTAGTGTAAATGAAGATACTTAGATGTACCTGTATACATAGGATAGTAGTCTTGGTCATCTGTAAGAGGAATAGAGAAAGAGGCGGGAAAACAATAAAGAAATAGCCATAGTAGTAAAAATTAGGAAATGAAAGGTGAATGTATAACACAGGTCTTTATCAGACTAGTGCCAGGAGAAACTATGAAAGGAAAAGAGAGAGAAAAAGGAGGGGAGAAAAAGAGAGAAGAGAGAATCTGAAGACAGAGAGTAAAAAGAGAAGTAAAACGAGTGCTTACCACTCAGCCGGTGATAATTCCAACCCGGCTGGGCTAAACACTCATGCAGATATGGCTGACTCTAGGGGTACCTAGAGATAGGAAGATAAACATCGTTCAGAATCTCAAAAGTGCCGTCAGGTATGACAAGCACGAAAATGTTCAAGGTCGTGTGTCTGGCAGAAAACCGCCTGAGAACATAATAAGACGCGCTTACCAATAGGCCGTAAAAAAGAAACACCCAGCACGTTATGATATAGTCCAAGAGTAATGGACAAGAAATGTTTGTGACCTGTATTAGGAAATAAAATGGAAAGAAACTAAATAATAAATAACAAGCCTATCGACAGGGCAAAACTACCTAACTCCTAGTGTAAAAAGGCGGCAGAGAATTAACAAAAATTACCGGGGTATCGGTAGTGCTTCGTTGCGGGCGCCGTGAGGGAAACTGTATAAAAAGGATAATTCCAGTAGCGTAAGAGATCTGAAAAGCAGATAAATATTGCGTTATTCGCGTGCACAAGTAAACGTTAAGTTAAAAACAAAAGTGGAAACCTTAAAATAAAATAAAAGCGAGGGCATCATTAATCTTACCTAAGGCGTGTAAGCCGGGACCCCTCACGGCCGATCACTGTGTTCCGGGTTGTGGACACGTGATCAGAAGGCCGGAAGTGGAATATAAGCTGTCTGAGAGTCACCAGAAAAAGCTGGTGCGTAAACCTAAATATTTATGACTGTCAACACGGAAGTAAGAATTGAAATTAAGCCTCGCCGATAGGTCTAATAAGAATAATCCGGTGGGTATCCATATTCTAACTTTATTGATCTAACTGAATAGCACAAGAAAAAGGTGGGTCGAGATGAGGACCCTAATCTCTATGATATACCCCAATTCTATAAAACAGTCGGAAGAAAAATCTTGGATGCGGCAGAAAGTGAAAGAAAGGCAGAGACAGTATAGAATAGTAATATGTTCTCACATTATATGGGTATTGTAAAACGCCGATTTTGGCGTATGTGTGCCGACTCCCCACTTCTATTGTGTTCACAATCACAGTATGTCACAAAGTGCACCCGTTGATGAAAACCTGTAAAGCCTCGTAATGCAACGTATGAAACTGTTTCTCAGTCGAATCAAAAGACAGATAAAAACACATTACTGTCCACCCGGGCGGGTTGTGGGGTCATTGGTCACACATTAAAATATTAATTGCAAATAAAAAATGAAAAACAAAAGACACATGCACAATTGTAAGGTCACCGGTCATAAGTTATCGCGTCAGTATAAATGATAACGCAAAGGGACATAGACATAATCAAAAATTATGGTACTGCTTGAAAAAGAGGAATAAAAAGCAATAGACACATGCACAATCGTAAGGTCATCAATCATATGTTACCGCGTTAATGTAAATAGTAATATAAAAGGACAAAGACATATGTGCAAAGAAATGGACATCTATTACACTGAAAGGACGTCTACGAAACATAGATGTGAGAACATATGCATCACAGGTATTATCCATTTAGGGCGTAATCGTAGAATCATTGATCAGGCATTAACAGTGGTAGGAAATATTGCGAACATAAAAAACACACAGAAACATGTTAGAAAGACATGAACATCTGTTGCATTGGTGTTAAACATATACCTCTTGAAGTTCGAGAATGAAGAAACATCAAGGCCACTCCATAGAATGACACATGTACAAAAGAGCCGGTGGGTACACACAATTGACTATAATAGGTCATTACCAGTGGTAGGAAATAATGCGAACATAAAAAAACACACAGAAACATGTTAGAAGGACATGAACAACTGTTGCATTGATGTTAAGCATATATATCTTGAAATTAGAGAAGAAGAAACATCAGGGCTGCTCGATAGAATGACACATGTACATAAGAGCTGGTGGGTACACACAAATGACTGCAGTAGGTCTACTGGTTACCTAGAATATATTGCATCTCATGGTCACAGTTAAGACCATGTTCTACTGTCCGTAATCGCATGATCCACATGGCTTCTGTGCGCATCAGTCTGAGTTCCCTATTCCCACCCCGTACGCTAGGCTGTATCACATCTATGCCAAAAAAGTAAACATTCTTGTCTGCTCCCTGTGATGGACATGCAGCTGCGTGTAAAGCTACTGGGTATCTGGGGTCTTGTCTGTGAATAGCCCTGATGTGTTCTGTGATTCTGTCCTTCAAGGGTCTGATGGTACTACCAACATAGAATTTACCACATGCACACTCTATGATGTATATAACGAACCTCGTGTTGCAGTTAATGTTCACCCTGATGTCATATCTCTTTTGTCAAAGCTCATAAATTCCTTAATGCCATGTCTCGCCCACCTGCATATCCCGCAACAACCACACTTATAAAAACCTAGGGTGTGTGGTCTAAGCCAAGTTGTATCAGTTGTGCTGCGTGGTATGGTGGGACTTAATCTGTTCTTTAATGTCCTGCCCCTCCTGAAGGTAATTCGAGGGTAGTTCGTAATGTGGTCTTGAATTGACTTATCATCTCGTAAAATGCCCCAATGTTTCGTGAAGCTTCTCCTGACTGAATGGTGTAGATCATTAAAATCCGTGATCATTCTCACTGGTTGTTTGAGATGTTGTGTGTGAATATGGGTCCTTAATGTGTCTTTCCTCTGCACATTGGCAATCTTACTTTCGGCCCTCCTTAAGATTTTGGAGGAGTAACCCCTTTTTGAGAACCTCTGTTTCATATCCATGAAACATGTCTGAAATTCTGTGTCTTCGCTACAATTCCTCCTGGCCCTCAAAAACTCCCCATAGGGTATCGCTTGAATCTGGTGCGGTGGATGGGAACTATCAGCATGCAGAACTGCATTGCATGCAGTTTTCTTACGGAAAAGCCTACTATGTAGTTGGTCATTCTTAACATATAGTTCAACATCTAAGAATTCTATTCTCGTAGTACTGGATTCAATGGTGAATTTCATTTCCCATATGTTATTGTTAAGATGTGTGAAAAACTCCTCCAACTGATTTTGTGTGCCTGACCACAGTAAGAGACAATCATCAATGTATCGACCCCAAAAATAATGGAGTCGACCCATTGTGCCCCTTTAGTCCCCCAAATCAAATCGGCTTCTAAGGTACCCATAAATAAATTCGCAAAAGATGGCGAAAATTTAGAACCCATGGCCACTCCCCTTGTTTGTCTGTACCAGTGTTTGTTAAACATGAAGAAATTATTGTACAAAATCAGTTCCATCATGGAGACTAACATGTTTGTATGTTGCCATTGGGTAGCTGGTCTGTTATGCAAAAGTCGTGTTACTGCTTGTAGTCCTAGGTCTGGTCTGATGCTAGTATATAGAGAAACTATGTCTAATGTGGCCAATATGGTGCCAGGCTGCCAATGCAGATCTGCCAGTAGGCTGAGAATATGTTTAGTATCTTGAATATATGAAGGCAGGTTACGTACCAACGGTCCAAGGAAGAGATCAATGTATTCTGCGAGCCTCTCTGTGGGGCCCCCCATCCCTGATACTATGGGTCTTCCAGGAGGGAACGGGAGGTGTTTGTGGACCTTGGGAAGAGTGTAAAGCCACGGGTAGGTGGGTCTAAAGTCTTTCAAATAGAGGTATTAGTCTTCATTAAGCAATCCGGCAGTATGCCAGATAGTGAGTTTCTTGTTGATCTCAATAGTAAGTGGTCCTATTGGATTGTGGGTGAGACATTCGTAGCAGGTGGTGTCATTAAGTTGGGTCAGAATCTCATTAAGGTAGTCGCTATGGTTCATGACCACGACATTTCCACCCTTATCTGCCTCTCTTATGAGGATCTCATGATCGTTACTAAGAGTCTTGAGAGCTAGGCGTTCTCCCTGTGTCAGATTATCTTTGTACTTGAAGGAGGTATTAATATTTCTCTTCTCAAGTTTATCGATGTCTTCCAGTACACGTTTATAAAAGTTGTCAATGGAATTGCCCCCTGGGAGAGTGGGTATCCATTTGGATTTAGATTTAAGACCACTAGCTATGCTGTAATCTGATTCAATGTTAAGTTCTTCTAGTAGTAGATCCATATCGTAAGGTGGCTGTTCAAGGTCTGTGAGTGACAAAAGCAGTTGTGTTGCTTGAATATCATTAATGGTCAAAACATCAGACCCACACTCAATAGGAATATTTTTAACTGTTTTATTCACAGATTGGTTACATGAAAAATGTTTCTTAATTTTGAGACCCCTGACAAATTTAAACAAATCAATTTTGAGTTTGCAAATGTCACCTACGGCATAGGGGTTAAAGCTGAGTCCCTTACTTAAGAGAGAAATCATGTCTGAAGTGAGTGGTTTGGAAGAAAGGTTTATGACCTGCACCTCTCTCCCTCTGGCTTCTATTTGTTCCTCACATCCCCCGATCTCAACTTCCTTTTGTAAGCCTCTGGATCCTGCTCTCCTGCCCCTGCGGGTTTTTGATCTAATCTGTCCCGTGGTAGAGGTGTTCTGTTCCCTTTTCTGATTCTTCGGACCTCCTGTAAAAAAGAGGATTTATTCAGTCCAGTACCATCCGCAGTCTCTGCCTCACTTTCACTTGCGCTGTGAGCACTCAATGAAGTGGAACTAGAGGAGATTGAAATAGTCCCTGTCTTTGTAGGTCTATCACCCTGTTGTACATTACGAATTAATGAATCATATTTCTTTGCATATGTGAAAACCCTACCTTCTTTATAGTCAATCTCATCCCTTCTAAGCTGTCTCGCCTTCCTATTCTTGATCTCATTCTGATGTTTAAGTAAAATGTCCTCCAAAATGGCGTAATTCTTTTCTGTCGCCTCTGGTATATTAAGATCTTTAATTTCCTGTTCTAAGGAAGTAATTTCCGTTTGTAGTTTGTTAACCTTCCGGTCCGCACTTTCAATTAGAATGTTCATAAGAGTGTTAGAATTGCAGGTAAGTGACTCTTCCCATTTTTCAAGAAGGTCAACATCCAAATCGTCGTACGTGGGAAAAATTTGGGCTCTGAGCCCCCTAGGGATTCTTTTCAATCTTAGATATTGTTTCAGGGTGGTGCCGTTCCACCATTTAGAGTTTTCTAATTTCTTTAACCTTTCCAATTTAATAAATTTGTCTCTCAGTCCTTCTTTACGTGAAGGGTTGCCACTAGTGGAGGCAATGTTAGTAGACATGCCTTTAGCCAAATTCTCAAAAAGCTCCTCTGCAGCTTTGTTCCTGTCCATACTATCAGTGAAAGAATATATCTAAATCAATCTGTCATGCGTAGCGGCTGCCTACCCTGTTAACAAATGGGGAACACTTAGAGAAAGGTTTTTAGTAGTCAGGGAAAATTTATGGCGCTCTGCTAATTAACGCGAGTATTTGGAAAGAAACAAAAAAATCAGTATGGTGCAACTAGGTGAGGGGATAAACCCTATAACCCCTCAATTCCGTGTGGGTAACGCCCTCACAATAACAATTAAAGCAAAAACCTAGGCACACATAATAATAAACAAACAGTATGTAGGTAAATACAAAAACTATGGTAAAGTAGCCACAATTTTGAAAGAAATAACTTCAGATGAGTTGGATAACGTTCAGTCTTTTAATTTTTCTTAAGCTTAGAGCCAACGAACAGAAGAAAACCAGCCGACACGTGTTTCGTCGCATTAAGAAAGTAATTCTGCGACTTCCTCAGGGCTGGGAAGGATACAAGGAGTATGAATAATATATATATCATGACAGAACATCAACAAATCTCATAAAACGGAGATAAAATTATCTGAGTACAAATAACTCATTAGTGGAAACCCACAACACCATTAGATTGTGTCACAATAAGTGAAAAGAAAAAAAGAAAAACCAGTATTGAAAATATACGGCAAGTGCTCATGTCCTTGGTGGAAAATATATTTAAAAATGTGACATTTCAAGTGTCCTAAAAATAAGAATAAAATCGGCAAGAGACCATGCGTGGATACAGTGTGGTATGTAAAGGATATAGGTCATAGAACTAGTGTAAATGAAGATACTTAGATGTACCTGTATACATAGGATAGTAGTCTTGGTCATCTGTAAGAGGAATAGAGAAAGAGGCGGGAAAACAATAAAGAAATAGCCATAGTAGTAAAAATTAGGGAAATGAAAGGTGAATGTATAACACAGGTCTTTATCAGACTAGTGCCAGGAGAAACTATGAAAGGAAAAGAGAGAGAAAAAGGAGGGGAGAAAAAAGAGAGAAGAGAGAATCTGAAGACAGAGAGTAAAAAGAGAAAGTAAAACGAGTGCTTACCACTCAGCCGGTGATAATTCCAACCCGGCTGGGCTAAACACTCATGCAGATATGGCTGACTCTAGGGGTACCTAGAGATAGGAAGATAAACATCGTTCAGAATCTCAAAAGTGCCGTCAGGTATGACAAGCACGAAAATGTTCAAGGTCGTGTGTCTGGCAGAAAACCGCCTGAGAACATAATAAGACGCGCTTACCAATAGGCCGTAAAAAAGAAACACCCAGCACGTTATGATATAGTCCAAGAGTAATGGACAAGAAATGTTTGTGACCTGTATTAGGAAATAAAATGGAAAGAAACAAAATAATAAATAACAAGCCTATCGACAGGGCAAAACTACCTAACTCCTAGTGTAAAAAGGCGGCAGAGAATTAACAAAAATTACCGGGGTATCGGTAGTGCTTCGTTGCGGGCGCCGTGAGGGAAACTGTATAAAAAGGATAATTCCAGTAGCGTAAGAGATCTGAAAAGCAGATCAATATTGCGTTATTCGCGTGCACAAGTAAACGTTAAGTTAAAAACAAAAGTGGAAACCTTAAAATAAAATAAAAGCGAGGGCATCATTAATCTTACCTAAGGCGTGTAAGCCGGGACCCTCACGGCCGATCACTGTGTTCCGGGTTGTGGACACGTGATCAGAAGGCCGGAAGTGGAATATAAGCTGTCTGAGAGTCACCAGAAAAAGCTGGTGCGTAAACCTAAATATTTATGACTGTCAACACGGAAGTAAGAATTGAAATTAAGCCTCGCCGATAGGTCTAATAAGAATAATCCGGTGGGTATCCATATTCTAACTTTATTGATCTAACTGAATAGCACAAGAAAAAAGGTGGGTCGAGATGAGGACCCTAATCTCTATGATATACCCCAATTCTATAAAACAGTCGGAAGAAAAATCTTGGATGCGGCAGAAAGTGAAAGAAAGGCAGAGACAGTATAGAATAGTAATATGTTCTCACATTATATGGGTATTGTAAAACGCCGATTTTGGCGTATGTGTGCCGACTCCCCACTTCTATTGTGTTCACAATCACAGTATGTCACAAAGTGCACCCGTTGATGAAAACCTGTAAAGCCTCGTAATGCAACGTATGAAACTGTTTCTCAGTCGAATCAAAAGACAGATAAAAAACACATTACTGTCCACCCGGGCGGGTTGTGGGGTCATTGGTCACACATTAAAATATTAATTGCAAATAAAAAAATGAAAAACAAAAGACACATGCACAATTGTAAGGTCACCGGTCATAAGTTATCGCGTCAGTATAAATGATAACGCAAAGGGACATAGACATAATCAAAAATTATGGTACTGCTTGAAAAAGAGGAATAAAAAGCAATAGACACATGCACAATCGTAAGGTCATCAATCATATGTTACCGCGTTAATGTAAATAGTAATATAAAAGGACAAAGACATATGTGCAAAGAAATGGACATCTATTACACTGAAAGGACGTCTACGAAACATAGATGTGAGAACATATGCATCACAGGTATTATCCATTTAGGGCGTAATCGTAGAATCATTGATCAGGCATTAACAGTGGTAGGAAATATTGCGAACATAAAAACACACAGAAACATGTTAGAAAGACATGAACATCTGTTGCATTGGTGTTAAACATATACCTCTTGAAATTCGAGAATGAAGAAACATCAAGGCCACTCCATAGAATGACACATGTACAAAAGAGCCGGTGGGTACACACAATTGACTATAATAGGTCATTACCAGTGGTAGGAAATAATGCGAACATAAAAAACACACAGAAACATGTTAGAAGGACATGAACAACTGTTGCATTGATGTTAAGCATATATATCTTGAAATTAGAGAAGAAGAAACATCAGGGCTGCTCGATAGAATGACACATGTACATAAGAGCTGGTGGGTACACACAAATGACTGCAGTAGGTCTACTGGTTACCTAGAAAATATTGCATCTCATGGTCACAGTTAAGACCATGTTCTACTGTCCGTAATCGCATGATCCACATGGCTTCTGTGCGTCTCAGTCTGAGTTCCCTATTCCCACCCCGTACGCTAGGCTGTATCACATCTATGCCAAAAAAGTAAACATTCTTGTCTGCTCCCTGTGATGGACATGCAGCTGCGTGTAAAGCTACTGGGTATCTGGGGTCTTGTCTGTGAATAGCCCTGATGTGTTCTGTGATTCTGTCCTTCAAGGGTCTGATGGTACTACCAACATAGAATTTACCACATGCACACTCTATGATGTATATAACGAACCTCGTGTTGCAGTTAATGTTCACCCTGATGTCATATCTCTTTTGTCAAAGCTCATAAATTCCTTAATGCCATGTCTCGCCCACCTGCATATCCCGCAACAACCACACTTATAAAAACCTAGGGTGTGTGGTCTAAGCCAAGTTGTATCAGTTGTGCTGCGTGGTATGGTGGGACTTAATCTGTTCTTTAATGTCCTGCCCCTCCTGAAGGTAATTTGAGGGTAGTTCGTAATGTGGTCTTGAATTGACTTATCAGCTTGTAAAATGCCCCAATGTTTCGTGAAGCTTCTCCTGACTGAATGGTGTAGATCATTAAAATCCGTGATCATTCTCACTGGTTGTTTGAGATGTTGTGTGTGAATATGGGTCCTTAATGTGTCTTTCCTCTGCACATTGGCAATCTTACTTTCGGCCCTCCTTAAGATTTTGGAGGAGTAACCCCTTTTGAGAACCTCTGTTTCATATCCATGAAACATGTCTGAAATTCTGTGTCTTCGCTACAATTCCTCCTGGCCCTCAAAAACTCCCCATAGGGTATCGCTTGAATCTGGTGCGGTGGATGGGAACTATCAGCATGCAGAACTGCATTGCATGCAGTTTTCTTACGGAAAAGCCTACTATGTAGTTGGTCATTCTTAACATATAGTTCAACATCTAAGAATTCTATTCTCGTAGTACTGGATTCAATGGTGAATTTCATTTCCCATATGTTATTGTTAAGATGTGTGAAAAACTCCTCCAACTGATTTTGTGTGCCTGACCACAGTAAGAGACAATCATCAATGTATCGACCCCAAAAAATAATGGAGTCGACCCATTGTGCCCCTTTAGTCCCCCAAATCAAATCGGCTTCTAAGGTACCCATAAATAAATTTGCAAAAGATGGCGAAAATTTAGAACCCATGGCCACTCCCCTTGTTTGTCTGTACCAGTGTGATGGTGAGATTATGGTGGCTGTTCTAGGTTCACGCAAAAACAGCAAAGCACTACCGAAAAAGTTTCCACTCAAGTACTCCTACAAGTTAGATGCAAATAACATTCCATTTGCCCAGATTCCTGGAGTGTGGGATAGAGTAATTCCAAATATGGATCGTAAGTTAGGTTTAATTCTAGCAGCACATGAAGGGATAGGTTCTGCCCATGCAGGAGTTACGGTGACTGTTTCCTTATTGAAACAACGCTACTGGTGGCCTGGTTTAACAAAGCAGACTAAAGACTATGTATTGAAATGCGACATCTGTCAGCAGATGAAAGGTTCTACCGTAACACGTCCAGCACAAATCCCATTGTTGGACAGCATCAGACTATCTGTGTGCGTGCGTCCTGCTCGAGATTCCTATGGGTGTGGCCCCAGCGCCCGGCTGACGCTCGAACTGTTATAAAAGATTTGTGAGTCTTCATAGGGACATACGCAATTGGCACATTACATTCTGACCAGGGCCCTGCTTTCAGCTCTCGGGCTTACAAGGCGGCAATTGGAAGTTTGGGTGTAGCATTGCGGTACTCATCTCCGTACCATCCCGAGGGAAATTCGGTTGAGAGAAAAAACCGAGACTTAAAGCAATCTTTAACAGCCAGAGTATTAGGCACGGGTGAAAGTTGGGTAAAACATTTGTATGGAGTCCAGCGGGCCCTTAACAATATGCCAAGAAGTTCTCTAGGGGGTGTCACTCCATATGAGGTCCTATTTGGGACAAGAATGTGGGTACCTGATCTTGATTGTGAAGGCGCAGTGGCGGATGAAAAGCCTTTTGACATCCATGATCGTTTGGCTGTTTTACAGGAACTAAATGAATCGAGGACAAAACAAAGTAACGTCCACCTGAAACAGACCACCACTGGGGAAGTCAAATCAGTCACAGCAAGACCTGTCTGGATCACAAAAGTCGTGGATCTGGTCAGAGAGAAGATAGTGGACAAGAAAGAATTTGGGCCATCCTACAGAAAGCCTGTACCGGACTTGGAGTTGAAGGAACAAGAACTGTACTTCTACCGCCTCTTGCCGGAAAAAAGGAGAAAAGATTTGTCTCAATTGACCTAATCAAACCACACTATGTGGCCGATACTAAGCAGTAGGCCACGTGGACTCCAAAGTAGCAGACGCCCTCCTCTCGCTACAATACAAGAAGTTCAAATGAAAAGACTCATCACGTTCGAAGAGTCACCTGTACGGAATGATGGACTATGCAACAATGCCATGGAACTTGTTCCCCTTGAACCTGAAGTTCGACTTCAAAATGAAACTCAAAATAACGCACAAGTTGCTATTCGACCAAATACAGACGCCTACGTCAACAAGAGCAAAAAAAGATTTCAACAAACCCCGATGCAATTCCAACAATTGATCGAACTGCTTCTGGCTACTTCATAAACTTTGATACGTTTTCTGTGGATTCAAGTGAACCTGAAACGATGCCAGCCCAAAAATCAGCAAGTTAAAGACTTTATGAACTTTCTTAGAAAGACTTACCTGGTATCACCATGGGTAGAACTATGGGTAACTTCAGGGATTCTTTTCTCTCTTTTCTGGTTAGGCTTAGTTGTAGTTTTTAACATGCTTATTAGTGGACAATACATTCGGCAAAGCTCTGCAGCCCAAGAAGTGAACTTAATGTTAAAACCACATCAATCATCTCATCGAGAACAAAGAGACTTGTCGTCAGTGAACATTACAGCAGTTCCTATACCTGATGGTATAGTGTGGGACAAGGATGATTTCGATATATTTGGCCCGACTGAAATTTTAAAAATTCTACATTTATTTAAAATACCATTAAGTGATATCATTACCTCAAGTACATTTTCCGATGATTGGGATTTTGAAACTGTTAATAACATGTTGTCTGATTTGGAAAAATCTGCTGCGTTTTCAAATAGTGAAACATTGGAAGGCACATCGGACTATGAATCAATATATTGTTATCAACATTATGGCCATCATTTTCTGCATAAATCTGTAAATCCTAGAGATGTGTTCACATACCACCAGTGGGAACATTGTCCAACACCGCCGAAAGGCAGTTCAAAAACATTTGCACAGAAGTTTCCATATTTTTCAGGGTTTAATATGTCTGACCCAGCCTCATATTATTATAAGGTTGCACCAACATCAGCACAGAAAAATATGTTGACAAATACCAAACAGATTTACTCTGCATCCTCTATTGCCCAGCTGTCTGAACAAGGTTACGACTTATGGAAAGACACCATAGACTTAAAATCAGTCTGGGGTACTAGAGAATGGCAGGTGCAGAGGTTAGAAGCTTTATTTATAGCATGTCTCATCCCTCAGCAAATCATGTTTTTGAACGAGACAGTGCAACAGACGTCTTGCCTTGCACTAGCCAAGAATAAAGACTTGAACACACCTCGGCTGCCAACACCATCACACACCGAGGGTAACGGAACATCAGAGGAAGGATTACATTAAATGACATTATACAATACAACAGATCAGACCTCGATTGGAAGAAATGGTTGATTTGGCCCACAGACACCAATGGTTGTCAGGAAAGATTCATGGGTAAAACCGAAGGGTTCACAATCCATAGGCCTGATCCGCGCTATGTACAGAGACAACATCCAGGGGTAGTGACGTCATACAGTGTTGGGAAGTTGTGCCTTAATTGGCTAGAAACCTCAACACTCACAGAGGTGAAACAACACTTATCCTTACTCACACAAGACATGGATCTTAGGGATTTTTTACTAGGTCCCAGGAAACCACGCCAAAAACGTTTCATATATGCTGGTATTTATGCTGCCTACAATGAAAATTGGAAAATATCCCAACAAGAGGCCGCAGAAAGAATACGGGAAATAGACAGTATTAACTTAGAGAAATCTCTAGCAGTGGTAGACAATGGGTTAACAACATTGACCTCCAGGATATATTCCTTAGGCAACATTGTATCCTCTGCGATAGACATTCTAGAACAAGATTTGGCCATATTACAACACGGGCAATCTCAGTTACGTTCTATAATGTTATTGAGCTGGATGCTGCAATCTTTGCGTGCTGGCTATGTGCCTTGGAATTTTATCAACAGTACGTCTCTGTTTTCTGAATACAATCTAACAGATAAACAGATAGAAATGGCACAAAGGGAAGCAAAATATACAATGCTGCGTATCGAAAAACTGGATAGATTACCATTCAAAGTGGCAGAATAACCACACACAGAATCGCTAATCCATGGCCACATAACTCTACCGGTCACTACTTTTCAGTTTCAATATTGCCTTGAACAAAAGCAGGCAGGCAAATATGAAAAAATGGGTAAGGAATACATTAAGGAATCTTGGGAATTGCCATACAGATTTCGATGCCGTATTGGGGATCGAGAAGTGTTTCTCAGTGGTACAAACTGTGAGAGCGCTTTAAGTGGATCGCTCATATGTCAGGACATTCTACTGCACGGGGCATGTAATGGTTCTGTGGCGAACTTGTCCTGTCATCTGAGGGGTGCCCCAGCTGCAGTGATTACTCCAGCATTTGGGATACTTTCGAATGGGAGTTACTTGATGCTGAACAGTCAAGGCTGCTGTGGAATGCTCCCGGGCATCGCATATCTGGTAACCGTGAGTGCCAGGGTTACTTGTTGTATGCAAGTATTGTTTCCACCGACACATACAGTCAGGGAGGCGCCGTTATGGCCTTCACTGAATGTTTATTTAATACGGTTTGATACTCTAGGCAGAATGAAAGCCATGCTTTTACAGAAGTCTGTGCCCTTAACCTCCGCTCGAGAGACTTTTGAACTCGAGATCGCAAGGTCTTCAGCTGAGATACAGGCGCTTATTAATACAAACTGCCCTTTCCATTTTGTAGAAATGGTGAATTGTGTCTTTAACATGTCTGACATGAATGGCATTGTCCACCTATTTAAGACCATAGGTTCTGGACTTCTAAGCACCTTTCAGACGGTACTTGGAGTTATACCAAACTTCATACACTCCGTATTCGGAAGCATCTTTGGAGAACTTCCGCTAATCCTGTTTCTAATAGCAGGTATCCTGATTGTCTTCTATCTGCTACGCAATGGACGTCCCCGTCACCAAGGAGATGGAAAAAGCGCTCCTGGAGCGGAAATACCGTGACCGAATGGTACAACATCTAGGCACGCCTCGCCTGAGAGAACTAAGTGCATCTTGGTTCTTGTCATTTCGACCAGTCTGGATGGACTGCATCTTACCTGTCCTCCGATGCCTGTTTTGCGGAGAAGAATGCGTGTTAGACCTTTGTTTAACACTCCCATCATGTGCGCAACCAGACGTGAATGCTCTACTGGACCCGATAACAGCCCATGTTCTGCAATGTCCTCAGCGTATTCCTATGTTGATGGCGGCATTCCTTGAGCCACCGCAGGTAGTGACTCCACCTGTCGGTATGGACACCGGCTCCTCCACTGACACCCAGGCTTTGGACGGCGCACAGGCTGCCCCGGCACTGGCTGTGGACAGCGTAGAACATCATCTGTGCTCTATTGATGTACTCTGCAAGGTGTCACAGGGGCCATCTACTGTGGAAGCAAGCAACGAAAGTTTTGAGTCTACCAGCCAGGACACATAAACAATTAACTCATTTTGGCTCGTCGTGTGCTGGGAAGAAATTCGCCTTTTTGTTAGAGACAAGCTCAATTTGGAACTCAGACAAAGTTGACATTCCTTTTTCATTTATTTGGGCATGAATGGTTTTCTAATGCTTATAGTGGTTCGGACTATATCAACGGACACTTTTAGAGCTAGGGCCTGCAACAAATTTTCTGTTTACATTTTCTAAAATCTTTTTAGAATTTTTTTTAGACATTTTTGAAACATTTTTAGCTAAAGAAATATTTTTAACCCTTGGTGCGTACCAATGTCTAGTTAAAATGGTAGTACACTTATAGGTTACATATGTCGTCCAGTCAGAAGAGGAGTGGGTGTTATATTCCATATAGGTACCCTATATAGGCGCAGGTAACGCTGCAACCTTTCACCTATATCCTTCCCTACATTACATACATAACGGTTCATAGGGACTGACCTTTTACCTAGAGACGACACTGCATTCAGAACGCGGGTTTTTCCCTGGTTCGAAACTCATACATTATGCATGAGGCTTCTTGGAAGCACAGCAGGACTCACAGCAGGATGAACATCTTCTGTATAATATCTATGTAAAAGTTCAAGCCCGACGTCATCCTTTAGGCCGACACAGTAACACAGCAAGGTAGGACCCCTGGGGAGACCTGTGGTATATATACATCATGTCTTGCTTACACAGACAGAGGAGACCGTGACTTCCCGGCTGACACATTGACCAGAGATGCTGAGGTTCCTGCATGCAGACACTACAGCTAGCAGCGGTCTAACATCCCTCGCGGGGTGTCCAACTCGAGACCAGGACGGGGTCCCATATTCTCTAACTCTCAGGTAATGGGGTGGACTAGATCCTAGAGGGATTCTTGGCATAACACTTACACAGATGCTAGGTACATTTAGGTACATCTAGTTAGGGAGACATCGTAGGAGTACGAACTTTTATCATGTGTTTTATGTACTTGTATATATTCATGATTTCTGCAAGATGGTAGAACTATACCATCCCTTTACTTTCGTAGTATTGCTAATCATATATCTCTGCTACTGTCTAATGGTTGTTGCAGCTCATCTATTCTACACTAGAATAACAACTGTTCAATAAGTACCTATTGAAACGCCCAGCCTGTTTATTCTGTGTATCTCTCTGAGACAAACTAAGTGAGCACTAGTGACTGAGCAAAAAGTAGTATATTGTTTCCACGATCCTGGGGGATCAGGGTTGTCATGTTCTGAGGTTACCAGAAACTATTCTCTCCCCGATAAGAGGAGATTCTAGTGGCACTGTGAACTAGCTGATACAAACAGGCTAACATATCCGGTGGGGGTGCTCGGAAACAGTCTGCCACCAAACCCACAGTTTATGTTATCCGAACGTTCAGTTCCTGTATAGGATATATAGGAACTACACGACAGAGCGAAAGGGTGTGTCTTGTTACTGCGATTCCTGGGAGATCTGGGAGGGTTGTGTTCTGGGGTGTCTAATCATTTGTTACTCTGTGAGTGAGTAGGAGAGCAAGTGAGGCACTATAGCTAGTCGATCCTGGGCTCGTGGGTACTAAGGTGGTAGGAAGACCCAGTCCCTATACACCAAGGTCCCATAATCCTGCACATAGTTCTGTGTTTGTGCAGAATCCCTTCAACAGTAGGATAAGTAGAATTCAACATATGAATCTTTAAAGTTATAAGGTAGAAAGTGCTTAGAAAAACTATAGCACCATTTAAAATAAAATTTCATGGTTAGCCGGAACCTATGTGCAATTTCAGGCTGACAGTGATTGCCCAGAGGTCAGATACACCAAGCGAGTCATCCATGTCACAGATTTTACCTTTGGACTTCTCTGAAAAGGAAGTCAAAATCTTCCAGCAGGGCAAGGTTTGGGGCTGTGGCTGGTGAGGGTCCTCCGAAGTTGAATACGTGGTTGTCAAGCTTCTGCTAAAGCCCTTGGTTTTTGGCTCCAACCTCAATTTTGTGGCCACCAGGAGTGCTTCGGATGCTGGATAAATTTCCTGCCTCGTCCTGGTCCAGAGTTATATTCAGACTTGGTTACTCTTTTTGGAAGTCAAAATCCTCCATTGGGTCAATGCTGGAAGCTGTAGCTGTGCAAGGCTCCATGAGGAGGGATATCTTTACAACAAGGTCCAGCAGAACCTGTTTTCAGGTGGCAAAAAGCTCTGAGTGGGACTAACCTGAATTTTTGCCCACTTAGGATGAAACCCTCCTGGGCAAGCCTCAGCACCTGGTCCCACTCATCCGGAGGTGGAAAAAATGACTAGGGGTCAGATTTAGAGTTGCAGAGAAAGACCATTGCTTTTCCTTCATGGTGGGACTGGTCTGTCTGTCAGGACAGCTTTTACCTAGCTACCATATTTAGGCTGACAGTTTGCCATCTGCCATGTTGGAAGGAAGTACCAGCAACTGCCTTCAATTCTCCTGAGTAGGTTACCATCCTACATCCATGAACAACCCTCCATCAACATTGGTATGGTGGACGAATGTCCACCATATTTAGAGTTCTCCACCATTACAGTGGGACAGGCGGAACCTCGCAATAAAGTACAGAAATGGCCAATGAGGTTTCTGACGGTGAACGCATCCATCAGCATCAACAGATGCGTTTGTCAACAGACATCTGTTGTGAACCTTCTCATCAACAATGCCTGCAGAATCCACTACAAAAGAACCTTCTCAAACCACACAAATGATTTACCACTCACAACACAGAGCAGCATCTGGGGCTCTGTCTCCTCACACATGGTTGGATGAAGACTAGCCCGATTCTAAGAAAATTCTCTTGTTGTCATGAAGGATAAGATATTTAGGGTTGAGCCCCATTTGTTTACAGCACAGGTCCACACAACAACTATGAGCCAGAGAAAGGAAATGTGGGTCAGAATCGTGGGTAAGGTGAATGATGTAACCAATATCAGATGCTCCCTGGACGATGTCCTCAAGCAGTAAAAAGACCTGTGGGGGAGAGTGTTCCATCCCTTCCAGGACAGACAAAGATGCTATGGCAACTGGCAGTGGTTCTCTCAGCCCTTTCTGCCCTGAGAGGAGGTGTGTTCCATACTCCACACTTAAGGTGCTGTGGAAATTTCAGGCAAAGTGGTCACTGGTAGGTAGAAATACACTTATACCTTCTCCCTTACATCACTCTGGCACCCCTATTCCCTTCCACAAATCTCTCCTCTAATGCCAACCTATTCACACAAGCATGCAACATGAGATCTAGCGCCAGGACACTCCTTGGAGTAGCAGCTGCCTTCTATAAATACCGCCACATAGAACATAGATCTGTAACTACTCATAACATTCCATATCAAACATTTATGTACTCTTTGATACTATTCTCCTTAATACAACACACATTTCAGCAGGCTTGAGATCACATTTTGACCACAACTTATACCATCCCCTATGTTGCGGCAACTTCTATCAAGTCACTTGTCCCACAGTAAAGGTGCACCAACTCCTATTACAACCACATAGCACATACTAACCCTCAAGAGCCATACAGTGCATGTCAAAAATTAGTCAATAGGACAAGGTTGACTAGATGAATCCTTGCCACTGGGAGAAAAGTGTTCCAGTTATTTGTGTTTATTTTAACATATTACTGCATTCTGTGAGTTGTAGTTTGATTTCAATTTAATTGAATCAACATACCTTATTCAAATGATATGGAAAGTGGTGTGCCATGGACATGGACCCTTCTGGTAACCCTAAGTAACACACTACTGCGGCACATGATTCTCACCCAGGAGCAGATTGGGGGTTGAAAAGTCCAAGGCCTCCTCAGCATTATTAAAAAAAACACATCCATTGCCCCATCTGCAATGAAGTGGAAATACATTTATGTACATATTAATCCCTTCAGGACACTGCCAAGTACCTCAAGACCTCTGCCTCCCCAAGACATTCCACCTGAGAAGACCCAGGCTGTATTGATCGACTCTGTCCCTCAAGATCTGGAAGACCCCACCCAGTACCCCCCCAAAAAAAGTATCTGTTAACCATTTTCTCCCTCCGCGATGATGGAGAGCCCTACAAGGAGGGCCTTTGTGCAGTGTTGAGAGGCAAGCACTGAGGCAGGAGCCTTGTTAAAAGGACAAAATTAGAAACTGCAGTTGCCTGTGACTAAGTTCAATTCAAGCATTCCATCCATTGCTTCCTTGTAAACTACCTAATATCATCAAGAATAATTATCAAATATCACCAGGAAACACTGCTGAAACAATATACAAATCAACCTCTGGTAAAGATGTGGCACTCAAATTGATGACAGTGAGTATGCACATTGAAACACAAGACCATCTCACTGACTTAGATAGCTGGGTACTCAAAAGTCAAATTTCCACTGATACTGTAGATGATGGCCTGGCATCTGCCAATGTTTATATGTAAGTGACAAAAACAAACATGGCACCCTTGGATGCATTGGCAGAGTATAGTGGATATGCTGATGGACGTAAAGACATAAAGAAAAACCTACTGGAAAATACAACACTGAGTTCCAATGAGAATTCTTTAGAAACAAATATACTGGCCTGTAGAATACTGTTGTCGAAATGTCAGATTAAATGACTGCAAAATATAAACAACTTTCATCAATATGGCACTTGGGACACTTTGCAACCAGCTACCTTCTATTAGGTCTCAGGGTAGGAATAGCACAACAGTCTCCATCCGAATCCCCAACCATGGGTGGACATGCAAGTGGTGAAAGGAACCATCTCCATGCGCATTGGAAACAATGTTACCACATTCTGTAAGAAAGGAAATAATGATCGGATGTTGCTACTGACATCTATTCTTCTTTTTTAACATTTCCTTATTTGCATTTGTTAGGTACACTTAGGATGTAATATGGCATGCATTGTAGTATCCCTTACATTAGCAAAAAGGGAAGGTCGACGACCATATCACAAGGTGGCATAACAAAAAGGGACTGTGTGCAATAAGATAAATCTCAGTAATTACATAACGTATTAGTCTAGAGTCCCAGTGGGCATCAGTACATCAAAATGTAGTATCTTAGGTGCAACAAAGAAATAACAGAAAACAACACATTATTCTATATAGCAAACACAGTTACCAGAGAACGGTTCTGCTGAAACCCATTGTCCCTCCCACCCATACCTACCCCTTTAGCTTCCAAGTAAGTAATAGTACACAGTTTGTGGGATCTTCCCATTACAGTTCCGAACCTATTTATCACAGCACCTCCATTCAAGTTAGCTATAAGGTCTAGATTGACCTGTATTCCCCTCTTGCATCTGGTCTATTCTGCCATTTCAATCAATTGGGTAGATGCAGGCGGAGACTGACCAGGGGGCTTCAGCAGCGCCTGTGTCATTGCACTCCAGGCAAGTAGGGCATCCTGTGCCTTCCCATCTCTCTGGCCCCTCCTTATATTGGCCTCTTCTGCCCCTGCCCACTCCAGCAAATCTTTCTCCTAAGCATCTCATGTCGGGGGTCGAAGGCCTATCCAGTGTATTGCTATGCGCCTTTTCGCCACCATGTCCCATGTCTTCTGATCCTTCTTGACCTGTCCTCAGCATTTGACACCATCAAACATGAAAACTTGATTGCCCTTCTTTAACATAGGATGGGTCTCTCGGGCCCGGTCTTAAATTGGTTTGCCTCTTTCTTACATAACCGCACACAAAGAATCAAAGTTAACCATTCCCTTGCGAGCAGTACACCTGTCACGATTGGAGTTCCTCAAGGCTCCGCACTCTCGCCCACTCTTTTCAACCTTTTTATGGAACCACTCTCCGATATTCTGAACCGTTCTAACATTCATTACCACATGTATGCCGATGACACGCAACTGTACTTGAAGATCTCCTCTCCACAGGACATAAAAACTTTAAATGGTGCACTCTTACAAACTCAACAATGGCTAGCTCAGAACCATCTTTTGTTAAATACTCTCAAAACGGAATTCCTTTTGATTTCCCCCCCGCAACCACTCTGCACCTACTCTGGACTGGCTTAAACAACTCACTGCTCTTAACTGCACCCCTCATGTGGTTGACTCTGCTAAATCGTTAGGTATTACCTTGGACAAATACCTAAATAAGAAAGCTCACATCAGTGCAACTATTAGGGGAGCCAATTTTCAGCTCAACACCCTTAAGAAAATCAAGCCTTTCCTTCCGCCTGAGGACATCTGGCTTGCAGTTCAATCCCTGGTTATCTCTCATCTGGATTATGGTTTGGTGACCCTTGCTGGGCTACCTAAAGCTAGTCTGGCCCCGCTTAGAGCCACTCTAAATGCATCGGCCAGGCTCATCACAGGCTCCAGACAGCATGACCACATCACCCCTGACCTTATACAACTAAATTGGATGTCTATTGAAGCTAGGATACGCTTCAAGATAGCTTGCCTGACGCATAAAGCCATACATTAAAACACCCCGGTTTACTTGGCTAAAAAGCTTGAACTATCTGGCTCTGGTCTGAACTTAAGAAGTATGTCCACCCTACTTCTGAAACCTCCCAAATTCAAAAAGAAAAGAATTTACAATTGTGCCTTTACCGGTCTTGCTCTAAGAATTTGGAACGCTCTTCCGCCCGAGATCAGATCCAACCCATCCACTGCATCTTTCAAGAAACATGTCAAAGAGCTAATTTTGAGTGAACATTAACAGCATTAACCTGTACTCCGCCTCTAGCCCCCTCTTTCTACGGATGTGATACTTCTTTTATACCGCTGGTCCGATCTATTTTATGCTTGTTCTGTTTCACTTGTTATCTCGTTCTATTTCCCTTCTGAAGCTGTTCTGGGCCCTCCAGACTGGCTGACGCCCCGGCCCTGACCCTGTTTGTTTTCCCCCCCATTTGTTTTGACAGTTTGTTTATATAACTACAGCATTTGTGCCATTGTGTTGTTTTATTCTTGCTTTCACCACTTTGTACAACGCTCTGATACCCGTAAGGGTCATGTTCGCGCTTTATAAAACTTTTCAAATAAATAAAATAAAGCCTAGTATAGTAAAACACCTGCTGAATCGCCCTTTCGGGTCCTCCAGGAGGAGTCCCAACAGGCATTTATTAACCGTGCGTGGGATATCCCACCCCGACATGCTTTAAAGTTGGGTCAGAATCTCAGCCAGTGTGAAACTATAACTGGACAAATCCAGACCGTGTGTAGGAAATTCTCCTCCAGGGCCCCGCACCAGGGCAGCACCGATCCCTGGATGCATATATGGCATGCAGCTGTTTGGGGGTAAGATAGGTCATATGTACTAAGCTATACTGCATCAGTTTGAACCTAACGCACACTGACACCCTCAGCACACCCACATGTATCTTGTTCCAGTCCTTGGAGGAAATCGGTTTGTCACTTAGACGCTGCTCTGTTTCCTCTATATGTAGCAGTTTTACTCGCCTATCTGTACGTAGTGCACAATCTATTTTTCTTACAATGCTTCCATGACTAATATACCATATAACTAATTAATATTTGTTGTACGAAAAGTTGGTTGATGGTGAATGTTGTGTAATTTACATGTCTGACCTGTGTTGGTAGGCGAAAGACAATTTTAGTTACATTTATCTATAAAGGACAGAGACACGTACATTTTTTCATTCTTTACAAAACTAGAAGACATTTTTCATGAGTATTTTCATGTTCACCAGCATGATGTAAGGGAGGTTGGCCTGACCCTAATGAACAGAGGGGCATATTTACTAATCTTCCATGCAACACAGGGCAGCAAGCAAAAGTTGCTGTGCTGCATGAAAGGGAGAGAGCAGAAATGCTCCACATTTACAAAGGTATGGAGCATTTCTACACTCTCCTTGCGCTGACACACTCTGTGAAGCCCAGCGCCAATGCAGGCACCCTTGCAACACAGTGGACAGATTCCTGCACAAAAGCAATCCCACAGTAGTTGGTACCCAAACTTTCTGCTCATTGTTGATATTCATGTAAATATGTGCCTTTTCTACATGGGGTACAATTGCAACGTGTCTAAACTATGGCGCCTATGAAGTATGTGACAGTGGCCCTGGAATTCACTTGTTAGGTCTGGTGTTAGCCAAGACCTTTTGAATTTACTAAAATATGTATAATATACTTACATTTATGGGCTTTCAGCCACCTCTCTTCATCCACTGATGTGTTGTTGCATCATTCACCTTTTGCTTCCGTTCACTACAGCATATAGCATGGGGCAGTGGGTCAACATTCTTAAGCCACTGGTTAATTTCACATTAATTGACTTCATTTTGATCAGTGTCTCCCGCCCTTGAGGTCTACAAATACAGGGCACAATCCGCAACCCTCTATGGTGCAGAGCTCTGGGGGGCCACTAGGCGGAACATGTTTACAGGGGAGGAAAACAAGTTCCTAAGGATGTTATGACGTCTGCCTGTACGCACACCCATGATTCCTATCATCCAGGACCTCAACATAAAGCGCATAGACCAACAGGCCATACTGAGACCTCTGTTATTCTTGGTCCGTTTGTGGACCACAGAGGAACTTACAAACTATAAAGAGGGGCTAATCGAGATTTTGAGACTCAACCAGCATACAACACTGCAGTGGGTTAGACATGTGCGATTATGGTTCTGCAAACTAGGTCTAAACTACTTTTGGGATGCACCCAGTTCACTAACGCCACTTTAAAAAAATATCTTGAAAAATACATATTGGGTGTATATGCAAAACAGTATCCACCACTGTTCTGAAATAGGTAGGCTAACATCCCAGTTCTTATTAACAAAACCACTCCCCTTTTTTGAACAATATTTGGACGAAGTTCAACCACAATTGGCCAAGTCTTTGTACATGAAGTTTCGCTTCAACGTCCTACAGGTTAACTGCAATATAGCGAAATGGTTATGCAATAATAATGATGATAGAGAGGCCTATTGTCCCCTATGCCAACTGAATGCAGTAGAAAATGACTCTCACTTACAATTTTTTTGGCCATCGTATGCCATTCCAAGGAAAAAATGGATTAAACCCAGCTGTCGAAATTTGGGAATTAGGCCACACTCAGGAGCTATCAGGATTTTTAAAACTGATACAGCCCAGAAAATAGTTTTTAGTGTAAGGAGATACTTATTTGCTGTTAATCTAATACGTAAGGGAAAAGGCATGACATTTTAACCAGATGCTGTTGACTGTATTTTAAATGTTTTTAACATTGTCCACTGTTTGAGTATATATATGCACTTTTCCGCACTTGCACTTTATTAATTCCCGCTTTTGAACAGCATCAGCATCAAAATGTATGTTTTTTATTTACCTTCGATGTATCCGCTACTTATTCCAAAACAAACTTTGAGCAATTTGATCGCTACTGGAGGAACTTGGGCATGGTTGCTTTTGATTTAAATTATTATGTATGTATGAATTGCACAAACTTGCATCTTTTATGGTTTTTTAAACCGAATAAAGATTATTGAATTGAATTGACTTCATTTTGTTCTCTCACAAGGAGCACATCCACACACAAGCTAGCTCCCTTCAGTGCCAGTATTTCTGTTTTTACTTTATAATTACTTTAATGTTGCCTTTGTGTTTAGTGCTGAATGTGATATCAGGATTCTTTTATCAGTTCTTTGCGAGGGGGAGGAACCCCGCTCACTCTTAAAAATCACGCCGGTCTCCTGCAGCGCGGGAGACTGTAACGGGCATCCTTGTGCCTCCACGGACATTGCCTGCTGCCATTGCTGGGGTGGGACTCGGTCCCTCAGCCTACACCTGGGCCTATTTGCGAGGGGGAGGAGCCCTGCTGTTTCTTAAAAATCATGCCGGTCTCCCGCAGCGCAGGAGACTGTAATGGGCGTCCTTGCGCCCCTGCGGACATTGCCTGCTGCCATTGCTGGGGTGGGACTGGGTCCCCCAGCCTACACCTGTGCTCTTTGCGAGAGAGAGGAGCTCGGCTCACTCTTAAAAATCACGCTGGTCTCCCGCAGCGCAGGAGACTGTAACGGGCGTCCTTGCGCCCCCACGGACATTGCCTGCTGCCGTTGCTGGGGTGGGACTCGGTCCCCCAGCCTACACCTGTGCTCTTTGCTATGGGGAGGAGCCCTGCTCTCTTAAAAATCATGCTGGTCTCCCGCAGCACAGGACGCACATGGGCGTGCCCGGGCCAAGGGCAGGCCCGTCCACGCCCATTGGAGCCCAGAGGTGGCTGGGCTGGGCCACCCCCCTGTCATCTGCTGCTTGAAGTCTTGCGATCGGACTAAAGGGGGCTGGATACGGATCAGGCCAAGGACCCAAAAGGTACAGCGCTTTGCGATACTGCCAGGTGCTACAAGCCAAGCATGTACTAGGGACGTGTCTGGCTCTACCGCTGAGAACAGGCACAAGTAGGGGTTGTCTTCTTCGCTGGTTAGCACTGTCCTGATACAGCGGTTACTACTAACCTTGAGCAAATTTAGTAATAATGGGGAAACAAATTTGCATTGGCAAAAAGCAAGCGTTGCTGCCGCAACTTGCATCATCATTGCCCCCAACCTCCATTGATAGGATGCTACAGAGGGCTATAGGCGTGGTGACAACTGAAATTGAACTAACTGAAAGGCAGTTGTCTTTAACTCCTGATCTACATTTCTCTCCGACGGGCTCGGACTCTCCTCATACCACCCTTGCCCTGGATACTAATCCTCCTATATCTCAGCACATGGACCATGCAATGGCGTGCGAAGCATCCAACGTCCATTTACGCAAAGGGGACGCCATCCCAGGCCCTGCCAAAAATGGGAAATCCAAGCAAGCAGTCAGGACGGGGGCCAAACGGAAGAAGCGCGACGATGGGACACCTGACAATGGAGATCCTCTGGAGGACCTGGACTCAAATAGGGGATCTGCAGGCAGCGCACAAGTACCCCTGGACTACCCAGTTTGGGTGACAAACTTGGTGACGGATCTACAGGACCAGTTTAGGTCTATTGTAAAGGACGAGCTTAGTTCCTTGGTAGCACGGGTTGATAAGCTGGCTGATCTGCTAGAAGCAAGGGCAGGTAGCCCAGCAACAATATCTGCGGGGGGATGGGATGTTAGTTGCCAGGCAGATATTGTATCCGTAACCTCTAGAGCAAGGTCCGAGCCCCCCCATGTTCAAAACTCCACTTTTACCACCGATACTAACCTGGTCCATTATGAGGCAAAGAGTAGAAATATGGCACACCCTAACACGCTAACTGAGCGAGACTGCACACATCGACAGGGGCTCAGGCGCAGGGAGGGGGTTGATGCTGTACCTAGCATAGAGGCAAGGGTAGAGAAAACAGCCTTGCCCTCCATTAATCTACCCCCTGCCTCATCCGCATATTTAATTGTTCTAGCAGGCGTACCCGAGCTTAAAATGGGGCAAAGGGAAACTCATTTTGAACTCAGGAATAGGTGTATGTTCTGGCTGGCTAGGCAGAGGAATTTCGCCTATAAAGATGAAGGCGAGATTCTCAAGCCACGTAGGGTTAGCTGGATGGGATTCAGACCAAAAGATGTGCAAGGGCATTGCATAGTGATCAACTTTAAAAATCAAAGGACTGTCCTGTGTTTGAATCACTGTAGACAGGATGTGGGCATCAGGTCCTTACCGCTAGGCTACTTTTACACCCCAGGTCAAGCCCCACCAATTAGAGTGCAAATAAGTCAGGGGCTAGGGTGGTGGAACCAGAACTGCCAGCTAACTCGTTTGCGGCAGGAACCCCCTAGACCCTTGCTTTTTAATATACCAACAGCCAACAGATTCGGGGTTCTAGAAGTGGTCGACTGACTCAAATTACTGTGCCATCAGGAAGAGAAATCCACCCGCAAGAAGGAATCCCGGGAGTGGGCCGTTTCAACCAAGGAGCTCCACTATTCTAGTGCCACACTCGGGTTGGGGCTGGTGGAGGGAAGACGTATCCCAATGCAACGCAGGGAGGAATTGACAGGGGGCAGTCGCCTAAAGTTACAACAAAAACCCCACCGATGAGATTGCCCCATGGGGTAGTGAAGGCCAATGATTTAGCTACTATAGTGGTCCCACATTCCCCAATACCCAGTTCAAAACAGCTATGTCTGCTTCAAAACCATGGAGAAGAGGATAAGCATCCTTCAGAGGGAAGTTAGACCCACTGAAGCAGTCACCCAGTCCCCAAATGTAGGCAGTCACCCAGATTCAACTATGATGCGGGTTTTGTCATGGAATGTCGCAGGACTTAGCTCCAAACTGATTAATCCTGACTGGGGGTATTCGTAGACCAACATGACATTTGCATGTTCCAGGAAACTTGGGCCAGGGATGACCCGCAGCGGCTGGGCTATGTGTCATTTAGAATAGATGCCACCACTAGGGGAAAGGGTAGGCCATCAGGTGGGCTCTGCACATGGGTCGGCTCTCACTTGGGTTGCACAGCTAAACAGCTAGAGTCCTCCTCAAATGATATCCTGTGTATTCTCCTTACTTTCACACCTAGGGATAGAATCGCCCTGGTTAATGTCTACTCCAGGCCTGTAAATAATAGTCAAGAATCGCCAACCTTCGACCAATTGACCACCTTTATATCCACCATTCCTAATAACTTTTTAGTGAATATTGGTGGTGACTTCAACTGCCAGTTTGAGCACCTGAATGGCCTCAATGGAGGAACCCCCAGTGAAGAGGACCTTCACTGGGTAATCCCCGAGCCAAACATCCCGCCAACCAGGGCCTGGACTCCGCTGGTGCTCCAGATCAAATCCTTCACTTTGAACCATTCCCTAAGGGCATGTAGTGGCCGTACAAAACCGGATTCACCTGGGAACCACACTTTTAATAGAACAGGGCACTCCTCCATTCTAGATTACATTGTGGTAGACATGAGGTGATGGCACAGGGTGGTTGACTTCGTGGTCGTGCCCCGACATGACAGCGACCACAACGCCCTGATCGTGGAGGTGGCGATACCGACTTCTGAGGCTGCCCCTGGTCCAAAATCTATGCCAGACGAAAGACTAACTCTTACCAACTGCAGGAGAAGAGTCCGGTGAACAGCCATATATCAATCTCCTGATAGGGTGGCTACCTTATACGAATCTATTATCCCATTTTTAATGGCAGCGGAGCATTCTGTCTCTAACGATGGCTTATCCATCTCCCCTACGCGAGTCGCTGGGACACATAAATTATTGACATCTACCCTGGTCGACGTCTTTTTCCCACCCAGCATAATAAGAAAGCATAAGAAGGCCTTACACTCCTGGTTCAGCATAAGCTGTCGAATGGCCAAGATAGCTCTTATTGATGCAATCAAAATCAAGGACAGGCCTGCAATTAGAGAAAAGAATGCGCTTTACAAAAACACCATCGCTGAAGCCAAGAAAACGTGGGAGATGGACAAGTGGGACTCTCTGAGAAGGGCCCTATCCAATCATGACATGAAGGCTTTCTGGAATATAGTAAACACTGGCTGCGGTGAAGGGAAACAGCCTATAGAACCCAACATTGCGGCTGATGTCTGGAAGATACATTTTGAGGCCCTTTACACAAGGTTGGAGGACGAGGGGGTCACTGCAGTTAATGAGAACCCCCCTCCACAGAAATCCTGTATCGAGGCCCACGAGAAAACTCTCAAAGAAATCACTAGTGCTTTAAGCAAAATAGCTCAGTCTAAAGCCCCGGGGCTATATAAGATACCAGGGGACCACTGTGGACCCTGTACAATGATATACTGCAGGGAATGGTGATCCCTGCGACTTGGGCTGGAGCGGAAATCCTGCTGATCTATAAAAAGGGCTCACCTCTCCTTCCCACAAACTACAGACCTATAAGTCTAATTGACGTTAACCAGAAATTTTTTGCCCATGTACTGCTGGATCGACTTCAGATCTGGATGGAAGAGCACAAAATCTTGAGTCCATTTCAAGCCTGCTTTAGGGAAACAACGTCTACTATCGACCAAATGTTTAGGCTCCAATTCCTGTATTGGAAAACGGTGACCATAGAGGGTGACAGCCTCTACCTAATCTTCGTGGACCTAAAATCCGCATTTGATTTGGTGCCAAGAGACAAACTGTGGATGGTCTTAAGCGATCTGGGGGCATCAACATATCTATGCCTCTCATGCTAAATCAGCACCATGCAGGCAATTATGCCCAAATTAGGTTTGGCAAACATGGAGAGCTCACCGCCCCTACACCCATAGACAGAGGAGTCCGACAAGGCTGCGTTCCTGCACCCACTCTCTTCTGCCTATTTATAAACGCACTTGTAGAGACACTGAATGCAGTGAAGGACATTGACACACCCAAGATAGCGAACCGCAAAGGGCCGGCAATGATGTTCACCGACTATACCCTTTTGCTCTCCAAATCACCAATGGGCATTCAGAGGACCCTCGACAACTTCGTTGCCTTTTGTAAACGCAGGGGGCTCGAGATTAGCACCCTGAAGACCAAATACATGGTCTTCAATCCAGCTAGCTCAACTCAACCAAACCCCTGCCTACACGGCATTCCTCTGGAGAGGGTGTCTGTATTTGAGTACCTTGGGGTCACTTTAACCTAAAAAATGGACTGGGGAGCCCAAATTAATAGAGCCAGCCTAACGTTAGCACAGACCACGGGGGTCTGGCTAAGCTATTTAGGAACTCCAGCCACAAACCCATTGGTCCGCTTGTTGAAATATATAAAGTGCAAGCAAGGGGTGCTGCCATGTATGGGGCTGTCCACCTCGAAACATCACTAAGGCAGAGAACATTTTTTTCAGGTAGCTAATTGGACTTCTGCTCAGTTGCCCCCTTACACCGCTCCGTCTGGACCTTGGGGTAAGGCCAATTGCAGATGAAATCGCCTTCAGGCCCCTTGCATTTGGCATCGCTTATGCCCCACCCCGCAACTGGTTGATTACAGGGCAGAGCTTGGGGAGGTTCTGAGATTACATGGTGTGGGAAAAATACCATGGATAGCCCACGTCAGGGACACGCTTTTGGCTATGTGTAGAGTGCGCCTATGGTACAATGCAGAGGCAGTTTGCCCCACAATTTCTAGGAAGGATCTGGCCTCGAGCTATAGGGAGAGCAAACTCGCCCACCTTCAGGGAAGCTCAACAACTGGCTCTCTAACTGCAGTGTTCCTGATAATTAAAGATCAGTATAGTCTAGAGCCCACCTTGGATGTTATTCAACCTCCCCTGGCCAGGAAGCTATACTTACAATTCAGGCATGGGGTCCTCCCGCTGTGCGCCTTTACTAACAAATGGGCTGGCTTAACCCCTTTGGGCTGCCCGGCCTGCAGTAATGCAGAGGAGACAGAATACCACATACTGTTCTTCTGTCCTGGCTATAGGAAGGCTAGGCATCGCTGGTTGCTCCAGCTATGCAGAAACTTGGGAACACAGCACTGCGTAGTGGCATTTAGACTGCTGAAATACAACACCCTATCGCCTATCGTATTTGCGGTGTCTCCCTTTTGATTCGCCATGTGGTGTGTACGCAAAAGTCTACTGAGTATTAACCCGCAGGACTAAGCTGATAATTCTATAACGTTTTAATTGGACCTGTTCCATTTACTTATTTTTATTATCTGTGGTTTTATGTGCATTCTTAGTGTTTGTAACATACAATATATCTGCTTTCTGCTGTTTATATTTCTGTCTATTTAATGGGGTGCAGGCTCTTAAGACGGCAATTAGAAACTAGGGGGGAGATTTACTAAGCTTTTGCGCTATGTTTGCGTCACAAAGGTGACGCAAAACGACGCAAAATCTTTTTTTTGTAATTTATTTTCCAGTGCTAAACTTGTTTAGCGCTGGAAATAACGTAAAAGTAATGCGAAGCAGCGCATTGCGCTGCTTCGCATTACTTTGCACCATAAGGGCGTACCAAGGGTGGTGCATGGGCGTTCCCATGCAACCACCCAAGGTTTCTCACGCTAAACCCAATTTACTAAAAACAGTAGAATGGATTTAGCGTGAGAAAACTGCTCCCTTTTCAACTAGGTGCGAGGAAGGAGAAATGCTTTCATTTCTCCTTCCTTCTCCAACTTTGCATGCATGCTGCACTGTGCAGCACGCATACAAAGTGGGAAAAGCTTTCCCTTGTGTCTAGCATAGTATTTTGTATAGGAAGGGTACAAAGCCTATGCTGGACTCATGCACACACCATAGCGCTGCGGCGCTAAGGTGTGTGTATGGCGCACAGCAGCTTTAATCAGCGCCGGCGCAAGGGAAAGGGGAGGAGATAGCCATATCTTTGAAGATATGGCGCTCTCCTCCTCCCTCCCTGTCGCGCAACGTAGCGCAGCCTCGCAGGGGGCTGCGCTGCGTTGCGTGACTTTTTTGTAAATCTCCCCCTAGGAATCAGGGGTCCGAGCCTGTGCTCCTATGGACTGTTCTAATGAATTGTTATTGTAATGCACATGTACTTTAATGGCCTATTGACCGAAATAAAGTTTTATTGATGATGATGTTTCCATGGCACATGGAGATGGTTCCTTACTTGCATGTCCACCCGTGGTTGGGGATTCGGATGGAGACTGTTGCTCAAGGCCTCGCTGTAAAAACAAATATACAACTCATTTAGAGTGCTACACCTATGTTGTTAGGTCTACAGGAATGCATATTTTAGACATCTTTTGATTAGGAATCCCTTGCAGTGCTTAAAGGGGTGCACAACAGATATGGTGCCCCTTAATGAGATGAATTAACTGTGCAAATAAAGTTCTGGGTTTAAGATGATGCCCATCATTGTAAATGAAACTTGGGAGCCACTTTACACGTTATGTCAGGTGGGCTCTATCACATGATGGGATGAACCATTGGAGAGTAGTTAAAGGGTACATGAAATGGTGAAAAATAATTCCCAAATAGGAACGCATACTGCCGTACGTGCTGCTCAAAAAAGTAAAGGGAAGCGCATTTAAATTCACATCTGTTTGTTAAGTTTAAGTTAGGAGCCCTGCCAAATAAACGCTGGGTAATATTGGCCCAAGCAGGAGGGAGGAACTTACTTTGAGACAACTGCACCTAGTGATTGAGGGTACCTTCATACACAAGGCGGTATAGCGAAACTGCAATTACCCTCACGACTTGACATTAGAGTGACATTTAGCCTTCCGGAAATCATTGAAGACCTGGCTCTTCCCTTAAGGGTGCTGCGCAGTCCTTCTCTGCTACTGTCATTGCGCTGGGATGCCCCTGGGTAGCCATGCGCTCAATAAATGCTGCTTCATTCATTCATTCATCACCATTAGAGTGAGTGAGTGTAAAGCACCCACATTCGAAAGAGCTGTCTAGTTATTATGTTGTCCAATGAGACACGCTATGGCTGGGTAACATTGACCCTTGGAGGACGGAGGAACCTATTTTGAGGTAATTGCACCTGTTGATTGAGGGTACCTTTATGCACGATGTGGTGTAATGAAACCCCAATTGCCTGCACGTCTTATTATTCATGATTTGAGTGAATGAACGAGTGTAAAGCACCCACACCCAAAAGAGCTGTTTAGTTATCATGTTGTCCAATGAGACACACTATTGTCTGCTTAATGGCAAAAAAAAATGTAAACAATTGAGTGGTGCTGTAAGAATCCACCACGCACACATGAGGTCTGCAACACTTTTTGTCTCCCAGTGCACTGACAAGGCGGGTGATAAATGAGGGAGCCCTGTTAGAAAAACTCATGGTCCTCGGGGTACTGGCTCACTTCAATTTTTAAAGAAAAGTTGCAGTCAGAAATCAGATAGATGATGAACACTTAGAGGTGTCTGACAAATAATATATGAACTCCATAAAAGAAATAGTTTGGTTGTGTATAGGTTAGGCACATTTGAATATATATGATGCATTGGGTGACAGATGTCCCCTCTAAAGAAATTTAACATGTCATTAATAATTAGAGACATGAGTTGACAAATGGAAAAATCCCCCCTATGATGATTTGCTTTAGGAAAGGAGCCGCGTTTGAAAATCCTATACCGCAATTGAGAGGCGACCGCTAAAATCGTAAGGAGGATTCAGTTCCCCTACAAAAACAACTTTTCATCTCAGCTTGGGGATCACTTCGCCAACTGTCTGCACAAAGAACGATATCAACGAAATAACGGTGAGCATAGGAACGTAGTTCATGATAGATAGCAACTATATAAAACGCTTTCTCCTGTTTTAGAAATGCTGTTTGTGAAGGATGGTCTGTCCTCCGACCGTTCTTGAGCCTCTAGGATAAGAACCCCTTCAGGGATACTAATGCTTTCGTACAGGCCCCATCAAGGAACCTCGACGTGTACCTATTGGTGAGTGTGATATGGGACACTTTAGCAAAGAACGGGTTGGCTGAGGTATCTAGCTGGCAGTCAAAATAGCATAAGAGAGCCATATTTGGCTGTAAGTAAATCACCCTAAATGAAACATTGAAGACATATGACAACAAGAATGAATATTTGGTTTGTTTGGTATGTAAGCAATGGACACGATGTAGCATGGTGTTGAATTGCCAGAGATGGTACCACCACGGTATGGGATGCACTGAGATTTTTTTAAGCTTTGTGAATAAAAGAGGAAACACATGTGAGTTATGGAGTTACATAATGTGTATATATATATATATATTCACTGAAAAAACCATAAGGTTTTAGGGACAGTTATAGTTAGTTGGACATTGCACTCGTACAAAACCCGTGAAATTCCCCCATTATAGTTAGTTCAGCTAACTATAACTCGCGCCCCGCAATGCACTGCTGATGACGTCACATATTACATCACTCATGACATGGTCAGTGACATCACTGATGACATCACTGATGACATCTCAAATGACATCACTGATGACATCACTGATGACATCATCCAGTGACTGTGTGTTTCTGTAAAGTTTAAATATGTTTAATATATATAGGGAAAGGCGTATTGAAGAATGAGTGGGTGTAGAAGCGCCTGAATGGATGATTTAGTAGGTGCGTGACTGAGTCTATAAGTGAGAAACGTATCTTACTGGATGCATGGGTGAGTGACTAAACTGTGTGAATGTCTGTATCCGTCTGTCTGTTGTTGTGTAAGCAACTGCATGGGTTTCTGACTAGCTAAATGAGTGTCTATATGGGTTATGGATTGGTTCTCTGAGTATCTGTATGGGTGCCTCAGTGTTTGTGTGGGTGGGGTGTGTGTGACTCTGTGCATAGATGTGTGAGTGGGTGATTCACTGGGTGCATGGTTTCAAGAGTGCGTCTGTGATGGACTGTATGGGTGGGTGAGTGTGTGTATGGGTGTGTTAGTGATTGAATGTATATCTCAGTGGTACATGTGTGAGTAACTACATATGTGAAAGGCAGTATATATGTTGGTTGGAGTATATAAATGGCTATAAGTGAGAGTGTGTGATTGTGAGAGTGGCTATATGGATGAGTGTGTACTTGCATCAGTGATTGCATAGGAGCGTAAGAATGTGCTAGTATTTTTATGAGTAAGTGAGCTGGTGTGTATAACTGTATAGGTGAGTAAATTGGAGTGTGATTAATTATTTGCATGACTGACTAGGTGTGTGAGTACCTCTATGGATGAGTTGCGTTGTGTGAGTGTTTATATAGGTGTATGAGTGCATATGATAGTCCTGTACTGAGTGACCGTAAGTATGAGTGACTGTACGGGTGAGTGAGTAGATGTGTGTGTGTAGACCTAAGAATCAGTGAGTGGGTATGTACTTATTGGTATTGGAGTGTGTATCGTTTTGAGAATGGCAGTCTGTAATTTAGAGTGGGTGTTTCAAAACTTATATTAGGGTGTGAGAAGATGCATTAAATTCTCACATGGATGATGTCATCAGTGATGTCATCAGTGATGTCATTTGAGATGTCATCAGTGATGTCATCAGTGATGTCACTGACCATGTCATGAGTGATGTAATATGTGACGTCATCAGCAGTGCATTGCGGGGCGCGAGTTATAGTTACCTGAACTAACTATAACGGGGAATTTCACGGGTTTTGTACGAGTGCAATGTCCAACTAACTATAACTGTCCCTAAAACCTTATGGTTTTTTCAGTGAATTTCTAAGGTTTTTTAAATGCTAATTTCTAACTATAACGTGCCTGAAACCTATGGTTTTTTCAGTGAATTTCAAAGGTTTTTTAAATGCTAATTTCTAACTATAACGTGTCTGAAACCTATGGTTTTTTCAGTGAATTTCAAAGGTTTTTTAAATGCTAATTCCTAACTATAACATGTCTGAAACCTACGGTTTTTTCAGTGAATTTCAAAGGTTTTGTAAATGACAATTTTTAAATGTATTAATTGTTATATTTATTTTTTTCATACTGATTTACTACATTTTTAGAAACAATTTTTTTTTACATATTTTATTTTTTAAATTACATTGTAATTACATTATACATTACAAAAATACTTTCTCAGAATGAATTACTTTAGTTTAAATACTTTGCACATAGGCAATAGACTTTTAAGTACAGTAGTTACAGTTGTTGCAATGGGCAACACATTTTCAAACACAATGCAACATTCAGCTCAATGTGAATTTCTAGTTAAATGCAATTAGTTACTTTATGGATTACTTTTCTAACCACAGGACTGGATCCTAGATTCAGTCCTGGGACATCTCCTGTAAACAGTTGAGTAAAAGCGTTTTGGTTACAGTAGTGATTTTTAAGGAATATTATTGTATTTTAAAAGTTGACACTTAGAAACTTTTTCTCATAGAATCACCAATGTTATCCTATGGAAGGAAATTCACTTAGCAGGTAAAAACTGTTATCGTTACTTTTTCTTACTCAGTGTTGGATCCTGGATCCAGCACTGGTGCATCTCCTGTAAACAGTTGAAAGAATGCGTTTAAGTCATACAGGCGATTTTTAAGGAATATTTGTAGTTTGTGAAAATCGACACTTCGAAACTTTTCTGCTGAAAACCAGACAATGGATTCCTATGGAAGGAAATACAAGTTACTGGTAAGTACGGTTAGAATTACTTTTCAGGGTCAGTGCTGGGCTAAAAGATGCAGCACTGGGTTCTCTCCTGATAACAGGTGAGTAAATTGGAATTCGTACTTTGGTTGATTTTAGAGGAATATTATAAAGTTCCAAAACTCCACACTTAGAAGAATTTCCAAGTGAAACCAGTCAATGTTAGCCTATGAAGGAAATTCAAGTTACTGGTAAGTACGGTTAAAATTACTTTTGAGGATCAGTACTGGGCTGAAAGATGCAGCACTGAGGTCTCTCCTGATAACAGGTGAGTAAATCGGAATTCGTATTTCGGCTGATTTTAGAGGAATATTTTAAAGTTCCAAAACTCCACACTTAGAAGAATTTCCAAGTGAAACCAGTCAATGTTAGCCTATGGAAGGAAATTCAAGTTACTGGTAAGTACGGTTAAAATTACTTTTCAGGACCAGTACTGGGCTGAAAGATACAGCACTGAGGTCTCTCCTGATAACAGGTGAGTAAATCGGAATTCGTATTTCGGCTGATTTTAGAGGAATATTTGTATGTTTCAAAAATCAACACTTAGAAACTTTTTCAGCAAAAAGCAGGCAATGATATCCTATGGAAGGAAATTTAAGTTACTGGTAAGTACGGTTAAAATTACTTTTCAGGATTAGTACTGGGCTGAAAGATGCAGCACTGAGGTCTCTCCTGATAACAGGTGAGTAAATCAGAATTCGTAGTTCGGCAGATTTTAGAGGAATATTTGCACAATGGTGAAGGGAGGGGCGGGGCCTGAGGTGACATCTGTGCAAACGCGCCCTGTGGCGCGTTTTAAGTTGGGGGATTAAGTCCCCTTGAATCATGAGGGTCCCTAGGGGCCAACTAGCCCACCAGGAACCTCCAGTATGCTCCAGGGGGCTGTGTTGCAGAGACGTGTAGAGAGGCCACACCCCTTTTTACACCTCTCTGCAACGCAGCTCTGTGGCGCTTTCTGGATGTACCTGTTGGGCTAGTTGGCCCCCAGGGACCCTCAGGATTGAAGGGGATTTAATTCCCCATCTTAAAACGCGCCATGGGGCCTGTTTTCACACATGTCACCTCAGGCCCCGCCCCTCCCTTCACCACTGTGCAAACGCGCCCCGTGGCGCATTTTAAGTCGGGGATTAACTCCCCTTGAATCCTGAGGGTCCCTGGGGTGCAACTAGCCCACCAGCTACCTCCATTAAGCGCCACAGAGCTGCGTTGCACAGAGGTGTAAAAGGGGCGTGGCCTCTGTCCACCTCTGTGCAACGCAGCCCCTGGCGCATACTGGAGGTTCCTGGTGGGCTAGTTGGCCCCCAGGGACCCACAGTATTCAAGGGGAATTCGTTCTCCCTCTGCAAACGCGCCAGGGGCGCGTTTGCAGAGTGCTGTCAAAGAGGGGCGTGGCCTCCTCGCGATGCCGTTTTTTTTTTTTTTTAAAAGGGGCTGTGTGGCCCCCTTTTAGTAATTTTTGAGCCCTGGGGACCCCATCCCCCAGGGCCTGTCCCCTTTTTAAAAAAAATAAAATAAAAAAGGACTGGGAAGGGGACCCCATCCCCCGGGCCATAGCCACCTTTTTTTTTATTTGATGGAGGGGCTGCTTGGCCCCCTCCTAAGGCCTCCTTAGGCCCCGGGGACCCCATCCCCCGGGGCTGGCCCTATCCTTTTGGGGTCCGTGGGGGACCCCAAATCCCCCACGGACCCTGCTGGCTCCCCGCCTCCTGCGGCATTGCTTTCCACATGGGGAGCTGCTAATATGCAGCTCCCCATGTGGAAAGCTATTCTGCTTTGAATTTTGGAAGCAAGAGCAGCTTTCCCTGCTCTCGCTTCCAAAATTCAAAGCAGTTTGAATGACAGGACGGGAGCCGCGAGGCTCCCGTCCTGTCATTGCAAACAGCAGTGTCCCGGGGTAGGCACCCCGGGACACTGCAGGAGCCGGCCGTGGGGGGTGGCGGTCCCCAGGGCCATCACTGGCTCCAGGAGGGGGGCCGCGCGGCCCCCTCCCCACATTTTCAAAGCCCCGGGAGGTGGTGGTCCCCGGGGCTTGGGGGTCCAAAACGGACCCCCATTTTCAATTTTGTTAGTGCCCTGGGGAGGTGGTGGTCCTCGGGCGTGTGGGGGCTGGAGTCCCCCACACAGGTTAATTTAATAAATAAAGAAGCCCCGGGAGGTGGTGGTCCTCGGGGCTGCGGGAGGGCTCAGAGCCCTCCCGCAACTTTTTCTAATAAAGCCCCGGGGGTGGCGGTCCCCGGGCTTGGAGGCCCTTAGAGGCCCCCATACATAAAATAAACCCCCAAGCATGCCCCCGGGACTTGGCCCACCCGGGGCAATTAACATCGAGCGCGGGAGACCGAGCTTCGATTTTTTTCCGGCAGGATCCGCGCTCCCTGAGCGCATCCTGCCGATTTTTTTTACAAAAAATGCTTTTTTGCCCAGGGGTCCTTGTGGGACCCCTGAACAGGCCTAGGGGGTTAGGGTGTTTCTACCCTGCCCCCTTTGTGCGTTTTGCGCACTTGTTTCTTTTTTTCTCGGCGGGATCCGCGCACCCTAAGCGCATCCCGCCGATTTTTAAAAAAAAATGCTTTTTCTGCCCAGGGGTCCTTGTGGGACCCCTGAGCAGACCTAGGGGTCAGGGTGTTTCTACCCTGCCCCCTTTGCGCTTTGCGCACTTGTTTCTGTCCTCGGTTCTACCGAGGGACAAAATGGCTGCCAACACTTCTTGATTTGGAGTGTTGACAGCCAATTAGCATGCAGCTCGTGATCGGGAGGGTACGCGGATCCGACGCGCCCATAGATATATATGTGATTTTAATTGTGAATTTCTCAGGAACTACTGAACGGATTTACACCATTTTAGCGAAAGGCACCAGTCTGAACCAAGGGCTACCTCTTTGCCAAATTTGGGGTAATTCCGTTCAGCAGTTCGGGCTGTAGCTGCGACTAAATGTTCCTATGGAAAAATGAATGGGGAAAACGTGTTTTGGGACCCCCCTTTTTTCTCGGCCCCCGCTTGACGTATCACCTCGAGACTTTCAGGGTAGGAGCGGACCGGAGCGCCCCAACAAGTTGGAAGCTTTCGCGAAGATTCGTCAACCGGCGCCAACGTTATTGCAAATAGAATGTCGCGGATTTCCTATGGATAATAGGTCCTAACTATAACTATCTACTGGCGACCGCCAGTAGATAATATATATATATATATATATATATATATATATATATATATATATATATATTTACCAAAGGTGCTCAGATATGAGGCCGCACACCACTCGCAGGTAGGTTTCCAAAACCTTTATTTGAAAACATGCAGCTTTTCATCCAGATACTTCATCCCTTGGCCTTACCCGTTTCGAAGCACTCTCGCTTCTCATCAGAGGCCACATAACAGGAAAACAGTTCATTGCGGCCACATTTCCCTCGCTATTTATTACAATTTCGATTGGCCCCAGGTGTGCCTCCATCATCGAATTCAAAACAGTGTCTGCTGGGAAATGTAGTGAAACTTTTGCATCAGAGATGGTACCACCACGGTATGGGATGCACTGAGATTTTTTAAGCTTTGTGAATAAAAGAGGAAACACATGTGAGTTATGGAGTTACATAATGTGTATATATATATATATATATATATATATATATATATATATATATATATATATATTACTACAATGTCTGTTCCATTTCTTTTACCGGTTTTTAATCTATTTATTCTTTGTATGTGGGAGAATATTTATGTGGTGTTGAAGAAGGTGGCATAAGTCTGTGAGATCCACCGAAATGCGTTGACATAACTAATAAACTGAATCTGTACAATATCTTGATACAATAGACAATGACCTTTGTGTTATATCTTATATAATGACTGAACGGATCGGTAGTATTGAAATGGACAATTGTTAGATGTCTTTACTTGTCTCTCCCTGATAGATCTTTTTGTTAATTTATTTATTCTTTTTTGTGCCGAATTGAGTGGTTTTTAATGTAACAATTCACACTTTGTTCACAAGTGGTTTTTAAACTTCTGTAGGAAATGTGACTACTATAATATTGTTGATGCATATATTGTATTGATTTGTAACTGACAAATGGTGTTTATGAACACACTATTAAAACTCTGTGTTTCTTTATATTGTTGTCGTACTGGATTTGCTGGATCTAGTGTGTATGTGACATTAATCTAAGTGGATTTTGAAAATGTGCATGCAGTATCTGTAGGTGGCGTAGTGATTTCCTAAGGGGAGATTTGATTTTCCTGTTGCAAACGGTGCTCTGTCCCCTTGTAGTGTGGGGCCCTCTCTCTTGTCCTACTGTACTTGCACATGAACCCAGACTCCTAGTTACAGACTAGCATGCTCCAGTAAAACAACTGTGTAGGCAGCTTTTGGACATGATGACAAAAGCAATAGAGTCAGCAAATAAGTAGTATGAAGTATTCAAGGGTCATATCATTATTTAGGTGCAAATCAAGCGAAGACAGGGACACAGAAGGGTTTGACAAAAGCAACATAGGTCTCCCCATCACCGTATCAAAGGTGCTTAGCTATAATCTTTTCGTTAGGGATGGCCCTGATTGACTCTAGTGCCAAGGGCAGGGGATCCGGCCACTTTAGTCCTGTTTCAGCTCAAATCATATTTATTTTGTTCCTCATGGTGGAGGTGAAAAGCATCATCTTTCTATGGGATTCAGGGTGATTTGCACAGTGAAAGTGTTGTTTCATTCATAAGACTTTGACTAGCTTCCGAACTTCATGGAAAACAAAGTGGGTACTCTTATCATTCCCAATCTCCACGGAGCACCCCAAACCTAGGAATGACAATCATGATCAGTTTTTTTTGCAACTGCAATCACATCAGAATATATGCATGGGTAAACTTTAATCCAGCCAGAAAATATACAGACTAAAATTAGGACATACATGACAGTATAGCAATTGGGTATTTGGATGAAATCAATCTGAATGTGGATAAAGGGGCCCCATGAAGTAGGGGGGGTAGCGGGAGTCATTTTGGTTCCCTTCTCGATGTTGTGAGGTTAGGAAGAGACACAGGGGTGGCAAAATTGTTGGGCAACAGAAGGGAAAATTAAAACAAACCAATTGGTACTGCTGACTGGATAATATTATGAAATAGTCTAATAGCATGAATCACTTGGCTGCTGTTGGAATACAAGACAATGTGGTAGAGAGGTTAGGAACAAATGGAAAACTAGGTATTATGACAACATCAATGGTCTGTCGATCTTTAATTTTTTTCCTGTTCAAAGAATGCGATGACAATGGGAATAACGTGATGCTCCAGAAAGCAAGCTTGCAAGTGTGAGTGAGCTAGATTTGGCGTCTCCAATATTGATTTTCGGTTGCTAGGAAGCCTTCCAGCGCAATTTTCTAACATGAGTAGTCACGGTCAGAGGGCTGCTTCTGGAGTATATTTCCTACTCTAGTGGCAGCAAAATCAACTTGGATGGCCGAATGCTCTTGCGCACTGCGTGTTGCCATTCCTGCAGATTTTTCAGGGCAGAACGCACTACTAGCACCAAATTGAAGCACGAGCAGCGCAACGTGCATTTTTCCACCTAAGTGTCTCCTTTTACCAATACACAGATGGCACCAAGTAACACATGAAAAAGGATTGTCCTGACACCCTCCTAAACTGCATCTCAAAAATACAAATGTGGGTGAAAAATATGAAGCTACATTTCAATTCCAAAAGACTTGGGGCATATTTCCAAGGAAACCCTCGGAGTGCGGTGTTAAGCCAAAATTGCAACGCCGCGCTCCAACAGTTTCAAAAAGCAGGGATGCGCCGTATTTACAAGAATGTGGTGCACCCCTGCCTGTCCCCTAGCTCTGGCGTTAAATTTAGTTGCCTAGCGCCAACGCAGGCACTCTTGCACCATAGTGCAAGGGTGCCTGTGTAGCAGAGAATGATTGTTCATGTGCAGAAAGATGTCCCTTCCTGCACATAAACAATAAATAATGGCGATTTGTAACTTCTATGTGTGCTGCAGAATGCAGCACATATAGAAGTTGCAAAACGTCATTTTTTAATGCTTGTTTATGTGCAGGAAGGAACACCTTCCTGCACATGAACAATCACTAATGGCGATTTTCTGTTTCTATGTGCAGCACACATAGAAACAGCACAAACGTTGCGCCTGTTTAAGACCAGGTTTTCTCCGATCTTATTTTTGGTGCTGCCCCATATTTACGCCACCATTGTAAATAGGGGTCAGCGTAAAAATCAATGGGTGTTGCGGTGGAACGCCGACTGCAACACCCATTGCCCACCCTTTTCTAGCAGGGGACTGCTGCAGTAAGGGGCATATTTACAAGGTGGCGTTAAGCCACGTTAAGTGACTTAGTACCACTTTGTAAATATGGAGCAGGGCATTGCGCCACAGGAACATCATCAAAAGTGACGTACCTGTGGAGTAATGCCCTTGTAAATATGCCCCTGGATTCCTTGTTGTTTCTTCCAGGCCAAATTCCATCCTTCCTGCTGACTGGACTGTACACCTAAAATAAATGGGGATTTCACCCAGAACCATTTCTTCAGCAAAATCCCTAGGTCTCATTTCGACTCAAAACTTAACTTGGACTACCACATAAAGGCAACAGGTAAAATCACTAACAATGTTATCAGAGTTATGAGTAATATTAGACATTCCCTTCTCAGATCAATTTTGAAGATGCTAGTTGAGGCCATGGTCGTATTCAGAAATAATCAAAAACACCAAGCTTTCTGCAACGTCCTCCACAAGAGCTAACTTGTTCCAATAAAAGAAGTTTTACAATCCCATGGCCATCTAATTTCTGGGAAATTCACCGCTATCACTCCAGTCTTCAGACTCCAGTCCTGACCTCACTGAAATAGGTCTCACCAGAGGCAAAAAGCAGATACAAGACCGCTTTCATCACCCTCAATGTACTATGCATAAATGCCCAGAAAACATAGAAATGAGCTAATCCTAGCTAGAGGAAGTAATGACGTTAAGGGTAAGGCTCACGACATAAGTCTCCAGGAGTACGAGAAAATTCGCCCACAAAACGCACTTTCCATGGGGATGCTCCAAAAATGTCGAATTTCTTAGTATCTCTCCTTCATGTTATTCAAAACCAGCCCAAGGAATCATCTATTATCTACTTGCTAAGTAAATGTTGTAGTCATTCTGTAGTAATTCATGCCATATTAACCACCTTCTACAGACAGGCTTGTTTCAATGCAGAATTTTACCCTCTGAACAATTCTCCCTTTTGCTCGTATATATATCTCCTATTATTATGGCTGTAATTGTTGAAAAGGTTATTTAGCCTGTTGTATGCATATCCCCTACTACGTCTAGTATGGACATTTAAATGTGCAGTATTGGAAGCATTCTTTACATGTGGACTGTGCTATATAAAAGCTAAAATCGAGTAAACTCTAAATCATCAGAAAATAATTGTGATTGAATAGCATTTTGGGACGAACAAGTCAGGAATCACTTTTTGCAGTACCATAAAAAGTCACCAAAGACATCCTAGGTAATTTTTTATATTTGTGAAATGAAACAGTTTTTAGAAAAGTGACAACTTCATATTTTTTCCTGCCTTAAGTAAGATATAATTCTGAGAAAACTATCAAGGAGGTCAGGAGGTACATAGTTTCCTTTGCTGGTCAGCTGGCGTGTCTTTGGTGCCCCTAATTTCTCCTATCATTTCCTTCATATCTCAAGAGATATCTATCGGACCAGCAACTATTTCCCTCAGGGCATCCTAAAAAGCAGCCATTGGAACATTATCGGGCTGGGGGGGGGGCCAACACGTGAGGGTTCAGGAGTGTCAGGAATGCATACCTCCCTAGGATGCTGTCTTTCCTGGTGACAACTTGGAGGATGAGGAGGTAAAGCATGGGTTGCATTAGGAGGCCCCATTGTTGTGAGGGTCTCGTGTCATGTAGGGGGTGGCCGCAAACCCACCACTGTACACTGGAAACGAATGGAGATTAAATGAAGAAATTACTTATGTATCACATACTTAGATAAGTCAATGTTCATTGTAAATGTGACAAAGATTGACAATGTTAGGCACTCAACTCTCCTTTACCAGGCTTTTTTGTAACTTACACCTTTTGCTTTTAACAGTGGCTATTTAAAGGCCAAAAATGGAAACCAATAACATCCCTGAGATGAAAATGGCATGCCAGCACTACAAAACAGGACCTTTTTCTTAGAATAGACCACCTGGGTTTTGATTGGATCATGCCAACCCTTGCAGCTCAGACACCAGCTCCTTGCATGCTAACATGGAATTGCTAGAGTGACAAAATTGCCTGTTCAGCATTGTCTGTCTATTACTATTCACCCCAAAACATGTTAAGTCACCTCAAACCGTAATATTTGAATAAATTAAACACATTAAAAATATTTAAAAAAATTAAAAATCCCTATTGACGTTTTATCGCTTATAACAAAAAATAGACAATACTACAGTATGGTATATTCGAGAATATTTGTTGGGTAAAGTAAACAAATCAATCTTCATCTCTGTTGTAAAACTTGTCTGATTCTTGACAGAAAAATATACAGTAACTTGGCAAGCAGGGGTCATTCATACAATACAAACAAAGAATGGTTTTATAAAGTGAGAGGCTGTAAAAGCATAATTTCCTAAAGAAAAAGAAAGTTGCACAAGTTCAAGGTACAATTGTGGAATATTTATTTGTAAGCTCTAGCTGAGAGTCACGGAATGAACAGTTCCCGAATTACCTCTGCTTTTGTAAACAGTCTCATGGAAGTTATACATTCTCAATTACATAAGTTAATATTACACAAGCTGACTCATCACAAAACCAGATAATGTGTTCAAGGTTCCAGTTTATCTCAACAAACATGCTGACCCTGGGATGTCAGTTAAGGCATCCGCCTGAAAGAACATAGGTATCACACAGATAACAGAAGAACAAGAGATTACGGGGCATATTATCAAGAACGGCGTTAAAATTATCGCCGATTTAGCGGCAGAAAACTGCTGCTAAAGCGGCAATAATGGGCTTGATAATATGCCCTTGAGAATACCAATAGAAGCCCATGTTGACACCAGAACATGGGCTTCTATTGGAATTCTCAAGGGCATATTATCAAGCCCATTATCGCCGCTTTAGCTGCAGTTTTCTGCCGCTAAACCGGCGATCATTTTTAATGCCGTTCTTGATAATATGCCCCTAAGTTTTCAGAGAAACTTGAGGACAAGCAAGGGTGTACGTGATGGTTAGCACACTACAATCTTCGACAGCTCATAAGATGGAGACCTTTATACAAAATGGATTCCAATATATGTATATTCCTATATATGTTTTTGCGAATGAAGTACTCTTTCTCAATCCCTCCTTTTGAACTAATGTTCAACCATTTATTCAATTTTATTCTAATTCTATCGCCATCATATTTTCTACTTCGCTTTCCTTTTTCCTTTGTGACAATACTATAGCATTTTCCTCAGACATTTTCCTTACTACACATAATCACACACATTTGAATGCATGAAGGTAAAACACTGATCAACAGGGCGGCTACTATAATCAAAGCTATTTTTAGAAGCTACCAAACCCAGTTACCGAATAAGGACCCTATATCATCCCATAATGTTCTTTTTGCTACCTCATGCACTTGATGTCCAATATCATGCAGGTTTTGCACTGCTTTATACACATTTGGGGCATTATCTGTGATATAAGTTCCTCACCCCATTTTAATCATCCTACAGACCCCACCCTTATCAGCTGGTATCATGTCTGAAAGAATCCTGTTCTGTAATACTACATTTCTCATGGCATCCATTTCTACAGTAAATTTTTTTAATGCTGCTGAGGTTTCATTTATGATTGCCTCCAGTAATCTATCCAGTTGTCTTGTCTTTCTAGAATTAAGGGCAACTCCCTGCATCGGTATTATCCCCTTTCTGATGTCACTTGCTTCTTGGGCTGATGTATCTGTCTGGTCTACTCTTCTTTTTCCACTAACTACAGAATTGTATTTTGCCAATGTATGTTTTCGTAAATGGTCTTTGGGTCGGTGCAGCATAGTAGGAAATACTCATCCTATATACCAAGAACCTCCCCAATCGTTTGTTAACCAGATGTATGCTGTTTCCCCCACATACCAAAGATACATTGGATAGCCTAATGAGGAGGTGTTGCTTATATTGAAATACTGCTCACAGTCACTAACTCCTACTGCTACCCTTCCTTTGTCCACTAGACAGATGCTCTCCTTTAATCTCCTCCTCAACTTCAGAGACACCTGGATAGGAGGGGCTGCATCATTCCAGGTGAAATCTAGAAATTTGCTACAATGTTTTGTATTTATTATTAAAGGTTCCTCTTCCTTATTACTTGACATTGCCCATTTCACACATCCAGACGGTATAGTGACTTGTCTGTTATAGTCCAATAATATTTTTACTTTGGATGTTCTAACCTTTCTCTGCCCTGTTCCAAAGGTAAGGGTCCTAAATAGAGACCAAAAAGCATAGCATGATGCATTAAACTGCAGAGGCATATGTTACAAAGGGAACCCTTTTTCACTTTAACATACATGCATACATATCCAACAATCTGATACATTAATTTTCTCATTTATACAGCTACATTGTACATGGTATTCTTTGGTGTGGTGTTTATATAAGCTAATTCATTGTCCGTTTTTATTCCTTCTGGCATTGCTGTAACATTTGCTTCGTATATTATCACTGTACAAAACGCTATTATCGTTATTAGGGTTAGAATTGTTAGTCCACATAATGCACCAGAAAACAGTCTTTTCTTCCAAGCATTTCCTATCCGTGGTCCAGGTTCTTCATTTGTCATTTTTTGAGTCACTAGACCCCCACAGGTTACCAACACTTGTGGGGCTCCAAATTCAGTATTTACTACTGTTAGTTGAATTTGGTCGAAGTCTAAGTCTGAAGTTATATCTCTGTTTCTCTGTATGCACTGCTTGCAGCTAATCTACCTGTCCACTTGTCAGTTCTGAACTGTAGCAGCTTGTATCCCTGGGAAATGTGTCAATTCTTCATCCTATTTCTTTCCTGTCATTGACCACTGTCTCTTCTTTCTTTATAGTGAACTCATAGCGTGGGGCCTCGTTGAACCATACAAAAGCCCTTCTATAAACAGATCCTTTTTCATCCAGCAGTACATTTTGACACTGCTTCTTTGATTTGTTTTTCTCTGGTGTAATCTTCCCATTTATTTAATATATCAAACTGGGCTAACCTTAATTACCTTTTGCCTAATTCCAATATCTTTCCCTTAAAAATGTAAATTAAAAAAAAATCGAATGTCCCTGATAGGTTAGATTGTAGTTTAGGATATGTTTTTGTATACTCATGCCATTCTTCAAGAAGCATACCCATCTCAAAACCCTTTTTCATCATTATTTCATGGGCGGGCAAATCTTTTGGAGGTGCCAGCCTAGCTTGATCAGTTCTCGCATCTTGCTTCTAACAGTGCATTACAAGATGTGAATTATTCTAACATTTTGTTATTAAGTCTTCTTATGTTAACCTCAGATAATGCATCATCATCACCATAAAAGTAATTTCATCATTACATTTTTCATTCCAGTCTTACCTAACATCACATTCAGCCAGGTCAGTCTGGTGTCTTGAGGTCGGGCCAACAGGTCCTTCCTTTGGTGCCCACTCCGGTAAATGCAAATACCGCAAATACAAGGTCCCCTACTTAAAGACCTCAGAGGGACCCGCTCAATCTCCTTAACCCTGGTACTTCTGTTCAACTGGAATGGATATTGTGAATCTTAGCAGTGCCTCCATTTGTAAAAGAATAAATTCCTAAAGAAGAGAAGCGTGCAAATGTTCAAGGTACAATCATGGAATATTTATTTGTAAGCTCGAGCTGAGAGTCACAGAACGACCAGTTCTTGAATTAACTATGCTTTTGTAAACAGTCTGATGGTATTTATACATTCTTGATTACATGAGTTAATATTACACAAGCTAACTCATCACAAGGCCAGATGATGTATTTAAAATTCAGGTTTATCTGCACAAGCATGCTCAACTCAGGACGTTAGTTGAAGCATTCGCCTGAAAGTATACATGAGTCACACAGAGATAATGGAAGTACAAGATATAAACTTTTCTGAGAAACTCGAGGACAAGCAAGGGTGTACATGACTGTTAGCACACTACAATTTTTATACAAAATGGATTACAATGTATGTATATTCCAATATATGTTTTTGCAAATGTAGTACTCTTTCACAGTGCAGTTCACAGGCAATATTCCAATTTTAACTATAGAATTTCTCTCTATCACTAGAGCAGACTATATAAATCTTTTCAATTACAAGTAAGCAAATCAATGAGACTTCATGGATGATGACTAGGTTAAGGCATGAAGAATACAAAACATGGTGGGAGGGTCCAAGGGAGAAACTTTAAAGACCCGCACGGATATTATCCCCATACAACTAACATCAACAAACCATGTTATCCGTGGGTCTAACAGGCTACAAAAGAGCCCTGGAATAATTACCACACAAGCAAGAGATACCTCAAACAAACACAGGGGAATCCTTAATTAAGGACGGAATCCCATCACCCACAGAGGTGACATGCGTCATCATCTGGGATCTCCTCCCGGCTGTAACTCCTAGTACAGCCGAGGGCTACAACCCCCTCACTGTGAGGGAGGAGCTCAGGAATGTTTTTAGATGCTGCTTATTACTAGGATCTACTAAGATCCACTAGATGTAAAGCTAAGAATAGTATCTGAGTAATGGGCGCAGTGCAGAAAAGGGAGTGAAGTGTAAGGTAAAACTAACTACCGAGAGAATTTGTTTGTTTTATTGGTTATCTCTTGGTGTCAGGGTTAAAAACAGTAATGGTGCAGTTCGGAAATAATAACTGCAACTGTCCAGTAAAAGGGTCTACATGTTTCGGCCATCATGACCTAAAAAGTGTCTCAGCCTCCCTCTAAAACCGGGAAACACATTGTGCTTATCATGTTTAATTCTCTGATTATCACGTTCATCCCAGTCCATTTTATTTCGTTTTATTTCTTTTATTTTTTTCATTACATCTTAATGCACCGTATTTCATTATCGTCCTTTTTTCATGTTTTATCGTTTAGATTTTCCATGGATCTGACCGTTTAATGTTTACCTACAGTCCGTCGTTTATCTTGGTTTTACACCACTAAACACCCTTGAGTCCTTTCTTTATCACCACCAGAGCGTGCACTTCCGGGTTCACACGGTACTTACGCATGCCACGTATTTATACACCTTTTAGAAACACCCGGGAAGTTTGAACGACTACACGCAAGGACTACCGCGGACGTATCCTCTTTCACACTCGGTGAGCAACATTTTAACTAACTGAGCACTCGTAATATCCCATCGGCTAACAAAGTGACACCGAATGAACACATGTTTTACTTCATTTCTTTATTATAGAAATCTTATTGAAGTCGAAGATTACGCTCAGTAAGTGTTCACTCACCTTTTAACATTTCGTCACGATTCTGTTGATTTCTACATAACCGCACGGGCAGTTCAACTCACGTCTTTTCCGTCTTTTCACGATAACACTAACCATTCTTTGATCGTATGAATCGTCATCACACTGGTTCAGTTTAACCTCACGTATTTGGAATTCATTTACTAACACATGCACTTAATCGCCAGTCATCATTTTTCCCGGCACCACGTTTATATTTTATTATTTTATTTGTCGATTACCTATTTTTTTAACCAAAGAGCTTTCAACTAATACAGGGCGTTAACGGATCTTATAAATCTATACCTTATCATCCACGCATGAAATTATATTGAATAGGGGTTATACTACTCTATTGAGAATTATGTATCCTGTACTTTGTGCTGAATATCACCTCTTTATTCACAGATCAAAGCCCCTGATGAAGGGCCAAGCCCGAAATGCATTGGGCCATGTATATAAATTGAACAGACATATATTACTGAAGATAAGTAATATATAAGTTGGATAAAATAAATACGGATAACAATTTAATATCAAGAATAAAATTACATTTGAAATCATTTACACAAGTGGAATTTCATTGAATATTACCCAGAGTGCTATTGGAGACGCTGTCCCCAGCGGGAGCAGCGCAATTCAAATATACAGAAAATTATGATGGCATCCTATGAATCATTTAATGTCAAAATGTCAGACTCTTGCATTGTTTATTATGCAAAATATGCTTATCTCATTAATCATAGTCGACTAATTATAAGGGCTTCGAACAAAACACACAGAAAAAAACATTTTTAAAGTTGATATATTTCATATGACAATGCTCGCTAAAGGGTTTCCTGTTATTATTATTAGAGCTTAAACATTTTAAGGTTCATATGAAATTTCAACAATGGCCTTTCAAAATTTAAATGAAGAGAAATACATTAATGTAATCAACCTATTTGGAAAGTGTACTTATGGTACAGCCAACATAGACAGAACCAAACAAAGCAGAGTAAAGACGAAACATGACTGGCAACACTTCCAATACATATATGTACTTATGTTTTTCAGCTACGTATTAGAATCAACACCTTGCTGCTGCTCAAATGCCTGGAGGTGAACATGGAAGGTCAGATAGATTGTTCTCTGTACCCTACTGTGCAGTGATGTCAGTCAGGTGTGCCAGACGTGTGGTTGGGAGAACACCTCCAGCATATCCTGTGCCTTCAGGCACATCCAACTCCAGAGGTTTTCCTATCATATGCAGTTCTCCTATCCTTTGTGAATGAGGACACTTGTTGCACTGCACATGGGTACATCTTTCCAGATATGGGCACATGCTGCTTTACTTAATAGACATAGCTTAAGCTTAAGCAAAGGAAATTTGTCTGGAGTTCATTTAAATATGCTTCTAGATTTGTTAATCCCTGGAAACACATGCTTTGCCAGTCTGAATCCTTTCGACTCACTTATTAGCCATATGTCACTGAAATCCCCAGCATCCAACAGACTTGCAAATGTGTTGATTGTCTAAATATGAAAATGCCATCCATGCTCCCAGGAAAGGCAGTATACACATAAGTGAAGCAGCCCCTGGTGTTGTAGACAGCTTACAAGTGCGAGTGGTGTGTGTTGTGATAAAGGTGTTCCCTGTGTCCCACTTGTGGCATTTAAATCAGTCTGTAAGGATGGATGGCCTTGTTACTCCATCCTGCTACCAAACATGGGGTGTGACATTACACCCCAACCAATTGCACAGCTAAATTACGCCGCTTTGGCAATAATGTTCCTTCTTAGTAATCCATATATTCCTCATATTTCCTCATGTTCATTCATCACTTTTTTCAACTTTTCTTCGACCACTCTCTGAGTCCACACGTGGAGTGTGAATTGCCATTTTCGTATTTTCTAATGTTCTCACTGTGTCCATCTGGACCTTTTGAAAGAACACGACTGAAGCAAAAGTTCATCTGAGGCAGCATTTTATTCAATAAAAACCCAATGCATTTCGGGCCAAACGCCCTTCGTCAGGGGTCACTATAAACAATAAAAACAATCACCAATTATTATATTAGCTGTGGTTGGACTTCTGAAGTACATATGACACTAACAAACATGTTGTCTTATTTTATGTCCCAAACATTTTACATGTAGTCCGCCCCTTCTTTTTAAATGCAAAGCCACTATTACCCCACTGTGCGCATAACAAACCAATGTGTTAATCACACCATTCTCCTCTGCTTACCAGCAGTGCCTTTTGGGCATGGCACAATACCAGTTTGCACGCACTCAATGAACAACCAAGATTACACTGACCTATGAACTTTTGGTGTGCATCCCACTCCTTTATCTTGTTACTCCATCAACACAAATTTAAGTTTGGGAGTGAAAAGTGATTGTCAGCTGTCTTTTCTTACACCTATCGCTGCAAATCTGCAAGTATTCAATTAGAATTCTTAAGGAAAATTCAGAGCTTGCTTACTCTGGACTATAAGCACTTTTGCACTTTATAGGTTTGAGGCTTGACTACACCAATTCCCTCTATCTAGAATTACCCTAGCTTTTAACACAGACTGCAAAGAAAGTTGTCATTGGTAGAAAATTCGCTTGTCACCCATTACTTTCTGCCAATGACTGTGGTATGGCGATGAACTTGTGCATCCGTGCAAGGATTTGACAAGGAAGCTCTGAGGGTTTGAATAACCAGTGTACAAGATAAGATTCACTCAAAGACAGCAGAGTAGCTGTAAGGCCTGGAAAGCATGGTAGACTGGTCCATGGAGGTTGAGGCTGGGTAGGAAAATCAGCTCTCAGGGGCAGAGGGAGAATCAGGATAATTCTATAACAAATATCACCTCTAATGGGCCATGTAAAATTTCAGTGATGATAGACTGTGGCACCTCTGTCTGTTTTATTGATGTCACATTCTGTAATCAGAATGAAATTCCTTTGAAAGGAATATAGGTGTCAAAACATATTTTTGACATTCTTTGGACTCCTTTAAGATCTGGTGAAGTACAGTGGAAAGCTAAATCTATACAGATGGTACTGCATAATTGATATATAGAAACCTTAACATTGAACCTCATCGTGTTCTCCTTGGATCTAGGGACAAACTGGCTTAGGAAACACATTTCTCTAATTAACTGGAAGGAAGAATAAATAGTTCTTAACTCTGAGTACTGCCAATGCCATTGCTCGCCCGAACTGAAGTACAACTATCACAATCAGTAGTATGTTTTAACTGAAGACAGAAACTTTAATATTTCCCACAAGCTTATGAGGAACTTAGGGAGGTCTTTAGCAAAAAAGGGGCTAACACTTTACCACCTCTTCACGTTTATCACTGTGCTATCAATCTACATCCTCAAACAAAGATACCATGTTTACAAATATATCAACTCACCACTAAACAAGAAGCAGTTTTGAAGAAATATTTGGAGGAGAATCTTAAGATTCCATTACTTTGGCTGGGGTTCCCATCTTTTTTATTCCAAAACCGGAAGGTGATTATCACCTTCGTGTGGACTACAGGGAATTATATGCTATTACAGTTCATAACAGACATCCATTATCACTAATTTGTGTCTTACCTGATCGGATAAAGACATCCAAAGTTTTTCCAAAACTCTAGCTGAGAATATACTACAATTTAGTCAGGATTAAGTTAGGTGGCAAATGAAAGACAGCCTTTAACACCAAGTACTGGCACGATGAGTACTTAGTCATGCCTTTCGGCTTGTGTAATGCACCAGCCATCTTCCAGTGGAGTGTTCTTTTTGACTTTGGTACAAAAGTGAATCTGCGTGAGAGAAGTTCTGCGACGTCTTCGAAATAATTTACCATATGCTAAGGCAGAAAAGAGCATTTTTGAGACAAGCCCACTATCCTTCTTAGGATTCTTCATTTCTGATCAGGGCCTACAGATGGACCCTGAAAAGATCAAAGCTGTATTAGAATGGCTAGCATCTACATATGTTAGTCAAATTAAGAATTATATTGGTTTGGCAATTTTTTACAGACATCTCACTGAGAACCTTTTAGGTGGTCAAGCCCATTACTGAACTTACCAGGAAAGATCTTTCATTTCAATGGCCCCCGCCATGTACAAATTTGTTATATATGATGTCCTTTCAGATGTTGCAGTGATGTTATAAATGATGTCATAGAATATGTCATCAGTGATGTAATATGTGGCTGCCTGCGGCCAACCCCAAGCTGTACACGGCCAAAGGCCGTGCCAGGTGAGGGGTTGACTGCCTGCAGGGGGTTGGTGTGAGGTAATTAGCAGTGCATGGTGAGGACACAAGTTATAGTTACTTGAGATAACTATAACTATAGGCGCTGGAAGCAGTGGTGCAGGGGGTGCTGCAGCGCCCCCAGATACCTGTGCTGGAGTTCAGAATGTGAATGCCTTTAAATATTGCCTTTATCTTGTTACATTCGATGTGAGTACAAAGACAAAAGTCAAGTGCCAGGCTATGTCTTCTGCCAAAATGCTGTTTATTTGTTTAGCATAGAGATTGGTGTTTGCTTTTCATTCTCTGATTACAAATTGAGAGAATTTTGTAAAGAGAACTGTGACAATCTTGCTGGAGTCCAGAGAGTGTGAAAGGGAAGGCTGTAGGATGTTATTTTCAACTAACACAACAAAATTAAAATACCTGTAAATGGACTGTACAAATATTTCAGCTGTGAACGAAGCACAAATGAAGCACTTTTTGGTCATTCTGAAGTGTGATGTAAGCAAAAACTTTTAATAGGATCAAAACAATCAAGACACTTAGGGGCCGATTCCGATTCAGGCCGGAAATCTCTCCGACCGAGCCGGACCCGTGCAGCCCGATGCGTCCGTATGCTATCGTACTCGAGTCGGTCGGACTCCCATTGAAGTCAATGGGAGCCGGTCGTACAACGCGTATGCGGGCTCCCATTGCCTCAATGGGTGAGAGGCGAACAAGGGCGCCCCCTACAGCGTGCACGCGGCAAAGCGACTCGCGCCGTACACGCACAGGTAGGGGGGACCCATGGGTCCCCCCTGTGTGCGACTCGTGTGGCTACACGTACAGGGGGGTCCGACACGGACCCCCGAAGTACGGCTCCGACTGCTCTTTCGAGCCGGGCGGCGCGTGTCGGTCGGACTGCTCACGGCGCGCATCGTACTTACCCGGCCGGGGAACATCTCCATTGTGCGGTGCGAGTCGTGTCCGAGCGAGTCGGTTGGTGCGGTTCGACCCGGGAACGTGTCGGTCGGAGCGGTTGGGACGCCCGAACAAGTCGGTCGGCGTTTTCGCATCGTACTCGCTCGCCCAGACGCACGTACGAATCGGTCGGGAAATAGGGCTCCGAATCGGATCCAGTTAAGCCGAATCCGATTCGGAGCCCTACCGGCCGAGATCGGAATCGGCCCCTAAGTGATGTAGAAATTATAATTATTCGTTGACAGGAGGCAAGATGGCGGCCGTCCTGTCAGCCGAGTGAGCTCGCTCCTTCTCTCCCGATCAACACCCCCTCCTCCTGTATGGTCTATCCTGCTCCCGGGCTCTTCAAGTCGGGCTGAGAGGCAGATGGAAAGCTTATGGGCATGATCTTGACAGCATATACAGTTTGCGCACAGTGCCGTATATTACTGGCACTTCGACGTACCTGGTCTCTCCCCCACAATGCCGGGTCGGTACTCTGCCTGTTTTGGGTGGCCCGTCTCTCGCCACGGCTCCGATGCCACCAAAGCCCACGAGAGGAGCGAAAGCTCGCGGACCGGCCGATGTTTCCGGATCTGCGAAGGGTGCTGCGGGAGCGCTAGCGCTCAGTGGGAGGTGCCTTGTTCAACTCTGGAGACAGTCCTCAGAAGCCCTGTCCCTCTGCCTGTGGCAAGAAAACTGTGCCCGCACTGTTTCAAACAGCTCAAACATCTAAAAGTGAAAAGATGCACCCTCCAGAGATTGAAAGTGAAGTGGCAGCGTTTGATGCTGGCTTAGACGCTCAATGTGATGGTATAGACATCCAGTTGAACCAGCAAGCGGCGCCCCGACTAGCCGCTCGGGACTCTCTTCGAAGCAGTGAGGTGAGCGGAGGAAGTGGAGGCAGTACAGGCAAGACTGGGGGGCTCTTAATCCTGGAATGTGCTTGGACAATTGCAGGGGGGTCTTAGTTGGGGGAGGGGCAGGTGGTACCACTCTCCCAAGCTCCTCGTGCATTAATGCAGATGGAGAGTATTTGGGGGCACCCCAGGTCAAAGCTGTGACACCTGCGAGATCTTTTGAGGGGGAGAAAAAGCTTAAACAATCTAAGACTGGGGGCCATAAAGCCCAGAACTGGGTAGATCAAACCTGGAGCTCTGATAACGCTGATGCTCCAAAGGAGATGGACTCGTGACAAATTCTTCTCCTTGTTAGATCCCTCTAATTCTTATGGTGATGAGAGCCTAGAAGCTGCAAAGCGCTGGTCAGGTGGAGAACTGTCTCACAGCGATGTGAGCGACACAAGCAGTCTACACCTCGAATATGTGAATACTGGAAACACTGGGAATGATCCATCTACTGTGCGGAGGCATAGAGAGCCACCTGGGACTGAGTCTAAGGGAGCCGCAAGGTCGTTAGTGTGGGGTTACTCTTTTTCTCCTGGCCTCGTGGGCAACGGGGGCGCTGCCACCATGCATGTAACCTCAGGGGCCCCGGGAAGTTCTGAGGAAGTCTCGCTCTCCATTATCTATCAGAGTATCATGGCGCATAGAGAGGAGACACGGACGGAGAGCCAAAGAACACAAGGGGCATGCCGCAAGCTGCAGAACTCTATCCGTCGAGTCGCCAAGTCCTGTTCTGAATTTGCAGAGAGGATAAGTGAAGCAGAGACTCGAATCTCAACGCTGGAAGACGAGCTGGTTTCCCAAAGATCCCTCACAGACTTTCTAAGGATACAAAAGGACGATACGCATTGGAAGTTGGCTGATCTGGAAAATTGCATTGTAGAGCTGTTCACGGAAGCATTCCCTGAGCTCATACAACGGTCCTGGGACCTTGAAGATCAGAGAGCTCACAGATTCCCTTTTAAGCAGCACCAATGCTCAGGACAGTCAACATCTAAACCAAGGGAAATTTTAATCTGCCTGAATAATTTCCTAGCCCGAGAAGCCATCTATGATCTTGCACGGCCAGATAGGAAAAGGGTAGGGAAGGGGAATGAGTTCTTTGTCAGACCCGATTTCTGTCATGCAACAGTGGAGAAGCGTTGGCAATTGCAGCAGCTAATGCCATTGTTTCAGGCTAAAGGAGCCCAGGTATTTTTACTTAACCCTGCAAAATTGAAAGTCATAAGCAAGGGCCAAACACAGTTTTTTTCTTCTGAGGTCCAAGCAAAAGATTATTTGTAATCAATTTAGGTTAGTATATGGGGGCTCGGAGCTTGACATTATACGAGTGTCTATGGGTGGTACCAGGAGTGTGGTAGAAGTTAATGCATACTGTAGGTGGCATTTCGGGGGGGGGTGAAAGATCGGGGGGGTAAGGTTAGCTTCCCATCACATCGGACCCTTGTGTCCTTTTGCCTCACTAGGCGAGCGGGTGGGTTCTTTCGGGGAGGATGGGGTCACAGGGGTCAGTAGGGCTGGTAGGATGGGTTTGGGCGGTGGGGTCACTGGGAAGGGTTGCAGGGGTGGGTGGGGTTTGAGGGGAGAAGGTGGGGGCCAAAAAAATCAAAAAAGTCATGTTGGCTGAGGTTGGAGCAAGCTGTTTTCTTGCAGATCCACATAATGATCAAGTTAGGCGTGGAGGAATGCTTTCTGCCTAGATGGGGGACGCGCTGACGGCCGGGAGACTGCAGATATGTTCTTTTAACATGACTGACTTGAATGATAGGGCTAAGAGACAGAGGGTTGCGATGGAGTTGAGAGTTATACAACCTGATGTGGTGTGCCTACAAAAAACACGCATTACGTGGGAGAAACATGTGGTGATTGCAGAACAGGGGTATACAGTATTAGCTTGTATACAGCATGGCTCTACAACTCAAGGGGTGGCCATTGTGACAAAAGCAAGCATACGCCTGGTTGGCAGGACAATCACGGACAAATCTGTGCGCTGGGTGATTGCTGAGTGTGCTGCTGGGTCCATTAAATTTGTTATATGCTCTGTTTATGGGTCAAGTATGGACGATTCACAGATTCTGGATATCCTTAATATAGAGCTTGCATCCTGGCCTACTCCTTTGGTATTCTGTGGTGACCTTAATTTACATGTAGATGGTCCAGAGCTACTATCTGGCAATAGACGGTATACTGGGAGGAAACCTAAGGGTTTCAGGGTGTTGCAGCAGCTTCTGTCTGAGCATGCTTTAATAGATTTTTGGTATAGAAGGAGATATCCCAATGATGGCTTTACAGACTTCTCCTGCCCACACAATAAGTGGGTCAGATTAGATTATTTATTTATCTCCAGGGTAATGGCAGCAGAGGCTAAAATCCAGTTATACCCCAGACTTACGTCGATCATAGTCCTGTAGTAATTAGCAGAGGATTTATTTGTCAACCATGTTAAGTGTTGTATTGTTCAATTTTTGGAAATCAATAGGAATATAGCTGCTCATTCCGTAGTTTGGGATGCCTTGAAGGCAGGGCTTAGGGGGGAGATTCTAAGCTTTGGTAGCCATAAGCAGAGACAGCACAACTTTCTGATGCAGGGTTTTTATGATGACCTCAGAAGGGCCGAATGCAACTTGAAACAATGTATGCAGGACAAGGTATCAACCACTTTGGCACAAACGGAAGTTGCTCGCTGTAGGGCCAGGATTAACTCTCTATGATCTAAAGCGATCGCCTGTAGATATCAAGTATATAGAAGAGAATTTTATGAATTCGGGGAGACTACTGGCAGGTGCTTGGCAAAACGGGTTTGGTAAAAGGAAGTCGAGCGGGCGAGGGATAGCTTCCTGGGGAATCTCCCTGTAGCTTCCTTGGAGGATGCGACAGGGAGATTGGTTAATACACCCTCCGAGATTTCAACAGTGCTTAGGTCCTTTTATCAGTATTCGTATACAGAGGACGTAAGAGCAGAGGGCGCTCGACTCGACCCCCTTGTCGCAAGACATGTTTAGTCAGATTCTTAGTTGTGAGGATTCTGCACAGCTTGATATTCCGATCTCGCTGGAAGAGGTCGAAGACGCTATTAAATTATTAGCGATAGGCAAGGCATTTGGTCCTGATAAACTACCTTTAGAATTTTATAACATTTTCTTCCAGGAATTGAAAACAGATATACTGCTAACTTGTCAGGTGGCTCAGCAGGGGCAGGCACCACTATCCTGGGACACTGCTACTATTGTCATCTTTTAAAAAAGGGACAAATCACCCACAATGCCGGGATCATATAGACCTATCTCTCTGCTGAATTGTGACGGTAAAATCTATGCGAAGATCCTGGTGATGCGTCTCGCCAGGGTAATAACTCCCCTGGTTTTGATCAGTCAGCATGGTTTTATCCAGGACAGAGGCACGGTCAATCATATAAGTAGAGTCGTGACCTTATTTGATCTAGCCAGGGTTCAGCAGGCCCCACTGGGGCTGATACTGCTTGATGTTGAGTTTTTATGGATGGTACTCCGCTGCTCAGGTTTCAGGATGGGCTTCATCAATTCAATAAAACTATGTATAGGTCACCCACAGCCCGAATCTGTGTGATGGGCTTAGAATCTGAGCCAGTCATCATCTCTAGAGGGACAAGACAGGGATGCCCGTGCTCTCCTTTATTGTTTGCTTTGTATATGAATCCCTTTTTGGTTAAGTTGGAGCACAGCACGATTATTAAATCTGTTCGAATCTAGCGGGAAGAATATAAGGTGTTTGTCTATGCAGATGATGTGGCCATTGTCAAAACAGCAACAGCTGTAGCAATGCCTGAAATAGAACGATTGGCTGTTCTTTTTGGCCAATCGTCTGGGTATAAACTAAACACCGCAAAAACCCCGATTACCTGCACAAACCAGGCCCGTTTTGATGACCCAAGAGTTACTGAGTAGGCAGTTTATTTAGGTGTTAAAATCAGAGCTTATTTGGATTAATTAGTAGCTCTTAACTGGGGTCCTATGCTGGCAAGAATTAAAAAAGAGCTGGATAGTATTGAATGTTTACACCTCTCGCTGGTTGGCAGGTGTAATAGTTTAAAAATGAACATACTACCTAAGATGCTGTACTATTTTAGGTCAGTACCTTTAGAGCTTAGTAGAACCCAGTTACACAAGCTGCAGGCAATATGTGGTAGGTTTATCTGGGGACAGGAAAAACCCTGCAGAGCCATGAAATTTATGAAGCTACCCAGAAATCGGGGAGAGTGGGCGGTCCCTAATGTTTCATTTTATTACTATGCATGTTTTTTGCAGAATATGAGATTTTTATTAACTGGAGAAGCGAGTAGCAACGTAGCAGACGCTTCTTCTATTTACCAAATGCTGCTTGGCTCAGAAGTGGAGAGATGTTTATTCAGGATGGTTGAACGAAGCTATTACAAAAAGACCCATTTTAAGGTCCTCTGGGCAGCCTTTAAAGTCAGGAAACAGGTCCGCAGAAATCTAAAAATTGTTAGAATAGGTTATTACATACCTATTTCAGCAACGCTGTTATTACCCCCCATTTTATGGTACATGACGATGGCTAGGTGGAAACTTAAGGGGATTTAAATCATTGGGGATTTCTATGAGAAAGATTACATGTATGCAGCATTTGCTGTGAAATTCTGTCTGCCCAACATCGATTTTATTAAGTTTCTGCAGATTCTGGACTATCTTCAGAAAAAGCTGCAACAGGTGGTAGTGAGTAAAAATGTTCTTATTGAAGCAATTAACTGTAGAGATAAGATTGGCAGTATCTATATGTGTCTTTTGGAAATGCAGGAGGATGACTAACAGGTCCGAAATCTCAAATGGAATATTATTTTTGGTCAGGGTGGTGGTCTCCTCCAGTAATCTGTTGAGATTGCTAAAAAAAATCTTGATCTCTTCAAGCCTCAGGGCACAGCACTTTAAAACCATCTCTACCATACGCCCGTAAAAATGCTTAAGTGGGGGGGGGGAGATTTCTAATGATGGCAAATGCTTTCGTTGTCAGGCAGAATCAGCCGATATCCTTCCTATGTTTTTTACATGTGCAAAATTGAATCAACTCTTTTTTGGGATAGAGGCCTTTTTAACTAACGTGAGCGGTATAGAAATCACGATAACGCCTGTGGCCATGTTACTGGGTCTTTCAAGGGGGTCGGTGACTTGTCCGGGTACATCGCAAGTTAGTCATCTGATATTCATGGCAACCGCCGTCGCCCGGCTGTTTATAGCCTCCTCGTAGTTGGAAAAAGAACCCCTTCCTTTGAGATGTGGAGAGCTAAATTTTATGCTATTTTTAATCTTGAGCACAGTCTATACTCCCTTAAAGGACTGAGCAGACGGAAATCTGGGGAGCTATGCTTGACCATTTGAATGTTGAATGAAATTTGCTCTTAACATCTTTTAAGTTTTACCCCTTCTTTGGCACTGATTGTTTTTATGTATGTACTGCTGTCAGTCCCCAATCTACGTGAATTCTGTCTGATCTATGATATGTCTTGATCACGATGTTAAGTTTTTTGCTCCAACCTAATGGATTTGTCTTTTTGTATCTGAGTATGTTAATTTATGGCAATAAAATAATATATATATATATATTTTTTTAAATATATTTTCTGAAACCCGATTTCCGCACATTGTTGTTTGCGCTCTATATAGTTTGATCAGTAAAACTGCAAGTCTGTGCAAATTTAGTGGCCAGTCCAAAGAAAAATGTGCTGTCTGTAAATGACTACCACAATAGATGTGTGATGGTGTGCTCAAAAATACATTCCCGGCTATGTACCACATCTTTATAACTCTCCTGCTGAAGTGGCGTGGCTCATTTGCTGTAGTTTTTATTTGCGTAACACTTGGATTTTTTTACAATCCCTATGAGTTTAGTGATGTAACATAGAAATTGCTTCAGCACCAGTGTGTTGTGGTCTACTTACCTTTCCTTCCTTTCTTCCTCCATATTCCTACCTTGCCCTTTTTCCCTTTCTATCCCTGTTGCTAGGATGTGTTTCTACATTCCATATGTCATCACTTGACTACAGAATGTAATGTTCTGAACTGATCTCAGGCAGTTGGGGCTGAGCTGCTGTCTGAGCTGGTGGTCTTGTACTGGATCTCTGAATAAATCTACTTAACCTTCCTAAGTGTACCTGGACTTCTTTACACTGGCGACGAGTTGTGCCTGCGTGGGGACAGGATTTGATGACCACCAGTTCCCCATCGAACCCATTTTCTATACTGCAGCATTATTTTTTGTTCACGAATTTGAAATCTCACGGACTATGAGATTCAGGTACTGTCGGAGATTAACTTATATGATTTCGTTGCGCGTTGTCTGTAAGCATTCCTAAACCAATCCTGCAATCTGGCCTGAAGCAACTTAGTGAAACCCAGTGTATCCCGGTGTTCACGACCTCTGCATGAACTCTACATTGTTGTGTAATATTGGACCACTTACACAAGAAATTGCTAGTAAAGCGCTTTGTGACCTTCTTGCACGAAACTGTTGCACTTTGGATTGCGCAATATTGGGTGCTGTTTGGGTTTATTCTGCGATGCGATGCGATTGTGAAATGTCCTTGCAAATGTATGCGACTTCTCTTCACCATTTCAATTGAGATTGACTGTTTTTACGTTGTGAGTGAAACAACCACGAGAGATGTATACCAGCCCCAAGCAACGGCTATCAGCATCTTTTAAATTTCACTCGAAGTCTCTTACCTCACTGTTCTCCTGAAGTGGGATTCCATTCTTCTTGTGAGCTCCATGATGTGACGTCCGTCTTCGCTCGAGACGCTGCACTGCATCTACCAGTCTACGCGGAGGACGCCGTGTTGCATCTACGTGCCGTGAGCCACCCGGCGTGACGCGGACGACGTACCGCCATTTTGTGGTTACACTATCTAGTGCATTCCGCCAGTCGCATTTCCGCCAACCACGTTCTTCGCTTTTGCTGTGACAATATCATGAGGCGATTCTCTAGTTTCCTTGACGCGTCAGTGAAGAGCACTCCTCGCTCGTTATCTCGTTATCTCGTTGATTTAGATGGTGTCTTATATGATTTGCACTACAAGTAAGTTTTTGGTCTTTTTGGCGCGTCAGTGATGCGCACACTTCTCCTTAAATACAGCTGTGTACCCCATGGTTTAGAACAATTTTTGTCAGCAGCGTATCATTCAATGGATTTTACATACATCACTCTTACTTGAACTTATTTCTATTTCAGATATTTTTTTTTTTTCTTTTGTGTGTTGAAATTACCTGTACGAATTCCTAATTTGAGACATCAACAGTTGGTGCGTCACCATATGTTTTTTTTCCACTCCATTGTTTTTAAAAATGGCCTCTTCTAGTATGTCTCAACCACCACAATTTCTCTCGGATGTAGGTGATCCCATCTTACCTTGGAAGAGATGGAAGCCCTTATTTGACTCTTATTTGTTAGCTATTGGGGAGAAAAGTTTTCAGCTTTAAGGAAACAAGCTACATTATTACATAACTTGGGAGTTGAGGGCAGACATGTTTACGACAGTTTGGATGAAATTATTTTGGGACGTGGTGAGGGTGAACCTGAGAATGTATATGATATGTCAGTTATGATGCTTGAAAAACATTTTGGTTCAAAAATTAATGTGGTCTTAGAACGCCACAAGTTTTTTTCTAGAGCTCAAGGTAAGCAAGAGAAGATTGGCAGCTATGTGGCTACCTTGAAAATGTTGGCTCGTACATGTGAGTTTGAACAACTCACTGATTCTCTTGTAAGGGATCAGATCGTTAGGTGCACCAATGATGTAAAGGTTCAACAAAAACTTCTTGCTAAGAATCCAGACCTCAAAGAAACGTTATCTATTGTTGAAAGCATGGAAAATACAAATATGTGGGTGCGCGAAATGAAAGTAGAGAAGAGTAGTGATGTCACTGTAGAGGAGAAGGCTATTCATGCGGTTAAGAGGGATGATCTCAAAAGGGATGAACACTAAGGGGGCAGCCAAGGGGACTCATAACGAAGACAAAAAGCCTTCTGACTTGGAACACAACAGTTCTAAGTACAGATTTCCTGATTCAGAACGCTCTGGGTTCAAGAATAATAGACCTGGTTTTAAGTGCTTTAGGTGTGGGAGTGACAATCACCTGCCCAACAGCCCCAATTGTTTTGCAAGATCAGTTGTTTGCAACAAATGTGGAAAAAGGGGTCATTACGCACGTGTGTGTCGTGGTAACCGGAACCAAATGGTACGTTGTGTTGAAGAGGAGAGAAAATTTGTGTGTAGTGTAAAAGAGGACGGAGTTGTGGATGGTGATAAGCTGGACATGCCTGTGTGTGAGGTGTTAATTGGTGATGAACGTTTTCCTGTTTTGGCTGATTCGGGGTCACCTTACACCATGGTGGGTGATGCCAATTGGGACTCTGTTTTTGGCCTTGACAAAGCTGAACTGTCTCCTCCCGACATCAATCCTGTTGGATATGGTGGAATCAAGATTGATGTTTTGGGGTATGTTGTTAAGAGAATTCGGTTCAAGGACAGAGAGACTGTGGGGAAGGTGTATGTAGCAAAGAGGGGGATAATCTACTTGGGTGGAGACACCAAAGAGATATGGGGATCACCTTGGATCCCAATTCACCTGAGAAAGTATTGCTTTTATCCTCCGGGTCATTGACTGATGATATTAGTTCACAGTTCTCCAAAGTTTTTTGTGATGGTTTGGGTTTGCTCAAACATTTTGAGCATAAAATTATTCTGAAACAGAATGCCCAACCTTTTGTTAGCAAAGTGAGGAAAGTTCCCCATATGATGATGGATCCTTTAGATCAGGAACTCAAGAGATTGCTGGCTGCGGGTGTTATTGAAGAGATTGAGTGTTCTGAGTGGTTGGCCCCCATTGTTTTGGCACCCAAAGATGGGGGCAACAGTGTTCGCATGTGTGTGGACTTACGCGGATTGAATAAACATATTTGGGTGGACAGGCAACCTTTGCCAAACATTTCTGAGACTCTTGCTCTGATTAAAGATGCTAAGTGTTTTAGCGTCATGGACCTATCATCTGCATACCACCAAGTTTTACTGCATCCAGATTCCAGGCATTTGACGTCATTTGTAACGCCTCTGGGAGCCTTCAGATTCATTCGCATGCCCTTTGGCCTTGCATCTGCTGCGGCCTGCTTCCAGAGGGTAATGAATAAAGTCTTGGAGGGACTGTCCAAAGTTCTCATTTTCCAGGATGACATTCTTGTCTACGGGAAGGATCAGCAAGAACATGACAAACAGCTGTGGAAAGTTTTACAGCGACTTCAAGATGCAGGTCTGGTCATTAAAAAGAAAAGTGCAAATTTCGTGTGACCTCTGTAAACTATTTAGGACACACAATTTCTGGTGAAGGGATCAGTCCTAAATTGGATCTTGCCGAAAGCATTGTGAAGGCACCTGTACCTATTAACAAAGATCAAGTTCGATCGTTTTTAGGGTTGGCAGAATTCTGCTCCAAGTTCGTTCCGAATTTTGCGTGTGTTTCTTCTCCCCTCAGATTGCTGCTCAAAAAAGGAGCTCAATTTTCATGGTCCGATGATTGCGCTTCTGCTTTCAACTCCATTAAAAGTGTGATTGGTTGCATGCCTACCTTAGGGCATTTTGATGCTTGCAAAAAAACTATTCTGTCCACAGATGCCAGCATGTTGGGTTTGGGGGCGGTTTTATCACAAGTTGTGGATGGTGAGTCCAAGATAGTTGCTTTCGCTTCTCGCTCACTCAGGGGTGCTGAGGAGCGTTACTCGGTGATTGAGAGAGAGGCGTTAGCAGTTTTCTGGGCCATCCGTCACTTCAAGTTCTATCTTTGGGGCATCCCTTTGGTTGTGAGGACTGACCATCGTCCCTTATGCCAAATTTTTACATGTAGAGAAGTTGACAATATTTCTCCTAGGATCAAACGTTGGATAGAGGGGTTGTCTGAGTTTAATTTTGTTGTTGAATATGTGCCTGGACAAAAAATACTATTGCAGATTGTCTTTCCAGGTTACCCCTAGATCAATGTGGTGTTGAAGTGGATAATTCCCTTGTAGCATGGGTGCATGAGTCTGCAGTTAGTTCTGATGAATGGTCTTCTGCCTCCCGGAGTGACAGCGAGTTAGAAATGGTCAGAGAATTTTCAGTCAAGGGGTGGCCAGTAGACAAGGATGTGCCTGATTCTCTTAAATGTTTCCTCAATGTTAAAGATGAGTTGTGTGTTTTTGATGACAAGTTGTTGAGGGGTAATCGAGTGATACCTCCTCGTGACCTTAGGTCTAAGCTTATCAACTTAGCCCATGAGGGACATCTTGGGAGGAATCTAACCAAGGCCAGGGTTCGCGAATGGTACTGGTGGCCGACCATGGATCGGCAGGTTGAAGAGGTTGTCAAGGACTGTTGGGAATGTGCGTACAGCGACAAGAGCAAAAAGACTCGAACTGCACCACTCTCGCCTGTGGAAGTTCCCTCTGAACCATGGTCCAAGTTGGGTTTAGACATTGCTGGGCCCTTTGAGTTATTTGCTCGTGATGAGCGCTATGTGCTGTTATTGGTAGACTACACTTCCAAGTGGGTTGTTACAAAATGTGTGCCTGTTGTCAACTCTAGAACTGTTATTGAGTTTCTCTCTGAGGAGTTTTCCAGAGAAGGGGTTCCCAAGCACCTCATCACTGATAATGGGGTCCAATTTATTTCACATGAGATGAACACATTCCTAAGAGAATTATCCATCACTCACTTCAAGACGGCTTTGTACTCGCCGCAAGCCAATGGTTTGGCTGAAAGGATGAATAGGTTGGTCAAGTCTTGTGCTCAGAGAGCGTTGCAGACTAGGTCTTCCCTCAAAAAGATGCTCAGAGAGACATGGTGGGCTCACCGCAATACACCCAATTGTTTAACTTCTGTCTCTCCTTTTTCAATTTTGAGAGGCAGGAAACCCTATGATAAATTGAGCCCTGCTTGGTTAAGATTGGATGTGAATGATGTGAAAATGAATGAGGATGTTGATTCCAGACGGAGACAGTACCAGGAAAAGTATAAGAGCAGGTTTGATCAGAAAAATTCCTCTTTTCTTGAACGCTGGTGTGTTGGTGATGAGGTGTTGATCAGAAATCCTGGTTTTTGAAGCAGGGTCGTTCACGGTTTATGGGGCCTTTTGTCATCAAGGAGGTCAGGAAGAATGTTGTTGTTTTGAATTCTGGTGAGGTGTGGAGCATGTCTAGGTTAGTTAGATGGCGACATAGTTTCAATGCTCATGGATCACGTGATCAAGATTCGGTTTCAAGAGAATCTGAGCGTACTGATGTTGCATGTGATGTGCCTGTTTCCGACTTTCCTGATCTGGGAAGTCACAGGAGGTTGAGATGCAGACCGACCTGGCACAAAGACTATGAAATGTTCTAGATATTTATGTTTGCTACATTTGCAGTCTGTTTCACTGCGGTTAAAAACAAAGGGGGGAGTAAAACTGTTCTAGTTATTTATGACTGTCACATTGTATATTTTGGGTTTCTCTAGAGTTCAAATTTTGTTATTGTAATTTGCAATATTGTTTTTCTTTTTGTTACATGGGAGGGAGATGTGTTGTGGTCTACTTACCTTTCCTTCCTTTCTTCCTCCATATTCCTACCTTGCCCTTTTTCCCTTTCTATCCCTGTTGCTAGGATGTGTTTCTACATTCCATATGTCATCACTTGACTACAGAATGTAATGTTCTGAACTGATCTCAGGCAGTTGGGGCTGAGCTGCTGTCTGAGCTGGTGGTCTTGTACTGGATCTCTGAATAAATCTACTTAACCTTCCTGAGTGTACCTGGACTTCTTTACACAGTGACTATAAATAGTGCATTTCAGTGGTTTTGTTGTTTCAAACGGTATGTTTTAACTGACATTTTCACATAATTATAACGTTCCTTTACCCTTTGTTTTTTTAGTGAATTTCTAAGGTTTTTTAGCGAAAATTACAATGTCTATTTCTGTTCGTGGTGTGGGGTTCAGAGTAGGCCCTGACCTGCAGCCAGGCGTTGCTTCCAACCACAGGCTGGCACCCAACCCCCACAGCACAAGGTCTTCCCCCAGGGGCGGCATGGGGTTGGGCACAGGTCCTGCCTACAGGGCAGGCCTTCTGCCTAACCCACTGTGGGTGCTTATGGCTGACTATATTATTTAGCAATATAATGTGTGTCATTTGAAGTAGGGGCCTCTTGCAAGGCCCCCATTACCCCTGCTGGCTCCCCAGCCAGCAGGCAGGTGCCCACCTGAGGCCCCCTATGACTTCCTAAGTCATTGGGGGCTGCAGGGGGAGCACCAATGCATTTGTGGCCCCTGCCGGCTCCGAAGCCAACACACATAGTGGTGCCAGTGGAGCAGGCTCTTTTATTGTGTTCATGCACGGGCGAGAGCAGCATTTTACTCTGCTCCCACCCAGAAGTGAGCAAACCTTTGTTCCCTGCCTGGGAGAGTGCAGTCAGAGAATAACGTTTTTATTCCCTACCTGCACTGCCCTGGGTAGAGAACATAGCAGTGTCCTGGGGGATAGGGTGCCAGGGACAGTGCATGGATCATGCTCGATGGGATAGGGTCTCCAGAGCCAGTCTACAGCTTAAGGATGGTGGGGGCGATGCCCCTCCCCAAAAATACTGGCCCTGGAGGATGGGGTTCCCGGGACCTCTGTGAGGTTTGGAATGGAGGGAAGCACACCACCTTCTCTAAATTTAGAAATTGTCCCTGAGGGGGATTGGGTCCCTAAGGACTAAAGTAGGCTCAGGGAGGGGAGCCACATGCCCCATTCTCAATTTAATGCAAATCCTCCCTGTTGGATGGGATCCCCAAGGCCTATACCCTCCTATAGTTATCTCATAACTATAACTCGGGCCCTAAAGTAACTATAACTCATGCCCCACCATGCACAGTGTTGTCACCAATGATGCAATTTTAGATATTGCAGTGATGTTATCAGTGATGCCATAGACAATGTCATGAGTGATGTAATATGTGGCTGCCATGGCCAACCCCACGCTGCGCACAACTGAATGCCGTGTCATGTGGGGGGTTGACTGTCCTGCGGCCATCGCCATTCTGGGCACGGTCGAAGGCCATGCATGCTGGGGATTGGCTGCCGGTGGAGGGATTTGGCGCAGGGCCTGAGCTCAGTTTAGGCCCTACAGCCAACACCATGTAGTGCACAGCCGAAGGCCATGTATGCCGGGAGACTAGCTACACAATGAGGATTGGGCAACAGGCCTGGCATGACAAAAGAGATGGCCCAATGGTCAGCATTTAAAGATATGAGCGTATGATGAGAGGAATAAAAAAGTACGATAAGAGTACCTCTGCTATTCAGACTGTCGGGCCTTAGTCTTTGCACTTTAAAACTAAGGTGGACACACCCTATGGTAACAGTAACTCTGGTGGACTCTTGACTAAACATACATTTTCGAAACATGCACATTGTCAAGAGTACTTAACAACCTGGGTCAGTGCATGAGTGGGAAGTAGATTGACAATGTCACTGATTACAATTAGGCCCACCGCACTTGAACCTGTTATTAGTAGGATGGGGTTGTAATTACAGCTATGAATTAATGAAGTGTTGCATTATATTCCTGGAGATTAAGGTTTGTTCCTGAGAGAGAATGCCAGGTTGCTAAGGATTTGGCAGAGGTTCGGGATGAAATGCCTCTAAGGGCTAGTTGTATTGGCAAGTAAAGGGCAAAAAACTACACGTTAACAGTTTGAATTACCTCATACTGTTTATGTTAACTAGGAAATGGTTGAGTTACAGAATATAGCAAGATATCTGAATAGCGAACAAGTCTCAGAAGGAGGTCTCTCTATTAGGAGCAGGGACTGATTACAGATTCTAGAATCCTAAATGCACATGTTTTTGCATTGCAGGCTACTCGGGTGCTAGTGAGAGACACATACAACTACATCTTCAAATATTACCTCTTTTCTAACCCTTTCACATTTTCTCACCATTCATCCACCTTCCATAGGTGCACAGCCGGAGAGCCGCACACCAGCAGTCGTTTTTTAAATATTATTATTCCATTTTATCCTGGACCCCCTGCCTTCCATAGGTGTACACACACCAGCATTCATTTTTTTAGGATTATTCCATTACCACCTGGACCTCCTTACCTGTCGCAGACGCACATTAGCATTCATTATTTTATTTTTTTAGCATTTTGCAAATAAGAAACATGGCACACTTTCAACATTCTTCGTGGAAAACACATGAGAGGAAGATATTGAGGCAGAATGAGATATATATCTGTGTTGCTTAGTATGGATATTGATAAGCGATTAATCTAACATAAGGAAACATTTTCTTTTAGTCTGTTTGAGGGGTCCCTACCTCCCCCCTCTAACCCTTTTCTAGTCATACACTTGCATCAAAGGGTGGATCACTCACCGAGTCTGAAGGGGTCATCATTCACATTTCTAATGCCCTCAGTCTATTATATATTGTGAGATGGAGCCCCCCAGTCCTTTGTTGTCTCTTTATGTATGTAGTGAATGGGCACCATGTCACATCAAACTTGGCTACTCTGTCTCTTAGTATGACTGGGTGTTTTTCCATAGCATAGATAGTCCATATCTTTCCTCACCACATATTCATGGAAGGTGCCTGTAGTTGCTTCCACATCTTGGCTATGCTCAGTCATGCATGTAAAAGTAGGTGGGAGAAGAGTTTCCCTGGTGGAGTTGTAGTGGGAAAAAGTCTATCTGCCCCCGGATCACCTAGTAGGACCAACAGTGGGTCATGCGGTACTGTAATGCTAGTGATGGAGTGTACCGTGGTGAGGACCGTGTTTAAAAATGCTTATACCACTGGGCAGGTCCACCAGGTGTGTAGGAGTGTATGCCTTTCCCCACAACCTTTTCAGCATTGATCTGGATCCCCAAACATTTTATGGAGCCGCACTGGAGGATTTTGTAAGAATTTCTTTGTAGCGAAGACAAATGCAGGACTTGGAGGCCCGCTGCCGAATGGATCCCAAAGTGTCGTCTGTAAGTTCTGTGTTGCGCTCCCTCTCACATAGCTTTACATAGGCATGTTTCTTCAATGAAGTAAGATCGTGAATGTATCGATAGAGCCATGATATACCTCTGCGGTGTACATTGTTAAGATATAAAGTTTCTATGAGTGTCTCCTCCCTTTTTTATGGCTAAGCGGGTGAGGGGTCACCCAGCCCAATGTAATGCCTGGCCTATTCTGTACGTGTCCCACCGAGGCAATGCATATTTCTCTGCTACATTCCTATTTGACTTCAAATCCCAGTCTACATAAAAGTCTCGTACGGTAGTAGGATGACCCTGGTCCCACCTAGCAAGAAATCAGGGTTGTTTCTAAGCGGTGTGAGGGGGAAGGGATATGATGGGAAGAGGTAGAGGATCGCGCATCCATGATGATTTGGGAAGGCACAAGAGGCCACTCAGAGGTGTTGTGGAGAAAGCCTATTCTACCTGTATCCATGGCTTATGGTCGGGGTCGTAATTCCAATCCAGTGAGATACTTATCTGTGCTGCATATGTGGAAATATCTAGGAAACCCAGGTCCCCTTCGGTTGCTGGACAGAAGAGAGTAGCTCGTGCTACTCTCGGTGATTCCCCCCCCCAAGACGAAGCCCAGCATTTTGTTCCTTATCTGTGTCTGCATCGTTTTAGAGCTAGTAAGGGGTAGGATTTCAAGAACATATAATAATCGAGGTAGAAAATGAATTATAAGATAGTTTAGCCGGTCTACCCAGTAAATCTCCAATTTGTCCCATTGATATAGATCTTTATAAAGGGCAGTGAGCGGGGGTGTTGCTTTCATAGAGGGCCCTGGTGCTCGTCAGGAGTTGGACCCCTAGGTATGTGATCGTTGACATCGTCCATTGGAAGCTGCTGCTTTGGATCGGGCCTCGAAGACTAGTTTTTGGATCCGCAATTCCCTTGCCCCATGATTTAGTGAAGTTGATTTTAAAGCCTGAGGCTTGCCAAACGATTGCAGTTCCCCCATCACTGCTGGTATGGTTGAGTCAGAGTCAGTTATGAAGCATACAATATCATCGTAGAACAGGGCCAACTTGTGTTCCTTGTCGCCAACCCGCATTCCGCGGATTGCCGGATTATTTTGGATTGAAGCCGCCAAAGGTTCCATTGTTAAGGCAAAAGCCTAACCTAAGGTTAGATGACAGAATATTTCGATACATATTACAAGCTTGGGTCTCTGGGGCTAAATGACTGTTTGCAATGCATTTAAATGAACTGTGTCATACTCATTCCTTCATTTCCTTCCACAACAGATTGATGTTGATGTGCTCTCCATCGCCTTGATGAATATTGTCGTTATGTGGTGTTTGTCTTTGTCACACCTTTCCCCAACTCCCCTTTGCCATCCATTCATCAAACCCCTAACCCTCTTCCCCTGGGCTGTGTGATTTATTGAGGTGTGACTTAATTTTACACCATAAAGGGATGACACACTTGGCAGGGTTTGGAGAAATCAACTAGATCACTGCAGGACCTTCTATTACCTGAGCAATAGCCCACACCAGCTCCTTTTACCCACCCACGCATTGTTCTTCAACATCATCATTCAGGCCTTGTTTTGTGTTGAGGAAATGCTTAACCTTATCCACTCCTGACTCTGAATCCACTTCTTCTGACTCGAAGATTTCTTAAGTTTACTTTTAATTAAATGCTACCTCCCCATTGCTCAGAAAAAGTTACTATTGCTAGTTTTTGCTATTGTATCAGGTCTTCTTTGTTGTGTTATGGTGGTAGTCTGGTTTCAGTCTTTCTAAAGTTATGATATAAATTATATAACCCACTAACTCTGTGTTTTCTTCTAGTTGCCTGGATGGATAATCCTTTGATTATTCTTACGGTTGGGGTTCACCTAGGTGGAAGTGGGACCTCGCTTGTGATTCCTTCCCTGTTAGCGCGCTAGCCTGCTACTACTACCACCACCATAAGATGGCACCTTGGGAAACCCTGCAGTAAGAAGACAGGGAGAGGTAGCAGCCCTCGCTTCATCTATTCAGGTAAGAGAACTATGGAGTGAAGTGAACTAGTTTAGTTAGTGATTAACTTCTACTGAAGATGTTATTTATCTAGGTTGTTGTAGGCAATATAGGTAATGGCAAACCCCCTAGTGGTCAATATAGTTAAAGAAGGTAGTAGGACAAGGATATAACTAACTGGTATACACTTTTTTAAACAGATTTAAAAACAGGCCAGGCTAAAAGGCAGCAGTGCAAAGTAAAATAGTAAAATAAAGATTTGATGCATAAATAAAGTAAAACAATTATTTCCCTTCAATTTTTTTAACAGTTCTAAAACCCACCCTTTCCACCCACAACAGGCCCACCCCTCTCGCCAAAGAAATGACCATGTCCCCAACCAATGTCTAAAGAAAAATTAACGACCCAAAGTTCAAACCCCGGTCCCAACTCCCTTTCCAACCTTCTCCACCCACAACAAAAGTCCCTCCAACCAAAACAAAAAATTATAAAAGGGCCTTAGAAGATGGTGTCCTCCACGTGGGTCAAATGGTGGTCATGTTTCTGCTCCATCACCCTTTCTTCAAGCTGCGCTAGATGCTGCAGGACACGGTGCTGGAACTGGCAGTCTGGTTGGGAGGGGGGCAGCTGTGGTGGTCAACTGGGTGCCTAACAGCTGCCGGCAGTGCTGGTGGTGATGTTGTTGTCTGGAGGCTGCGGCTGGTTGGTGGAACTGAGGCAGGAGGCAGCAGCAGCTGCTTCAGCCTCATCCTCCAAAGCCACTAGGCGGCGATACTCCTGCTGAATTGCCTCCAGACTCTGCCGCCACAGCTGGCCTGCTATCTCCTGCCATGTTGGTACAGGTGGTGGACCAGCAGGAGTAGCTATATCAAGAAATAAACAAAAAGAAAAAAGACAAATTGTAAACCATGCTCTGTGCAAAAATAAATAATGCCACAGTAGCAGTACATTGCAGGCCCCCTCGGGACAAGGGATTTTGATGTGATTTGGAGAGTCACAGGGACATTTTTTACCCACACATTCCTCACATAAAAAAGCACTGACTGGATAAAAAGAATTAAGGCAGAAAAACACCACATTAAAAAAAGAGTGTTTTTTTCTTTAGGACTTTCCTAGTAAAAAAATAAACAGACACTTTGATTGGAAAAATAAAAATAAATTACCACTCATTATTGAGTAAGGCATTATGCACTATGGAGTACAAGTTGTTAAATAAATGAAGGCATGCTAGCCAGTGTGTCGGGTACTTTGCTACTCTCTGCAGTCTGCAGCTGGTGCAGCTGTAATGGACAATTATCTTACTTTAATTCCAATGACCCTGCTCTTCTCCAAATGCCTTTCAATTCCAAAACTCCAAAGAGGCAGATGAATAATAAATAAGATACTAAGTCACGGACATCACGTATAAAGTGAGGATATACTGTCTGCCGTACGTAGACAGTGGAAAAAAAAGATGCACTGCAGTACAGGGAAAGGAGTGGATTTTTTTGGTAGGCTGGGACAGAACTTACGAAAGAATAAAGGAGGAAAGTACTAGGAGGGGATTGAGTGGGCACTGGGAGGGAAGGGAAACACACCTTTTTTCAGTTTGCAATGCATTGAAAACCTGGTAAATGCTGCATTAACTAAAGCAGATGCACATTGCACAACAAACTTTGCAGTGGCGAATTGAACCATGCTGCACTTAGGACATGGGTGGTGAAATACCATAGGCAGGGAGGGAGGTGATGAATGATGATGGGTGGGATACCTATCTGCCTCACTTAACAAATACAGTGATTAAAGGGTGTGGACAAAAAAATAAAATACCCCCCACTTAGAACCATAGCTTTGAAAACCAAGCAAGCGAAGTAGGTGAGCAAGCCTCTCTCCAGAAGAGCTCCCTGGTTTCTTCATCCAAGCAATTATCCATTAATCCTTACATTGTTCTAATCACCCTTTGATATCCACCATTTAAACTTTACTTTCTCTCATCTAGTTTTTCACCAAAATTTCCAATCAATCCATCCATATATCCATCCATTCACTATCCACCCTTTCAACCACCCTTTCACCCATTTATCTACATTTACCCACCCAAGCATTCTTTTACCCACCAGCACATCCTTTCACTCATATACCATTTCACCCAATCTTTCTTAACCTTCCGTCTATCTTCCCCTTTTGTATCAACCAATCATTTTTAGAGTTCATTATGAGCTTTTGTCTGTTGAGTTGCAGATAGAAGAGGCCATAAGAACTCAACCTCCGCTGTAGCTGCTAAAGCGGGGGGTTCACGAATCACGACGCCTTTGCAGTGAGTATAATAGTAATTGTCAATAAGCAAGCAATATGACTTGCCACCGCAAGACCCTGCCACCGCTGTGTCTCCCCCTCCAACCGCCTCCGCACCTGCAGAACTGGCGCAAGCCCGGCACTGGTGGTCTGTGCGGCTAGAAAAAACATTGCACATTTTTAGATGGCAGATACACCTCCCCTTATTTTTGTTTAACAAAATACAACCGCAATACATCACTACAGTTAGGTTACCAATATCTTCTATCAAAAACATCACTTTGGGCATTTTGTTGATGTCAGAAAAGCCAGGTAGTCAAGCCAACCAAAAACGTTTTGTAATGGAAGGGCAGAGCTATGATGCCTCTCAGTCATTGAAGAGCAATGTAGGGGTGGAATAATGGTCAATGAAGGAAATATGGTGTTGGTTGACAAATACAATGGGACCTTATACTTTCCTGCCATGCTGCACTGTCATAGAAACTGCTGGTATACTGTATCAATAAGTAATTTATAGCACTACATTGGGGTGGTCCACTATGGCCATGGCCACTCTCTCGTTTGAACTGTTTGAGGATGAGCAAGAATAAGAAAGCCTTCTCAACAAACATGCGTGGTGAATAACACTAGCTTATTTGGGCCTGCAATCTTCACAGTAGAGAGTAGAGTACCGAAAATCTGTTCTCTTAGTCTTGTTCTCTTAGTCTTACAGTACCACAAGATATATAGGGGAGAGGAAAAAAAGGATAATGCAGGGATAACAAGAAGTTCACAAACATTTGATAGAGGAGTTGGAAAAAAAAGAAGACAGTATAAAGAAAAACAAGGCAAAATTACAATTATTCTAATAGTGGGCAAAGGGTAAAAGTTAGTGAAATAATAATAATAATAGGACTTACTGGGATCATCAGAATCATCAGCCGCGGCACTGGTAGTGGCATCCCCACCTCAGACCTGCCTCAGAACTATCCCTCTACTAGCCCTTGGGTGCTGATGTAAGAAATAAAGAAGATAAAAAATAGATTAGTGATACAGTTAATATCTCAAAACAAAATGTTGGCAGGCAAATGCAGTAACATTGTACTTTTCTAAATCAGATCGCCTATAGTACTAGTATCTATTGAGTTGACCATCCTAATTATCGTAAGCGCTAATCCATATTTCCTAAACCTAAACTACATTTGGGACAAATGCATAGCAATAAATGTCCTTTCATTCTCATCTCATTTTCACTTCTCAACCCCCCTTGATGGGCCAACTCAGTCTCCCTTTTTTTCAATGCATAGATGAATACTACAACTCACTGTGAGATTGCTTGGGACTGTATAGGCTACATAAAAAAAAATCGCAGAGAACGCTAACTCACTGATATCACTGTCTTAGTGACAGGACTGAGGAGTCTGCAAGCCTTCTTAAATAATCAACTCAAGCGAGTCAGACGAGTACGATTAGGTAGCGCCAAACATCTGGTTAGCAACTGGATCACATAATAGTCATAACATAAACTAATTTAACTCTGAGTGTGAGCAGCATGCTGTTTGAAAATATACAAACATATAATTACTCACCGAGCCCCGCAACCTTGATGCCTAGCAGGTCCTGCTTGTGGTCTATAATTTCCGGCCCAGCAGTGCGTCAACTGTTGGGTGCGCTGAACTCGAATATTGTGGTGCACACACTGGCGCCTGCTACCAGCATGGAGGGGAGGTGGCGCTGCACATTAAAAATAAGTGCTGCCACCTCTTCCTCTGAAAGAATGGCGTGGGGCTGCTCCCCTTGGACAAAAAAGTCACGAAAAACACGAATAAATGACAAAAACGTAAAATACACAAACACAAAGGCGCACACTGATACAATAAAGGAAAATGAAGGGTGAACGAGTCAGATAGGGGGAGGATTGAAAAGATTATGGGTGGATTGAAAACAGGCCCCAGCACCATGCACAGGACAGAAAACAAAATGGCGGTGCCCATGCGAATTACGTGGTGCCATTCGCGCATGGTTTCCAGGGCGAGAACATGCACTTATCAGGCTACAGAAAGGTCAAAAACGTACTGCTAACGGGCGCGTCAAGCAGTTCCGCCCGTGCAATTCCATATAATCTCGCATAGTTTTTGGGCACATCCACAGAATTCCATGTAGCAGAACTCCGTGAGCTCCGCCCAGGCCATAAAATGAGTACGCTAAGGCCACATTTAATTGCTGCTCCTGCACAAACATCTGTTTGCCAGTGGGTTTGCAATTATAAGTTTGCCCGTATTTGCTATAAAATCAGATCACCTGGATAAAATTTATGGATGTCAAACATGCCAAAATTTAACAGATAACATTTTTGGGGTAAACTCTGGGACATGAGGATTTTGGTACAAACAGCATCAAATTTGACGTGTTATTCCACATTTGTATTAAGACAAGTGGCTATAGAAGTTATTATTCATCTGCGATAAATGATAAGTCATGGGCATCAACTATTATTGGGCCGATAAATCACATCGGCCTCACCAGGCCACTCAGTATGTAAAGAAAATACAGATGACAAGACCCGCTTACACATTACTTAGTTACAGGGTAACACCCTCCTCTCCTAAGTTAAGGGGCACATTGTAATAACTACTGTGAGGCCATTATCTACCTTTGTGCCCTCTCTTAGAAAATAGGATGGGGCAAGGGGATGCCATCTATATATTATTTTAATGGCTGTCAGGATAATGTGTGGTCATTGGAAAATACATGAAAGAGCATCAGCATTGTAAAAGGACCCCTGTACTTTAGGATGCTCTTTTCTTTCCTTTCTGTAATCCTCACGAAAATGGGCTCTCCTAATATTTTATGTTTGAGTACATAAAAGCTAAGTTTGGACTCTTCAATCATAATAATCATAATAATCTGCTACTTTTAAAATACCTGTGCTTAAAGACAGAGCTGTTCATAAAATGGCACCTTTTGAAAGGACCTCTTGACAGGATTCCCTGGCCTCTTCCTTTTTAGGTCTTGCCTGAGACAGCAGAAGCGCTGTCACGAGATCTCTTGTTTTATTTTAAACCTAAAAAGGGCTTAGAGCCTGCCCATTATTTACCGTTTGTTGGCTCCATTGTCATTCACATTTCCTTGCTTATCATGTGTCAGTGTTTGGGGTTTTACTTTCTACTTCGTCTACTTTTTGTGCATGTCCTTTCCATGGAGCATGGACCAAGTACTGATTAATTGCATTATTAGTGTGCTTCCGCTGCTCGTCTCAGATTCTGGTATTTTTATTAATTCTTCCCCTGTCGTCGCTACTTCTGTCCTCGTTGCTTGCTCAGTACCCCGTTGTTGCTTGAACGTTCCACCCACCCCTCCCTTCAATTGTGCTTGTTTAACTCTTTTCTGCTAGGGCAGCTCTTCAAATATCTCCTTTTGGGGAAAATAAAAGATTATAAATATCCATCCACTTCTACCGAGCCTCAACTTACCCAGGCAGTCTTTTCCACTTCTGTGCTCCCACGTCTACCCTCATTTTATCTATCTGTCACTAGAGCACTCCCAAGTGCTCCATCTTTCCTGCGGTGGGAAGGAGGCTGCTAGAAAGGTGATATGCATCTTTAAAAAAAAAGCTGTAGTCAGATGAAATCCAACACAAGCCATAGCATTGTACAAGTTAGTCAAATAAAAATGTGTATGGGCTGGTGTAGAACATGAGAGAACAACGGTAAACAGTGGAGAAGTGTGGCTCAATGGTTAGAGCGGCAGACCCTGATGCAGAGGTCTAGCCCGAGACCAGGGTTCAATTCCCGCCTCGGCGGGTCTTGGGCTCAATTTCCTCGGACCTGATAATTCTCGCCTCGGTGCCTATTCTGATCATGGGTCCCACTCTGTAACTCTGGGCAATAGCTTGCTTAATCTCCACAACGGCCCCCACAATGCTAGGATGCCTGGCTTCACCTTGGGGGTGCCCAGGAGTGGGCATCTCACAGGGAAAGGCCAGGAAGGGTTCCACAGCGGTATGCGTACAAGCGCCTGAGATACCCCTTCGGGGGTCGATTCGGGCGCTATACAAATACTACTACATTTACATTTACATTTACAGTCTGTGCTCTAGCTAGTCCTGGGCAGGTGGCTCCCGCATTTCTTGTTAGTGTGATTGAATTGAAACAAGGCGTGTGTCTCATGATGGTGCGACAAGAAGTCAGGCAAAGCTTACAGCTGCCGTCAGTGTTTTCTAGGTCGGTTCGGGGAGTACCATTACACTGCATGACAGTAAAACCTGTACTTTATAGTACTTAGAGATCGCAGAAGTGAAATATGAAGTGGAATGTTAAAAAATCCCATTATTTTTATGCTGGTTCAAAGGCTCTGTGAGTTAAACGCTCACACCTGACACAAGCTGTGATCTGAAGGTCATAAATTCAAAACCTGCCTACATGGTCTCAGACTTCCATTCTCCAGCAAGGCAGACTCAGCCTTCCTTCCTTCTGAGATTGTTTTCCAGAAAAGTTGTCCACAATGCTCTCTTTCTTGATTACATCCAGCGTACAGCTGTTTCGTAACAGAAATAAGCATTGCTAAAGATCAACTTACCCACTCTTTAAAGCCTCAGGTCAGTGAAGTAACACACACAAGTCACCATTAATCTACATTTCAGAGAATGCAGACATTTTTTAAGTTGAAGCATATTTCGATTTTTGATCCTGACTAGACTGTTGGAAAAAAATCTATAATTGCATTCTACCAAGGAATGTGGATAGCTAGCTACAAAAAAAACAAAAACCTAGGGGCCCATTACGATGGCGGGCGGAAGCACAACCGCCGTGCTGGCGGATGCAAAAACCACCAGTTACCGCCGGCACGCAGCAGTCCACACGCCCGCCCAATTACGATGCGAAAAGCAGGCCAAACACCGCCGGCAAGCCAGCAACACCGTCCGCCATCAAAGTGCGCCCGCACACGTAGCGGCGCAGCACAACTGACACACACCGTCCGACGAAACACGTCCCGCCCGGCGCATAAATTACGATGCCGCAAACAAACGGCTCCCACGGCAAAGAGACACCGCACGTGAAAGAGAGGCGGAAACACGGACGCAGAGCACGGACAACGAAGAAGCGGCACCCCGGGCATGAATCCAGCACTGCAGGCCCTTCCCATGCTTCTGCTGATGCACCACCAAGGACGCAACGTACCGCGGAGACGCAGGTAGGCACACACACAACAAGTGCACGCAAACAGCGCACACAGTGCAAGGGCGGAAAAAGCGGACAACCCCCCACCAGCGCGTGTACACTACACATCCACCATTGCATCCACATATGACACACAGGCCAAATCGCAACATCGCGGAACACATGTGTACACACCACCTGGGACTAGGAACCAACCACCCCGTCACGGCCCCAAAGCGCCGATGACGCCGCCACACATGCGCACAACGCAGAGGCCAACCGCAGCGCCATGCATGCATCGCACACAGACACAGGGACACAACCAAGCAGCACACACATCAGCCCCACCCCGAACGCACATGACACGTGACAGGCCGGCCACAGGCATGTCGCCAACGCCCAATTCACGGACAACACCCAACGCCACACAACCGACGCACACATGTCAGTTAAGTCACGCAACAGCAGGACACACCCCAGTGTAACAAACATGGCGAAGCACACAGCGGCGGCAACACCAACTAGGAGAAGCAGGGCCCCTTCGGGAAGAGGAACGCCAGTACCACACTGAAAAACCCATACCACCCTGCACATATGAACAAGACACATGAAACGGAACACCAAAGAGCCCGGGGACCGACAACAGGTGGCCCAAGAATTACATCCACACACAAGGCCCAACGCAGAGCGGAAAGGCAGCCTGCCGCCCACACAAGGGAGAGCAGACAGCACTGAATGACCTTCCATTCCAACACCGAAACCACAGCCCTACGACAGAAGCCGGTGAATACAGCCATTGTCCAAGAATAGACCAACACAGGCATGCCGAGGAGACCGACCACAGGGCAGATAGCGCATATCACAGAAGCACACAACGGACGGGGAAGAAAGAAGAAAACACTCCCCCATGTCGGCCACATGCAAGTTAATTGGAAGGAGTCACACAGCACCGACCTTGAACTGTCTGAGAAGCATGTGGGAAGAGGGCCCGTGTCCTCCAAACAAGCCAACAGAACACAAGTCCTGTCTCCCCACGACTACACAGAGCTCACAGCAACCCCGGAGCGTGCACATTGCAGACTGCACACGCAGCCGGAGCACGCCACCTCTACGAACCGCTGCGAAATGGCAACCGCAACACACCTACCCAACTACGCCGAAGAGCTCAAGCTGTACCAAACCAGCACGATACATACATTGGGATGCGATCTCCTGTCCCTGCTGAACGTAAGTTACCGACTGACTTACCGCATCACATTGTTCAGCTGCGTCATGCCCGTCTTCTACTGTCGGAGGTGTCCCTACCAGCATCCCGTCGAGATATGCCTCTCCAACCCGGCATGTCTGAAGGCGGACCTGCTACCACTACTCCTCCCTCTGGACGCACACGACAGGGCCTGCTCTGCCTATGGGGGCATGGCGTATGTGGCCAACATCGCACGTGCACTGAAATGGAACCACTGTGCCTCCACACGACGGATCATCGAGAACAGCTACATCGAATGTCACCCAGCATGCCCCATCATGGTCCTCCAAGGGACAACCTACGAACAACACCTTGACAGCCACCATCCGCTTCATTGGCTGGCAAACATGTACACCACCAATGACATGGAAGCCCTGCTGGACGGCATCGCATACCTGTCAACCTGTAAATACGTCGGACCACAACGCAGGTTCCCCGAGTGACCTATGAAGTCCAACCCCGCACCCATGCTCAGCTTCCGCACGGACTGGCCAGTCACCACCACAACAGCCATACCAAACGACCGGCAACTGTAACCACACCATCAACGACATCGCCATGACATCGGATATGACCGGGACATGCACACTGTTCCCCATCACATCCAGGAACACCGCATGCATCGTGGGAGGCAGTGGCATGGGCTCTGTGCATCGCACCCACATGGACGGAACTGCACGAACAACCAGGACACGACATGGATCCAGCGCACATGGACACACACACCGCTCAGTGGACATGAATAGGTCGCCTGGAGTCTGTGGGTGCTGCACCCCTCCCACCCCCGCCCCGGGAATCCCATACCAGGACCTTTGCATGGACGACAAGTGCATACAACAACAACACGACCCCAGTGACTGTGACATGTCCAGTAACCACCACAGTGCAACAACAAGTGGCACGCCGCTGCATGCACGCAAGCACATGCCCTGATGTCATCTCACATGCACGCGTGCATGAGGAACAACCGCAGCAAACCTGTCACATGGAACTGAGATGGACTGTGCCCATGATGCCGAGCGGTCTGGTAGGCTACATGTATACCGTCTGTGTCAAAGTCCGCAGCTCCGCAGCCATACGTAAATGTACATTAGCACAGCCTTGGCCAAGCAGATGTAACCCCACACCCTATCCCATTTGTAATCATGCTCAGTATATCCTCAACATGTATCCCGCTGCCAGTAGTGTCCACTATACTGCATCACAGAGGACAGAAGACTCAATATAATGTTTGAAACCAGAACTGTCTCCGCTGACTCATTTCACAAGTACGAATGAGAGAGGATGAGAGTATGTGAAGTACACGGCAGTCGTGACATGACCATGTAGTCCACTGGTATTGGATGTCAACGCAAATGAGTAGCACTACTGTGGAAGACACACATGTGTCGTGTGAAGTCGTATGGACGCAGTGCTCAGGTGGGTGGGTGCGACGGGTAGATGCGCACATGCCAAGTTGGAGCACGCCGTGTTGGGAGGGGTCATGAACAGTACACCACCGCTTCCCTGGGCATTGTGAGAGGACACCTGTCGGGGGGAGTGAACACGTGTGTGCACAGCAGCCGGGCACACGTACAAAGCGGTACCAGGCGCACCGAATGCCCACCCTCTGTGGACAAGCTGGATCCTGTTGTGCGCCCGCCATGCCCCTTGACAAGGCACACACAGCCCCAGTCGACCAGGTGTAACCCCAACATAGTCAATCCACACAGGCGATACAGGGCACGGGATGGCAGTGGAGCATGGTGTGTGAGAGGTCTCCTCGCGCTCCTCCTGGTCATATCACGCAGGCAATAGAACCTCAACGTCCAGCATGGCAAAAAGTCAAATGGAAGTGTAGGGGGACGCACCACAGCACGAGCAGCACTGACGTCACGGGAGGTGGCTCGCACCATCCCATCCATTGCCCATCATACCAACCACGCCACATGCCATTGCGACTAAGTGCAAGCGCGTGCGCCACCACCCCTGAGCCCTCCCCAGAGAGGCCAAAGAGTGAATGTGTGGGCCATCAGCCACAGACGGACGCGGCCTGGCCGCAAGGGCAGCCACAGCCACTGGGTGTCGCAGGTGGCGGATCCGGAAGGCGAAGACTGTGATGCATAGTCCATGCAGGCCGGGTCTCCATTTGGGGCACCACGCAGGTGGACGGCGTCCCGCCACACATCATACCCTGAGACAGCCCACTCGTGCAACTGGACCCACACATACACTCCTTGCCCTCTCTGGTGCGAGCTTGGGGCTGCCTGTGCAAGCGCTAGCCTCGCAGGTGAGCATGCATATTGGGGGGCGAGGGGAGGACATGAGGGCTGGGGCGAAGATGACTGTATCACTGTCAGTGAGTACAAGGGATGACCCAGATGTGGAAAGGAAGAGACGTGTCCCGTGTGTACTGCAACTAGTCGCCAATCCAACTACCCCCCATGTCCGGAATGTAAGCCCGCACCTAGGCCCGCCCATCCGCCACATCGAACATACCACCAGCACGACAACCTTCCCATTCGAAACACTGACTGGGGGTGGCGACCAGTGAACAATCATGTGTAGCCTACCCACGCGTACATGTGGGCCCTCCATGATCCATGTCACCTGCGGCAAAGTCATGACATGCGCAATGAGGGAAGTGAGGAGAGCTGTCCGCCCCACGCACAGAAGGTGCATCAGCTCCACAGACCCAGCAGCGAGTCCAGCAGGGGTCACATGTGCAGGGGCAGCTGTGCCTGGTGTGAAGGCACATGCATATGGACAGCACATCGACCAATGTGTAGTCTGCCCACATCCACAGTCCATCATCATGCGGACATAGGAATTGAACACAGGGCAACACATCTTAGCTGGTGCACCCACCGTGACCAACAATGCGCAATCATCGACGTACCCGCCCTGTGCATGGCCCCCCACCCAACGGAGGCACATCCAGTGCCACCATCCCACATACACAAGCCTTCCACGGAACATGCTGTGTCCAATGGTCAGTACAGAGTCAGCGCCCATCTGGTGGATCCTGAACAGGAGACACATGCACACACATGCCAGCTCCCACTATGTACGACTGCCACCTGGCACGTGCAATGTAACCTCTCACCTGTGACGTGTGACTGCAAGCACACAGCCGTCTTGGCATGGGGCTGTCAATGTGGACACCAGTCAATGTTTCGGGAGCTGTGATCCGTACAGTGCTGTACATAGGGTGCAGTGCTGACACCTACTACTGTCTCATATCCCCTCGTGCCACAGGTCCCACTTGTATTGGCCGCTCAGCCCGTGCCCACATCGTCGTCGTCGTGTGCCATACTCATCCAGCCTCGGAAGCAGTACCATGCTCAGCAGACACTCATGTTGCCGTGGCGTTGCCGCTTGACGAATATGCAGTCAGTCCCCATCAGCACGCCCCGCAAGTCATTGGGGCCTAGATCCCCATGTGCATGCACATGGCAGTGGTATGTCTCACTTGCCATTGCCATTGTTGGGAGACCTGTGTAAGTGTATTGTGGCCGTGCCGTCCCAGCTTGACAGCTGGGCTGTGGCCCATGTGCTTGCTCAGTCATGTCAGTGATGTGTATGCGAAATTGCTATGTGCCGTGTTGCTTTGACATGTGTCCTCTGCCATTTAACCCAGGCGGAGACCGAACATTGACCGCCCATACCAATTGCTGGCGGACATGGACGATACAGAGGTAATCAGGAAGTTCCGGCTGGACAGGCCAACTCTGCATCGACTGTGTGCCATGTTAGAGCCCCATCTCCGTCCCCGCAGGGTGTATCCGACTGCTGTCACCCCCACGGCTAAGGTGATGGCCGCCATGCATTTCTTCGCCACTGGGTCATTCCAGCACACAGTGGGCAGTGGAGGAGGGATGTCCCAGCCCATGTTCAGCAAGGTGCTGAGGGATGTACTGGCAGCCATGATGCTGTACCGGAACAGGTACATCAGATTCCCCAGGGCTCGTGAATTGGCGGCAGTGAAGGGTGCATTCTATGCCCTTGGCAGAATCCCACACGTCGTGGGAGCCATTGACTGCACTCATGTTGGCCTTGTTCCACCACAGGCCACTGAGCACCTGTACCGCAACAGGAAGCACACGCACTCCCTGAATGTGCAAGTGGTGTGCCTTGCGGACATGGTGATCACCCACGTGTGTGCAAAGTTTCCAGGCTCGGCCCATGACGCACACATAATGCGCAACAGCATCTTGCCACGACTGATGGCCAATCTGCAACAGGATCGTGGCTGTATTGTCGGTGAGTATGTGGAGTGGTGTAGCGTGCTGGTTGTGCGATGCTGTCCCCTGTCCAGTTGGAATAGCAACGGTTCTCTGTGTCCCTCACACCCAGGTGACTCTGCGTATCCGAATGGGGCATGGCTGCTCAGTCCATTGAGGAATCCTCGCACCCCAGCAGACGATCGCTACAATGAGGCACATGGGAGGACCAGACGTGTGGTCGAGCGTACCTTTGGCCTCCTCAAGTCCAGGTTCAGGTGCCTGGACCGCACCGGGGGTGCACTGGCGTACTCCCCACAGAAGGTGTGCCAGATAGTGGTGGCGTGCTGCATGCTGCACAATCTGGCCATTCGGAAGCAGATCCCCCTCATTGTGGATGACGGAGATCAACCAGGGCCCCAGCCCGCAGACCAGGACAGCTCGAGTGAGGTGGACAGCGGAGAGGAGGAAGCTGGGAATGTGCGCCAGCAGCTCATCGCCCGCTACTTCACTTGACGGTGAGTGTCCATGTACGACGGATGATGTGTCTGTATCTATGCAGGTGTGTGTGTGCTGTGTCAGGGTGGCCGTATGTTCACTGCGTGCAGTGTGTCAACGCTCCATGGCCAGGGTAGTATGCCACTGTTGGTGACTGTGGCATTGTGCCCTATTGCTCTGTGCGATGTGTGTACATTGCTTGTAGTTGTTGACATGTACTGTGTGATGGGTGTGTGACACACTCATTGAATGTGCTCCTGTTCTGTCTCCCACCCCTAGGTCCCTACAGGCCCTCCGGATTCCATTTCCATGCCACGCATCAGGTGCCTTTCCGCCCAAGGTGGCCGTTGTATTCCGTACAATAAAGACACAGGGCACAAACAGCAGTTAGTGAAAAAGGTGCATTTATTACAAACTGTGACATGTGAGTGTGTGTAAGGTGATGACAAAAGTGGTGCGTGCAGTGACAATGAGCTGTCGGTCATGGCTGCGTGATGATCAGGGTGTACCCACTGGTTCTATGTCCATAGTCCAACACACACATGCCATCCAGATGGCTGTGTGGAGTGGGATCGTAGAGCAAGTCAATGCAGTGGCTGGTCAAGGAAGGCTGGCGGAAGGCTGGCTGGCTGCCTCACTTGCGACTGGAGCGTGCGAAGTCCTCCCGGGAGATCTGTTTCCTCTTCGGACGGCCCCTTCCACGTTTGGGAGGGGGGTGTGTGGTGGCGACCTGCTGGTGGTGGGTGAGGTGTGCTCACTGGCTGTGGACGCAGGGGAAGTGGACACTGCTGCCCGAGCCTGCGCCCTAGCAGGTGGTGGCGGAGGTGGTGTTGCTGGCCTTGCCTGTGACCCCACCGCCACCACCAGCTGGCCCATGAGGTCCACGAGTTGGTCCATACGGGACACGAATTGGCCCATATGGGCGTCCATGGACCTCAGCACCCCCAGCACCTCCCGCGTGTCAGTGGCAGACCTGGCCCATTGTCCTTGGGCCTCTTCATAGGCCCCAAGGACTCTGGCCATTTGAGGCAGGGCATGGCTCCCAGGGGAGGCTGGCGTTTCCCTGACCCTGCTCCTCCTACCAGTCCTGCTGCCACCGGCCTGCCCACTAGCCACATTGCTCACCACGGTCCTCGCTGTGGCTCCCAGGGTGGATCCAGTCGGCCGGGCCACCACCTGCGCTGGGGCTGGTGCCAGCGAAGACGTGGTGGTGGTGGAGGCGGTGGTGGTCGGTGCGGTGATGGTGGCGGTTGCGGCAGTGGTAGTGGCCGCAATGACCGTGGGTGTGGCCGCAACGACAGTGGCAGCAGGGGACTGGGACTGTTCAGCATCCCTGGATGATGGGTTGGTGGGTAGGAGGGGTCCTGGGGAGCGGCTGGGCCCTGCCACGCCAGATGGGCCAGCTTGGTGGTCCGTGTCCGAAGAGGTGGACAGATCCTCCAGATCCGTGTGTCCTCGTTGGGGGCTTGTAGGCTGGCTGTGCTGGCTGCTGTCTCCATCCCCAGCGTCCAGCAGTTCGTCACCTGTGGAGAGAATGAGATTTGTTATTGTGTTGCACCTGGCGAAGTATGTATTAGTCGTCTGACATTGGCAGTTCGTGCAATCTCGTACATGGGTTTCCCGGAGGCGAGTGTGTGGCTGTGGCATCTGTAGGTGTGTGTGCTAGGCAATGGGACTGTGTGCTGTGCACATGTGGCATGGGACGGATTGGCCATGCCGATGGGTGTGTTGCTTTGCCCCTACTCATTGTGACTCTGGTGTATGCGGGCTCCTGGCCCATCCTGGGTCTGGTTTGTACTTTGCTTTTGGAGTTCAAATGGAACGCTTAGGAACGCATATGGCAACATGGGGGCCATGCCCCAGATTCGCATTTGGGAGGGAATATGCTTTTGGGGTTCAAATGGAACGCTTAGGAACGCATATGGCAACATGGGGGCCATGCCCCAGATTCGCATTTGGGAGGGAATATGCTTTTGGGGTTCAAATGGAACGCTTAGGAACGCATATGGCAACATGGGGGCCATGCCCCAGATTCGCATTTGGGAGGGTATATGCTTTTGGGGTACATGCTGTGAGCCATGGGTGCCGAACGTGACATGTGTTGTGGCAGCATGACAGTGCATGGTCTGAGGTGTGTGCATGCCTGACATGCCCTGCATATATGCTGTCTGTTGTGGTTACTGGACATGGCATTGGACGCATCGTTATGAGTGAGTGATAGTTGTGTGCCAGCCAACGTATTGCAGTTGTCCCATCTCCTTGGTGTGCGTGCTGCCCTGTGCCATGTGCATCACTGCAGTGCTCGGGGGGTGTGGCCCATGTTGTGTGTTGTTGCTCACAGTGTGTCGTGCGCTTAATTGACTTCTGGCACATGGTTGGTCATGGGCATGTGTCTTAGCGTGACTGCTGTATGTGTGGCAGCTGTGCGGATGACATGCCTTTCATGAGACTGGGGCTGACGGATGGGATGGATGGTATGTTGTATGTGCATGGTGTGTCTGTGTGTTTGATGGGTTCAGTGGTGTTCGTGTGCATTTCTGTTGTTCCGCTCTGTTGCGTCTAGTGTTGTTTGTCTTACATAGGCGTAGTTGTGGGGTGTGTGGTTGACAGGCAGTAGGGGCTACATGGACAGGACTTCAATGGTGTTTCGGTTGTGTGTGATGAGTTGCACAGTGGCTGCCGTGTGGGACTATATTCAGTGTGGCTTGTGCATGCAGACGTGGCTCCTTGGGTGTTGCTATGTCTGTGATGGGTCATGTGGGGTGTGAGTCTGCTGTTCATGTCCGTGTGCACATTGTTCACTTGTTCGTGACGGTGGGCGGTGCTGCGTGTTCGTGTGCTACGTGACATGTCCCATGTGTTGGTGGTGTTATGGTCCTCATGCCTCCAGTAATCCAGCCCTGTCCAGTTTCCCACCTGCAAGTTGTTCGTGCGTGCACTGTACTGGATGCCACATGGCTCTTAGCGGGGGTGCTCCATGTTGCAGGTCTGTGGGGGTGGGGGGTGTAGTGGGTCGTGGGGGTGGCTGTACACCCACTGACACCGATTGCTGTGGACCGTGATGTCTGCCTTTCGGCTGTCGTTGTGCACTGCGGTGGCTGACACGTGGGTGTGGGGTGTGGGGGATGCTCCTCCTTGCTGTGCTGTGGGACTGGGGACTGGTGTGTGTTGTACTTGGGCTGTCCACCGTCCCACCCACTGCACTTTGTGTTCCTGCCACTTACCTGTTACTTGTCGGTTGGTGCAGCTGTGCCTGACACATGGGTGTGGGGAGTGCTCCACCTTGCTGGTCTGTGGGAGTGGGGGCCTGGTGGGTGTTGTACTTCAGCTGTCCCCCTCCGACCCACTGCACTTTGTGTTCCTGCCACTTACCTGTTACTTGTCGGTTGGTGCAGCTGTGCCTGACACATGGGTGTGGGGGATGCTCCTCCTTGCTGTGTCTGTGGGACTAGGGGCCTGGTGTGTGTTGTACTTGGGCTGTCCACCGTCCCACCCACTGCACTTTGTGTTCCTGCCACTTACCTGTTACTTGTCGGTTAGTGCAGCTGTGGCGGACACATGGGTGTGGTGGGTGCTCGTTGTGGCGCTTCTGGCATATTTGGGGACCTGTTGGTGGTTACGTGGCTGGCTTAGTGTACACATGTCCCCACGCATCTTACAGTTGTTCGGTTTGGCCTGTGTGTGGTAGTGTCTGTTGCATGTGCGTGTGATGTGTTGTGTATTGTGTGCTGGACATGGGGGTGTTTGTCCCTGGGAGCTGTGGCATGGTGGTTGCGCATGTGTGTACATAGCGGTGTGCTGGTATACATTAGTTTGTACTTACCAGCCTCCACTCCCCCTGCTAATCCGGCGAGGATCTCCGGATGGATTACGACTCGCACCTTCTCCTCCCACGCTTTGAAGGTCTTAAAGAGCGCGGGATTCCCTCCGCCAGTGACGGCAGCCAGCTCTCTGTTTTTGCCCTCCTTCTTCTTGACCAGGCTCTTTACGTCATTCCAACGTTTGTTTATCTCGGTTCTGTTCCTGGGCAGGGTCCCGACTGCATTGACCTGGTCTACGATCCGGGTCCACATTCTGTTTCTGGTGGCTAGTGGTGTGTGCTGGACCATGTTCCCATAGATTTGTGGGTACACCTTGATGATCTCGTCGACCATGACCGTCAGCTCCATGGGCGTGAACTTGGGCATCCTTTGTGGTGCCATGGTGTTTGTGGTGCTGGTGCGGTGTGTGTTGTGTAATGTGCAGGGGGTTTGTGGTGCCGGTGTTTGGTGGTGGTGGTGGTGGTTGTGATGTGTGCGTTTCTGTGGTGTGCTGCTGTCCTTGCTGTGTCACTGTGTCCTCTCCTCTCCTCTCTGGTTTGCAATGTAGCAAGGGGTTGTGGTCTGTGGGAGTGCTGCTTTTGTACTCACCTATGTGGGTGTGTCCTCATGGTCTGTTGTTTTCAGGTGTGTTGTGTCTGGGGTTCTGGCCTTTGTATTTTTTGTTTGTCCGGGGGGTGTTTTCGGGATGTGTACTGTGCTTGTGTATTTGTGCGTGCCTTGCTGTGTGGACTTGTTGGCCATGTTGTGTGCTATTGGTTTTGTGTGCGGATGGTTTCTGTGCAGGTACGTGGGCGCCATGGCTTCTGCCGTGTCGATTCTCATCGGCGTTGTTTGCGCTGGCGGGCGGTATATTTGTTGTTTTTCCGCGCTCATGGCGGTGCGATCGTAATTTCACGTGCGGTGTGTCGGCCGTGAGGGCGGGCGGTTTTGTGTTGTCGTGCGTGTTTCCGTCCGTGGCGGGCGGTTTGACTCCGACTCGGACGATGGCGGGCGGTATTTTGTATGATTTTTCCGCCGATGGCGGTTTTCAGTTTGTGTACTCATAATGGCGTGGTCGGTGTTCAGGCGGTGTGTGCGGGCGGAATTTTGCCGCTTCCATGCCTGGCGGATTTTTTTACGCCGGGTATCGTAATGTGCCCCTTAATGCTGATGCAGGCACTCTAGTTACGGTTCACTGACAAAATATCGATAGCAAAGATATAGATGACAAAAATATAGATTAAAAAATATAGAATGAAAAATATCGACTCCTATACTTAAACAGGTAAGTACAAAAATATCGAAGTTAAAAATATAGATGTAAAAAATATCGATTTCAAAATATAAATAAAATAAAATAATATATATTAAATATATAAAATATTAGTATTATCTTTAACAAAATTAATTAAATTTAATATACATTTTAACTAAATATAAAAAATAAACTTAATTAAAAAAAATATAAAAACACAAACATAATAATTTATACATATAATTAACTTTAAAATAATGTATTAACTTTATCTTTATTTAATTTTTAAACTTTTTAAATTATATAAAAATAAAATATATACATATATCAATAATTTAAAATTAAAAACATTCTATAATTAATTAAAACATTAAACTATTAAAAAAATTAAAACATACATTTCACAATACAATAAATACAACAGTAGGGAAAATGTTGGATAGCGGAATAATTAAATTTACTATTCCAACTCCAGTGAATACAAACGTAGGTAAAGTGTTGGATAGCAGAGGGGTGAAAATTACTATTCCCACCCCAAAGAGTGCAACAGTAGGGAAAGTGTTGGATAGCGGAGGGGTAAAATTTACTATTCCCACTCCAGTGAATGCAAAAGTAGGGTAAATGTTGGATAGCGGAAGAATTAAATTTACTATTCCGACTCCAGTGAGTGCAACAGTAGGGAAAATGTTGGATAGCGGGGGGTAAAAATGACTATTCCCACTCCAGTGAGTGCAACAGTAGGAAAAGTGTTGGATAGCGGAGGGGCAAAAATTACTATTCCCACTACAAAGAGTGCAACAGTAGGGAAAGTGTTGGATAGCGGAGGGGTAAAATTTACTATTCCCACTCCAGTGAGTGCAAAAGTAGGGTAAATATTGGATAGGGGAAGAATTAAATTTACTATTCCGACTCCAGTGAGTGCAACAGTAGGGAAAATGTTGGATAGCGGAGGGGTAAAAATTACTATTCCCACTCCAGTGAGTGCAACAGTAGGGAAAGTGTTGGATAGCGGAGGGGCAAAAATTACTATTCCCACTCCAAAGAGTGCAACAGTAGGGAAAGTGTTGGATAGCGGAGGGGTAAAAATGACTATTCCCTCTCCAGTGATTGCAACAGTAGGGAAAGTGCTGGATAGCGAAGGGGTAAAAATTACTATTCCCACTCTAGTTAGTGCAACAGTAGGGAAAGTATTGGATAGCGGAGGGGTAAAAATTACTATTCCCACTCCAGTGAGTGCAACAGTAGGGAAAGTGCTAGGTAGCGGAGGGGTAAACATTACTATTCCCACTCCAAAGAGTGCAACAGTAGGGAAAGTGTTGGATAGCGGAGTGGTAAAAATTACTATTCCACCGCCAGTGATTGCAACAGTAGGGAATGTTTTGGATAGCAGAGGGGTAAAAATTACTATTCCCACTCCAGTGAGCGCAATAGTAGGGAAAGTATTGGATAGCGAAGGGGTAAAAATTACTATTCCCACTTCAGTGAGTGCAACAGTAGGGAAAGTATTGGATAGCGGAGGGGTAAAAATTACTATTCCCACTCTAGTGAGTGCAACAGTAGGGAAAGTGCTGGATAGCGGAGGGGTAAAAATTACTATTCCCACTCCAATGAGTGCAACAGTTGGGAAAGTGCTGGATAGCGGAGGGGTAAAAATTACTATTCCCACTCCAGTGACTGCAACAGAATGGAAAGTGCTGGATAGCGGAGGGGTAAAAATTACTATTCTCACTACAGTGAGTGCAACAGTAGTGAAAGTGTTGGATAGCAGAGAAACAAAAATTACTAATAACATTTAAACAATTGAAAAAATTAAATAATCTTAAAAATAAATAAACAATATTTTTAAAATATACGATTAAATATATTAAACATATAAAAAGAACACATATTATAATATTAATTACATATAACAAAAAGGTACAAATATTATATAAAATAAATTAATAAATACATTTATAAACTATATTTATTTAAAAGGAGCAAATATTAACAAACAAATATTTAAAACATAAATGTATTTATTTTATTTCCTTCCCTATAACACCACACCAATAAAAAAAGACTTCAACATTTTTATTTAAATGCATTTCCATAATTAACATAATTATTAATGAATTTAAAAATATTATTAATAAAAAATAATAAACATTTATTGAGTACACATTCTTTAACACTATAGTATCCACAACACACACCTAAAATTAATTGCACAATTACCATCATTAATTACTAATTAATTAAAATTAATTAACAACTAATTATTAATTCATCAACTAAAAAGAAATTTCTTCCCACCCTTCCCTCCATTTTCACCTATAAACACCACAACACACACCTAAAATTAATTACACAATTGCCATAATTAATTGCCAATGAATTAATTAAAATGAATTAACAACTAATTATTAAATAATTAATAATAAATAAATTTACACATTTAACACTATAACACCTCAATTAAAAAAATATTAATAAATAAAAATTATTCAATAAATGTAATATAATTACATTACTTCCCACCCTATTCCCTATAAACCCACAACCTGCTACTTAAACTAAAAACGCAAAATGCAAATAAAAAAATAATAACTACTAAAAATAATCAATACATTTTATATAATTAAATTACTTCCCACCCTATTCCCCTATAAACCCACAACCCGTTACGGAACTAAAAACGAAAAATTCAAATGAAAAAAAATGAATAACTACAAAACTTTTAACACATAAAATAAACATACAAACAATTCTTATACAAAAAAACATACATCACACACATATAAAATATATACTAAAATACATAACATTAATAAAAAATCGATATTTTTAACAACTATAATTTTGCAAACGATATTAAACACTTCGATATTTTTTGCTGCATAACATGGCTAAAAAACATTAGCAAATCGAATAGCTGTGACTAGGCGAAGCCTATTGCCGTTGCCAATGCTTGTTGTATCTCTTAGTAGTGGCTTCTAGTTAAGTCAGGTCATATGACCCTCTGTCACCCAACGGGATGCCTGAGATGACTGCTCAGCTCAGAATCTTTCTCCAGGGAGGGGCAACAGCTGGTAGAGGAAACAAATGGATCCTTGAAGAAGTCTCTCTAACTGAAACAGGAGCTTCAGGAACTTGGGCTCTCACATAGTAACCTCAAATACCTATTGTTTTTCCAAATAATAAATAATCTTAACACGTTTTTGTTTCAGGCGGCTTCACGTTATTTATTGTGTTTGGAAACACCGAAAGCAGTTGTATGAACAATATTGAAGAATACAGTAGCGGCTGGCGTCAGGAAAATGTAATGAGGCAGCGCGAGGGGGGAGGCCACGCAGGGGGGCATGGCAAGGGGGCTGATATAATAATTTTAAAAAACGTACCTGACTGTCTTCAGCTCACCGGTCTTCTCCTCCTATGGGAACAGGCTGAAGCTCCCAGCTTCCCCTGTGGCCAATCCCCAAGCTGCTCTCACCATGAGAGCAGCTTGGGGATTGGGTGGAGCGCACTGGTTTTGCTCTCCATTTGGAACTGGGAGCCTGTGCTTGCTGATCTCTCCACCCAGCAGCACAGCTGGGTTGGAGAGATGTCAGTGCGCATGACGGTTTGGCCGGCCTCAGACGGCCGGCCAAACCATCATGTGTACTGACAGCAGGGCCCACCACTCCTCTTCTCCCTGCTGTAGTGCTGTGGCCCCGCCCACAAGACTCAGCCGTAGGACAAAAAATAAAATGATCTGCATTTAGATCATTTTGTTTTTCGTTTGCCTCTGCGGGCAGTGGAACGACGCTCCTCCGCAATAGGTGAGGACCTGCCGCTGAAAGAATAATGTATAATTATTCCTTAAGTACCAAAGCCTATGGTTAATGCAGTCCTTCATAAATTGAAGTGGCCAACATTTTAAGGCTTCTAAATACCAGCGGTATGGAATCTAAACGCAGTTAAAATATTTAAAACGTATATCTCTCATCAACATTGCAATGGAACACTGAATAAAACATGACATTCTTGCCAAAAAGTAATTTTATTTTTTCAACTCAGCATATTTGATTTAAAAAAAAAAATCTAATTTCTTTTCGTTCTAATGCTTTGAAATACACCTTAGAGTTATATTTTCCCTCTATTTGAAAGCTCCTAATTGCCAGTGCAAGGCAGGCTTAATATGAACCTCTCTGCTACCTTGACCTCTTTTAATTATGTTAAGAACCTTTCTTTCATCCTCGGATTTTAGTTTTGTATCATCCATTTCACAGAAGACCAAAGCCAAGTGCTGCAAGAGGAGAAAAAAATGTAATGCCCAACAGGGATTTGTTTTAAAGCATGCCAGACTCGGGAAAATAACTGTAGTTAGGCTGAGCAATAATTCATCGTGACCCAATTGAGCAGCAAATGTTTCAAAGAAAATTGTTTAGCGCAGAACAGAAGAAAATACATTGGGACATGCATAGAACATACCTCGTCTGATTTATATAAAAAGTGAAAAATGTCTTCCTACTCAAATAATGAACGTGACATTTAAGGAGCACCTTGGCCAACATCTAGGTGACAAAATAATTAATTTAGCTATCTATGTTTTAGCAGATCTTAAAAATCAATGTCAAAACAAATCAAAGTACATCGTAGGTTTAAGTCATTTACCTATTGTTCGAGTTTCATGATTGGACAGTCGGTTCAACCCTCTTGTCGCTTCCTCCTGCTGCCTGATGCCGCCTGCGACAGTCGGTGGATGAGGACGCAAGATGCTAATTACGAAATAGATTTAATGTCAAACAAAGGGCGCAGAATGTTATATAAAGTACAGGAGGGAGGCATAGTTTAAACTTGAAAGCCCATTACAAGGAGCTCTCATAAAACTTCATACCTCCCACTTTCAATGTGTGATGGCGCCAGCTGAGACAGCTACACAATAGTTAAAGAGCAAAAAATGTATTGTACAATATCTGTTGCTCTCAGAATCATCACAGCATGAGAAAAACACCGTAGCAAACATAAACAATAAATAGAGGTGCCATCCTTTCAGTATGAACTGTCTAAAAACCAGCGATTATGAACAAGAGGCCACCAGTCAATAGAATTACAATGTTCTATTTAAAAGAGGCACTGTGATTTGTAAAAATAGTGTATTGCCAGTCTCTTGGGCCACACGGACTTCACCATCCTCAAAAAGGACAGAGCAGCAGAAAGGAGGGAAAGGTAAGGCAGGGAGGGATTGGAGTCAAAGAGGAGTCAAAGAGGAGCGAGAACAATAACAAAATTAAAGAAGAGCTGAAAGGCAGTTGTAAAGTTTGATAAATAATGGGCAGCTAATGAGCTAACAAATGAAAAGCCAAGGAGACATGTGCATCAAGTAGGACAATAGAGTCTGCTAATCAATAACTTATGCATTATCATACCCAAAAGTGCCAAATATAGTACCAATGTTTCATTGAAAAATCTGGAAATCCTTGTTACTTTGATTAGGAATGTCTAGTGCTTTATAATAAAGTAGAATGATTCAACTGGTTTCTGACTAAATCTACAGTACATGTTATGCCTCATTGACCTTAAAGAGAGTTAAATGATTAAAATGAATCTGTATACCTTTTCTCATGTTGACGGGACACTCCAGTAACATAATGTTTATAGGGCTACTCTCTACACAGACCTCGTCGTATAGTCTTAGTTGGTAATGACCAAATGTTAGCGTTGGAATGATAGTTGCTGATAATCCATCTTGATTTTTTATTTAGGCATAATTCTGGTAACCACTGGATCAATGAAAAGATTTATTGGGACAAATTCACAAAGAATGGCATTTATTGTTATATGACAGAGGACCCCTGTGGAACTACTTCCCATACTCATAAATGCCTTTATGAATTGGTTTCTAAACATCTAAATTGGGAAAAGTCAGGGAATATTCACATAGATGGGCATATTTATTTAAAAAATCCTGCAGCACAGCAAGTCACCTTGCTGTGCTGCGTGATTAGGAAAGAGCAGGAATGCACCTTATTTCCGGACCTTACACTGGTGCCCTTTTGGCTGCCTAGCACCAATGCAAGCATCCTTGCACCATGGTACAAAAGTGCCTGCGTTGTGAGCAGGATTGTTTTTGTGCAGGAAGGGGCACCTTCCTGCACAAAAATAATCCTCTGAGGCATTTTCCTCTTTCTAAGTGTGCTGAAGAATGCAGCACAGTTAGAAAGAGGAAACAACGAGGAGAAATGAGGACATTTATCTTTGTTACGCCTCACCTGGGGAAGCATAGCATTTTGATGCATTCCCAGGTTTACCAGTGTTGGTAAATCTGGGAATGCGAAAAAATTATCAAGCGAGCATTCACTTGAAAAACTACGTGCACTGTGAGTGTGTGTTCTTGAAGTTTGAAACAATTTTAGGAAACTCAATCAATGAAAAAATAATTGTTCATACACAAAATCATGATGTTCAACAATATATTCTTGTTGTATGATTGGCATCAATAATTCAAATAATATCAATACATCAAATTGCATACATGAGATAATAATATCTTTGTTTTCTGATAACAGATCTGACAGAAATTAAATCCATCCAAAAAAATTCCTCATAGACGCTACTTTAAATTCACAAATAACTGTTTGTAAATCCGCCCAATGCATTTCGGGACCGTGGTCCCTTCCTCAGGGGCAGCTGCAATGCAAAAAACGTGTATTCAGATGCATAAATGACACATTATAACCTGAGTAATACGACATTTTGCTACCAACAACGTGAGACCACTCCCAACAGTTTTATAAACACAGTATCCTATGATAATATAGGTAGAAACAGTTGCCGTCATCAGATTCTATGGGGCCGATTCCGATCTCGGTCGGAGGCGCACCCAATACCATTCGGTCGGGAAAAAAGCCATGCGAAAGCCTGTTACCCGACCGAACCGTACGCGGGTCCGGCCGAGCGAGTACGATGCGACTCGCCGACCGACTCGTCCGGGCGACCCGACCGCTCCGACCGACTCGCACCCGGACCGCACCGCTCCGACCGACTCGGTCGGACCCGATTCGCACCGCGCAATGGAGACGCTTTCCGGCCGGGTGAGTACGATGCGCACTTCGACCGCTCCGACCGACTCGCGCCGTCCGACTCGAACTCGCTGTCGGAGCCGCACTTTGGGGGTCCGTGTCGGACCCCCTGTACGCTGCACTCGTGCGAGGCGCACACAGGGGGACCCAAGGGTCCCCTACCTGTGCGTGTACGCCGCGAGGCGCTCGCGGCGCACTCGCTGTAGGGGCGCCTTGTCCGCCTCGCACCCATTGGAGGCAATGGGAGCCCGCGTACGCGTTGTACGACCGGCTCCCATTGAGTTCAATGGGAGTCCGACCGACTCGTGTCCGATAACATACGGACGCATCGGACTCGCTCGGTCGGACTGCACGGGTCCGATTCGGTCGGAAATCTCTCCGGGTCCGGCTCGGTCGGGGAAATTTCCGGCCCGAATCGGAATCGACCCCTATGTGTGGGAACCTGATTAAAAACACCGAATCAGTGTTACTGCAGGATAAATGAGAAAAGTAAAGAAATAATCTACAGAAACATGGTCAAACAGACGGAGTTGATACTGCTGCAGGGCAGTTATCAGGGAGACAGAAGTGATAAAAGTGGTGATGATGAAACACACGAACAATAAAACACCTACTTGGAAAGTGACTGAAAGTTCACTGCTCTATTATTTAGTATGCCGCACTTGACAGCGGCATAACACGCTAGAAAAAAAAGATCCAAGACTCAATACCACAAACTCAATACCACAAAAATACCTGTACACCAAGTACACCTGAACTGCTAGTGAAAATTACAAAAAGTACCTGCTACAATACAAGATGCCGCAAACACCTGAAAATATAAAGAATGGGAAGGTAAAAAAGTGCACGAGCAAGCTATCACCTGATAGACCACACGAAGTAAATAAATACTGTGTTACCTGGTACTCTTGCGTTCAGCGTATCTGATAAAATAAAAAGCATAAAGCTAGTGAAAGACCCAATCTACACCGGAAGCTCACTAAGACCTGCACCAAACCACCTAAGTACTCACCAACAAAAACTGGAACCTCTCTCAGTACGTAACCGTCTCGCTGAATCACTCGGCGTTTCTGCAGTTTAAAAAACAGCCGCGAAATTGATGCGATCACATGATGCATCGCATCAACAACCCACTCAACAGAGTGTAACTGCAACCGCCATCTTAGAATGGTGAAAGTGCAATGAAAGTGCACAGAAAGTCCAATGCCCATGAGCCTGTACCCTAATGTACAAATGACGGACCATAAAGAAACGAACGATCACAGCCTAACAACGAAATTCAACTGAAACCACGTTCTAGTGTTGCCAGCTAAAATAAAATAATATGTGTCCAGTGATAAGACTGGATGTCAATAAATGCACTAAAATAGGAAAGCAACACCCGTAGCCCGCTGTTACGATAAAGGATACGTGAAGCGAAACAACGCTAAACAGTAGACGATACGTCCGCCATCTTAAAAAGGTGAAAAAGAGTTGCGTGAAATGTATAAGTTCACAAGTTATTTTGTACAAAAAATTTCAGTACCAAGAAAACGAATAACCACGACATAACGGAAATATCCAACTATATCCACGCACTAAACCCACATGCAAAATGCTCGGTAATATAACCTATTATCAAGTCACTGGCACCCTCTGCCCAATAGTACCATAAAAAGATGAAATAGAGAAGTGCAAAGTAACTCAAAAGGAATAAAAAGGGAATAAGACAAGAGGGAGGTGCGATGAAACAAAGTAAGTGTCGAAAATAAGACAATGTGGTGCGTGAGACGTCCACCACTATGTACACATCACATTAAAATTATTATGATAATCAACACATAGATCATTACAACGTGGCATGTGCATGAAACAATACTATAGTGACACTAATGTTACAATTACCATATCTCAAATGTCCAGATCAATGCTGTACAAGCTGTGAGAAACAGATCTATCTGCTCTTAAATGGTGAAAAACCCAATCAGGAAAATACATAGGGTAGTGTTGAAATGAAATATGTCTGGTGAGTGCAACTGTTCTAACGTTGTTGTCCTACAGAAAGCAACTTAAGTCCAATTTGTCGTTAAGACCACATGGCATCATAGTGTTTAGTTTTCTGATCCAAAACACTTCTCTTTGTGAAAGTTTTTTACTCCAATCAGTACTTTCTTTCAGTAACAACTTTTCAATGATGAGAAACCGTACTTGACTGATGTTATGACCTTGTTCCATCCAATGCACTACTAGATTAGAATTCGTATTTCTATTTCTAATCATGCTTTTATGTTCTCCAATTCGTGTTTTTATTTTTCGTTCGGTTTTTCCGACGTAAAGGTAGCCACATGGGCATTTAATGCAATAAATAACATGAGTTGTATTGCAATCAGATGAATGATGTAAACTCAATTTTACACCTGTTCTTGGGTGAGTGATAAAGTTCTGTTGCATGACATTATTGCAATGTACACAATTGCTACATCTTTTCATCCCAGTGTGTTTCACGGTGGTGGTGTGAGTTTTTTTAGTTAAACATTCTTTGAGATTTTGGCTTCTTGTGTAAGCGAATAGTGGTGGTTGGGAAAATGAACTGCCAAAGTCAGGTTCGTGTACTAATAATTCCCATCTTTTTTGGATGATTTTCTTGATGCTTTTAGATTTAGTGGAGAACTTAGAGACGAACACCGTGCGTTTGATGGGTGTTTTTTGTTTAATGGTCAGCAAAGTGGACCGATCAATGCTTTGAATTCGGTGTTCTGCTTGTTGAATGATATTGGTGGCGTTGTGTAAATCTGGTTTTAATCCTGGTTAGTTCCTCTTGGAATTTATCTGTTGTGGATGAAATCCTTTTAGATCGGATCATGTGAGCATACGGCAAATTTTGGATAAGTTTAGGAGAATGAAAGCTGCGAAACAGTAACGTATTATTGCGATCTGTGGGTTTGATGAAAACACTAGTGTGAATGGTGGCATTGGATTGCTGCACCAAGACATCCAAAAACGGGAGGCATGTAGAACTGATGTTGAATGTAAATTGAATTCGATTATTCCGAGTGTTTAAGATCTGAATCTGTTCTTTGAGGGATGCTTCAGTGTGGGACCAAATAAGAAAAATGTCATCGATGTAGCGACGATATGTAACTAAATTCTTACTCCAATTTTGGTTGTCAAATATGTATTTTTCTTCAAATGCAGCCATGAATGTATTTGCATATGTGGGAGCTCCTCCGAAGCCCATAGATGTCCCACTTATTTGAAGAAAAACTCATCTTGATAATGAAAATAGCTGTGTTGGAGACAGAATTGTAGCAATTCCATGATAAAAACTTTATGAGCACGTATTTCTGGTTGATTCAATAATGCCCATTCTATGGCTTCAAGACCTTCTTGCAAAGGAATCGAGGTATACAACGAGGTAACATCTATTGTACATAACAAGAATTCAGTTGAGTTGGACAAATCAATTTGCTGTAAGTGGGATAGAAAATCTGTGGTGTCTCTGATGTATGATTTCCATGAGCGTACAATTGGTTGGAGGAAGTGGTCAATGTAAATACCCAGAGGCTCAAAAATTGACCCACACCCAGACACAATGGGTCTGAAGGGAGGGTCGGTAGGATGTTTATGGATTTTTGGTAACATGTATATGTGTGGCCGTTTGGGATGTTGTTGAATCAAAAACTTTTTGTTCTGCCTGTAATCCAATCCATATCCTGTGCTTTGTCTAGAATCTTTTTAACACTTCAACTATTGCTGCGGTTGGGTCATGGTCCAATTTCAGGTAGGTGTTTTCATCTGCTAGATGGTATAAAACTTTTTTATGGTAATACGAAGAATCCATCATCACCAAGGCGCCAGCCTTGTCTGCGGCTTGAAATGTCAGTACCTCATTCTTGGCCAGATCTTTCAAGATGTTTTTTTCAGTTCTAGATAAGTTTTGGTTGTTGTGTTGATGGTATTCTAGTTTTTTGAGATCATCTTTAACTGCGAATTCAAAACAGTCCAGTATTTTATGAGACACTGGAGGTGTAAATGTACTCTTGGGTTTGAATTCGAGAAACTCGTGGTCTTCTTTAGTGATAGGGTGAGTCACTACGTTATCGAAAAAGTGACGTAAACGTAATGTACGCATGAAACGATACAAAGCTATTTCGGTTTCATGGAAAGAAGTTTTATAAGTGGGCACAAAAGTAGTACCTTTGTTTAAAATTTTTGTTTGTTGGGTACTGAGTGTTTGAGAAGAAATATTTATGATGATTGTTTCTGACTGCGCAAGTTTTGTCGAGGTTTCTCCTTTGTTTTTTCTTTGTCCTCGCCTGGTTTTCCCAAACTTCCGCTTGATTTCCCTGTTGTGGATTCCGGTGGATGTGGGGGTTGTTGGCCCTTGGACAAAAAAGACTCTGTGGAATCCGTGGCGTGACTCTCAATGGATTCTCTGCCAGTGTTACTGGTACTTGGTAGTTCACTTCTGGCTCCATTGACTTTCAAAGGTGGTCTTGTTGGCTGTAATTCTCGATCTGACACCACACGTTCCTCGGAAGATGCATTAGGATTTTTGTAAGGTCTACGTTGGGCATACATTTCTGCCCATGTGTACACTTCATTTAGGTGATAATCAATGGTGTCTCTTTTGAATTTACGCAGTTTACGTTCTTGGAGATCTTTGCCGTAGTTCTCTAATTTAGTGTTAATTTGTTCCAATGTGGTGGCCAAGTCTTCTGAATCCATGCATTTGGATAAATCTTGTTTGATGTTATAGATTTCTTCTTCCAGTTCCTTGATGGTCTTAGAAAGTTCCTCCACTATTAATAAAATTAGATCAAGGGAGCACTTATTTAATATGGCATACCAACGGTCCATGAAAGATTTATTGAACTGAAACCGGAATAACATGGGTTTAATGGATAGACGGAGCCCTCGGGGTATTCTCTTGTGCTTATGGTACTGAATGAGTGTTGATGCATGTAGTCTTTGATTTAATTCTCTCCGGCAAATAAATTCAAGATGTTTTAACTGTTGTGTGATTGTTCCTTCTTGTGTGTCAAATGTTTTGGTAGCGGTGATCAAAGAATAAATTTCCGTAGCTTCTTCTGCTGTGTATGCCTTCGTTTCTGCACGATTATCTGTAGTGCTAGCAATACTTTCAAAAGACGTCATTTTGAGAGAGGGTGGGTGCAACCGCAGTAAGGCAATTAGAAATGCTGATTCAAAAATTGATATGCGGTGCACTCCTTTTTAGCAAGTTCTACTATATATTTTTAGAAAAACTTTGGGCTTGAGAACAATTTCTATTCGTACTGGTCCTATTTTACCGTGCTACGTAGTATTTGTGGGTTGCCTGTCCCACATCTGGCTATATGTGAAAAAATTATCAAGCGAGCATTCACTTGAAAAACTACGTGCACTGTGAGTGTGTGTTCTTGAAGTTTGAAACAATTTTAGCAAACTCAATCAATGAAAAAATAATTGTTCATACACAAAATCATGATGTTCAACAATATATTCTTGTTGTATGATTGGCATCAATAATTCAAATAATATCAATACATCAAATTGCATACATGAGATAATAATATCTTTATTTTCTGATAACAGATCCGACAGAAATTAAATCCATCCCAAAAAATTCCTCATAGACGCTACTTTAAATTCACAAATAACTGTTTGTAAATCCGTCCAATGCATTTCGGGACCGTGGTCCCTTCCTCAGGGGCAGCTGCAATGCAAAAAACGTGTATTCAGATGCATAAATGACACATTATAACATGAGTAATACGACATTTTGCTACCAACAACGTGAGACCACTCCCAACAGTTTTTATAAACACAGTATCCTATGATAATATAGGTAGAAACAGTTGCCGTCATCAGATTCTATGTGTGGGAACCTGATTAAAAACACCGAATCAGTGTTACTGCAGGATAAATGAGAAAAGTAAAGAAATAATCTACAGAAACATGGTCAAACAGACGGAGTTGATACTGCTGCAGGGCAGTTATCAGGGAGACAGAAGTGATAAAAGTGGTGATGATGAAACACACGAACAATAAAACACCTACTTGGAAAGTGACTGATAGTTCACTGCTCTATTATTTAGTATGCCGCACTTGACAGCGGCATAACACGCTAGAAAAAAAAAAAAAGATCCAAGACTCAATACCACAAACTCAATACCACAAAAATACCTGTACACCAAGTACACCTGAACTGCTAGTAAAAATTACAAAAAAGTACCTGCTACAATACAAGATGCCGCAAACACCTGAAAATATAAAAAATGGGAAGGTAAAAAGTGCACGAGCAAGCTATCACCTGATAGACCACACAAAGTAAATAAATACTGTGTTACCTGGTACTCTTGCGTTCAGCGTATCTGATAAAATAAAAAGCATAAAGCTAGTGAAAGACCCAATCTACACCGGAAGCTCACTAAGACCTGCACCAAACCACCTAATTACTCACCAACAAAAGCTGGAACCTCTCTCAGTACGTAGCCGTCTCGCTGAATCACTCGGGGTTTCTGCAGTTTAAAAAACAGCCACGAAATTGATGCGATCACATGATGCATCGCATCAACAACCCACTCAACAGAGTGTAACTGCAACCGCCATCTTAGAATGGTGAAAGTGCAATGAAAGTGCACAGAAAGTCCAATGCCCATGAGCCTGTACCCTAATGTACAAATGACGGACCATAAAGAAACGAACGATCACGGCCTAACAACGAAATTCAACTGAAACCATGTTCTAGTGTTGCCAGCTAAAATAAAATAATATGTGTCCAGTGTTAAGACTGGAAGTCAATAAATGCACTAAAATAGGAAAGCAACACCCGTAGCCCGCTGTTACGGTAAAGGATACGTGAAGCGATACAACGCTAAACAGTACACAATACGTCCGCCATCTTAAAAAGGTGAAAAAGAGTTGCGTGAAATGTATAAGTTCACAAGTTATTTTGTACAAAAAATTTCAGTACCAAGAAAACGAATAACCACGACATAACGGAAATATCCAACTATATCCACGCACTAAACCCACATGCAAAATGCTCGGGAATATAACCTATTATCAAGTCACTGGCACCCTCTGCCCAATAGTACCATAGAAGGATGAAATAGAGAAGTGCAAAGTAACTCAAAAGGAATAAAAAGGGAATAAGACAAGAGGGAGGTGCGATGAAACAAAGTAAGTGTCGAAAATAAGACAATGTGGTGCGTGAGACGTCCACCACTATGTACACATCACATTAAAATTATTATGATAATCAACACATAGCTCATTACAACGTGGCTTGTGCATGAAACAATACTATAGTGACACTAATGTTACAATTACCATATCTCAAATGTCCAGATCAATGCTGTACAAGCTGTGAGAAACAGATCTATCTGCTCTTAAATGGTGAAAAACCCAATCAGGAAAATACATGGGGTAGTTTTGAAATGAAATATGTCTGGTGAGTGCAACTGTTCTAACGTTGTTGTCCTACAGAAAGCAACTTAAGTCCAATTTGTCGTTAAGACCACATGGCATCATAGTCCTTAGGTGAATGCGTGGGAACACCTACCCACCATGGAAATACTTCCTAGGGCACAGTAACGCAACACAGTGATTTGCGCTGCATTGCGTTACTCTGTATTTATCAAGCCATGAAGGGCCACGCAAGGTGGCCTTGCATGGCTCGATAAATACGACTTAAGTTTTGCATCGCCCTTGCGCCCTCTTGTGTGCCCCACAATTTGTATTTGTAGTAATGAGTTGGACATTCCGGAGCCAACTCACAAAGGCATTTATGAGTAAGTGAAGCTGTACTCCTGTAGCACTACTTTACTTACTTTTAAATACCTTTCTGATTTGGCCCTAATAAATATAAATTCATTAATCAAGTACAACAAATTTGGTGATACTATTTATAACGCTCATCCATCATACAATTGACTTTTCTTTACAGATGGTAACTATTGTTTCTCCAAATAATTGCGCTCTGACTCCACTTGAATGAATAAGTTAAGATGTATTCAGGTAGTCAATCTCTGAAACAGTGCTTCACCTTCCCGACTGACCTCCAATCGATAACTGTTGATCCGAGCCACGAGCGTGAAATGTGTAGCACGTTAAACAGCTTTAAGAACACAAAACACTGGAAAGATCTAAGAGCCTAACACATCTCCCCCTTTAACAATAAAGACCAAAATACATTTACAACACAACTCCCCCTCTTAAAAATAATACTACTAAAAATTCATTTATAAAACAGTAAAAATCACAGACTTTTGTAAATAAAAATGGAATTTAAATGAAATCTACTGTGTGTGCACTAGTGCACATAATAATGTTACAGCAATGCACTTATTGGATAATTAATACAAAATCATTCAAATAAGAAGGTTTGGTTATTCATACATCATTAACACAGTGAGAACCATCCACCTCAAATTTAACCTTTCGGAGAGAAATACCCTTGTTTGCGCAAGACTTTGAGAAACATATTCCCTTACTGCATCACCTTCCACACTCACATCCTTGTCAGGCCAATCTCCTGCAGCATTATCATCAGCACTCAATGAATCATAATTATCTTTAGAAATCCTTATCTTCTTTCCGTCTTTACACAAGGCCATTCTACTGGCTTGCCATCAATTAACAATGCTGCTTTACATACTAATTTCCCCACACACAAAGGCTCTGCAAATCTACTTTCACCTTTTTTACCAACCTTCCTTTAACTCTCACCCAATCTCCTACATGTAGCTCCATCTTCTTAACACCATAAATTTGTCATACCTATTTTTGTACTAAGATTTCTCATTAGTCAATCTGTTTCTTACATCTTCAAGAAATACTTTGATCTTTCTCAAATGATTCATCCATCCACCTTATCCTTGGTCCGTGGAACCCTCCATCTCATTAAATGGAAGGGACTTTATCCAGTGCAACTGCACTTAGTGATTCTATGTGCCCACAGGTCTCATTAATCTCCTTCTCCAAAACTAAGTTATTACCTTTGGATAACTCAATGACACCTTTGATTACCTAATTAAAACATTCCACACAACCATTTCCCTTAGGGTGATAAAGAAAAGTGGTTCTATGCTGTATTTCCAGTTTTTAAGTGAAATCTTTTAACACTTCTGCTACAAATTGTCCACCATTATCGCTCACAATAGTTTTGGATAACCCTTCTTTAGTAAAAACGTCTTTTAAAAGTTCCATCACACTTTTAGCATAATCCACATTAACCACTCTCACTTCAGGCCATTTAATAAAACATTCATCAACAACAATGGCATATTTTGTCCTGTCGTCCACACTTTACAATGGACCAAAAATATAGAATTCTACATTTTACTATGTTGATCTTTGAGCATCAATGGGATGTAAAGGTGGATTGAAAGTCACTTGTGTTTTGTCAAAATTAGCTCACTTCATACACTCTCTCACCACAATTTCTATATCTCTGTCCATCCACGGCCACCAATAAGACTGTTTAACTCTACAGTTTGTTTTTACTACATCAAGGTGACCTTCATGAAACCACAACATGATCTTGTTCTGTAACATACTCGGCGGAATTAGAATTCCATTCCTGATTAATAAATCATTTTAGATGGAGCTCTCATTTCTAATTTCCCAGAAAGCTGACAACTCACTTGCCAAACAGCTTTTCTCTTGCCAAAATTAGTTGACAAATTCCTTAACCTTGACTAAATTAATATCCAGATTAGTCTCCGATACCCATACTTCTGCAATCACTCCACGTACATCTGCCTCCAATAATGCCACCACCAAACATTCATTCTATTAAATGATGATGTCATCTTTAATGGGTAATGGCAATCTACTCAAGAAATCAGCAACCTTTGCAAACTCCAGGTACATACGGTACTTCATAACGGTAATCCAAAAGGTGAATTGATAATCTAGAAATCCTTGGTGAAGCATTGATAAGACCTTGTGTGGTAAAAACTTTACATAATGGTTTAAGATCACAACATAAAACCACTTTGGATCCTTAAATTATTTGGCGAAAATGTTTGAGGTGCCATGCACAACGTAAAGTTTCTGTCTCTATGACCGAATATCTTTCTTTAGTGGCGTTAATGCTCTGGATGCAAAGGCAACCACACGTTTTTTGCCAGAACTGTCAACCTGGGATAACACTGCTCCCAACCCTTTCCCGACCGCATCAGTAGTAATGAACTTTTCTCACATTTGGGGTCGTACCCACAAAGAAAAGGCGCATCGCAAATATCTCTCTTGATACCATCAAATGCATCATGACAGTTTTGAGACCAATGGAATTTACATCCTTTCTTTAACAACTGTCTCATGGGATACATTTTACTTGAAAAATTGTACACAAATTTGGAATACAATTTCACTAACCCTACAAAAGGATGCACATCATATGGCCTCAACCAGATCTTCCTCAGGAGCAACAACTCTGACACTTATTTCATGTCCCAAATAGGTTCCTTTCTTTTTTTAAATTTACATTTTAATACTTCTGCATTTAATCCATATTCTTTCAAAACACCCAGAACAAACTCCATGATCTTGTCATGCTCTTCCCAGCTCTGTACCATAACCAATATGCCATCCTGGAAATATTTTACATTGCATACATTTTTAAACAGTTTATACATAAGCCACTGAAACATGGCTGCAGCTGAAGCTAAACTAAATGGTACCTTTTAAATTGATAACATCCCACCAGTGTAATAAATTCAGTAATACGTCCACTATCAGGCTGCAAGGATACTTGATTATAAGCCGAAGTTATGTCAATCGTAGTAACCCAATTCACATCCTTGGTTGCAGACAACACTTCAATGATACATGTCAATGAAAACTGATCAATAAAAATGTTCTTGTTAAGATCTCTAAGGTCAACACACAGCCTGATTTTACCATTAGACTTCTGCACCACCACCAAAGGTGCAATCCAGTATAATGACCCAATTTGTTCAATCATGCCAGACTGCTGTAGTTTGTTTAACTCTGTAATAACCTCTTCTTTTTCTGCTAAAGAAATGTTGAGAACCTTGTGGATTCTGGGATGTGCATCCTTTTTGAATATAATCTTATTTACAAATCCCTTCAACTCACCAACCTCAGTGGGGAAAATCTTTGGTGATATGTTCCAAAAACTGACACTCATCTCCAACCAACAAAACAGGTTTGGGGCTCTTGGAGTCGAGTAGTATTCCTAACTCCCCTTGGCTCCACTGACCTAACACAGAAGGACCATGCTCAGAAACATGCAATTTAAAATCAGCAGATCGTCCCTTGAATTTAAAATTTAACTTCCGAAAGCCCAATAATTGGATGGATTCCCCAGTGAAGCTTAATGGTTTAATATCGGACTGTAATAATTCGGCCCCCAACTCTTTAGTAACTAAATCGTGCCAAACCTGTTTGTTTATAATTGTGTAAGGCGAGCCTGAGTCCGCCACCAATTTTACACATACTCCCCTAGCAATTATCTCACACAGCATTACTTACTGCGCTGACCACTAATTTCCATGACCTATTCATGAATACTTAGAACTTGCACCTCTTCTTTCTCTGATTCAGAATGATCATCATCATAACGGGGACCTTCAACTATACATTTAACAGACCTAGAACTGCAACATACTCTGACAAAATATCCTTTAACATTGTAGCTACCACAGCGATAGCATTTTCCTTTAAGTCATCCATTCTGTGTCTGCTATTAGGCTCTGGGTGGTTTCTTTTTTCCTACTACTTCCTTGATCCGATTTGAAATCAGACTTCTTTGTGACTACTTTAATCACGTTGCTAGCACCAGCCCCACAGTTAGTAGATATTACTGCCTTAGCACACACATACCTAGTGGTAAGATCAGACTTGCTTATATTAGAGATAACTCCTTTAGAGTAGAGTCACCCATTCCCCATAATCTGTCCTGGATTCCTGAATTGTTACAATGCATGATTATCTGATCCCTGATCAGATCATCATGTAAATCACCAAACTTGCATGTCACCGCATGTTTCTTCAAAGCTGTCACATAATCCTCAATTCTTTCCTTGTCACCTTGTTTTCTGTGGAAAATTGTATTGATAAATTGCAATATACACAGTGGGTGAAAAATGTGCATCCTGGGCTTTTTATCAAAAGGGGTTATAAACTTTTAACCCTCCAGGTCCCAATGAATGCAGTAAAAATGTATTTTTCCTCTGAGGTGCAAAATTTTCACCATCAAAATTAGACACATAGGTAATAAAATACTCTTTCCAGTTTCCCCATTTCATGTAAGTTTCACCTTCCGTCACCATGAACAGCTGAGGAGAAGGAAGGTTTAACGTAGACATTCTCCTGTAACTCAAAGAAGCGGAAATGTTCAGTAGCGGGGGAAAACTGCATTAAAATAAGTCTTTGCCACTTTATTCGACTTCACAAAGACCCGGTTGAATTCCTTAAATGCAGGACTGCAGCATCACTGGTCAAATTGAGCCCAAAAAAAAGATGGCTCCTGTGAACATGATGTAATAGCCCATTCAATCTGGTGTAAAATTGACTAATCCTGAGCGTTCGTAACACCATCCAATCCAGTGCAAGAGTAAGGTCCACAAATCCGCAGAATCAACCAATCACATTGGTAGGTACAGTAAGTAGTGTCTCAGAGCATATGTTGTGTCATCAATGCCCAAATCAAGGAATAGGAATTGAATGCGGGCACCTCAAGCAGCACTAAAATCGGGCATGTGCTGAGGTAACAGTCATGAAGGCTTGCGCTGGATAGTGGATATGCTAGAGTAAATCACAATACTGAAATAGTGCCATGTGGTAAACATTTGCTCAGTCTGCAAGGGTTCCGACTCACCAGAGTTCCCAATGAGACTTTACAATAGTACAGTGCCGCAGTGACAGGCTTCTATTGCAGCATGTGCGGATGACTCGACCAGGCTGGCTCAGCTGATCGCCATTAACATTGTGACTTCAAATATTTGCGCTTTGACTCCACTTGAATGAATACGTTAAGATAGGTAGTCAAGCCCTAAAACAGTGCTGCACCGTGCAACATCTTCCCGACTGACCTCAAATCAATAACTGTAAATCTGAGTCACAAGCATGGAACGTGTAGCACGGTAAATAGCTCTAAGAAGACAACACACTGCAAAAATCTAAGAACACAACAGTAACCTAATGTGCCTTCAGGCACTTTGATCAGTGCCAAAGGCGTAGCTCAAGTAGACCTCTGAGCCAACTGCAGCCTTATAATCTCCAAAAGGGTAGTGGCTTCTAAGGAAACATTTCCTCTAAACTGGACCTTCCAATAAATCTAACAGTGTGCTTATAGATGGTAGCCAAACTGAGGCCACCCAAACTGGGGGGCGGGGAAGGCAACCTCATTCACAAGACAAGTACAGGTTTTTCCAATATATATATTTTTTTATATATATTTTTATTTTTAGTAGCCATAATATAAAAAAATACAGTACGATAAAATACAGAAAAAGCAAAAAAGAATAACATTCACACACATGTTAGAAATCACATGATTCTGAGTTAGAAAGTTACCCAATTACAACCAGGGGAGAAGAAAAAGGAAGAAAAGAAAAAGCTGGTCGATGAGTGTGGGGTATAGGCGAGGAAGAAAAGGAGAAAGAGGAAAGACAGGAAAGTTGCAGAAAGGAGCATAAAGAAACATAAAGTATAATAACAATACCAAAGTTAATCCCATTGAAAACTAGACCAAATCCTTCTGAATTTTGACCAAGAGCGAGGGCCTCTGGCCTTGGCTAGGGCTGATTCTAGCTCATACACCTGTCTGAGAAATGCCCAGACTTCGTTGACATTAGGGCTGATAGTATTTATCCAGGCTCTTGCTATGCATAAACGGGCACATGCAATGATGATGGTAACTAATGAGCTCGCATGGCTAGCTACCTCATGTTTAATCCCAAGAAAGATTTCCTTTTCTGTAGGCTGAAGGTCGCAGCCTAGGTACAGTGTAAAGATTGAGAAAACATCCTTCCAAAATATATTTAATCTCGGAAAATCAATGAACATATGCCGTAAGTCTGCAGCAAAAAGATGACACTTTGGACAGTACGATTTGACAGAAGGTTGAGATATTGACCACTTAGAAATGAGCTCCGGTGTATAGTACAACATGAAGATTGTCCGGTGCTGCTGTAATTTCAAATTGACAGAGGCTGCTACTTGATCTAAAGTGCCCATTGCCTCCTGTATTTCCTCTTCAGTAATATCTATGTTAAGAAGCCGACCTAATTTCACTGATATCTGCACGCATAGCTGTATTATTGCAAAGAGACATAGAGCTGGCCGCAGTGGTTGACGCAATCAAGGCTTTGCCCACTTGAGTTCTACAAACTTTTTAGGGATATCCTGGTGCCCGTTTTTAGGGAATTAGCTACTTGCATTACTAATTGGGGTGACGCTCCCGCTTCTTGGAGTGTGACTAATATAGTGGTTTTCCCCAAGAAGGGAAAACCGCCTGAGGACAGAGGCTCTTATTGTCCAATATCACTGCTCAACTCTGATGCAAAAAATTTCTCCAAAATTTTGGCCTCACGCCTGGCTCCTCTCATTCATCAGTTAGTTTCTGACCAACAGCACGGGTTCATTCCTGGCAGGGATACCGCAGTCCATATTAACACAGCTATTGCATCCTTCAATATATCCGGCAAGTTAAACAGACACATAGGGATGATCATGTTAGACGCCGAGAAGGCTTTTGACAGGGTAGCCTGGGAAGCACTCTGGCTTACGATGTCAATATTTGGTCTTGGTTACTGGTTTATCTCTTCGGTACAGAAACTCTATAAAAATACGGTGGCAACAGTTAAGCTGAACGGCCTCTCATCAGCACATTTTGCTGTTCAAAGGGGTAAAAGGCAGGGCTGTCCACTTTCTCCCCTATTGTTCGCCCTCTATATTGAGCCCTTTATAAGGCATTTGTTACAGAACGTAGGGATCCCCCCTGTGAGCCTCAATGGGACGGAACTCAAGTTGACTGCGTATGCAGATGACATTGCCATTTTCTCTGTTAACCCTGTCACCGCTATAGCCGGCATCACGCAAGAGGCTTAGCTCTTTGGCTCTTTTTCAGGCTACAAGCTAAACTTAGCGAAGACTCAGACCATTCTAAATTTCCAACCTGAGACCGTGTCTATATCTTTAGGAGTTTTAAAAATGGCTATGTACCTAGGTGTCTGCCTTAGCAGTCAGGTAGAGGACATTGTCACCTTGAATTATGAATCGCTTCTTAAAACAGTTTCGGCTAAATTGCACGGTTGGCTTCGGCTCCCTCTCAGCATATATGGAAGATGCAACATAATCAGAATGAATATACTGCCTAAATTTTTGTATTTCTACCGCTCAATTCCTCTGCGGGTCCCATTTTCTTTCTTTAAGCGTTTGGATAGTGTTATAGGTAGTTTCATTTGGGGGTACAGATGCGGGACGAGGGCCCTCAGATTTACAGGTTTATCAAACTATCTTATAAACAAGGGGGCTTTAAGCTCCCGGATTTTAAGCTTTATTACTGGTCTGCATTTATTGGGTGAATTCCGAGCTTGCTCAACGGGCTTGATGCTAGTCCGACCTCATTGCCCAATCAGCTAGCCTGTGGACCGGTCATCGGGTTCACGCTATATAAGACCTCTGATCCTAACTACTACAAGCGAGTCCGATTCAAGGTAGTTAAGGATATTACTAAGATCTGGCAAGATATCTGCAAGGAATACTCTTTGCCTACACTGCATCAATACATGGTGTTATGGGGTAACCTAATACTCCCTGATATATTTCAGGATAACTTCGGAAGAGTCTGGCAGCGTAAGGGCATTTACTGACTTGGACAATTGTATGACCGGCTGGGATTCCGATCTTTCATCGCACTAAAAGATGAGTTCGGGCTTCCGCACAGTACCTTTTTTAAATGTTTGCAAAGAAGGGACTATTTTCTACGGGGACAGAAGCTATCAGACATGCCATGTCTCTCGGAAATACTGTCAGGAATATAAGCGAGCCCCGGGTGGGGCACCATCAGTGCAGTTTATCAGAAATTCCCTGCAGCAGCTTGCGATGATAGCCTGCACATTCCAATATTTGTTAAGTGGGGAGGAGGGACTCAGACACAGTCCTGCCTTACATAAGAATAAGATGGAAGCCCTGGGGTTGTAGTGGGAGAATTAAATGTTTTTTTGACAAAATATGAAGTATTCCTGTAGGAAGCACAGAAGTAATTAGCTTTCCCCATGGCAGTTAGAATCACAGAAATTAGAAGCTTTTGAATCTAAGACGTATAGTGGAGAAGCAAGGATCCTGCCTTTGTGGCATGACCCACAAGAAACCTAATTCTGACAATCCTTGTTGAAATCCATATGAAAATTCAAAGTGTAAGAAAGACATCTTTTTCAGTGTTCCTCAACTTTTAAGGATGGGTCTTTGCTGGTATTGGGTTTCTGTGTACTATGATACTGTCATTGCCAGAGTCGCTGCACGTGTGCCCTTTCCACATCAACAGTAAAACTGGAGATACCCATCTGGAGTATTTAGCTTTCCCTAAGACCATGGAGTTTAAATGTTGCATGTGGACGGCCACAGTGTATATTTACACTAACCACATGCATGACTGAAAACCATGGCTACAGGCACACCATTTTTTTCTGACTGTCTGAAGTTTAAAACATTGCCGTAATACATATCTGAGAAATATGCTCTTCCATGTTTTAAAACATATTACAATTTAGCTAAGTGTGTTGTGCACCATGGGCCCTCGAGGCTGTGTGCTTAATATATAAATGTGTAGCATGCTAAGTAATAAAGAAAAGTTTACATCTAGCAATGCTGTTTGTCATCGTAAAGTTAAAGTTAAATTTGCCTTTGGGGATACCTGATAGTGAATCAAAGTTTGCTTTCATAATTTCATCTAGGAAAATGATAGAAACTTGCTTTTACATTATCAATACAATATCTAGTTTAATGCTGAAAGTGAATTATTGATACCTAAAGTGGATAGACAACTTTTATAAACCACACTGTTTACTGCTGTGAAGTGTAGTAGAGATAAACCACTTCAGCTTGCTTCATCTTCTTTCCAGTTTGTAGCCTTTACAATTAGGGGTCAAATGGCATGCTACCAGGAAACAATACACCAACGTCTAAAGGCAGTAAGACTGTTGTGGGGAAAATTGTGGAAAACTTGGATGGGATGGGTAATTTGGGAGGACAGAGGATCACATAGCCTCACAAAGAACCAGAGCAACAATCTTACTTTTCACATGAAACTTTCATAAGAGAGTCAAGTGACAGGAACTTTTCATCTAGAGAACCCTTTCAAATATTCACTTCAACCCATAGCAGAGGGAAGGGTGTTCCCATATCAGGAAGAGTTTGTTGATCCTCATTTCCAAAGGGCTGGATGTGTTACAGAAATTCGGGGTACTGAAAGGGGAGCCTGACATCTGCCGTTTTGGATAAATGTATTTGTGAAGGTTTATAGTCATGCAGGACACTGGGCCACGAAACAAAACCCTGCAATTCAACTTCTTATAACCCTCACATTCTAGTGGTTTGATATCTAACATAAATATTAATGTTTCTTTTGATTAATCTGTCTCAGCCTCTCTCCATCATTTGTGGTTGGATATAGCCAAGCTGCCTATCACAGTATTCACATAACTCCACACAACTTTCTAATTCCCTACAAATCTCTTACTTTATCTGCTCAATAAAGGAATTTGGCTGCACATTTACCATGTCCTGCAATTATTCTTCTACGAGGTTTTATGGATACATCACAATGAACCATTGTGTGGCCAAGCTCAACCACCTGGTGGTTAGCAGATGCCTAAGGAGTACATAACGCACGCACAACTTCAAAGTTAAATCAAAAATAGAGAAATTGACATGTTTAATTTCCTTAAACATGTAATTGCCATGTTGTTAAGGTTATACTAACCTGGCAATCATGATCCAACAGAAGCAATGTGACCCTCCGCATGCCGATGAGCCCACTGCCATCCATACAAAGGATGCTATGTTGTCTAACTAGAGACCCAAGGAAAGAGGACAAGAGAGGCGCTAGATATCTTCACTCTGCCTGTTCTTACATCTTGGTTCGATCTGCACTGAAGAAGCATTGATGTATAAAGACAAGAAACACTTAATTTGAATTTAATAATTCAGCTTGCAGTTGACTGTTCCTTTTATGACATATGAGATACCTTGTGATGAGAGGTAGGAGAGGGGGTCCCGTCTATAGCTGGTACCACTGTGGGATGGGTTTCGGGGCTCTTTTCCTTTTTTTGTTGTTGTTTTTTTTGGCCTCAAGGCGGTCAATTTTTGTTAGATTATGCGGTGGGGTCGGGTGGCGTGGACCTATTATAGGCGTCCATCATTCAGGTTATTCCTGATTGCTCTACTTTCCGGGGGGAAGGGGGTGGTGGGAGGGGCTGCTGCGGCGAGGGGGGTCTGGGGGTGCAGGAGGGCGGGGAACGCTATGTTGGGTCCTTCACGTTTTGTGTTTAGGTGCTATTGCGAGAATGTGCTACTGTCTTTTTGGTTTAAAAAGTGCAAGATTTTGTTGTTGCTGTGTTTTAGACTCATTGGAGCCGATTCACAGAACTAATCTGAGATAAAATCCTAAACTTACTACTTTTGGTATTCACAGAAGGCATTTAGTAGTAGTAAAGTTAGGACTCCTAACTTTACTACTACTAAACTGAGACAAAATCCTAAACTTACTACTTTTGGTATTCACAGAAGGCATTTAGTAGTAGTAAAGTTAGGACTCCTAACTTTACTACTATTAAACTGAGATAAAATCCTAAACTTACTACTTTTGGTATTCACAGAAGGCATTTAGTAGTAGTAAAGTTACGACTCCTAATTTTACTACTACTAAATGCCTTTTGTGAATACCGAAAGTCATAAAGTTAGGATTTTGGCTCAGTTTAGTAGTAGTAAAGTTAGGAGTCCTAACTTTACTACTACTAAATGCCTTCTGTGAATACCAAAAGTAGTAAGTTTAGGATTTTATCTCAGATTAGTTCTGTGAATCGGCCCCATGGTTTCTTGCTGCTGGGCGGGTTTTTTCTTTTGTATTCTCTTTTTTTCTTTTTTCTATCAATGCTTTTCTATTGATGGAATTTATATCGAACAAGCATGTCGAATTTAATGCATTTTTAGAATTGCCTCTTTGTATGTCTGCGGGCTAAACGATGGCCGAAAGAGGCAGAAGGTCTCGCAGGGCTTACGCTTGCTGAGGGCAGATTTAGTCTGCCTCCAAAAAAGACACATTGAAGGTTCACAGACTAATCTTCTAAATACTATGGGATATACCCTGATTGGAGGGACATCACAGGGTGCGCACGCTAGAGGAGTAGCTATTCTGACCCGGCGCAGCAGCCTGTTTCAGACCATTTGAACTAAAGCTGATCCCCTTGGAAGATGGGTCCTAGCAGAGTGTAGGCTATCATCTAAGCCCTCCTACACCTTATGTTCAATATAAGGGAGCACAGTGGACGACCCCGGGGTAATTAATTGGCTTACCGGGGAGCTAGGTCACTGGCCTCTCCCAGTTATATTATGTGGGGACTTGAACATCAACTTACCCTGTGACTGGGACATGGACATTCAAATGCATTGCTCAGGTAGAAAACCCAAAGTTTTACAGGCCTTGAGGAATCTATTCCATACACATGGGCTGATCGATGTCTGGTCCCGTTTAAAACCAAACCAATTGGGATATACCTATTATTCTGGGCCCCACCAATCACATGCCCGATTAGACTACTTCCTTGTTTCTTCTTCTTTGATTCAGGATATTAGTATTGATCTTATTCCTCGGTTCATGTCAGATCACAACCCCCTAATTCTAGGTGTTAAGGGAACATCCGTCTGTAAGGAAGTTCCGACCTGGAGCTTCGAGAGGGCATTGCTGTTTAACAAAGATTATCAAGATCATATGAAAAGTTGGATACAGGAATTTCTTGATAGAAACATCGGCTCCGCTCCAACCGGGGTGGTCTGGGATGCCCTAAAGGCGTGTATTCGGGGGGGGGAGACTCTACAATTTTCTCTTAGAAAGAACAAACAGGAAAAACTGCAGATCTTGGAGCTCGAAAAAAAACTAGCAAGGGCTGAGGAAAAACTCATTGGGGCCGTCCAGAAGGGGGAGGAAATTGAACCTGTACAACTAGAGGCTGCAGCGGTAAGAGCAGAAATCAGCGCAAATTTTGCCGAGAAAGGCGCCGCGAAATGGCCCGCTGCGCGCAAAAACATTTACAAATTTAGATAGCAAATCGCCCACCAGCTAGCTCTGAGAACCAGGCAGCACCTCACGAACAATGGCATACATTCTATTTGGGTCCTGTCTGTTGGGATAACCGCTGAGCCGGATAAAATTCAAACAGCCTTCCGTCAGTTTTATCAATATCTGTATACTGAGGAAGATGGGGGCTCTCCAGCTGCCAGACAAAAAGCCATAGATAACTTTTTAGACCCGATTTTGATATTGCGCCTCAGTTCGGAGGATCATGAACATCTAGAGGACCCCCCTTCTTGGGAGGAGATTGCCACAGCGATATCTAGTTTGCTTGACGGCAAGGCGGCAGGCACCGATTGCATCCCGGTAGAATTATATAAAGTTTTTTCTAGCCAGATTAAAGACATTTTCAAATCCCTTTTGGCTTAAATTTTTAATGGTACGACCCCACCTTCATCCTGGTCGTCAGCCAAAATTATCATCTTTCCCAAGAAGGATAAACCTCCTCTGGAAATGGGCTCTTATCGCCCAATAACGCTAATCAATGGAGACTCCAAAATCTATTCCAAGATCCTTGCTTCTCGGTTATCGGCTGTCAAAGAAAAGCTTGTCTCCAAATGGGAAGATGGGTTTATTCCCCAAAAAGCACTACAGATCATAGTAGGAGGTCCATTACTCTGTTTGATGCGGCACAGTCCACAGGAGACCCGGTGGCGCTAATACTTCTTGATGCTGAAAAAGCCTTCGATCGGGTCTCCTGGGTTTTTTTGTGGAGCATCATGCAGAGAATGGGATTTGGGCCCGGAGTCATTCAGGCTGTTAAGGCTCTGTATATAAATCCTACGGCTAGGGTTATGATTAATGGGTTATTAACAGAGCAATTTGTAATAACACGGGGGACACGCCAGGGCTGTCCCTGCTCCCCATTGCTCTTTGCAATGTATATTGACCCTTTTATTCAGAAGCTTGAAAACAACCAAGGGATCCCTGCTATATACGGACACGGTTTTGAAACCAAAATCATGGCTAATGCTGACGATCTGGCCTTTGTTACCTTGACCCTGGCAAGGCTATAGAAGTAATAGAACTCGAGGACCAGAACTTCGGGGAGGTCTCCGGATATGCACTAAATAAGGGAAAAACCCAGATAATCATGAATGACAAAATTATCTGGATAGACAACAGAGTCGTTACCAAAGCCAGATATATTGGGGTGAACATCATGGCTGAAACTGATCTGATAGTCGGAGAAAATCTAATCCCGTTAGCTTCAGAGACAAAGAAGGCATTGCATCGGCTAAATAACCTACATATGTCCTTAGTTGGCCAGTGAAACATTCTCAAAATGATCTTTTTCCCTAAAATCTTATACTTCTTTAGAAATATCCCTCTCGAATTCACTAATTCAATGCTAAAGAAATTCGACAGTCTTTTTTCGAGGTTTATATGGGCTTATTCGCAGCCAAGAAGGTCCCTTAAGTATTTGTCTCTTCCTCGGGAGAGAGATGCTGGGCGCTTCCAAATCTAAAAATATATTATTGGGCCACCATCATGCAGATATGTCCTGTATTGCTACAAGACCGGCCTCCAGCATTAACAACGGATCTCCCCTCTCCGTTTGAGCTGCTACTAGGTTCAGAAGCTTGGGGATGTTTATGGCCCCAGCTCGAATATGGGTATTATAAGAAAGTAAGGTTCAAGACCCTTATGGGAACCTATAAGGCCTACACCGTAGTCTGTAAGCTATTAGGGATTGGGAGATTGAACCATTATACGCCTACAAGTAGCAACAAGAACCTGCCAGATATATTCGGGGGTTCTTACTTTTTAACTTGGCTTAACGCCGGCATTAACAAACTGGGGGTCCTGTATTCTCCTGAAGGGGTCTTGGCATTTGCAGATATTAAAACACAATTTGGTCCAAGTCATAAAGAGGCTTTTAAATACCTAGCTAAAAGGAATTTTTTATCACGGAAGGCAGTTGGGCCCTCTGGGTTTACTAAATGTGAATTTATTGAAAGATTGATAGATCCTAATACCCCCTGAATCGGGACCATCTACGGCATTCTTAACAGCTTAATGCCGGACGATTTGGTTAGGATTTTCGGGAAATGGCAATTGAAACTAGATATCACCGATAACGTCTTCCAGTCAGCTCTTCGATCTGCTCAAAGCGATTTACTATTGGCCAACTTGCAAGCCCAATCCTACAAAACATGTTTTTTTTGTATTATACCCCGAGTAAAATTGCAAAATGGGGAACTGACAGTGGCACTAAATGCCCCCGGTGCCCTGAATGGAGCGCAGACTCTATACACATGTTTGCTACGTGTGAGAAACTAGGCCATTTGCTGGCAGAGATTCAAGACTTTCTTAAGGCAGTTCTATCTCGAGATTTTCTGCTAACCCCCACCACCGTTTTACTGGGAGTGCAAGAAACCATAGACAGAAAAAGTGGAGGGGCCTTAATCTTTATTGCCATGGCAATATATAGGCTATGCATTACATTGGCTTGGCTGGATCCCAATCCCCCTTCATTCCAGCAGTGGATGGCTCGTCTATATTCAACGCACAATCTTGAAAAAGCTATTTATGCTAAGAAGGGCATCCCTGCTAAAATGAAGGGTTTGGTAATTTGGGAATCACTGTCTAGCTGGCTTTGTCAGACAAACTCACAGTAAATAAAGGGAGGTGGGCAATGTTATTTATCCCCGAGTTTTGTCTGGCAAATTGTAAGAGGAATTTATAAACGCTCAACTGTATCTATTTATTTGAGTATTAAGGACAGCTTATTCACACAAGATCTGAAGAAAGCTTTCTTCTACTATGACGCCTTTCTGCACCTTTTGCACCTTCTTAACGTACCTTGCACTTTAGCACGGGTCACTTTATTTCTTTGAATGTATTTCTGAAAATTGATTATCTACACTTTGCACTTTATGGCCGTCTGGGGCCCGAGGGAATGCGCTAGGAAATAAGCTTTATTATTGCTCTATATGTATTTGATGGCCTTAATATGATGGATCATTTTAATGCAAAATGGATTATTATCTGATTGTTGACCTCTACTGCTGGATCGTGTAGGACCGGGAGGGTTAGGGAGGAGGGGGGGGGGGGACTTCGAACCTCGATGCTCTGTTTATTTTTCATATTTTTGTATCTTCAAAAATGACAATAAAAATAAAACTAAAAATATAACATATGAGATACCTTGTGATAATCTCCGTATTTACAACTGTATATTCAGATGAAACTCTGTGACTTCTTAGAGCTGCAATATTAATAGAACCTCTATAATATAATATAAAATGACCTGAACTATAACGCGTTTCATTATAGATAACTGCCTTCAGTATTTTGTAAATACAGTCTGTTATCTAAATGATTCTCAATATAAGCTGCAACATCATAAATGTTAATTAAAAGTATAAGTTTTCTTCTGACATTAAGCAACCATTTTTTACAGATATCATGCAGCAATATAAGCTGCAACATAATAACTGTGCATTAGAATTATACACTTTCTCCTGACATTAAAAAATCATTCTTTACCTATGTCAGTAGCTTAATACCATAGGTGACTCAAAAGAAAGAAAACAAAATGTAGTGTAAATGAGTGCTTATCATTCCTCTTATTCAATAACAAGTGCAAGTTAAAGTTTATAATTTTTGGAAGAATGACTCTGGAAAGTGTGCAAATATCAAAGCCTAAATCCTTGATCTCAAGTATTCTGTAGAAGACTTCTCTGCATCTAATAAGTCTTTGTGTACTCTTGGCGATAACTATTTATGTTTCAGTCTATGACCACCACCTTCCCTGTTTGTGAGAGAGTCCTGTGATATTATGGGACATGTACTTGTCTTGACCTCACTTGTATGTTTCGAGTAGTGTGAACATTGCAGATTTGAACTCTTACACTAAGCTGGGCCCACATTGTATGCACCGCTGACCTCTTCTGCTGAACCAGAGGCGTTCAAAAGAGCACATTTATGTGCTTATCCAGTGTAGATGGGTAAGCACGGGCCACAGATCAGACACTAGTGCCCATTTGCAGGGTACTTAGTGACCTCTTTCCTCAAGATACCAGAAGTGAAAACTGAAGTCCATTCTCCTCTATTTTGCATTTGTATAAGAAGTCGCTTAACTTACCTTCGCTTACTTTTTTCCTAAAATTGCCCAGTGTTGGGGCATTGCTTACAATGTACCAAACATTCTTTGCCACACCTTATCTTACTCGTCAACACCCTTTTTCCATAAATGATTAGTGTATTTGAAAAATGTAAAAAAAAAAAAATCTTTCTACAATGATATGACATTTTGAAGACTTAATTCCAAAATCCTTGATCTACATTATGTTAAGCACCATACTGAATCTGTTGTCATGTCCCTCTTCAGCATTTGACAAGATTGTAAGGATGACGCTCACAAATGAAGGTAAGTTAGAAGTTTACTGGAGAGCAAGCCTGTAGCACCCTCACGCCACCAGTCTCTCTTTCAACTGTCGCTCCCCGCTCCCTTCCATCACCACAGTCCAGAACCTGTGGCGTCCCATTACCTAGGCACAGGTAACCTAGATACCATAACTCCCCTCTTTAATCATAACAGAAATAGAATTAATAAATAACAGAATAAACAAGTTAATAACAAGATGGAATGACTGTTACATGCAAAATGATACAGACTCAATAGCAGTGGTATTTCAAGTGCTCACTCAACTATTATTAACTTCTAACAAACAATAGTACCACCCGCTTTACATGGAACAACCCCATTTCCCTTTGTTAACATAAAAATGAAAAAAAATATATTGACAAAAACACGGGCGCTAAAAAAAACCATTTACTCCCCTGACAGAATACAGTACTTATCACATTACAAAATCATTTTTTTTTTGGCAACACAACAGACTTCCCAACACATGTTGCTGTACCCCCACCACCCAATTAAGTTGAGTTTGAACCAGAATGTAAGTATCCACACTACCACTCCTAGTTCCTTCTGTTGAAGAAGGTGCCATATCTTCCCTGCCTGCTTCATTCTCAACAACATCCCACATACACTCCTTAGAATGTGGTGCACTTCCTTAGTAAATTGTCAATCAAGAACTTTATTACATCCGGGCATTCTGCAAACATGCCAAATCTTTTTGTCACTCAACAAAGCAGACTTAGCTTAAACGTTTACGACCTGCAAGGATTGTGAAAATTTGCTACACCCCTTCCTCGTTGTGTGGCCTAACTTTACTCCTACCCACTCTCCTGGTGCTAATTACACATCTTTCACACCACGCTTCTTGTCATAATGCATTTTGTACAATTATCAGGTTGCATCTTTATCAGGTTGCTTTTTTACCACAGAGGGAGACCATTTACTGCAAAGTTCAATATTCTTCCATGCCATATAATCCTTTGTAAAAGGCTCTCTCCTTCTTAGAATTCTAAATGAGCTCTAACCTGTTACTGTGGGTTTTATCCTATATGCCCAGATTGTGCTACCCAACTCCTTCACTCAATCCTGACCAGCATTGCTGACAGCTTGTACGCTGCCCCTTACCACCCTGTAGAAGCATTCCACAATGCCGTTCCCAGCGGCTTTCCCTTAATACCATTCTTGATGAAGAATTTTTCATACTTTACAGAAATAAATTGTGGTCCATTGTCACTTAAGATGGACTTAGGAATGCCCTCTCTTAAAAATGTCCTCTCTAGAAAGGAAACTATAGCATTAGCATCAACTTCTTCAGTTACTTCAACCTCAGGCCATTAGGAATAATACGATTAGATATTTGGGTACTCCCCAATCATCTAAAATGTGTCACAAAACGCCTATGCTCTAGTCTTCCCATGGATAATATGGACATTTCCGGTCACCCAGAGATGGCCGGAACACTGACTGTGCCTTGTCCGAATTGCTAGAATTGCCACAAAACTGGCAATTCCTCACAAATCTATGCCTGGTCACCAATAACATGACTCCACTCTTTTTTTAAGTTTAACTATACCAAGGTGTCCCTCATGGCTAATTTCCAATATTCTCAATCTTAGCCCTTTCGGAGGTACCAACCTGTTCCCCCTGAGAACGTAACCAGCATCCCTAGGGGACAATTAATGTTTCATTTCCCATAATCTGTTGCATTCATCATACAATTCGCTCTTGTCAGACCAACCCTTGATAATGAATTTTTTGATCATCACCAAGGTTTCATCTTCTTCATAATGTGCCTTCCATTCATCATTTAATAAAGCCACTTTACCATCATCAATCATGGCCACTCTGTAATCATTCCATTCCTCATTGACATTTTCATATAAAGGCAATGGAGAATGGCTTAAATAATCTGCCAACTTGGTTCTTCTCCCAGGTAGGTACTCAACATCTACAAGATGTAGCCCTGACTATTCCATTGGATGTAAGAACCTTCACTAGTACGGGAGGTGTGTGCCACTGTGTATACTTTCGCTGTTTCTGACATTTGGGTTAATATTGTCACTGGCATCCATTGTGACAATACTGCATGCTCCAACTACAAACCCTTGCAAAGGAACAGCTGTACTTATATCACATTTTATTCTTTCAAAATCATTTCCAACAAAATACTTGCCTCACCTTCAACAATTGTCTCAGCCCATGTGTTTTCATAGCAAAGTTTTGTACAAATTTGGAATAGAATTCTGCGAGGCCAAGGAAAGACCTGACTTCCTCCTCTGAAATCAGGGCCGGAGCATTACTAACTGCCTCAATAATGTCCTTTTGGGTGAAATAGCATCTCTGCACACTTCAAGACCTAGGTATGTTACAGACCTCAATGCAAATGAGCATTTTTTCAGTTCAGCACTAAGTCCCTTGTCAGCTAATTTCCCTAACACCAACTTCAAACTCGGATCTTGCCTGTCTCAGCCCATCACCAGTATATCATCCTGGAAGTACGTAACTCCTTCGATGTCTTTGAATAGTTTGTGCATCAGATGCTGAAACACTGACGCAAGGCCAAACGGCATGCCTATGAATCTGTAACACCTGTGCACACGGCAGGGTTAGAAATGGGATTTCTAGTTGGCTAGAGCACGCGCCTAAGCCAGGCAGAAACTGCCACTCTAGTCAGGGCAAGGGAGTTACACGCTGAAGATAACCCCTGCTCACCCCCTTGGTAGCTTGGCAGAGCAGTCAGGCTTATCCCAGAGGCAATGTGTAAAGCGGATCACTGACAGAATATAGAATGCCAAAATATCGACCTGCCAAAATATCGTGGATAAAATATAGAATGCCAAAATATCGAATTCCTATCTACAAACAGGTAAGTACAAAAATATCGAATCCAAAATATCGTTGTAAATAATATAGGGGGTCATTACGATGGCGGGCGGAAGCACAACCGCCGTGCTGGCGGATGCAAAAACCACCAGTTACCGCCGGCACGCAGCAGTCCACACGCCCGCCCAATTACGATGCGAAAAGTAGGCCAAACACCGCCGGCAAGCCAGAAACACCGTCCGCCATCAAAGTGCGCCCGTACACGTAGCGGCGCAGCCTAACTGACACACACCGTCCGACGAAAACACGTCCCGCCCGGCGCATAAATTACGATGCCGCAAACAAACGGCTCCCACGGCCAAGAGATACCGTACGACAAACCGAAGCGGTAACACGGACGCCGAGCACGGACAACGAAGAAGCGGCTCCCCGAGCATGAATCCAGCACTGCAGGCCCTCCCCATGCTCTTGCTGATGCACCACCAAGGACGCAACGTACCGCGGAGACGCAGGTAGGCACACACACAACAAGTGCACGCAAACAGCGCACACAGTGCAAGGGCGGAAAAAGCGGACAACCCCCCCCAGCGCGTGTACACTACACATCCACCATTGCATCCACATATGACACACAGGCCAAATCGTAACATCGCGTAACACATGTGTACACACCACCTGGGACTAGGAACCAACGACCCCGTCACGGCCCCAAAGCGGCGATGACGCTGCCACACATGCGCACAACGCAGAGGCCAACCGCAGCGCCATGCATGCGTCGCACACAGACACAGGGACACAACCAAGCAGCACACACATCAGCCCCACCCCGAACGCACATGACACGTGACAGGCCTGCCACAGACATGTCCCCAACGCCCAATTCACGGACAACACCCAACGCCACACAACCGACGCACACATGTCAGTGAAGTCACGCAACAGCAGGACACACCCCAGTGTAACAAACATGGCGAAGCACACAGCGGCGGCAACACCAACTAGGAGAAGCAGGGCCCCTTCGGGAAGAGGAACGCCAATACCACACTGAAACACCCATACCACCCTGCACATATGAACAAGACATATAAAACGGAACACCAAAGAGCCCGGGACCGACAACAGGTGGCCCAAGAATAACATTCACACACAAGGCCCAACGCAGAGCGGAAAGGCAGCCTGCCGCCCACACAAGGGAGAGCAGACAGCACTGAATGACCTTCCATTCCAACTCCGAAACCACAGCCCTACGAAAGAAGCCGGTGAATACAGCCATTGTCCAAGAAAAGACCAACACAGGCATGCCGAGGAGACCGACCACAGGGCAGATAGCGCATATCACAGAAGCACACAACGGACGGGGAAGAAAGAAGAAAACACTCCCCCATGTCGGCCACATGCAAGTTAATTGGAAGGAGTCACACATCACTGACCTTGAACTGTCTGAGAAGCATGTGGGATGAGGGCCCGTGTCCTCCAAACAAGCCAACAGAACACAAGTCCTGTCCCCCTACGACTACACAGAGCTCACAGCAACCTCGGAGCGTGCACATTGCAGACTGCACACACAGCCGGAGCACGCCACCACAACGCACCGCTGCGAAATGGCAACCGCAACACACCTACCCAACTACGCCGGACAGCTCAAGCTGTACAAAACCAACCTGATACATATATTGGGATGCGATCTCCTGTCCCTGCTGAACGTAAGTTACCGACTGACTTACCGCATCACATTGTTCAGCTGCGTCATGCCCGTCTTCTACTGTCGGAGGTGTCCCTACCAGCATCCCGTGGAGATATGCCTCTCCAACCCGGCATGTCTAAAGGGGGACCGGCTACCACTACTCCTCCCTCTGGACGCACACGACAGGGCCTGCTCTGCCTATGGGGGCATGGCGTATGTGGCCAACATCGCACCCGCACTGAAATGGGACCACTGTGCCTCCACACGACGGATCATCGAGAACAGCTACATCGAATGTCACCCAGCATGCCCCATCATGGTCCTCCAAGGGACAACTTACGAACAACACCTTGACAGCCACCATCCGCTACATTGGCTGGCAAACATGTACACCACCAATGACATGGAAGCCCTGCTGGACGGCATCGCATACCTGACAACCTGTAAATTCATCGGACCACAACGCAGGTTCCCCGATTGACCTATGATGTCCAACCCCGCACCCATGCTTAGCTTCCGCACGGACTGGCCAGTCACCACCACAACAGCCATACCAAACGACCGGCAACTGTTACCACACCATCAACGACATCGCCATGACATCGGATATGACCGGGACATGCACACTGTTCCCCATCACATCCAGGAACACCGCATGCATCGTGGGAGGCAGTGGCATGGGGTCTGTGTATCGCACCCACATGGACGGAACTGCACGAACAACCAGGACACGACATGGATCCAGCGCCCATGGACACACACACCGCTCAGTGGACATGAATAGGTCGCCTGGAGTCTGTGGGTGCTGCACCCCTCCCACCCCCGCCCGGGAATCCCATACCAGGACCTTTGCATGGACGACAAGTGCATACAACAACAACACGACCCCAGTGACTGTGACATGTCCAGTAACCACCACATTGCAACAACAAGTGGCACGCCGCTGCATGCACGCAAGCACATGCCCTGATGTCATCTCACATGCACGCGTGCATGAGGAACAACCGCAGCAAACCTGTCACATGGAACTGAGATGGACTGTGCCCATGATGCCAAGCGGTCTGGTAGGCTACATGTATACCGTCTGTGTCAAAGTCCGCAGCTATACGTAAATGTACATTAGCACAGCCTTGGCCAAGCAGATGTAACTCTGAAGCCCACATCCCACATGCAACAGCCAATCACATGTAACCCCACACCCTATCCCATTTGCAATCATGCTCAGTATATCCTCAACATGTATTCCGCTGCCAGTAGTGTCCACTATACTGCATCACAGAGGACAGAAGACTCAATATAATGTTTGAAACCAAAACTGTCTCCGCTGACTCATTTCACAAGTACGAATGAGAGAGGATGAGAGTATGTGAAGTACACGGCAGTCGTGACATGACCATGTAGTCCACTGGTATTGGATGTCAACGCAAATGAGTAGCACAACTGTGGAAGACACACATGTGTTGTGTGAAGTCGTATGGACGCAGTGCTCAGGTGGGTGGGTGTGACGGGTAGATGCGCACATGCCAAGTTGGAGCACGCCGTGTCGGGAGGGGTCATGAACAGTACACCACCGCTTCCCTGGGCATTGTGAGAGGACACCTGTCGGGGGAGTGAACACGTGTGTGCACAGCAGCCGGGCACACGTACAAAGCGGTACCAGGTGCACCTCAGCCCACCCTCTGTGGACAAGCTGGATCCTGTTGTGCGCCCGCCATGCCCCTTGACAAGGCACACACAGCCCCAGTCGACCAGGTGTAACCCCAACATAGTCAATCCGCACAGGCGATACAGGGCACGGGATGGCAGTGGAGCATGGTGTGTGAGAGGTCTCCTCGCGCTCCTCCTGGTCATATCACGCAGGCAATAGAACCTCAACGTCTAGCATGGCACAAGTCAAATGGAAGTGTAGGGGGACGCACCACAGCACGAGCAGCACTGACGTCATGGGAGGTGGCTCGCACCATCCCATCCATTGCCCATTATACCAACCACGCCACATGCCATTGCGACTAAGTGCAAGCGCGTGCGCCACCACCCCCGAGCCCTCCCCAGAGAGGCCAAAGAGTGAATGTGTGGGCCATCAGTCACAGACGGACGCGGCATGGCCGCAAGGGCAGCCACAGCCACTGGGTGTCGCAGGTGGCGGATCCGGAAGGCGAAGACTGTGATGCATAGTCCATGCAGGCCGGGTCTCCATTTGGGGCACCACGCAGGTGGACGGCGTCCCGCAACACATCATACCCTGAGACAGCCCACTCGTGCAACTGGACCCACACATACACTCCTTGCCCTCTCTGGTGCGAGCTTGGGGCTGCCTGTGCAAGCGCTAGCCTCGCAGGTGCACATGCATATTGGGGGAGCGAGGGGAGGACATGAGGGCTGGGGCGAAGATGACTGTATCACTGTCAGTGAGTACAAGGGATGACCCAGATGTGGAAAGGAAGAGACGTGTCCCGTGTGTACTGCAACTAGTCGCCAATCCAACTACTCCCCATGTCCGGAATGTAAGCCCGCACCTAGGCCCGCCCATCCGCCACATCGAATATACCACCAGCACGACAACCTTCCCATTCGAAACACTGACTGGGGGTGGCGACCAGTGAACAATCATGTGTAGCCTACCCACGCGTACATGTGGGCCCTCCATGATCCATGTCACCTGCGGCAAAGTCATGACATGCGCAATGAGGGAAGTGAGGAGAGCTGTCCGCCCCACGCACAGAAGGTGCATCAGCTCCACAGACCCAGCAGCGAGTCCAGCAGGGGTCACATGTGCAGGGGCAGCTGTGCCTGGTGTGAAGGCACATGCATATAGACAGCACATCGACCAATGTGTAGTCTGCCCACATCTACAGTCCATCATCATGCGGACATAGGAATTGAACACAGGGCAACACATCTGAGTGGGTGCACCCACCGTGACCAACAATGCGCAATCATCGACGTACCCGCCCTGTGCATGGCCCCCCACCCAACGGAGGCACATCCAGTGCCACCATCCCACACACACAAGCCTTCCACGGAACATGCTGTGTCCAATGCTCAGTACAGAGTCAGCGCCCATCTGGTGGATCCTGAACAGGAGACACATGCACACACATGCCAGCTCCCACTATGTACGTCTGCCACCTGGCACGTGCAATGTAACCTCTCACCTGTGACGTGTGACTGCAAGCACACAGCCGTCTTGGCATGGGGCTGTCAATGTGGACACCTGTCAATGTTTCGGGAGGTGTGATCCGTACAGTGCTGTACATAGGGTGCAGTGCTGACACCTACTACTGTCTCATATCCCCTCGTGCCACAGGTCCCACTTGTTTTGGCCGCTCAGCCTGTGCCCACATCGTCGTCGTCGTGTGCCATACTCATCCAGCCTCGGAAGCAGTTCCATGCTCAGCAGACATTCATGTTGCCGTGGCGTTGCCGCTTGACGAATATGCAGTCAGTCCCCATCAGCACGCCCGCAAGTCATTGGGGCCTAGATCCCCATGTGCATGCACATGGCAGTGGTTTGTAACACTAGCCATTGCCATTGTTGGGAGACCTGTGTAAGTGTATTGTGGTCGTGCCGTCCCAGCTTGACAGCTGGGCTGTGGCTCATGTGCTTGCTCAGTCATGTCAGTGATGTGTATGCGAAATTGCTATGTGTTGTGTTGCTTTGACATGTGTCCACTGCCATTTTCCCTAGGCGGAGACTGAACATTGACCGCCCATACCAATTGCTGGCGGACATGGACGATACAGAGGTCATTAGGAAGTTTCGGCTGGACAGGCCAACCCTGCATCGACTGTGTGCCATGTTGGAACCCCATCTCCGTCCCCGCAGGGTGTATCCGACAGCTGTCACCCCCACGGCTAAGGTGATGGCCGCCATGCATTTCTTCGCCACTGGGTCATTCCAGCACACAGTGGGCAGTGGAGGAGGGATGTCCCAGCCCATGTTCAGCAAGGTGCTGAGGGATGTACTGGCAGCCATGATGCTGTACCGAAACAGGTACATCCGCTTCCCCAGGGCTCGTGAATTGGCGGCAGTGAAGGGTGCATTCTATGCCCTTGGCAGAATCCCACACGTCGTTGGAGCCATTGACTGCACACATGTTGGCCTTGTTCCACCACAGGCCACTGAGCACCTGTACCGCAACAGGAAGCACACGCACTCCCTGAATGTGCAAGTGGTGTGCCTTGCGGACATGGTGATCACCCACGTGTGTGCAAAGTTCCCAGGCTCGGCCCATGACGCACACATAATGCGCAACAGCATCTTGCCACGACTGATGTTCAATCTGCAACAGGATCGTGGCTGTATTGTCGGTGAGTATGTGGAGTGGTGTAGCGTGCTGGTTGTGCGATGCTGTCCCCTGTCCAGTTGGAATAGCAACGGTTCTCTGTGTCCCTCACACCCAGGTGACTCTGCGTACCCGAATGGGGCATGGCTGCTCAGTCCATTGAGGAATCCTCGCACCCCAGCAGACGATCGCTACAATGAGGCACATGGGAGGACCAGACGTGTGGTCGAGCGTACCTTTGGCCTCCTCAAGTCCAGGTTCAGGTGCCTGGACCGCACCGGGGTGCGCTGGCGTACTCCCCACAGAAGGTGTGCCAGATAGTGGTGGCGTGCTGCATGCTGCACAATCTGGCCATTCGGAAGCAGATCCCCCTCATCGTGGATGACGGAGATCAACCAGGGCCCCAGCCCGCAGACCAGGACAGCTCGAGTGAGGAGGACAGCGGAGAGGAGGAAGCTGGTAATGTGCGGCAGCAGCTCATCGCCCACTACTTCACTTGACGGTGAGTGTCCATGTACGACGGCTGATGTGGCTGTATCTGTGCAGGTGTGTGTGTGCTGTGTCAGGGTGGCCGTTTGTTCACTGCGTGCTGTGTGTCAACGCTCCATGGCCAGGGTAGTATGCCACTGTTGGTGGCTGTGGCATTGTGCCCTATTGCTCTGTGCGATGTGTGTACATTGCTTGTAGTTGTTGACATGTACTGTGTGATGGGTGTGTGACACACTCATTGAATGTGCTCCTGTTCTGTCTCCCACCCCTAGGTCCCTACAGGCCCTCCGGTTCCATTGCCATGCCACGCATCAGGTGCCTTTCCGCCCAATGTGGCCGTTGTATTCCGTACAAATAAAACACAGGGCACAAACAGCAGTTTGTGTAAGAGGTGCATTTATTTCAAACTGTGACATGTGATTGTGTGCGAGGTGATGACAAAAGTGGTGCGTGCAGTGACAATGAGCTGTCGGTCACGGCTGCGTGATGCTCAGGGTGTACCCACTTGTTCCATGTCCATGGTCCAACAGACACATGCCATCCAGATGGCTGTGTGGAGTGGGATCGTAGTCCAAGTCAATGCAGTGGGTGGTCAAGGAAGGCTGGCTGGCTGCCTCACTTGCGTCTGGAGCGTGCGTAGTCCTCCCGGGAGATCTGTTTGTACTTCGGACGGCCCCTTCCACGTTTGGGAGGGGGTGTGTGGTGGCGACTTGCTGGTGGGGGGTGAGGTGTGCTCACTGGCTGTGGACGCAGGGGTACTGGACACTGCTGCTCGACCCTGCGCCCCGGCAGGTGGTGGCGGTGGTGGAGCTGCTGTCCCTGGCTGTGACCTCACCGCCACCACCAGCTGGCCCATGAGGTCCACGAGTTGGCCCATACGGGCGTCCATGGACCTCAGCACCCCCAGCACCTCCCGCGTGTCTGAAGCAGACCTGACCCATTGTTCTTGGGCCTCTTCATAGGCCCCAAGGACTCAGGCCATTTGAGGCAGGGCATGGCTCCCAGGGGAGACTTGCGTTTCCCTGACCCTGCTCCTCCTACCAGTACTGCTGCCACCGGCCTGCCCACTAGCCACATTGCTCACCACGGTCCTCGCTGTGGCTCCCAGGGTGGATCCAGTCGGCCGGGCCACCACCTGCGCTGGGGCTGGTGCCAGCGAAGACGTGGTGGCGGCGGTGGTGGTCGGTGCGGCGATGGTGGCGGTTGCGGCAATGGTAGTGGCCGCAATGACCGTGGGTGTGGCCGCAATGACCGTGGGTGTGGCCGCAATGACCGTGGGTGTGGCCGCAACGACAGTGGCAGCAGGGGGCTGGGAATGTTCAGCAGCCCTGGATGATGGGTTGGTGGGTAGGAGGGGTCCTGGGGAGCGGCTGGGCCCTGCCACACCAGATGGGCCTGCTTGGTGGTCCGTGTCCGAAGAGGAGGACAGATCCTCCACATCCGTGTGTCCTCGTTGGGGGCTTGTAGGCTGGCTGTGCTGGCTGCTGTCTCCATCCCAAGCATCCAGCAGTTCGTCACCTGTGGAGAGAATGAGATTTGTTATTGTGTTGCACCTGGCGAAGTATGTATTTGTCGTCTGACATTAACAGTTCGTGCAATCTCGTACATGGGTTTCCCGGAGGCGTGTGTGTGGCTGTAGCATTTGTAGTTGTGTGTGCTTGACAATGGGACTGTGTGCTGTGCACATGTGGCATGGGACGGATTGGCCATGCCGATGGGTGTGTTGCTGTGCCCCTACTTATTGTGACTCTGGTGTATGCGGGCTCCTGGCCCATCCTGGGTCTGGTTTGTACTTTGCTTTTGGTATTCAGATGGGACGCTTAGGAATGCATATGGCAACATGGGGGCCATGCCCCAGATTCGCATTTGGGATGGAATATGCTTTTGGGGTACATGCTGTGAGCCATGGGTGCCGAACGTGACATGTGTTGTGGCAGCATGACAGTGCATGGTTTGAGGTGTGTGCATGCTTGACATGGCCTGCATATTTGCTGTCTGTTGTGATTACTGGACATGGCATTGGACGCATCGTTATGAGTGAGTGATGGTTGTGTGCCAGCCAACGTATTGCAGTTGTCCCATCTCCTTGGTGTGCGTGCTGCCCTGTGCCATGTGCATCACTGCAGTGCTCGGGGGGTGTGGCCCATGTTGTGTGTTGTTGCTCACAGTGTGTCGTGCGCTTCATTGACTTCTGGCACATGGTTGGTCATGGGCATGTATCTTAGCGTGACTGCTGTATGTGTGGCAGCTGTGCGGATGACATGCCTTTCATGAGACTGGGGCTGACGGATGGGATGGATGGTATGTTGTATGTGCATGGTGTGTCTGTGTGTTTGATGGGTTCAGTGGTGTTCGTGTGCATTTATGTTGTTCCGCTCTGTTGCGTCTAGTGTTGTTTGTCTTACATAGGCGTAGTTGTGGGGTGTGTGGTTGACAGGCAGTAGGGGCTACATGGACAGGACTTCAATGGTGTTTCGGTTGTGTGTGATGGGTTGTACAGTGGCTGCCGTGTGGTACTATATTCAGTGTGGCTTGTGCATGCAGACGTGGCTCCTTGGGTGTTGCTGTGTTTGTGATGGGTCATGTGGGGTGTGAGTCTGTGGTTCATGTCCGTGTGCACATTGTTCACTTGTTCGTGACGGTGGGCGGTGCTGCGTGTTCGTCTGCTACGTGACATGTCCCATGTGTTGGTCGTGTTACGGTCCTCATGCCTCCAGTAATCCAGCCCTGTCCAGTTTCCCACCTGCAGGTTGTTCGTGCGTGCACTGTACTGGATGCCACATGGTTCTAAGCGGGGGTGCTCCATGTTGCAGGTCTGTGGGGGTGGGGGGGTGTTGTGGGTCGTGGTGGTGGCTGGACACCCACTGACACCGATTGCTGTGGACCGTGATGTCTACCTTTCGGCTGTCGTTGTGCACTGCGGTGGCTGACACGTGGCTGTGGGGTGTGGGGGATGCTCCTCCTTGCTGTGCTGTGGGACTAGGGGCCTGGTGTGTTTTGTACTTGGGCTGTCCACCCTCCCACCCACTGCACTTTGTGTTCCTGCCACTTACCTGTTACTTGTCGGTCAGTGCAGCTATGGCGGACACATGGGTGTGGTGGGTGCTCGTTGTGGCGCTTCTGGCATATTTGGGGACCTGTTGGTGGTTACGTGGCTGGCTGAGTGTACACATGTCCCCACGCATCTTACAGTTGTTCGGTTTGGGCTGTGTGTGGTGGTGTCTGTTGCATGTGTGTGTGATGTGTTGTGTATTGTGTGCTGGACATGGGGGTGTTTGTCCCTGGGAGCTGTGGCATGGTGGTAGTGCATGTGAGTACATAGCGGTGTGCTGGTATACATTAGTTTGTACTTACCAGCCTCCACTCCCCTGCTAATCCGGCGAGGATCTCGGGATGTATGATGACTCGCACCTTCTCCTCCCACGCTTTGAAGGTCTTGAAGAGCGCGGGATTCCCTCCGCCAGTGACGGCAGCCAGCTCTCTGTTCTTGCTCTCCTTCTTCTTGACCAGGCTCTTGACGTCATTCCACCGTTTGTTTATTTCGACTCTGTTCCTGGGCAAGGTCCCGACTGCATTGACCTGGTCTACGATCCGGTTCCACATTCTCTTTCTGGTGGCTAGTGGTGTGTGCTGGACCAGGTTCCCATAGATTTGTGGGTGCACCTTGATGATCTCGTCGACCATGACCGTCAGCTCCATGGGCGTGAACTTGGGCATTCTTTGTGGTGCCATGGTGTTTGTGGTGCTGGTGCGGTGTGTGTTGTGTAATGTGCAGGGGGTTTGTGGTGCCGGTGTTTGGTGGTGGTGGTGGTGGTGGTGGTTGTGATGTGTGCGTTTCTGTGGTGTGCTGCTGTCCTTGCTGTGTCACTGTGTCCTCTCCTCTCCTCTCTAGTTTGCAATGTTGCAAGGGGTTGTGGTCTGTGGGAGTGCTGCTTTTGTACTTACCTATGTGGGTGTGTCCTCATGGTCTGTTGTTTTCAGGTGTGTTGTGTCTGGGGTTCTGGCCTTTGTAGTTTTTGTTTGTCCAGGGGGTGTTTTCGGGATGTGTACTGTGCTTGTGTATTTGTGCGTGCCTTGCTGTGTGGACTTGTTGGCCATGTTGTGTGCGATTGTTTTTGTCAGCGGATGGTTTCTGTGCAGGGACGTGGGCGCCATGGCTTCTGCCGTGTCGGTTCTCATCGGCGTTGTTTGCGCTGGCGGGCGGTATATTTGTAGTTTTCCCGCGCTCATGGCGGTGCGATCGTAATCTCACGTGCGGTGTGTCGGGCGTGAGGGCGGGCGGTTTTGTGTTGTCGTGCGTGTTTCCGTCCGTGGCGGGCGGTTTGACTTCGACTCGGACGATGGCGGGCGGTATCTTGTGTGATTTTTCGCCGATGGCGGTTTTCGGTTTGTGTAATCGTAATGGCGTGGTCGGTGTTCAGACGGTGTGTGCGGGCGGATTTTTGCCGCTTCCATGCCTGGCGGATTTTTTTACGCCGGGTATCGTAATGGGCCCCATAGTTTGTTAAAATATTGAATTTTTTAAATGTCTTAAAATTAATGTAAAATTAATGAAATAATAAATATAATTAACTAAAACATACTTAAAATACTTAAATAACCTTAAAATTAATAAATAATTAATGTAAGTTATAAAAAAATAAACATACATTTTTATTTTTTAATACATATATATATTAACTTAATATTAATAAAAAATATTCAATATTTTTAGCGTAGGATAGCGGGAGGGTAAAATTTACTATTATCACTCCAGAGAGTGCAACAGTAAGGAAAGCGTTGGATAGCGTAGGGGTAAAAATTACTATTTTACACTGCAGTGAGTGCAACAGTAGGGAAAGCGTTGGATAGCGTAGGGGTAAAAATTACTATTCCCACTCCAGAGAGTGCAACAGTAAGGAAAGCGTTGGATAGCATAGGGGTAAAAATTACTATTCCCACTACAGTGAGTGCAACAGTAGGGAAAGCGTTGGATAGCGTAGGGGTAAAAATTACTTTTCCCACTCCAGAGAGTGCAACAGTAGGGAAAGCGTTGGATAGCGGGAGGGTAAAAATTACTATTCCCACTCCAGTGAGTGCAACAGTAGGGAACGCGTTGGATAGCGGGAGGGTAAAAATTACTATTCCCACTCCAGTGAGTGCAACAGTAGGGAAAGCGTTGGATAGAGGGAGGGTAAAAATTACTATTCCCACTCCAGTAAGTGCAACAGTAGGGAAAGAATTGGATAGCGTAGGGGTAAAAATTACTATTACCACTCCAGAGAGTGCAACAGTAGGGAAAGCGTTGGATAGCGTAGGGGTAAAAATTACTATTCCCACTCCAGTGAGTGCAACAGTAGGGAAAGCGTTGGATAGCGTAGGGGTAAAAATTACTATTCCCACTCCAGTGAGTGCAACAGTAGGGAAAGTAATGATTTAATAATTAAATAAAAATACATTAATTATCAATACCAATACAAAATTAATTAAAATTAATCACCAATTACAACATATTTAATAATTAATTAATTATAAATACCAATAAATATTATTTATTAAAAATTAATTACCTATTAATAATTAACAACCAATTAATTTTCAATACCAAAAATGTAACAAGTATTAAAAATTACCAATTAATATTTAATTAACAATAAATTAATTATCAATACACAAAAATAATTTCATTAATTACTTAATTACAATTAAATTACTTCCCACCCTATTCCCCTATAAACCCACAACCCGCTCCGAATAATACATTAATACAATTAACATAATTATCAATTTATCAATTAATAAAAATTAATTACCAATTAATAAAATTAATTACCAATTAATAATTAATTAACAATAAATTAATTATCAATACAAATAAATTAAAATAAATATTTACTTAATTACAATTAAAATACTTCCCACCCTATTACCCTATAAACCCACAACCCGCTACAGAACTAAAACGCAAAATTAAATTAAAAATAATTAATAATTCCTAAAAATTAATATTTAATTTACTATAATTAAATTACTTCCCACCCTATTCCCCTATAATCCCACAACCCGCTACGGAATTAAATTACGCAAAAATTAAATAACATAAAATTCATTACTTTAAAAAAATTAAACATACATTACAAAAATAATATACACTTTTAACACATATACTAACATAGAAAACACTTTAAAAAATTCGATATTATTAAAAATTCGATATATTTTAATGCCTATATTATGTACTTCGATATTTTGACAGTCGATATTACTTACCTGCATTTCGATATTTTTAACCACTATATTATGTCCATTCGATATTATGTCCATTCTATATTTTGACTTCGATATTCTGTCCATTCTATATATTTTTTTCGATATTTTGTCTAGTTACCGTGTAAAGCGTTTGCGCAACACACTCACTCAGCAGCGACACACTAGGCACACCACAAAAGAAACTCCACACAAGGTTATGTAAAAATAGCCTTTGTATTACTCATAAAACACATTAGAACGCAATCACATATATACACTGTGCCACCTGGCTCTTAATATGACTTTACAGGGGATTATATACACTACAGGGCCAATCGGGCCACTGCCATAACCATCAGAACTCACAATTAGAGAAAACAACCAGTAACTACTGGTAACATTGCACCTAGCACGAACGCATTAGGCATACATCTTATTACCAACCGTGCACCACAGTAACACCTGCCCCGGTGCACATCTCATTAGCCCTTCCCAGGCATAAAGGTAATGGCCCACGTGCAACAATATCTCTGGGAGCCCACTGGCCCCCAATCGGCAGTCCCAGCGCCTCTGCATGGACTGCATGGTAGTTCGTTGGAGACTCCTTCCTCCACCCAGGCTCGGTGGCCTCCGTCAAGGTTCAATCCCGCTCAGTGAGCCTAGTCAATGTCCCTTTCCCAATGTAAGGGCTAATATTCGGACCCAGGTTGATGCAGGACACACCACTCTACTGGTTTTACTTGATCTAACCGCGGCTTTCGATACCCTTTCTCCTCAAAGGTTGGTTGCCCGCCTTATGGAAATCGGGATCGGGGTTCGGCTCTGGATCTCCTGGCCTCTTTTCTCAGTGAGCGTGCACAGACTGTCAAATTGGGTCATTTTTACTCAGCCGCTAAACCTGTATCTTGTGGGGTACCCCAGGGCTCGTCCCTGAGCCCTACACTTTTTAATATTTATGTTGCCCCTTTGGCCGAGTTGGTGAGATCTTTTGGCTTGGAGGTGTTGTCCTATGCCGACGACACCCAAATAATGGTGTCTATCTCCCATGATGTCAGGGACTCTGCTCTTAATTTCAGAAATTGTATGCAGGCAGTCTCCACTTGGATGACGGAAAACTTCCTGAAATTAAATGGAGAAAAGACGGAGGTCATTATCTTTGGCAACCACTCAGATATCTGGTCCAAAGAATGGTGGCCAGTTTCACTTGGTGTTTGTCCTTGCCCAGTCTCCTATGGTAAAAACCTAGGGGTCATAGTGGATAACTCTCTGTCACTAAATCGACAGGTTAGTAGAACAGTCTCCACTTGTTTTGGGATTATCAGAATCCTAAGAAAAATCACTCCCTACCTCTCCTTTGAATCTCGCAAGCAGGCGGTCATCGCCTTGGTAACGTCCAGATTGGACTATTGTAATGCCCTTTACTTGGGCATTAACAAAGGACTGATTAATCGTCTGCAGTTGGTGCAGAACGCGGCTGCAAGGCTGGTGACCGACCTGCCTAAATACCATTCAGTCTCCACAACAATTAGATCCCTACACTGGCTTCCCTTGGACCGAAGGATTCTGTTCAAAACATTATGCCTAACCCATAACGCCTACTACGATGCTGGCCCCGAGGGTATCAAAGCTCTCTTTCATCGTTATGTCCCTACCAGACAGCTTCGATCCTCGGAAAAAAACTTGCTTAGAATTCCGAGATTCAAGAAGGCCAGATGGGGAGGTAGGGCGTTCTCCACCGCTGCCGCCAAATTGTGGAATTCACTGCCGCAAGAGCTCTCTAGTCAGGGGTCACACTCTCAATTCCGAAAAGCATTGAAGATCTGGCTTTTTAAACAGAGCTTCCCCTGAGCATTACTACCCGGTCTACCATCTGTTGTCTCGCCCTGTTATCAGCGCCTTGACGCCCTTGGGCTAAGTTAGCGCTATACAAGATCATATTCATTCATTCATTCATCTGTACTGTGTGTCCCTCAAGCAGCTGCCCGCGCTCTGGCGGTGCAGCTGCGAACACCGACTCTTGCCCCCAAACTCAGAGCAGCACAAAAGCGACTCAGGGCGGTCTCGGTCCTCGAGGGGGAGGGAAGCCGACACCTTGCTCCCCCTCCTCTGCCCTGGCTCAAAAGGGGTAATGCTCCCGCCTTACAGTGACTGGAGCTTACTACAAGGAAGCTCAGCCCCACTCACCATTCCTTGGGGGCTGAGCGGGTCAAGTGGCAGCCGTCTCGCCACCGATGACTCGGGCTCCTGAACTCCTCTCCTCTGCCTCGCAGTCTGGAGCACGATCCTGCTTCGTCTTGCACACAACCAGGCAACTGCCTGACTTCCTGTCAGGGGCACGTCCTGCCCTTAGCGTCTGCTTCTACAGCAATGGGCCCCATCCACAGTCAGGCTGAGCCTCTGCCTGACTTCCAGCTCTCCAGTAACTACGGAGCGAGGTCTCCGTCTGCTTTTGGGTAAAGGCGCGACTTCTCTCTCTGCGCCTGCCGGGCAATCATGCCACACGAGCCCAGGCCAGGGCTCCCAACCCCCAGGGCTCAGAAATCCTGGAGCGTTCACCATGAGCTGGGTTTAGAGGGCAGATCGGAAGAAAAATACAGAGCTCAGCCTGTCTCCCACCCGGAGTGACTAACATGGAGCAGGCAGCGCTTCCTTGCCAGATCTCCACAAGGGCATAGCTGGGCACAGGCAGGCCAGCACACAGGGCCTCCCAGCCGAGGGCAGCCCCTCCAGCTCCTCAGGCAGCAACTGGGTCCCACGGCAGTTCCTCCTGGCCGTCTAGCAGCCCGGCGGCCACAAGTCCCAAGTAAGCACAACAGCTCATTACATGGGGTCACAGCCCCAATATTTATACCATTTCAAGTCTTTGTTCTGCCCTGGCACAGGGCACTGGACCTAGTCCAAACCAGTTCTGGGGGGCACTTACCAGGTGCACAACAGTCCCCATTGTTAGTGTAGGCTCTGGCCCCAGACACACCTCAGGGGGGCGGAGCCAGCATTGTGTAAGGCAGGCACAGTCCTATTCAGGTTCAGGTGCTACTCCTCCCATTCCTCCAAATGCAGTTCAGGCCTATACAGCCTAGTGCTGACTCACCCAGCCCTTCTGGAGCCACTGCACATACCCAGCCCCTGCCATCCAGAGCCAGACATGCAATACACAACAGGCAGGCACAAAGACACATAGCACACAGAAACACCCACTTCTAAAAGTGGCATTTCTAAAATAGTGATAATAAATCTGCGAACACCATTACGCAGCATTTATTGCCACTATTCCAAACATACCAAACTTGATCACGCCACTCCTCTCATATCAGGAATTATCACTGAAACATATACCAGGGAATCCCCAATGCATTCCTATGAAAGGGCAGCCTTACAGCAGTGAGAAACAAAATAGGCTGTTTGTCACTACCAGGACATGCCACACAGTTAAGGCACATGTCCTACCTTTTCCCTACAGCGCACCCTGCCCATAGGGCTAGCTAGGGCCTACCTTAGGGGTGACTGATATTCAGTAAAAGGGGAGTCACAGATGTGGCAACCACTTTTTGTGCCACGTCACAGCAACAGTAAATTATGCGTGCAGGCCCTCAATGGCAGAGGCCTGAGACAGGTTTGAAAGGCTACTTTGGTGGATGGTGCAAGCAGCGCTGCAAGCCCACCAGTAGCATTTAATTTACTGGCCCTGGGTATCTGAGATACCACTTTACAAGGGACTGATAGGTAAATTAAATACGCCAAACAGGTGTAGATCAATCTTACCAAGTTTACCATAGAGAGCACATGCACTTTAACACTGAACAGCAGTGATAAAGTGCCCAGAGTCCTAAAACCACCAACACCAGGTCAGAAAAAATGCCAGGAGGAAGGCAAAAAGTTCTGGGATGACCCGGCAAAAGGGCCAAGTCCAACAAATGATGTTAGACTTCTGCTGGAGGGATGCAGTTGAACCTGGAGATAGGTTGAAGTGAAATCTATTGTCGAAAAACATTTGATACACATAGATTGTGACAAGAGCTCATCAGTCCTAGGGAGGGGAAACTTATCAATGACAATATTTTATTCAAGTCCCTGAGGTCAATGCATAACCTTAATCGGCCATCAGGTTTTCAAGCCACAACTAAGGGGGCCAACCATTCCTCGCTCTCCACTGGTTCTATAATTCCTTTACTCTTCAGGACATCTAATTCTTTCATAACACTTTCCCTGATGCTCATAGATATGTTCCTGACCTTATGACATACAGGCACAGCTCCATCCTTTAATGTAATGTTTTCAACAAACTCACTCAATTTGCCTACCTTGTCTGAAAATACACCAGGAAATTGTTCCTTAAGATCATCTTCCATAGGCACAACCGGTTCACCTAGTAGCATTACTTGATCTCCACTATTGGTGGCAAGGGTAATACCTAGAATCCCCTGATTCACCCATCCAAGTACTTATGACCCTTTCTCTGCCACATGCAATTTCCCCTGAGCTGTTCTGCCTTTAAATTCAAATTTGACATCTCTATAACAACCATGGGCATCTTTTCACCCGCAAAGATAACAGGGTGTATATCCGTAGGATATAAATGGTCAGTCAAAACTACTGCAAACTTGCCCTCCCTCACAGAATGTTGTACAATTGTGAATAGTGACCCTGAGTTTGCCACAATCTGTATATTTACCCACCCATGTTCACATTGCACATAGGTTTCTTCCTGGCACCAATGTTCACATCCAAAACTGCATCTTCAATACTAAGGATGCCTTTGTCACTCAAGAATTGTTTCTCTTCTTCTAAATCTTCATCATTATCCATCACGCACTTAATAGATTTCTTGTCCCCTTTATTACTCCTCTTCATGCAAACTTTGGCAAAATGCCCAATAGTTCTGCAGTGTGCACATTTGGATTTAATGGCAGGACAATTTTTGTCTCTGGCCATATGGCCCTTATACCCACATCTAAAACACACAGAGCTCCTGTCAGCACAATCAAGCCTACTTTCAACAGACTTCTTCCACCCTCTCCATTTTCTTATCATCCTCCTTGGAATTAGACACCTTGCACACTGACTCCCCTTCTCTGTCACTTTTCAATGCTGCCTTAGCACACCTTTTAGACATTTCAGCCTTCTTACACACCCACAATGTCTCTTGAATACCCGCATTATTAGAATGCATTACTATTGCATCTCTTATGAGGTTGTTATGCAAGGCACCAAATTTACATGAAATTGCCAATTTCTTAAGTGCAGCAACATAGTCCTCTAATGATTTTGTTTTTACCTTTTTCCTTTGGAAAAAGAAATATAGTTGATGGCGGCACAAACAGTTGGTTGGTAGTGAACATCTAGATCTTGAAGGGAATCTTTAAATGCATCTGCACTGTCAGCAGGCCTTGGGGCCGATTCCGATCTGGGTCGGAAAGCTCTCCGACCGAGCCGGATCCGGAGAGATTTCCGACCGAGCCGGACTCCCCCAGTCCGACCGAGCGAGTACGATGCGGCCGTATGCTGCCTGACTCAATTCGGTCGGACTCCCATTGAAGTCAATGGGAGCCGGTCGTACAACACGTACACGGGCTCCCATTGACTGAATGGGCACGTCGCGAACAGGGGGGCCCCCTACAGTGGGTACGCGTCGGTGCGACTCGCACCGTACATGCATGTGTAGGGGGGACCCTTGGGTCTCCCCTGTGTTCGACTCGTGCGGCTACACATGCAGGGGGGTCCGACACGGACCCCCCCAAGTACGGCTCCGGGTGCTTTTGCGAGCCGGACGCTCCGAATCGATCCGGCCGACGCGTGCATCATACTCGCTCGGTCGGGAAACGTCTCCATTGCGTGGTGCGAGCCGTGTCCGTACGAGTCGGTCGGAGCGGTTCGGACCCGGGAACGAGTCGGTCGGCGATTTCGCGTGCGCTCGCATCGTACTTGCTCGCTGGGACGACTGTACGAATCGGTCGGAAAAAGGCCTTCGAATCGGATCCGGTAAAGCCGAATCCGATTCGGAGCCCTACCGGCCGAGATCGGAATCGGCCCCCTTGTTTTTTCTCCATCTGACTGTAGACACACAATCCTTCAGGGGCAAGACTGTGCAGTAGGATCATTTTCCTCTTCTAAGGCCGAAATGTGATTGATAAAATATTCTTTGCAGTTTGGCCATTTCATTTGAGGTTCACCAGGTCGTGGAAGGAATGGCACAGGTGGAGTAAGGCAACACTTTTGCGAACTCATTACCTAAAGTTATCTAGCTACACAGTATAAAATGCCCCACACCTTTATGAGAGCATAATATGGTGATACAGACCCCGAATTGTGAAGGACACACACACAAAATAAAACAGAACTGCTGTATGCTCCAAGTATTTAAATGTCTCAGGACTCTAACTGCTGAAGGTGGGCGAATCACCATGTATACATACTGTGTTGCTTTTGACATGCACTGAAATATTGCCCTTTGCGACTGGTGTGCGCTGTGTCATGCTGACTAAAGTGTGCGAATCACTGTGATACGCACTATACTACTTTGCAGTACACTGTTAAATTTATTAAAATTACACTATGTCCAGGTGTATGCTGTATAATTTTGCCACAATAAGGTGTGCGAATAACTGTTGTGTGCTCAATTAGTAGTGCTAATTACCCAAAGTACACTGAGTGTAAGGTTTGTGAATCACCAAAGATGCGCACCTCTGTTACAAATCACTTACTTGCCCATGAATCTAGCTCCAGAAGCACCTTTGAAGCTGCAGCAGTGCGGTATTGTACTACGGCAAGATGGTGTTGATGTTGGCGTAAGCGTGCAGCCTTATGTAATGTCAGATATTGCTCACTGCCAACCTCTGGAAGACGTCACTGTGTGTTGTTTGTAGGGGACATCACAGCCACAGCGTGCTGCAAATACTGCACGTGCTGCAAATACCACATGTGCATACCTTTGCCTGGCACGAGACCGAGTGCACGCAATCCTGCCAAAATGCTTGCACTCACCGCCATGACCGCATCTGTTGAAGGTCATGATTCTCCAAATCGGCCAAACATAGCTAGACCTCAGTTCTTCTTTCAACCACACCATGGCAGGCAGTTCAGGAGTCTTGCAGCATCCACTGCTGGATAGCGCCCGCATGTAACTCTTCACACCGCTTGCTCTCCTCCCTGCAGGCACTCATAATCTTCCAGGAACCACGTAAAGAAATGGAATCTCATTCGTCGCCAATGTGTAAGGATGATACTCACAAGTGAAGGTACGTTGAAAGTTTATTGGAGAGAAAGCCTGTAGCACCTTCACGCCACCACTCTCTCGACCAACTGTCGCTCCTGGCTTCCTTCCATCACCACATTACAGAACCTGTGGCATCCTGATACCTATGTGCAGGTAACCTAGATAACACAAAGATGACATCACAACAGATGCCACCAGTGAAGAGGCTATCAATTAAAGACTGGAAAGCTCCAGGGGAAGACGATAATCTAAAGGGCCTGTGTTAAAATTTGTGGGCATCATGAGTAGTGTCAAATGATGTTAGCTGCCTAGAGAGAGAATGCAAGGTCACTTTAGGGTATGTGTGCTGTATTGTTCAGTTCTATTAAAGTTCCTCAACATTTTCATAATGTTTCATAGGATATGATGATGGAGCAAAATGTTACTGTTGAGACATTACATGGCAACATACATTCTATTAACAGTTTTTGAGCTATCACAACTAGTAAAATTCATTACAATATTCCATATTCCCAATAACCTTTTCCAAACCCTTCAATTCTGTGGTAGCAGTTTACTGGCAGTGATTGGTATTTGCTTAGATTCCCTCATGACTGGTGTGGCACTATGTTAAGAACAAAGCTATTTTGCACAATCACACAGTTACACAATATACATTAATCCACTACAGATGCCCAAGGGTATATATATATATATATATATATATATATATATATATATATATATATATATATATATATATATATTTATGTATATATAAATATATATACATATATATATATATATACATATATATATATATATATATTACCTACTGGTGGTCGCCAGTAGGTAGTTATAGTTAGGACCTTCTTTCTATTCAAAAAGCGTTTTTTCTTTTGCCAATATCTTTCAAAACTAATGGTTCGCTCAGGTCAGCTCCTTCCTTGAAAGTTTCGGGGTGATTCGTCAAGTGGGGACCGAGAAAAAAGGGGGGTCCCAAAATGCGTTTTCCCCATGTTAATTTCCATAGGAACTTTAGACAAAGCTACAGCCCGAACTGCTGAACGGAATTACACCAAACTTGGCAAAAATGTAGGTCTTGGTTCAGAAAGCGTGCTTTTTTTTAAATGGTGTAAATCCGTTCAGTAGTTCCTGAGAGATTCAAAAAATAAAAATACCAATATCTGAGGGCTAAGGAGGATTCGCAAACTCTCCCGAGCACGAGCTTGATTCTGATTGGCTGCCAACACTCCAAACCAGGAAGTGTTGGCAGCCATTTTGTGACTTGGTAAATCCGAGTCACAAGAAAATAGGAAAAAAAAAACAAGAAAAGGGGGCAGGGTAGAAACAACCTGACCCCCTAGGCCTGCTCAGGGGGTCCCACAAGGACCCCCAGGGCCAAAAATAGATATTTTTTTTCTAAAAATCAGCCGCGCTTCGTTTCTTTGAGCCCTTGAGTGGGCCAGGTCCCGGTGGCAATGAGAAAATTATATGCGGGGCCCCCGGGGACCGCCACCTCCCTGGGGCTTTATTTATTATGCACGGGGGGGCTCGCGCCCCCCCGCAGCCCCGGGGACCACCACCTCCCCGGGGCTCATTAATAAAAAAAATGCATGGGGGGCTCCTTCCCCCCCCGCTGCCCCGAGAACCGCCACCTCCCCGGGGCTTTACTTTAATAGGGGCAGGGGCCTCGCAGGCCCCCCCCAAGCCCTGGGGACCGCCACCTCCCCGGGGCTCCAATTAAATTATAAAAGTGTGGGGGGGCTCCTGCCCCTCCCCACACTGCCCTGGGGACCATCACCTCCCCGGGGCACAAATTATGTTAATATGGGGGTCCGTTACAGACCCCGGCCCCGGGGACCACCACCTCCCCGGGGCTATTTCAATGTTGGGAGGGGGGCCGCGTGACCCCCCCTCCTGGAGCCCTCCTTGGCCCTGGGGACCGCCACCCCCCAGAGCCGGCTCCTGCCATCTCCCGGGATGCGCACCCCCGGGACATTGTTTTTTGCTATGGCAGGGCGGGAGCTCGGCTCAAGCCCTGCCATAACAAACCTGCTCGCGCTTCCAAGAAGCAAAGCAGAATTGCGTTTGGGTAGGGGGAGCTGCATGTCAGCAGCTCCCCTTATCCAAAAGCAATGCTGGCTCCTGCAGGAGTGGTGGACAAAGGGGGCGTGGCATGTGTCCACCTCTCAGCAATCCCACTGTGTGGGGTTTACTGGAGGTAACAGGTAGGCTAGTTGGCCCCTAAGAACCCCCAGAAGCGACGTGGACTTTAATCCCCATGCAAGTGCGCGCCATGTAGTGCGTTTGCAGAGTGGTTGGGAAAGGGGGCATGGCCTGCTATGAGAACTTAGCAATGCTGCTGTGTGGGACTTACTGGAGGTAATAGGAGGGGTAGTTGCCCCCAAGGTTGCCAACTACCTCTCCTGTTACCTCCACTCTGCAAACGCGCCTCCTGGCACAGTACTGGTTGGGGGATGAAGTCCACTTTACTTCTGAGGGACTTTGGGGGCCAAAAAGCCCTCCTGGTACCTCCTGTAAGTCCTACGCAGTGGAAGTCCTGAATGCTGATTGGAAGCCCAGCCCCCTTTCTCCAACACTCTGCAAATGCGACTACCAGTTAAAGAAGCATTTGTAATGTAATAGGTCTCGCATTTGCAAGAGTTAGAGCTATTGGCGTTGTAAATCTAAAAGTTTTTTACTAATGTTTTTTGGAGTGGAGTGGATGTACTTTGTGTGTAGTGTAATTATGTGGTATGTTGTGCAGTGAAATTATGTGGATAGAAAGTATGTGGTATTTAGTGTATAGGAATTATGTAGAGTGGGATTATGTGTTATGGAGAGTAATTATGTGGTATGGTAGTCTGTGTTGTGGAGTGGTAATCTCAGGTTTAGTCTTCCTCGTTTCCATAGAAGCTAAATTATGAACTCAATGAGACAAAAAAAAGAAGGAATCACTGAGGAGCACTTTTGGACCTAGTCAGAGGTATGAGCAGGGCCACTGGAATTATGCGACTGTTTGGCTGCACCGACTTTCTCACAATTATACATTGTCCGCATTAGCCACATAATCCATCATCTGCTGCCTAATCCACAGATTTGAACAAAAAAAGCCTTGTTTCTAGCTCGAACGGCTCAAACGTTACCAAAAATGCAGCGACAAGTGTTACAGCGAGGTGGAAGGTCCTTTGGTCACCTGTTACTTATTGCTAAATGTGGGTGTTAAATTGATACTAATGGTGTGCAAGCCACTCTTGCTTCTTTCTGTGCCACTCTTGCTTCTTTCTGTGCCTCTCTTGCCTCTTTCTGCATTTCTGTTGCTTCTTTCTGCACCTTTCTTTCTTTTTCTGCACTTCTCTTGCCTCTTTCTGCAAATCATATCTACTTTCTGCACCTCTTTTGCCTCTTTCTGCACCTCACTTGCTTCTTTGTGCACCCAACTTGCCTCTTTCTGCACCCCTGTTCCCCCTTTTTGCATCTCTGTTGCTTCTTTCTGCACTTCTCTTGCCTCTTTCTCCACCCTTCATCCCTCTTTCTGCACCACTCGTGCTTCTTTTTGCACCCCTCTTCCTGCACCCCTCTTGCCTCTTTCTGCACCTCTTGCTTCTTTCTGCACCCCTCTTGCCACTTTCTCCACCCCTGTTCCCCCTTTTTGCATCTCTGTTGCTTCTTTCTGCAATTCTCTTGCCTCTTTTTCCACCCCTCATCCGTCTTTCTGCACCTCTGTTGCTTGTTTCCTCACTTCTCTTGCTTCTTTATGCACCTCTGTCCCTTCTTTGTGCAACCCTTGTGCCTCTTTCTGCACCCCTGTTCCTTCTTTCTGCACCCCTCTTGCCTCTTTCTGCACCTCTGTTCCTTCTTTCTGCAGTTCTTTTGTTTATTTTTGCAACTCTCTTGTTTCTTTCTGCATACCTCTTGCTTCTTTCTGCACCCCTCGTGCCTCTTTCACACCCCTCTTTCCTCTTTCTGCACCCCTCTTGCCTCTTTCTGCACCTCTGTTCCTTCTTTCTGCACTTCTTTTGTTTCTTTCTGCACCTCCCTTGTTTCTTTCTGTATCCCTCTTGCCCTTTTCTCCACCCCACTTCCACCTTTCTGCATCTCTGTTGCATCTTTATGCATTTCTCTTGCTTCTTTCTGCATCTCTCTTGCTTCTTTCTGTACCCCTTGTGACTCTTTCTGCACCCCTCATCCCTCTTTCTGCACCCCACTTCCCTCTTACTGCACCCCTTCTGCCTCTTTCTGCACCTCTGTTCCATCTTTCTGCACTTCTTTTGTTTCTTTCTGCAGATCTCTTGCTTCTTTCCGCACTCCACGTGCCTCTTTCTGCACCCCTCTTGCCTCTTTTTGCATCTCTGTTCCTTCTTTGTGGACTTCTTTTGTTTCCTTCTGCACATCTGTTGCTTCTTTCTGCACCCCACGTGCTTCTTTCTGCACCCCCTTCCCTCTTTTGCACCGCTGTTCCTTCTTTCTGCACTTCGTTTGTTTCTTTCTGCACATTTCTTGCTTTTTTCTGCACCCCACGTGCCTCTTTCTGCACCCCTCTTGCCTCTTTCTGCACCTCTGTTCCTTCTTTCTGCACTTCTTTTGTTTCTTTCTGTAACTCTCTTGTTTCTTTCTGCATACCTCTTGCTTCTTTCTGCACCCCTCGTGCCTCTTTCACACCCCTCTTCCCTCTTTCTGCACCCCTCTTGCCTATTTCTGCTTCTCTGTCCCTTCTTTCTGCAACCTTTGTTCCTCTTTCTGCACCCCTCTTCTCTCTTTCTGCACCCCTCTTGCCGCTTTATGCACTGCTGTTCCTTCTTTCTGCACTTCTTTTGTTTTTTTCTGCACATCTCTTGCTTCTTTCTGCACCCCACGTGCCTCTTTCTGCACCCTCTTCCCTCTTTTTACACCTCTGTTCCTTCTTTCTGCACTTATTTTGTTTCTTTCTGTACATCTCTTGCTTCTTTCTGCACCCCACGTGCCTCTTACTGCACTCCTCTTGCCTCTTTCTGCAGCTTTGTTCCTTCTTTCTGTAGTTTTGTTTCTTTCTGCACCTCTCTTGCTTCTTTCTGCACACCTCTTGCTTCTTTCTGTACCCCTCATGTCTCTTTCACACCCCTCTTTTTGTATGCCTCTTGCCTCTTTCTGCACCTGTTGCTTCTTTCTGCACTCCCCTTGCTTCTTTCTGCACTCCCTGTGCCTCTTTCACACCCCTCTTCCCTCTTCATGCACCCCTCTTGCCTCTTTCTGCACCTCTGGTCCTTCTTTCTGCACTTCTTTTCTTTGTTTCTGCACCACTTGCTTCTTTCTGTACCCCTTTGCTTCTTTCTGCACCCCTCTTGCCTCTTTCTGCACCTCTGTTCCTTCTTTCTGCACTTCTTTTGTTTCTTTCTGCAGCTCTCTTGCTTCTTTCTGCACCCCCTTGCCTCTTTCTCCACCACTCTTCCCTCTTTCTCCACCCCTGTTGCCTCTTTCTGCACCTCTGTTCCTTCTTTCTGCACTTCTCTTGTTTCTTTCTGCACCCTCGTGCCTCTTTCTTCACCCCTCTTCCCTCTTTTTGTACCCCTCTTGCCTCTCTGCACCTCTGTTGCTTCCTTCTGCACTACTCTTGCTTCTTTCTGCACCACTCGTGCTTCTTTCTACACCCCTCGTCCCTCTTTCTGCACCCCTCTTGCCTCTTTTTGCACCTCTCTTCCTTCTTTCTGCTCTTTTGTTTCTTTCTGCACCACTCTTGCTTCTTTTTGCACCCCTCTTGCCACTTTCTCCACCCTGTTCCTTGTTTTTGTATCTCTGTTGCTTCTTTCTGCACTTCTCTTGCCTTATTCTCCACCCCTCATCCCTCTTTCTGCACCTCTGTTGCTTCTTTCTGCACTTGTCTTGCTTCTTTTTGTACCTCTGTCCATTCTTTCTGCAACCCTTGTGCGTCTTTCTGCACCCCTTTTCCCTCTTTCTGCTCCCCTCTTGCCTTTTTCTGCACCTCTGTTCCCTTTTTCTGCACTTCTTGTGTTTCTTTCTGCAACTCTCTTGCTCCTTTCTGTATCTCTCTTGCCTCTTTCTCCACCTACTTCCCCCTTTCTGCATCTCTGTTGCTTCTTTCTGCACTTCTCTTGCTTCTTTCTGCACCTCTCTTGCTTCTTTCTGCACCCCTCGTACCTCTTTCTGCACCCCTCTTTCTCCACCCCTCTTCCCTCTTTTTTAATCTCTGTTGCTTCTTTCTGCACTTTGCTTGCCTCTTTCTCCACCCCTCATATGTCTTTCTGCACTTCTCTTGCTTCTTTCTCCACCTCTCTTGCTTCTTTCTGCACCCCTCGTGCCTCTTTCTGCACCCCTCTTCCCTCTTTCTGCACTACTCTTGCCTCTTTCTGCACCTCTGTTGCTGCTTTCTGCACTTCTTTTGTTTCTTTCTGCACCCCGCTTGCCTCTTTCTCCACCCCTCTTCCCCCTTTTTTCATCTCTATTGCTTCTTTCCGCACTTCGCTTGCCTCTTTCTCCACCCCTCATCTGTCTTTCTGCACCTCTGTTGCTTCTTTCTGCACTTCGCTTGCTTCTTTCTCCACCCCTCATCTGTCTTTCTGCACCTCTTGTGCCTCTTTCTGCACCCCTCTTGCCTCTTTCTGCACCTCTGTTCCTTCTTTCTGCACTTCTTTTGTTTCATTCTGCAGCTCTCGTTTCTTTCTGCACCCCCTTGCCTCTTTCTCCACCCCTTTTCCCTCTTTCTTCACCCTGTTGCCTCTTTCTGCACCTCTGTTCCTTCTTTCTGTACTTCTTTTGTTTCTTGCTACACATCTCTTGCTTCTTTCTGCGCCCCTCGGGCCCCTTTCTGCAGTCCTCTTCCCTCTTTTTTCACCCTTCTTACCTCCTTCTGCACCTGTGTTGCTTCTTTCTGCACTACTCTTGCTTCTTTCTGCACCTCTCTTGCTTCTTTCTGCACCACTTGTGCTTCTTTCTGCACCCCTCTTCCCTCTTTCTGCACCCCTCATCCCTCTTTCTGCACCTCTGTTGCTTCTTTCTGCACTTCTCTTGCTTCTTTCTGCTTCTCTGTCCCTTCTTTCTGCAACCTTTGTGCCTCTTTCTGCACCCCTCTTCCCTCTTTCTGTACCCTTCTTGCCTCTTTCTGCACCTCCGTTGCTTCTTTCTGCACTTCTTTTGCTTCTTTCTGCACATTTCTTGCTTCTTTCTGTACCCCACGTGCCTCTTTCTGCACCCCTCTTGCCTCTTTCTGCACCTCTGTTCCTTCTTTCTGCACTTCTTTTGTTTCTTTCGGCAACTCTCTTGCTTCTTTCTGCATGCCTCTAGGTTCTTTCTGTACCCCTCATGTCTCTTTCACACCCTCTTCCCTCTTTCTGCACCCTTCTTGCCTCTTTTTGTACCGCTCTTCCTTCTTTCTGCTCTTCTTTTGTTTCTTTTTGCACCCCTCTTGCCACTTTCTCCACCCCTGTTCCCTGTTTTTCTATCTCTGTTGCTTCTTTCTGCACTTCTCTTGCCATATTCTCCACCCCTCGTCCCTCTTTCGGCACCTCTGTTGCTTCTTTCTGCACTTGTTGTGCTTCTTTTTGTACCTCTGTCCCTTCTTTCTGCAACCCTTGTGCATCTTTCTGCACCCCTTTTCCCTCTTTCTGCTCCCCTCTTGCCATTTTCTGCACTTTTTTTGTTTCTTTCTGCAACTCTCTTGCTTCTTTCTGTATCCCTTTTGTCTCTTTCTCCACCTACTTCCCCCTTTTTTCATCTCTGTTGCTTCTTTCTGCAGTTCGCTTGCCTCTTTCTCCACCCCTCATATGTCTTTCTGCACCTCTGTTGCTTCGTTATGCACTTCTTTTGCTTCTTTCTGCACCTCTCTTGCTTCTTTCTGTACCCCTCGTGCCTCTTTCTGCCCCCTCTTCCCTCTTTCTGCACTACTCTTGCCTCTTTCTGCACCTCTGTTGCTTCTTTCTGCACTTCTTTTGTTTCTTTCTGCAGATCTCTTGCCTCTTTCCGCACTCCACGTGCCTATTTCTGCACCCCTCTTGCCTCTTTTTGCATCTCTGTTCCTTCTTTGTGGACTTCTTTTGTTTCCTTCTGCGCATCTGTTGCTTCTTTCTGCACCCCACGTGCTTCTTTCTGCACCCCCTTCCCTCTATTGCACCGCTGTTCCTTCTTTCTGCACTTCTCTTGCCTCTTTTTCCACCCCTCATCCCTCTTTCTGCACCTCTGTTGCTTGTTTCTGCACTTCTCTTGCTTCTTTATGCACCTCTGTCCCTTCTTTGTGCAACCCTTGTGCCTCTTTCTGCACCCCTGTTCCTTCTTTCTGCACCCCTCTTGCCTCTTTCTGCACCTCTGTTCCTTCTTTCTGCAGTTCTTTTGTTTATTTCTGCAACTCTCTTGTTTCTTTCTGCATACCTCTTGCTTCTTTCTGCACCCCTCGTGCCTCTTTCACACCCCTCTTCCCTCTTTCTGTACCCCTCTTGCCTCTTTCTGCACCTCTGTTCCTTCTTTCTGCACTTCTTTGGTTTCTTTCTGCACCTCTCTTGCTTCTTTCTGCACCCCGCTTGCCTCTTTCTCCACCCCTCTTCCCCCTTTTTTCATCTCTGTTGCTTCTTTCCGCACTTCGCTTGCCTCTTTCTCCACCCATCATCTGTCTTTCTCTACCTCTGTTGATTCTTTCTGCACTTCGCTTGCTTCTTTCTCCAGCCCTCTTCCCTCTTTCTGCACCCTCTTGCCTCTTTCTGCACCTCTCTTCCTTCTTTGTGTACTTCTTTTGTTTCTTTCTGCATGTGTCTTGCTTCTTTCTGCACCCCTCGTGCTTCTTTTTGCACCCCTCTTCCCTCTTTCTGCACCCCTCTTGCCTCTTTCTGCACCTCTTGCTTCTTTCTGCACCCCTCTTGCCACTTTCTCCACCCCTGTTCCCCCTTTTTGCATCTCTGTTGCTTCTTTCTGCACTTCTCTTGCCTCTTTTTCCACCCCTCATCCCTCTTTCTGCACCTCTGTTGCTTGTTTCTGCACTTCTCTTGCTTCTTTATGCACCTCTGTTCCATCTTTCTGCACTTCTTTTGTTTCTTTCTGCAGATCTCTTGCTTCTTTCCGCACTCCACGTGCCTCTTTCTGCACCCCTCTTGCCTCTTTTTGCATCTCTGTTCCTTCTTTGTGGACTTCTTTTGTTTCCTTCTGCACATCTGTTGCTTCTTTCTGCACCCCACGTGCTTCTTTCTGCACCCCCTTCCCTCTATTGCACCGCTGTTCCTTCTTTCTGCACTTCTCTTGCCTCTTTTTCCACCCCTCATCCCTCTTTCTGCACCTCTGTTGCTTGTTTCTGCACTTCTCTTGCTTCTTTATGCACCTCTGTCCCTTCTTTGTGCAACCCTTGTGCCTCTTTCTGCACCCCTGTTCCTTCTTTCTGCACCCTCTTGCCTCTTTCTGCACCTCTGTTCCTTCTTTCTGCAGTTCTTTTGTTTATTTCTGCAACTCTCTTGTTTCTTTCTGCATACCTCTTGCTTCTTTCTGCACCCCTCGTGCCTCTTTCACACCCCTCTTCCCTCTTTCTGTACCCCTCTTGCCTCTTTCTGCACCTCTGTTCCTTCTTTCTGCACTTCTTTTGTTTCTTTCTGCTCCTCCATTGTTTCTTTCTGTATCCCTCTTGCCCTTTTCTCCACCCCACTTCCACCTTTCTGCATCTCTGTTGCATCTTTATGCATTTCTCTTGCTTCTTTCTGCATCTCTCTTGCTTCTTTCTGTACCCCTTGTGACTCTTTCTGCACCCCTCATCCCTCTTTCTGCACCCCACTTCCCTCTTACTGCACCCCTTCTGCCTCTTTCTGCACCTCTGTTCCATCTTTCTGCACTTCTTTTGTTTCTTTCTGCAGATCTCTTGCTTCTTTCCGCACTCCACGTGCCTCTTTCTGCACCCCTCTTGCCTCTTTTTGCATCTCTGTTCCTTCTTTGTGGACTTCTGTTGTTTCCTTCTGCACATCTGTTGCTTCTTTCTGCACCCCACGTGCTTCTTTCTGCACCCCCTTCCCTCTATTGCACCGCTGTTCCTTCTTTCTGCACTTCTTTGGTTTCTTTCTGCACATTTCTTGCTTTTTTCTGCACCCCACGTGCCTCTTTCTGCACCCCTCTTGCCTCTTTCTGCACCTCTGTTCCTTCTTTCTGCACTTCTTTTGTTTCTTTCTGTAACTCTCTTGTTTCTTTCTGCATACCTCTTGCTTCTTTCTGCACCCCTCGTGCCTCTTTCACACCCCTCTTCCCTCTTTCTGCACCCCTCTTGCCTATTTCTGCTTCTCTGCCCCTTCTTTCTGCAACCTTTGTTCCTCTTTCTGCACCCCTCTTCTCTCTTTCTGCACCCCTCTTGCCTCTTTATGCACTTCTGTTCCTTCTTTCTGCACTTCTTTTGTTTCTTTCTGCACAACTCTTGCTTCTTTCTGCACCCCACGTGCCTCTTTCTGCACCCTCTTCCCTCTTTCTGCACCCCACATGCCTCTTTCTGCACCCTCTTCCCTCTTTTTACACCTCTGTTCCTTCTTTCTGCACTTATTTTGTTTCTTTCTGTACATCTCTTGCTTCTTTCTGCACCCCACGTGCCTCTTACTGCACTCCTCTTGCCTCTTTCTGCAGCTTTGTTCCTTCTTTCTGTAGTTTTGTTTCTTTCTGCACCTCTCTTGCTTCTTTCTGCACACCTCTTGCTTCTTTCTGTACCCCTCGTGTCTCTTTCACACCCCTCTTCCCTCTTTTTGTATGCCTCTTGCCTCTTTCTGCACCTGTTGCTTCTTTCTGCACTCCCCTTGCTTCTTTCTGCACTCCTTGTGCCTCTTTCACACCCCTCTTCCCTCTTCATGCACCCCTCTTGCCTCTTTCTGCACCTCTGTTCCTTCTTTCTGCACTTCTTTTCTTTCTTTCTGCACCTCTCGCTTCTTTCTGCACCCCTTTTGCCTCTTTCTGCACCCCTCTTGCCTCTTTCTGCACCACTGTTCCTTCTTTCTGCACTTCTTTTGTTTCTTTCTGCAGCTCTCTTGCTTCTTTCTACACCCCCTTGCCTCTTTCTCCACCACTCTTCCCTCTTTCTCCACCCCTGTTGCCTCTTTCTGCACCTCTGTTCCTTCTTTCTGCATTTCTCTTGTTTCTTGCTGTACATCTCTTGTTTCTTTCTGCACCCTCGTGCCTCTTTCTTCACCCCTCTTCCCTCTTTTTGTACCCCTCTTGCCTCTCTGCACCTCTGTTGCTTCCTTCTGCACTACTCTTGCTTCTTTCTGCACCTCACGTGCTTCTTTCTGCACCACTCGTGCTTCTTTCTACACCCCTCATCCCTCTTTCTGCACCCCTCTTGCCTCTTTTTGTACCTCTCTTCCTTCTTTCTGCTCTTTTGTTTCTTTCTGCACCACTCTTGCTTCTTTTTGCACCCCTCTTGCCACTTTCTCCACCCCTGTTCCCTGTTTTTGTATCTCTGTTGCTTCTTTCTGCACTTCTCTTGCCTTATTCTCCACCCCTCATCCCTCTTTCTGCACCTCTGTTGCTTCTTTCTGCACTTGTCTTGCTTCTTTTTGTACCTCTGTCCATTCTTTCTGCAACCCTTGTGCGTCTTTCTGCACCCTTTTTCCCTCTTTCTGCTCCCCTCTTGCCTTTTTCTGCACCTCTGTTCCTTTTTTCTGCACTTCTTGTGTTTCTTTCTGCAACTCTCTTGCTCCTTTCTGTATCCCTCTCGCCTCTTTCTCCACCTACTTCCCCCTTTCTGCATCTCTGTTGCTTCTTTCTGCACTTCTCTTGCTTCTTTCTGCACCTCTCTTGCTTCTTTCTGCACCCCTCGTACCTCTTTCTGCACCCCTCGTACCTCTTTCTGCACCCCTCTTTCTCCACCCCTCTTCCCTCTTTTTTAATCTCTGTTGCTTCTTTCTGCACTTCGCTTGCCTCTTTCTCCACCCATCATATGTCTTTCTGCACTTCTCTTGCTTCTTTCTCCACCTCTCTTGCTTCTTTCTGCACCCCTCGTGCCTCTTTCTGAACCCCTCTTCCCTCTTTCTGCACTACTCTTGCCTCTTTCTGCACCCCTGTTGCTGCTTTCTGCACTTCTTTTGTTTCTTTCTGCACCCCGCTTGCCTCTTTCTCCACCCCTCTTCCCCCTTTTTTCATCTCTATTGCTTCTTTCCGCACTTCGCTTGCCTCTTTCTCCACCCCTCATCTGTCTTTCTGCACCTCTGGTGCTTCTTTCTGCACTTCGCTTGCTTCTTTCTCCACCCCTCATCTGTCTTTCTGCACCTCTTGTGCCTCTTTCTGCACCCCTCTTGCCTCTTTCTGCACCTCTGTTCCTTCTTTCTGTACTTCTTTTGTTTCTTGCTACACATCTCTTGCTTCTTTCTGCGCCCCTCGGGCCCCTTTCTGCAGTCCTCTTCCCTCTTTTTTCACCCTTCTTACCTCCTTCTGCACCTGTGTTGCTTCTTTCTGCACTACTCTTGCTTCTTTCTGCACCTCTCTTGCTTCTTTCTGCACCACTTGTGCTTCTTTCTGCACCCCTCTTCCCTCTTTCTGCACCCCTCATCCCTCTTTCTGCACCTCTGTTGCTTCTTTCTGCACTTCTCTTGCTTCTTTCTGCTTCTCTGTCCCTTCTTTCTGCAACCTTTGTGCCTCTTTCTGCACCCCTCTTCCCTCTTTCTGTACCCTTCTTGCCTCTTTCTGCACCCCTCTTGCCTCTTTCTGCACCTCTGTTCCTTCTTTCTGCACTTCTTTTGTTTCTTTCGGCAACTCTCTTGCTTCTTTCTGCATGCCTCTAGGTTCTTTCTGTACCCCTCGTGTCTCTTTCACACCCTCTTCCCTCTTTCTGCACCCTTCTTGCCTCTTTTTGTACCGCTCTTCCTTCTTTCTGCTCTTCTTTTGTTTCTTTTTGCACCCCTCTTGCCACTTTCTCCACCCCTGTTCCCTGTTTTTGTATCTCTGTTGCTTCTTTCTGCACTTATCTTGCCATATTCTCCACCCCTCATCCCTCTTTCGGCACCTCTGTTGCTTCTTTCTGCACTTGTTTTGCTTCTTTTTGTACCTCTGTCCCTTCTTTCTGCAACCCTTGTGCATCTTTCTGCACCCCTTTTCCCTCTTTCTGCTCCCCTCTTGCCATTTTCTGCACCTCTGTTCCTTTTTTCTGCACTTCTTTTGTTTCTTTCTGCAACTCTCTTGCTTCTTTCTGTATCCCTTTTGTCTCTTTCTTCACCTACTTCCCCCTTTTTTCATCTCTGTTGCTTCTTTCTGCACTTCGCTTTCCTCTTTCTCCACCCCTCATATGTCTTTCTGCACCTCTGTTGCTTCGTTATGCACTTCTTTTGCTTCTTTCTGCACTTCTATTGCTTCTTTCTGCACCCTCGTGCCTCTTTCTGCCCCCTCTTCCCTCTTTCTGCACTACTCTTGCCTCTTTCTGCACCTCTGTTGCTTCTTTCTGCACTTCTTTTGTTTCTTTCTGCACCTCTCTTGCTTCTTTCTACACCCCGCTTGCCTCTTTCTCCACCCCTCTTCCCCCTTTTTTCATCTCTGTTGCTTCTTTCCGCACTTCACTTGCCTCTTTCTCCACCCATCATCTGTCTTTCTCTACCTCTGTTGATTCTTTCTGCACTTCGCTTGCTTCTTTCTCCAGCCCTCTTCCCTCTTTCTGCACCCTCTTGCCTCTTTCTGCACCTCTCTTCCTTCTTTGTGTACTTCTTTTGTTTCTTTCTGCATGTGTCTTGCTTCTTTCTGCACCCCTCGTGCCTCTTTCTGCACCCCTATTCCCTCTTTTTGCACCCCTCTTGCCTCTTTCTGCACCTCTGTTCCTTCTTTCTGCACTTCTTTTGTTTCTTTCTGCAGCTCACTTGCTTCTTTCTGCACCCCCTTGCCTCTTTCTCAACCCCTCTTTCCTCACCCCTGTTGCCTCTATCTGTACCTCTGTTCCTTCTTTCTGCACTTCTTTTGTTTCTTGCTGCATATCTCTTGCTTCTTTCTGCACCCCTCGTGCCTCTTTCTGCACTCCTCTTCCCTCTTTTTGCACCTCTCTTGCCTCCTTCTGCACCTCTGTTGCTTCTTTCTGCACTACTCTTGCTTCTTTCTGCGCCTCTCTTGCTTCTTTCTGCACCACTCATGCTTCATTCTGCACCCCTCTTCCCTCTCTCTGCACTCCTCATTCCTCTTTCTGCACCTCTGTTCCTTTCTGCACCCCTCTTGCCCCTTTCTGCACTTTTGTTCCTTCTTTCTGCACTTCTTTTCTTTCTTTCTGCACATCTCTTGCTTCTTTCTGCACCCCACGTGCCTCTTTCTGCACCCTCTTCCCTCTTTTTACACCTCTGTTCCTTCTTTCTGCACTTATTTTGTTTCTTTCTGTACATCTCTTGCTTCTTTCTGCACCCCACGTGCCTCTTACTACACTCCTCTTGCCTCTTTCTGCACCTTTGTTCCTTCTTTCTGTAGTTTTGTTTCTTTCTGCACCTCTCTTGCTTCTTTCTGCACACCTCTTGCTTCTTTCTGTACCCCTCATGTCTCTTTCACAACCCTCTTCTCTCTTTTTGTACCCCTCTTGCCTCTTTCTGCCCCTCTGTTCCTTCTCTCTGCACTTCTTTTCTTTCTTTCTGCACCTCTCGTTTCTTACTGCCCCCCTTTTGCCTCTTTCTGCACCCCTCTTGCCTCTTTCTGCACCTCTGTTCCTTCTTTCTGCACTTCTTTTGCTTCTTTCTGCAGCTCTCTTGCTTCTTTCTGCACCCCCTTGCCTCTTTCTCCACCACTCTTCCCTCTTTCTGCACCCCTGTTGCCTCTTTCTGCACCTCTGTTCCTTCTTTCTGCACTTCTCTTGTTTCTTGCTGTACATCTCTTGTTTCTTTCTGCACCCTCGTGCCTCTTTCTGCACCCCTCTTCCCTCTTTATGTACCGCTCTTGCCTCTCTGCACCTCTGTTGCTTCCTTCTGCACTACTCTTGCTTCTTTCTGCACCTCACTTGCTTCTTTCTGCACCACTCGGGCTTCTTTCTACACCCCTCGTCCCTCTTTCTGCACCCCTCTTGCCTCTTTTTGCACCTCTCTTCCTTCTTTCTGCTCTTCTTTTGTTTCTTTCTGCACCACTCTTGCTTCTTTTTGCACCCCTCTTTCCACTTTCTCCACCCCTGTTCCCTGTTTTTGTATCTCTGTTGCTTCTTTCTGCACTTCTCTTGCCATATTCTCCACCCCTCATCCCTCTTTCTGCACCTCTGTTGCTTCTTTCTGCACTTGTCTTGCTTCTTTTTGTACCTCTGTCCCTTCTTTCTGCAACCCTTGTGCTTATTTCTGCACCCCTTTTCCCTCTTTCTGCTCCCCTCTTGCCTTTTTCTGCACCTCTGTTCCTTTTTTCCTGCACTTCTTGTGTTTCTTTCTGCAACTCTCTTGCTCCTTTCTGTATCCCTCTCGCCTCTTTCTCCACCTACTTCCCCCTTTCTGCATCGCTGTTGCTTCATTCTGCACTTCGCTTGCCTCTTTCTGCACCTCTCTTGCTTCTTTCTGCACCCCTCGTGCCTCTTTCTGCACCCCTCATCCCTCTTTCTGCACTACTCTTGCCTCTTTCTGCACCTCTGTTGCTTCTTTCTGCACTTCTTTTGTTTCTTTCTGCACCTCTCTTGCTTCTTTCTGCACCCCGCTTGCCTCTTTCTCCACCCCTCTTCCCCCTTTTTTCATCTCTGTTGCTTCTTTCCGCACTTCGCTTGCCTCTTTCTCCACCCCTCATCTGTCTTTCTGCACCTCTGTTGCTTCGTTATGCACTACTCTTGCTTCTTTCTGCACCTCTCTTGCTTCTTTCTGCGCCTCTCTTGCTTCTTTCTGCGCCTCTCTTGCTTCTTTCTGCGCCTCTCTTGCTTCTTTCTGCACCACTCATGCTTCTTTCTGCACCCCTCTTCCCTCTCTCTGCACCCCTCATCCCTCTTTCTGCACCTCTGTTCCTTTCTGCACCCCTCTTGCCTCTTTCTGCACTTTTGTTCCTTCTTTCTGCACTTCTTTTCTTTCTTTCTGCACATCTCTTGCTTCTTTCTGCACCCCACGTGCCTCTTTCTGCACCCTCTTCCCTCTTTTTACACCTCTGTTCCTTCTTTCTGCACTTATTTTGTTTCTTTCTGTACATCTCTTGCTTCTTTCTGCACCCCACGTGCCTCTTACTGCACTCCTCTTGCCTCTTTCTGCACCTTTGTTCCTTCTTTCTGTAGTTTTGTTTCTTTCTGCACCTCTCTTGCTTCTTTCTGTACCCCTCATTTCTCTTTCACACCCCTCTTCCCTCTTTTTGTACCCCTCTTGCCTCTTTCTGCACCTGTTGCTTCTTTCTGCACTCCTTGTGCCTCTTTCACACCCCTCTTCCCTCTTCATGCACCCCTCTTGCCTCTTTCTGCACCTCTGTTCCTTCTTTCTGCACTTCTTTTCTTTCTTTCCGCACCTCTCGCTTCTTTCTACACCCCTTTTGCCTCTTTCTTCACCCCTCTTGCCTCTTTCTGCACCTCTGTTCCTTCTTTCTGCACTTCTTTTGTTTCTTTCTGCAGCTCTCTTGCTTCTTTCTGCACCCCTTGCCTCTTTCTCCACCACTCTTCCCTCTTTCTTCACCCCTGTTGCCTCTTTCTGCACCTCTGTTCCTTCTTTCTGCACTTCTCTTGTTTCTTGCTGTGCATCTCTTGTTTCTTTCTGCACCCTCGTGCCTCTTTCTGCACCCCTCTTCCCTCTTTTTGTACCCCTCTTGCCTCTCTGCACCTCTGTTGCTTCCTTCTGCACTACTCTTGCTTCTTTCTGCACCTCACTTGCTTCTTTCTGCACCACTCGTGCTTCTTTCTACACCCCTCGTCCCTCTTTCTGCACCCCTCTTGCCTCTTTTTGCACCTCTCTTCCTTCTTTCTGCTCTTCTTTTGTTTCTTTCTGCACCACTCTTGCTTCTTTTTGCACCCCTCTTGCCACTTTCTCCACCCCTGTTCCCTGTTTTTGTATCTCTGTTGCTTCTTTCTGCACTTCTCTTGCCATATTCTCCACCCCTCATCCCCCTTTCTGCACGTCTGTTGCTTCTTTCTGCACTTGTCTTGCTTCTTTTTGTACCTCTGTCCCTTCTTTCTGCAACCCTTGTGCGTCTTTCTGCACCCCTTTTCCCTCTTTCTGCTCCCCTCTTGCCTTTTTCTGCACCTCTGTTCCTTTTTTCCTGCACTTCTTGTGTTTCTTTCTGCAACTCTCTTGCTCCTTTCTGTATCCCTCTCGCCTCTTTCTCCACCTACTTCCCCCTTTCTGCATCTCGGTTGCTTCTTTCTGCACTTCTCTTGCTTCTTTCTGCACCTCTCTTGCTTCTTTCTGCACCCCTCGTACCTCTTTCTGCACCCCTCTTTCTCCACCCCTCTTTTTTAATCTCTGTTGCTTCTTTCTGCACTTTGCTTGCCTCTTTCTCCACCCCTCATATGTCTTTCTGCACTTCTCTTGCTTCTTTCTGCACATCTCTTGCTTCTTTCTGCACCCCTCGTGCCTCTTTCTGCACCCCTCTTCCCTCTTTTTGCACTACTCTTGCCTCTTTCTGCACCTCTGTTGCTTCTTTCTGCACTTCTTTTGTTTCTTTCTGCACCTCTCTTGCTTCTTTCCTCACCCCGCTTGCCTCTTTCTCCACCCCTCTTCCCCCTTTTTTCATCTCTGTTGCTTCTTTCCGCACTTCGCTTGCCTCTTTCTCCACCCCTCATCTGTCTTTCTGCACCTCTGTTGCTTCTTTCTGCACTCCGCTTGCTTCTTTCTCCACCCCTCATCTGTCTTTCTGCACCTCTCTTGCCTCTTTTTGCACCCCTCTTTCTTCTTTCTGCACCCCCTTGCCTCTTTCGCCGCACATTTTCCCTCTTTCTTCACCCTGTTGCCTCTTTCTGCACCTCTGTTCCTTCTTTCAGTACTTCTTTTATTTCTTGCTACACATCTCTTGCTTCTTTCTGCGCCCCTCGTGCCTCTTTCTGCAGTCCTCTTCCGTCTTTTTCCACCCTTCTTACCTCCTTCTGCACCTCTGTTGCTTCTTTCTGCACTACTCTTGCTTCTTTCTGCACCTCTCTTGCTTCTTTCTGCACCTCTCTTGCTTCTTTCTGCACCTCTCTTGCTTCTTTCTGCACTTCTCTTGCTTCTTTCTGCTTCTCTGTCCCTTCTTTCTGCAACCTTTGTGCCTCTTTCTGCACCCCTCTTCCCTCTTTCTGTACCCTTCTTGCCTCTTTCTGCACCTCTGTTCCTTCTTTCTGCACTTCTTTTGTTTCTTTCTGCACATCTCTTGCTTCTTTCTGCACCCCACGTGCCTCTTTCTGCACCCCTCTTGCCTCTTTTTGCATCTATGTTCCTTCTTTCTGCACTTCTTTTGTTTCCTTCTGCACATCTGTTGCTTCTTTCTGCACCCCATGTGCCTCTTTCTGCACCCCCTTCCCTCTTTTTGCACCTCTGTTCCTTATTTCTGCACTTCTTTTGTTTCTTTATGCACATTTCTTGCTTCTTTCTGCACCCCACGTGCCTCTTTCTGCACCCCTCTTGCCTCTTTCTGTACCTCTGTTCCTTCTTTCTACACTTCTTTTGCTTCTTTCTGCAACTCTCTTGCTTCTTTCTGCACGCCTCTAGGTTCTTTCTGTACCCCTTGTGTCTCTTCCACACCCCTCTTCCCTCTTTCTGCACCCCTCTTGCCTCTTTCTGCACCTCTGTTCCTTCTTTCTGTACTTATCTTGTTTCTTTCTGCACATCTCTTGCTTCTTTCTGCACCCCACGTGCCTCTTTCTGCGCCCCTCTTCCCTCTTTTTGTACCCCTCTTGCCTCTTTCTGCACCTGTTGCTTCTTTCTGCACTCCTCTTGCTTCTTTATGCACTCTTTGTGCCTCTTTCATACCCCTCTTCCCTCTTCGTGCACCCCTCTTGCTTCTTTCTGCACCTCTGTTCCTTCTTTCTGCACTTCTCTTGTTTCTTTCTGTACCTCTCGCTTCTTTCTGCACCCCTTTTGCCTCTTACTGTACCCCTCTTGCCTCTTTCTGCACCTCTGTTCCTTCTTTCTGCACTTCTTTTGTTTCTTTCTGCAGCTCACTTCCTTCTTTCTGCACCCCCTTGCCTCTTTCTCCACCCCTCTTCCCTCTTTCTTCACCCCTGTTGCCTCTATCTGCACCTCTGTTCCTTCTTTCTTCACTTCTTTTGTTTCTTGCTGCACATCTCTTGCTTCTTTCTGCACCCCTCGTGCCTCTTTCTGCACTCCTCCTCCCTCTTTTTGCACCCCTCTTGCCTCCTTCTGCACCTTGTTGCTTCTTTCTGCACTACTCTTGTTTCTTTCTGCACCTTTCTTGCTTCTTTCTGTGCCTCTCTTGCTTCTTTCTGCACCACTCGTGGTTCTTTCTGCACCCCTCTTCCTCTCTCTGCACCCCTCATCCCTCTTTCTGCACCTCTGTTCCTTCTTTCTGCACTTCTCTTGCTTCTTTCTGCTTCTCTGTCCCTTCTTTCTGTAACCTTTGTTCCTCTTTCTGCACCCCTCTTCTCTCTTTCTGCACCCCTCTTGCCTCTTTCTGCACTGCTGTTCCTTCTTTCTGCACTTCTTTTGTTTCTTTCTGCACATCTCTTGCTTCTTTCTGCACCCCAAGTGCCTCTTTCTGCACACCTCTTCCCTCTTTTTGCACCGCTGTTCCTTCTTTCTGCACTTATTTTGTTTCTTTCTGCACATCTCTTGCTTCTTTCTGCATCCCACGTGTCTCTTACTGCACCCCAAGTGCCTCTTTTTGCATCTCTGTTCCTTCTTTCTGCACTTCTTTTGTTTCCTTCTGCACATCTGTTGCTTCTTTCTGCACCCCATATGCCTCTTTCTGCACCCCTTCCCTCTTTTTGCACCGCTGTTCCTTCTTTCTGCACTTCTTTTGTTTCTTTCTGCACATTTCTTGCTTCTTTCTGCACCCCACGTGCCTCTTTCTGCACCCCTCTTGCCTCTTTCTGCACCTCTGTTCCTTCTTTCTGCACTTCTTTTGTTTCTTTCTGCAACTCTCTTGCTTCTTTCTGCACGCCTCTAGGTTCTCTCTGTACCCCTCGTGTCTCTTTCACACCACTCTTTCCTCTTTCTGCACCCCTCTTGCCTCTTTCTGCACCTCTGTTCCTTCTTTCTGTACTTCTTTTGTTTCTTTCTGCACATCTCTTGCTTCTTTCTGCACCCCACGTGCCTCTTTCTGCGCCCCTCTTCCCTCTTTTTGTACCCCTCTTCCCTTTTTCTGCACCTGTTGCTTCTTTTTGCACTCCTCTTGCTTCTTTATGCACTCTTTGTGCCTCTTTCACACCCCTCTTCCCTCTTTGTGCACCCCTCTTGCCTCTTTCTGCACCTCTGTTCCTTCTTTCTGCACTTGTTTTGTTTCTTTCTGTACCTCTCACTTCTTTCTGCACCCCTTTTGCCTCTTTCTGCACCCCTCTTGCCTCTTTTTGCACCTCTGTTCCTTCTTTCTGCACTTCTTTTGTTTCTTTCTGCATCTCACTTGCTTCTTTCTGCAACCCTTGCCTCTTTCTCAACCCCTCTTCCCTCTTTCTTCACCCCTGTTGCCTCTATCTGCACCTCTGTTCCTTCTTTCTGTACTTCTTTTGTTTCTTGCTGCACATCTCTTGCTTCTTTCTGCACGCCTCGTGCCTCTTTTGCACTCCTCTTCCCTCTTTTTGCACCCCTCTTGCCTCCTTCTGCACCTCTGTTGGTTCTTTCTGCACTAATCTTGCTTCTTTCTGCACCTCTCTTGCTTCTTTCTGCACCACTCATGCTTCTTTCTGCACCCCTCTTCCCTCTCTCTGCACCCCTCATCCCTCTTTCTGCACCTCTGTTCCTTCTTTCTGCACCCCTCTTGCCTCTTTTTGCACCTCTGTTCCTTCTTTCTGCACTTATTTTGTTTCTTTCTGCACATCTCTTGCTTCTTTCTGCATCCCACGTGTCTCTTACTGCACCCCAAGTGCCTCTTTTTGCATCTCTGTTCCTTCTTTCTGCACTTCTTTTGTTTCCTTCTGCACATCTGTTGCTTCTTTCTGCACCCCATATGCCTCTTTCTGCACCCCTTCCCTCTTTTTGCACCGCTGTTCCTTCTTTCTGCACTTCTTTTGTTTCTTTCTGCACATTTCTTGCTTCTTTCTGCACCCCACGTGCCTCTTTCTGCACCCCTCTTGCCTCTTTCTGCACCTCTGTTCCTTCTTTCTGCACTTCTTTTGTTTCTTTCTGCAACTCTCTTGCTTCTTTCTGCACGCCTCTAGGTTCTCTCTGTACCCCTCGTGTCTCTTTCACACCACTCTTTCCTCTTTCTGCACCCCTCTTGCCTCTTTCTGCACCTCCGTTCCTTCTTTCTGTACTTCTTTTGTTTCTTTCTGCACATCTCTTGCTTCTTTCTGCACCCCACGTGCCTCTTTCTGCGCCCCTCTTCCCTCTTTTTGTACCCCTCTTCCCTTTTTCTGCACCTGTTGCTTCTTTTTGCACTCCTCTTGCTTCTTTATGCACTCTTTGTGCCTCTTTCACACCCCTCTTCCCTCTTTGTGCACCCCTCTTGCCTCTTTCTGCACCTCTGTTCCTTCTTTCTGCACTTGTTTTGTTTCTTTCTGTACCTCTCACTTCTTTCTGCACCCCTTTGCCTCTTTCTGCACCCCTCTTGCCTCTTTTTGCACCTCTGTTCCTTCTTTCTGCACTTCTTTTGTTTCTTTCTGCATCTCACTTGCTTCTTTCTGCAACCCTTGCCTCTTTCTCAACCCCTCTTCCCTCTTTCTTCACCCCTGTTGCCTCTATCTGCACCTCTGTTCCTTCTTTCTGTACTTCTTTTGTTTCTTGCTGCACATCTCTTGCTTCTTTCTGCACGCCTCGTGCCTCTTTTGCACTCCTCTTCCCTCTTTTTGCACCCCTCTTGCCTCCTTCTGCACCTCTGTTGGTTCTTTCTGCACTAATCTTGCTTCTTTCTGCACCTCTCTTGCTTCTTTCTGCACCACTCTTGCTTCTTTCTGCACCACTCATGCTTCTTTCTGCACCCCTCTTCCCTCTCTCTGCACCCCTCATCCCTCTTTCTGCACCTCTGTTCCTTCTTTCTGCACCCCTCTTGCCTCTTTCTGCACTTCTGTTCCTTCTTTCTGCACTTCTTTTGTTTCTTACTGCACATCTCTTGCTTCTTTCTGTACCCCAAGTGCCTCTTTCTGCACCCCTCTGCCCTCTTTTTGCACCTCTGTTCCTTCTTTCTGCACTTATTTTGTTTCTTTCCGCACATCTCTTGCTTCTTTCTGCACCCCACGTGCCTCTTACTGCACTCCTCTTGCCTCTTTCTGCAGCTTTGTTCCTTCTTTCTGTAGTTTTGTTTCTTTCTGCACCTCTCTTGCTTCTTTCTGCACACCTCTTGCTTCTTTCTGTACCCCTCATGTCTCTTTCACACCCCTCTTCCCTCTTTTTGTACCCCTCTTGCCTCTTTCTGCACCTGTTGCTTCTTTCTGCACTCCCTTTCTTCTTTCTGCACTTCTCGTGCCTCTTTCACACCCCTCTTCCCTCTTCGTGCATCCCTCTTGACTCTTTCTGCACCTCTGTTCCTTCTTTCTGCACTTCTTTTGTTTTCTTTCTGCACCTCTCGCTTCTTTCTGCACCCCTTTGCCTCTTTCTGCACCCCTCTTGCCTCTTTCTGCATCTCTGTTCCTTCTTTCTGCACTTTTTTTGTTTCTTTCTGCAGCTATCTTGCTTCTTTCTGCACCACTTGTGCTTCTTACTGCACCCCTCTTCCCTCTTTCTCCACCCCACTTCCCCCTTTCTGCATCTCTGTTGCTTCTTTATGCACTTCTCTTGCTTCTTTCTGCACCTCTCTTGCCTCTTTCTGCACCTCTCTTGCCTCTTTCTGCACCTCTGTTCCTTCTTTCTGCACTTCTTTTGTTTCTTTCTGCAGCTCTCTTGTGTCGGGGTCTGTCCGGGACTATGTGGGGAACACAGTCAGGGACTTGGGCAAGGACTGGGAACAGGGTAGAAAACAAAGACAGAGAGGAGTACAGCGCTGCCCAGGAGCACACAGGAAGTCAGAGGAGAAAAGGGATCCAAAGGGGAAGCCTGTAGAGGTGAACAAGAAGGGTGAGACTCGGAAAGGAAGGGCACTCATGAGGCGGCTCAGCATTCAGAATCACTTAAACCCAGGACGGATGTGCAATACACTTAAACATGAAACAACGTTAACAATAAAGGGGATGTGGGGTAAAGCACTCAGGAGCTCCACACGGTAAGACTGAAGCTCAGTAAGTTCATCACCCACAATTGCTGTTACAGATACTGACTGGAAATACCCACATATAGGATATGTATACAAAGGCATGGTCTGTGGAGCTTATACCTATGGTGATGTTATAACAGTAACTCAAAGACAATACTCACAGTGAACAAGAAACACCACCTAGGTAGTCAGCCGTGCCCACGGATCCTGGCGATCAAACAGGAACACGCAAGGCAGTAACAGCAAAGGGGTAGAACTAAACACAAGCACAATAGACAAGGAGCTAGCAAAGAGGAGTGCTTAACAGGAAAGGAAGGAAATCACAGGGCACACTTGGCAGGAAGCAGGTAACAAACATACAAGGTAACAGAAGCGAGACAGCAGAATAGAAAGATAGCAAACTAGAACTGGAACCAAGGAAATGAGATGAAAGGCAGGGACTGGAAAAGAATATACAGAAAGGGAGGCTACAAGGGTATACTAGAATAGTACAGGGTCAGGAAACAAGAAAAAGTAGCATAGGATGCAGTGCTGGGCAAGAATTGAGCAAAGGCTCAGGAGTCAAAGTAGCACTACAGGTCAGGAACAAGGAAATGTTAAGGCTCAGGAATCAAGGAAGCACTGCAAGCAGTGCTGGTTCAGGAAACAGGAAAATGGCTATAGCTCAGAAAACAAGGAGTCAAGAGTGCACTGCAAGCAGTGCAAGTCAGGCACAAGAAATAGCTGAAGCCCAGGAAAAGGAACAGAGACTAACTATAGCTCAGGATACTAGGTAGCACTGCAGGCAGTGCTAAAGCAGGCACAAGGAAAATAGCTATAGCTCAGGAACACAGGGAACCAGGTAGCACTGCAGGCAGTGCTAATTCAGGCACAAGGAATAGCTATAGCTCAGGAAACAAAGAACAAGGATTATCTATAGCTAAGGAATCACTGGAAACAAAAAGCTCAGGGAGCACAGGAAACAAGGATCGGTCTCACCGGTAAACAGCTTACAATGACCAACACTGGACTGAAGGGAGCTGGGGCTTAAAAGAGCTCACAGTAATCATGTGCAGCAGGTGTGAGCAGGCTAGCAGCAGCCAGCCACAGGTGAGCTGAATTCCTCCACCCATCCTTGGCCTGCAGGGGTGGAGACTAAGCAGTGAGCAGGGAATCCTGGGTAATGGAGTTTTCAGGCATGAGTAGGCTGGCTTCACAAAACCCGGCATGGATTGGGAATGGATGTTAGTTCCCAATAAGTGTCCAAATGGCTGGAAGTCAGGATTTGCATGCAGGGGAGGGTCTGGAAGTTTATTAGAGGACTGGAAAGTCCCCCAGTTCAGCCCCCTGGTGGTGGACACTGGAATGCAGGGAGCAAGTCGTGACAGTACACCCCCTCCAAAGACCCTCTCCCTGAATCCAGAACTGGATTCAAGGCCGTGGCTCCTAAGAAGTAAGTCCATTTCACTCATAGATGTAGTGCAAGATGCCAGCGGACTGCAGAAAAATGGTGACGTTCTGGAAGGTTTTGTCTCTGATGCTGGTGATTCAGTCTCTGGATGTATATGTACTGAGAACTCTGGAGGCTGGCAAACTGGAAGCCCAAGGTCAAAAAGTTGGGAAAATAGAGGTTCAAGTGCTGAAGGCAGGGAGCCCGGAGGCTCTGGTGCTGTAGGCAGGGAGCCCGGCGGCTCTGGTGCTGTAGGCAGGGAGCCCGGCGGCTCTGGTGCTGTAGGCAGGGAGCCCGGCGGCTCTGGTGCTGTAGGCAGGGAGCCCGGCTGCTCTGGTGCTGCAGGCAGGGAGCCCGGCGGCTCTGGTGCTGCAGGCAGGGAGCCCGGCGGCTCTGGTGCTGCAGGCAGGGAGCCCGGAGGCTCTGGTGCTGCAGGCAGGGAGCCCGGAGGCTCTGGTGCTGCAGGCAGGAGCCCGGAGGCTCTGGTGCTGCAGGCAGGGAGCCCGGAGGCTCTGGTGCTGCAGGCAGGGAGCCCGGAGGCTCTGGTGCTGCAGGCAGGGAGCCCGGAGGCTCTGGTGCTGAAGGCAGGGAGCCCGGAGGCTCTGGTGCTGAAGGCAGGGAGCCCGGAGGCTCTGGTGCTGAAGGCAGGGAGCCCGGAGGCTCTGGTGCTGAAGGCAGGGAGCCCGGAGGCTCTGGTGCTGCAGGCAGGGAGCCCGGAGGCTCTGGTGCTGCAGGCAGGGAGCCCGGAGGCTCTGGTGCTGCAGGCAGGGAGCCCGGAGGCTCTGGTGCTGCAGGCAGGGAGCCCGGAGGCTCTGGTGCTGCAGGCAGGGAGCCCGGAGGCTCTGGTGCTGCAGGCAGGGAGCCCGGAGGTTCTGGTGCTGCAGGCAGGGAGCCCGGAAGCTCTTGTGCGAAAGGCAGGGAGCCCGGAAGCTCTGGTGCGGAAGGCAGGGAGCCCGGAAGCTCTGGTGCGGAAGGCAGGGAGCCTGGAAGCTCTGGTGCGGAAGGCAGGGAGCCTGGAAGCTCTGGTGCGGAAGGCAGGGAGCCTGGAAGCTCTTGTCCTGGAGGCAGGGAGCCTGGAAGCTCTTGTCCTGGAGGCAGGGAGCCTGGAAGCTCTGGTCCTGGAGGCAGGGAGCCTGGAAGCTCTGGTCCTGGAGGCAGGGAGCCTGGAAGCTCTGGTCCTGGAGGCAGGGAGCCTGGAAGCTCTGGTCCTGGAGGCAGGGAGCCTGGAAGCTCTGGTCCTGGAGGCAGGGAGCCTGGAAGCTCTGGTCCTGGAGGCAGGGAGCCTGGAAGCTCTGGTCCTGGAGGCAGGGAGCCTGGAAGCTCTGGTCCTGGAGGCAGGGAGCCTGGAGGCAGGGAGCCTGGAAGCTCTGGTCCTGGAGGCAGGGAGCCTGGAAGCTCTGGGCCTGGAGGCAGGGAGCCTGGAAGCTCTGGGCCTGGAGGCAGGGAGCCTGGAAGCTCTGGGCCTGGTGGCAGGGAGCCTGGAAGCTCTGGGCCTGGTGGCAGGGAGCCTGGAAGCTCTGGGCCTGGTGGCAGGGAGCCTGGAAGCTCTGGGCCTGGTGGCAGGGAGCCTGGAAGCTCTGGGCCTGGTGGCAGGGAGCCTGGAAGCTCTGGGCCTGGTGGCAGGGAGCCTGGAAGCTCTGGGCCTGGTGGCAGGGAGCCTGGAAGCTCTGGGCCTGGTGGCAGGGAGCCTGGAAGCTCTGGGCCTGGTGGCAGGGAGCCTGGAAGCTCTGGGCCTGGTGGCAGGGAGCCTGGAAGCTCTGGGCCTGGTGGCAGGGAGCCTGGAAGCTCTGGGCCTGGTGGCAGGGAGCCTGGAAGCTCTGGGCCTGGTGGCAGGGAGCCTGGAAGCTCTGGGCCTGGTGGCAGGGAGCCTGGAAGCTCTGGGCCTGGAGGCAGGGGGCCTGGAAGCCCTGGTGCTGAAGGCAGGCGGCCTGGAAGCTCTGGTGCTGAAGGCAGGCGGCCGACTGAGGACTCTGAAAACTTTACATGAAAACAAGCTAAGGGCAGAGTGACACATGGTTCATAGACTTTCAGCTCTGAGAATGGTAGTAGACTGTGAAAGGTAGATTCGCTGCTGTCAGTAGGGACTTCTTCACAGGTCCTTGTAGTATCCGGGACTGTGATATCTACTGGACTACAGAACTGGGTAACCTTGTGTGAATGGAGGGCAGACGTGCTAGAACCAGAATTCTTATTCAGCAAGCTGAGTATGGTATCATTCTCCTTTTGCAATGCTGACACAGACATTAAACCTGGATCAGAACAGATAAGCAAGTCAGGATCTGGCAAAGAGGTGTTTGAAAGCCAATGAGTGAAATATTGTGAACGTAAATGTCCGTTTCTCAAAAGAGGATTTATTGTTTCAGGACTAGGGTGAACATTTTCACAGTTGCTTGGCACCTTAAAACACGCTGAAGTTCTTTCTGCTGCTAACAAGATTTGCAGAAATTCATTTTCATCTTGCAAGTCACTGGCTGACATCAGGTGAAGATCAGGGTCACAAATTGAATGAAAATCTAACATAGAAGGATCAGACAACCACAGGGAATGATATTCAGCACGTAAAAGTCTGTTTTGTTCCAGGAATTGTTCTCTAGAGTTTAAGGGCTTTCTGGATCTGTTGCTAGACATCTTGGCAAGAACTGACAGGGTGGGTTTAATAAAAAAAATAGCTAACTGAACGCAAAGAAACCTCACAAGTGACCCTGGAAATGTAGGTTGGTCATTCTGTCGGGGTCTGTCCGGGACTATGTGGGGAACACAGTCAGGGACTTGGGCAAGGACTGGGAACAGGGTAGAAAACAAAGACAGAGAGGAGTACAGCGCTGCCCAGGAGCACACAGGAAGTCAGAGGAGAAAAGGGATCCAAAGGGGAAGCCTGTAGAGGTGAACAAGAAGGGTGAGACTCGGAAAGGAAGGGCACTCATGAGGCGGCTCAGCATTCAGAATTACTTAAACCCAGGACGGATGTGCAATACACTTAAACATGAAACAACGTTAACAATAAAGGGGATGTGGGGTAAAGCACTCAGGAGCTCCACACGGTAAGACTGAAGCTCAGTAAGTTCATCACCCACAATTGCTGTTACAGATACTGACTGGAAATACCCACATATAGGATATGTATACAAAGGCAGGGTCTGTGGAGCTTATACCTATGGTGATGTTATAACAGTAACTCAAAGACAATACTCACAGTGAACAAGAAACACCACCTAGGTAGTCAGCCGTGCCCACGGATCCTGGCGATCAAACAGGAACACGCAAGGCAGTAACAGCAAAGGGGTAGAACTAAACACAAGCACAATAGACAAGGAGCTAGCAAAGAGGAGTGCTTAACAGGAAAGGAAGGAAATCACAGGGCACACTTGGCAGAAAGCAGGTAACAAACATACAAGGTAACAGAAGCGAGACAGCAGAATAGAAAGATAGCAAACTAGAACTGGAACCAAGGAAATGAGATGAAAGGCAGGGACTGGAAAAGGATATACAGAAAGGGAGGCTACAAGGGTATACTAGAATAGTACAGGGTCAGGAAACAAGAAAAAGTAGCATAGGATGCAGTGCTGGGCAAGAATTGAGCAAAGGCTCAGGAGTCAAAGTAGCACTACAGGTCAGGAACAAGGAAATGTTAAGGCTCAGGAATCAAGGAAGCACTGCAAGCAGTGCTGGTTCAGGAAACAGGAAAATGGCTATAGCTCAGAAAACAAGGAGTCAAGAGTGCAAGTCAGGCACAAGAAATAGCTGAAGCCCAGGAAAAGGAACAGAGACTAACTATAGCTCAGGATACTAGGTAGCACTGCAGGCAGTGCTAAAGCAGGCACAAGGAAAATAGCTATAGCTCAGGAACACAGGGAACCAGGTAGCACTGCAGGCAGTGCTAATTCAGGCACAAGGAATAGCTATAGCTCAGGAAACAAAGAACAAGGATTATCTATAGCTAAGGAATCACTGGAAACAAAAAGCTCAGGGAGCACAGGAAACAAGGATCGGTCTCACCGGTAAACAGCTTACAATGACCAACACTGGACTGAAGGGAGCTGGGGCTTAAAAGAGCTCACAGTAATCATGTGCAGCAGGTGTGAGCAGGCTAGCAGCAGCCAGCCACAGGTGAGCTGAATTCCTCCACCCATCCTTGGCCTGCAGGGGTGGAGACTAAGCAGTGAGCAGGGAATCCTGGGTAATGGAGTTTTCAGGCATGAGTAGGCTGGCTTCACAAAACCCGGCATGGATTGGGAATGGATGTTAGTTCCCAATAAGTGTCCAAATGGCTGGAAGTCAGGATTTGCATGCAGGGGAGGGTCTGGAAGTTTATTAGAGGACTGGAAAGTCCCCCAGTTCAGCCCCCTGGTGGTGGACACTGGAATGCAGGGAGCAAGTCGTGACAGTACACCCCTCCAAAGACCCTCTCCCTGAATCCAGAACTGGATTCAAGGCCGTGGCTCCTAAGAAGTAAGTCCATTTCACTCATAGATGTAGTGCAAGATGCCAGCGGACTGCAGAAAAATGGTGACGTTCTGGAAGGTTTTGTCTCTGATGCTGGTGATTCAGTCTCTGGATGTATATGTACTGAGAACTCTGGAGGCTGGCAAACTGGAAGCCCAGGGTCAAAAAGTTGGGAAAATAGAGGTTCAAGTGCTGAAGGCAGGGAGCCCGGAGGCTCTGGTGCTGTAGGCAGGGAGCCCGGCGGCTCTGGTGCTGTAGGCAGGGAGCCCGGCGGCTCTGGTGCTGCAGGCAGGGAGCCCGGCGGCTCTGGTGCTGCAGGCAGGGAGCCCGGAGGCTCTGGTGCTGCAGGCAGGGAGCCCGGAGGCTCTGGTGCTGCAGGCAGGGAGCCCGGAGGCTCTGGTGCTGCAGGCAGGGAGCCCGGAGGCTCTGGTGCTGCAGGCAGGGAGCCCGGAGGCTCTGGTGCTGCAGGCAGGGAGCCCGGAGGCTCTGGTGTTGAAGGCAGGAGCCCGGAGGCTCTGGTGCTGAAGGCAGGGAGCCCGGAGGCTCTGGTGCTGAAGGCAGGGAGCCCGGAGGCTCTGGTGCTGCAGGCAGGGAGCCCGGAGGCTCTGGTGCTGCAGGCAGGGAGCCCGGAGGCTCTGGTGCTGCAGGCAGGGAGCCCGGAGGCTCTGGTGCTGCAGGCAGGGAGCCCGGAGGCTCTGGTGCTGCAGGCAGGGAGCCCGGAGGCTCTGGTGCTGCAGGCAGGGAGCCCGGAGGTTCTGGTGCTGCAGGCAGGGAGCCCGGAAGCTCTTGTGCGAAAGGCAGGGAGCCCGGAAGCTCTGGTGCGGAAGGCAGGGAGCCTGGAAGCTCTTGTCCTGGAGGCAGGGAGCCTGGAAGCTCTTGTCCTGGAGGCAGGGAGCCTGGAAGCTCTGGTCCTGGAGGCAGGGAGCCTGGAAGCTCTGGTCCTGGAGGCAGGGAGCCTGGAAGCTCTGGTCCTGGAGGCAGGGAGCCTGGAAGCTCTGGTCCTGGAGGCAGGGAGCCTGGAAGCTCTGGTCCTGGAGGCAGGGAGCCTGGAAGCTCTGGTCCTGGAGGCAGGGAGCCTGGAAGCTCTGGTCCTGGAGGCAGGGAGCCTGGAAGCTCTGGTCCTGGAGGCAGGGAGCCTGGAGGCAGGGAGCCTGGAAGCTCTGGTCCTGGAGGCAGGGAGCCTGGAAGCTCTGGTCCTGGAGGCAGGGAGCCTGGAAGCTCTGGGCCTGGTGGCAGGGAGCCTGGAAGCTCTGGGCCTGGTGGCAGGGAGCCTGGAAGCTCTGGGCCTGGTGGCAGGGAGCCTGGAAGCTCTGGGCCTGGTGGCAGGGAGCCTGGAAGCTCTGGGCCTGGTGGCAGGGAGCCTGGAAGCTCTGGGCCTGGTGGCAGGGAGCCTGGAAGCTCTGGGCCTGGTGGCAGGGAGCCTGGAAGCTCTGGGCCTGGTGGCAGGGAGCCTGGAAGCTCTGGGCCTGGTGGCAGGGAGCCTGGAAGCTCTGGGCCTGGTGGCAGGGAGCCTGGAAGCTCTGGGCCTGGAGGCAGGGAGCCTGGAAGCTCTGGGCCTGGTGGCAGGGAGCCTGGAAGCTCTGGGCCTGGTGGCAGGGAGCCTGGAAGCTCTGGGCCTGGAGGCAGGGAGCCTGGAAGCTCTGGGCCTGGAGGCAGGGAGCCTGGAAGCTCTGGGCCTGGAGGCAGGGGGCCTGGAAGCTCTGGGCCTGGAGGCAGGGGGCCTGGAAGCCCTGGTGCTGAAGGCAGGCGGCCTGGAAGCTCTGGTGCTGAAGGCAGGCGGCCGACTGAGGACTCTGAAAACTTTACATGAAAACAAGCTAAGGGCAGAGTGACACATGGTTCATAGACTTTCAGCTCTGAGAATGGTAGTAGACTGTGAAAGGTAGATTCGCTGCTGTCAGTAGGGACTTCTTCACAGGTCCTTGTAGTATCCGGGACTGTGATATCTACTGGACTACAGAACTGGGTAACCTTGTGTGAATGGAGGGCAGACGTGCTAGAACCAGAATTCTTATTCAGCAAGCTGAGTATGGTATCATTCTCCTTTTGCAATGCTGACACAGACATTAAACCTGGATCAGAACAGATAAGCAAGTCAGGATCTGGCAAAGAGGTGTTTGAAAGCCAATGAGTGAAATATTGTGAACGTAAATGTCCGTTTCTCAAAAGAGGATTTATTGTTTCAGGACTAGGGTGAACATTTTCACAGTTGCTTGGCACCTTAAAACACGCTGAAGTTCTTTCTGCTGCTAACAAGATTTGCAGAAATTCATTTTCATCTTGCAAGTCACTGGCTGACATCAGGTGAAGATCAGGGTCACAAATTGAATGAAAATCTAACATAGAAGGATCAGACAACCACAGGGAATGATATTCAGCACGTAAAAGTCTGTTTTGTTCCAGGAATTGTTCTCTAGAGTTTAAGGGCTTTCTGGATCTGTTGCTAGACATCTTGGCAAGAACTGACAGGGTGGGTTTAATAAAAAAAATAGCTAACTGAACGCAAAGAAACCTCACAAGTGACCCTGGAAATGTAGGTTGGTCATTCTGTCGGGGTCTGTCCGGGACTATGTGGGGAACACAGTCAGGGACTTGGGCAAGGACTGGGAACAGGGTAGAAAACAAAGACAGAGAGGAGTACAGCGCTGCCCAGGAGCACACAGGAAGTCAGAGGAGAAAAGGGATCCAAAGGGGAAGCCTGTAGAGGTGAACAAGAAGGGTGAGACTCGGAAAGGAAGGGCACTCATGAGGCGGCTCAGCATTCAGAATTACTTAAACCCAGGACGGATGTGCAATACACTTAAACATGAAACAACGTTAACAATAAAGGGGATGTGGGGTAAAGCACTCAGGAGCTCCACACGGTAAGACTGAAGCTCAGTAAGTTCATCACCCACAATTGCTGTTACAGATACTGACTGGAAATACCCACATATAGGATATGTATACAAAGGCAGGGTCTGTGGAGCTTATACCTATGGTGATGTTATAACAGTAACTCAAAGACAATACTCACAGTGAACAAGAAACACCACCTAGGTAGTCAGCCGTGCCCACGGATCCTGGCGATCAAACAGGAACACGCAAGGCAGTAACAGCAAAGGGGTAGAACTAAACACAAGCACAATAGACAAGGAGCTAGCAAAGAGGAGTGCTTAACAGGAAAGGAAGGAAATCACAGGGCACACTTGGCAGAAAGCAGGTAACAAACATACAAGGTAACAGAAGCGAGACAGCAGAATAGAAAGATAGCAAACTAGAACTGGAACCAAGGAAATGAGATGAAAGGCAGGGACTGGAAAAGGATATACAGAAAGGGAGGCTACAAGGGTATACTAGAATAGTACAGGGTCAGGAAACAAGAAAAAGTAGCATAGGATGCAGTGCTGGGCAAGAATTGAGCAAAGGCTCAGGAGTCAAAGTAGCACTACAGGTCAGGAACAAGGAAATGTTAAGGCTCAGGAATCAAGGAAGCACTGCAAGCAGTGCTGGTTCAGGAAACAGGAAAATGGCTATAGCTCAGAAAACAAGGAGTCAAGAGTGCAAGTCAGGCACAAGAAATAGCTGAAGCCCAGGAAAAGGAACAGAGACTAACTATAGCTCAGGATACTAGGTAGCACTGCAGGCAGTGCTAAAGCAGGCACAAGGAAAATAGCTATAGCTCAGGAACACAGGGAACCAGGTAGCACTGCAGGCAGTGCTAATTCAGGCACAAGGAATAGCTATAGCTCAGGAAACAAAGAACAAGGATTATCTATAGCTAAGGAATCACTGGAAACAAAAAGCTCAGGGAGCACAGGAAACAAGGATCGGTCTCACCGGTAAACAGCTTACAATGACCAACACTGGACTGAAGGGAGCTGGGGCTTAAAAGAGCTCACAGTAATCATGTGCAGCAGGTGTGAGCAGGCTAGCAGCAGCCAGCCACAGGTGAGCTGAATTCCTCCACCCATCCTTGGCCTGCAGGGGTGGAGACTAAGCAGTGAGCAGGGAATCCTGGGTAATGGAGTTTTCAGGCATGAGTAGGCTGGCTTCACAAAACCCGGCATGGATTGGGAATGGATGTTAGTTCCCAATAAGTGTCCAAATGGCTGGAAGTCAGGATTTGCATGCAGGGGAGGGTCTGGAAGTTTATTAGAGGACTGGAAAGTCCCCCAGTTCAGCCCCCTGGTGGTGGACACTGGAATGCAGGGAGCAAGTCGTGACAGTACACCCCCTCCAAAGACCCTCTCCCTGAATCCAGAACTGGATTCAAGGCCGTGGCTCCTAAGAAGTAAGTCCATTTCACTCATAGATGTAGTGCAAGATGCCAGCGGACTGCAGAAAAATGGTGACGTTCTGGAAGGTTTTGTCTCTGATGCTGGTGATTCAGTCTCTGGATGTATATGTACTGAGAACTCTGGAGGCTGGCAAACTGGAAGCCCAGGGTCAAAAAGTTGGGAAAATAGAGGTTCAAGTGCTGAAGGCAGGGAGCCCGGAGGCTCTGGTGCTGTAGGCAGGGAGCCCGGCGGCTCTGGTGCTGTAGGCAGGGAGCCCGGCGGCTCTGGTGCTGCAGGCAGGGAGCCCGGCGGCTCTGGTGCTGCAGGCAGGGAGCCCGGCGGCTCTGGTGCTGCAGGCAGGGAGCCCGGCGGCTCTGGTGCTGCAGGCAGGGAGCCCGGAGGCTCTGGTGCTGCAGGCAGGGAGCCCGGAGGCTCTGGTGCTGCAGGCAGGGAGCCCGGAGGCTCTGGTGCTGCAGGCAGGGAGCCCGGAGGCTCTGGTGCTGCAGGCAGGGAGCCCGGAGGCTCTGGTGCTGCAGGCAGGGAGCCCGGAGGCTCTGGTGCTGCAGGCAGGGAGCCCGGAGGCTCTGGTGTTGAAGGCAGGGAGCCCGGAGGCTCTGGTGCTGCAGGCAGGGAGCCCGGAGGCTCTGGTGCTGAAGGCAGGGAGCCCGGAGGCTCTGGTGCTGAAGGCAGGGAGCCCGGAGGCTCTGGTGCTGAAGGCAGGGAGCCCGGAGGCTCTGGTGCTGAAGGCAGGGAGCCCGGAGGCTCTGGTGCTGAAGGCAGGGAGCCCGGAGGCTCTGGTGCTGAAGGCAGGGAGCCCGGAGGCTCTGATGCTGCAGGCAGGGAGCCCGGAGGCTCTGGTGCTGCAGGCAGGGAGCCCGGAGGCTCTGGTGCTGCAGGCAGGGAGCCCGGAGGCTCTGGTGCTGCAGGCAGGGAGCCCGGAGGCTCTGGTGCTGCAGGCAGGGAGCCCGGAGGCTCTGGTGCTGCAGGCAGGGAGCCCGGAGGCTCTGGTGCTGCAGGCAGGGAGCCCGGAGGCTCTGGTGCTGCAGGCAGGGAGCCCGGAGGCTCTGGTGCTGCAGGCAGGGAGCCCGGAGGCTCTGGTGCTGCAGGCAGGGAGCCCGGAGGCTCTGGTGCTGCAGGCAGGGAGCCCGGAGGCTCTGGTGCTGCAGGCAGGGAGCCCGGAGGTTCTGGTGCTGCAGGCAGGGAGCCCGGAAGCTCTGGTGCGGAAGGCAGGGAGCCCGGAAGCTCTGGTGCGGAAGGCAGGGAGCCCGGAAGCTCTGGTGCGGAAGGCAGGGAGCCCGGAAGCTCTGGTGCGGAAGGCAGGGAGCCTGGAAGCTCTGGTGCGGAAGGCAGGGAGCCTGGAAGCTCTGGTGCGGAAGGCAGGGAGCCTGGAAGCTCTTGTCCTGGAGGCAGGGAGCCTGGAAGCTCTTGTCCTGGAGGCAGGGAGCCTGGAAGCTCTGGTCCTGGAGGCAGGGAGCCTGGAAGCTCTGGTCCTGGAGGCAGGGAGCCTGGAAGCTCTGGTCCTGGAGGCAGGGAGCCTGGAAGCTCTGGTCCTGGAGGCAGGGAGCCTGGAAGCTCTGGTCCTGGAGGCAGGGAGCCTGGAAGCTCTGGTCCTGGAGGCAGGGAGCCTGGAAGCTCTGGTCCTGGAGGCAGGGAGCCTGGAGGCAGGGAGCCTGGAAGCTCTGGTCCTGGAGGCAGGGAGCCTGGAAGCTCTGGTCCTGGAGGCAGGGAGCCTGGAAGCTCTGGTCCTGGAGGCAGGGAGCCTGGAAGCTCTGGGCCTGGTGGCAGGGAGCCTGGAAGCTCTGGGCCTGGTGGCAGGGAGCCTGGAAGCTCTGGGCCTGGTGGCAGGGAGCCTGGAAGCTCTGGGCCTGGTGGCAGGGAGCCTGGAAGCTCTGGGCCTGGTGGCAGGGAGCCTGGAAGCTCTGGGCCTGGTGGCAGGGAGCCTGGAAGCTCTGGGCCTGGTGGCAGGGAGCCTGGAAGCTCTGGGCCTGGTGGCAGGGAGCCTGGAAGCTCTGGGCCTGGTGGCAGGGAGCCTGGAAGCTCTGGGCCTGGTGGCAGGGAGCCTGGAAGCTCTGGGCCTGGTGGCAGGGAGCCTGGAAGCTCTGGGCCTGGTGGCAGGGAGCCTGGAAGCTCTGGGCCTGGAGGCAGGGAGCCTGGAAGCTCTGGGCCTGGAGGCAGGGAGCCTGGAAGCTCTGGGCCTGGAGGCAGGGAGCCTGGAAGCTCTGGGCCTGGTGGCAGGGAGCCTGGAAGCTCTGGGCCTGGAGGCAGGGAGCCTGGAAGCTCTGGGCCTGGAGGCAGGGGGCCTGGAAGCCCTGGTGCTGAAGGCAGGCGGCCTGGAAGCTCTGGTGCTGAAGGCAGGCGGCCGACTGAGGACTCTGAAAACTTTACATGAAAACAAGCTAAGGGCAGAGTGACACATGGTTCATAGACTTTCAGCTCTGAGAATGGTAGTAGACTGTGAAAGGTAGATTCGCTGCTGTCAGTAGGGACTTCTTCACAGGTCCTTGTAGTATCCGGGACTGTGATATCTACTGGACTACAGAACTGGGTAACCTTGTGTGAATGGAGGGCAGACGTGCTAGAACCAGAATTCTTATTCAGCAAGCTGAGTATGGTATCATTCTCCTTTTGCAATGCTGACACAGACATTAAACCTGGATCAGAACAGATAAGCAAGTCAGGATCTGGCAAAGAGGTGTTTGAAAGCCAATGAGTGAAATATTGTGAACGTAAATGTCCGTTTCTCAAAAGAGGATTTATTGTTTCAGGACTAGGGTGAACATTTTCACAGTTGCTTGGCACCTTAAAACACGCTGAAGTTCTTTCTGCTGCTAACAAGATTTGCAGAAATTCATTTTCATCTTGCAAGTCACTGGCTGACATCAGGTGAAGATCAGGGTCACAAATTGAATGAAAATCTAACATAGAAGGATCAGACAACCACAGGGAATGATATTCAGCACGTAAAAGTCTGTTTTGTTCCAGGAATTGTTCTCTAGAGTTTAAGGGCTTTCTGGATCTGTTGCTAGACATCTTGGCAAGAACTGACAGGGTGGGTTTAATAAAAAAATAGCTAACTGAACGCAAAGAAACCTCACAAGTGACCCTGGAAATGTAGGTTGGTCATTCTGTCGGGGTCTGTCCGGGACTATGTGGGGAACACAGTCAGGGACTTGGGCAAGGACTGGGAACAGGGTAGAAAACAAAGACAGAGAGGAGTACAGCGCTGCCCAGGAGCACACAGGAAGTCAGAGGAGAAAAGGGATCCAAAGGGGAAGCCTGTAGAGGTGAACAAGAAGGGTGAGACTCGGAAAGGAAGGGCACTCATGAGGCGGCTCAGCATTCAGAATTACTTAAACCCAGGACGGATGTGCAATACACTTAAACATGAAACAACGTTAACAATAAAGGGGATGTGGGGTAAAGCACTCAGGAGCTCCACACGGTAAGACTGAAGCTCAGTAAGTTCATCACCCACAATTGCTGTTACAGATACTGACTGGAAATACCCACATATAGGATATGTATACAAAGGCAGGGTCTGTGGAGCTTATACCTATGGTGATGTTATAACAGTAACTCAAAGACAATACTCACAGTGAACAAGAAACACCACCTAGGTAGTCAGCCGTGCCCACGGATCCTGGCGATCAAACAGGAACACGCAAGGCAGTAACAGCAAAGGGGTAGAACTAAACACAAGCACAATAGACAAGGAGCTAGCAAAGAGGAGTGCTTAACAGGAAAGGAAGGAAATCACAGGGCACACTTGGCAGAAAGCAGGTAACAAACATACAAGGTAACAGAAGCGAGACAGCAGAATAGAAAGATAGCAAACTAGAACTGGAACCAAGGAAATGAGATGAAAGGCAGGGACTGGAAAAGGATATACAGAAAGGGAGGCTACAAGGGTATACTAGAATAGTACAGGGTCAGGAAACAAGAAAAAGTAGCATAGGATGCAGTGCTGGGCAAGAATTGAGCAAAGGCTCAGGAGTCAAAGTAGCACTACAGGTCAGGAACAAGGAAATGTTAAGGCTCAGGAATCAAGGAAGCACTGCAAGCAGTGCTGGTTCAGGAAACAGGAAAATGGCTATAGCTCAGAAAACAAGGAGTCAAGAGTGCAAGTCAGGCACAAGAAATAGCTGAAGCCCAGGAAAAGGAACAGAGACTAACTATAGCTCAGGATACTAGGTAGCACTGCAGGCAGTGCTAAAGCAGGCACAAGGAAAATAGCTATAGCTCAGGAACACAGGGAACCAGGTAGCACTGCAGGCAGTGCTAATTCAGGCACAAGGAATAGCTATAGCTCAGGAAACAAAGAACAAGGATTATCTATAGCTAAGGAATCACTGGAAACAAAAAGCTCAGGGAGCACAGGAAACAAGGATCGGTCTCACCGGTAAACAGCTTACAATGACCAACACTGGACTGAAGGGAGCTGGGGCTTAAAAGAGCTCACAGTAATCATGTGCAGCAGGTGTGAGCAGGCTAGCAGCAGCCAGCCACAGGTGAGCTGAATTCCTCCACCCATCCTTGGCCTGCAGGGGTGGAGACTAAGCAGTGAGCAGGGAATCCTGGGTAATGGAGTTTTCAGGCATGAGTAGGCTGGCTTCACAAAACCCGGCATGGATTGGGAATGGATGTTAGTTCCCAATAAGTGTCCAAATGGCTGGAAGTCAGGATTTGCATGCAGGGGAGGGTCTGGAAGTTTATTAGAGGACTGGAAAGTCCCCCAGTTCAGCCCCTGGTGGTGGACACTGGAATGCAGGGAGCAAGTCGTGACAGTACACCCCCTCCAAAGACCCTCTCCCTGAATCCAGAACTGGATTCAAGGCCGTGGCTCCTAAGAAGTAAGTCCATTTCACTCATAGATGTAGTGCAAGATGCCAGCGGACTGCAGAAAAATGGTGACGTTCTGGAAGGTTTTGTCTCTGATGCTGGTGATTCAGTCTCTGGATGTATATGTACTGAGAACTCTGGAGGCTGGCAAACTGGAAGCCCAGGGTCAAAAAGTTGGGAAAATAGAGGTTCAAGTGCTGAAGGCAGGGAGCCCGGAGGCTCTGGTGCTGTAGGCAGGGAGCCCGGCGGCTCTGGTGCTGTAGGCAGGGAGCCCGGCGGCTCTGGTGCTGCAGGCAGGGAGCCCGGAGGCTCTGGTGCTGCAGGCAGGGAGCCCGGAGGCTCTGGTGCTGCAGGCAGGGAGCCCGGAGGCTCTGGTGCTGCAGGCAGGGAGCCCGGAGGCTCTGGTGCTGCAGGCAGGGAGCCCGGAGGCTCTGGTGTTGAAGGCAGGGAGCCCGGAGGCTCTGGTGCTGCAGGCAGGGAGCCCGGAGGCTCTGGTGCTGAAGGCAGGGAGCCCGGAGGCTCTGGTGCTGAAGGCAGGGAGTCCGGAGGCTCTGGTGCTGAAGGCAGGGAGCCCGGAGGCTCTGATGCTGTAGGCAGGGAGCCCGGAGGCTCTGGTGCTGCAGGCAGGGAGCCCGGAGGCTCTGGTGCTGCAGGCAGGGAGCCCGGAGGCTCTGGTGCTGCAGGCAGGGAGCCCGGAGGCTCTGGTGCTGCAGGCAGGGAGCCCGGAGGTTCTGGTGCTGCAGGCAGGGAGCCCGGAAGCTCTTGTGCGAAAGGCAGGGAGCCCGGAAGCTCTGGTGCGGAAGGCAGGGAGCCTGGAAGCTCTGGTGCGGAAGGCAGGGAGCCTGGAAGCTCTGGTGCGGAAGGCAGGGAGCCTGGAAGCTCTGGTCCTGGAGGCAGGGAGCCTGGAAGCTCTGGTCCTGGAGGCAGGGAGCCTGGAAGCTCTGGTCCTGGAGGCAGGGAGCCTGGAAGCTCTGGTCCTGGAGGCAGGGAGCCTGGAAGCTCTGGTCCTGGAGGCAGGGAGCCTGGAAGCTCTGGTCCTGGAGGCAGGGAGCCTGGAAGCTCTGGTCCTGGAGGCAGGGAGCCTGGAAGCTCTGGTCCTGGAGGCAGGGAGCCTGGAAGCTCTGGTCCTGGAGGCAGGGAGCCTGGAGGCAGGGAGCCTGGAAGCTCTGGTCCTGGAGGCAGGGAGCCTGGAAGCTCTGGTCCTGGAGGCAGGGAGCCTGGAAGCTCTGGGCCTGGTGGCAGGGAGCCTGGAATCTCTGGGCCTGGTGGCAGGGAGCCTGGAAGCTCTGGGCCTGGTGGCAGGGAGCCTGGAAGCTCTGGGCCTGGTGGCAGGGAGCCTGGAAGCTCTGGGCCTGGTGGCAGGGAGCCTGGAAGCTCTGGGCCTGGTGGCAGGGAGCCTGGAAGCTCTGGGCCTGGTGGCAGGGAGCCTGGAAGCTCTGGGCCTGGTGGCAGGGAGCCTGGAAGCTCTGGGCCTGGTGGCAGGGAGCCTGGAAGCTCTGGGCCTGGTGGCAGGGAGCCTGGAAGCTCTGGGCCTGGAGGCAGGGAGCCTGGAAGCTCTGGGCCTGGAGGCAGGGGGCCTGGAAGCCCTGGTGCTGAAGGCAGGCGGCCTGGAAGCTCTGGTGCTGAAGGCAGGCGGCCGACTGAGGACTCTGAAAACTTTACATGAAAACAAGCTAAGGGCAGAGTGACACATGGTTCATAGACTTTCAGCTCTGAGAATGGTAGTAGACTGTGAAAGGTAGATTCGCTGCTGTCAGTAGGGACTTCTTCATAGGTCCTTGTAGTATCCGGGACTGTGATATCTACTGGACTACAGAACTGGGTAACCTTGTGTGAATGGAGGGCAGACGTGCTAGAACCAGAATTCTTATTCAGCAAGCTGAGTATGGTATCATTCTCCTTTTGCAATGCTGACACAGACATTAAACCTGGATCAGAACAGATAAGCAAGTCAGGATCTGGCAAAGAGGTGTTTGAAAGCCAATGAGTGAAATATTGTGAACGTAAATGTCCGTTTCTCAAAAGAGGATTTATTATTCAGGACTAGGGTGAACATTTTCACAGTTGCTTGGCACCTTAAAACACGCTGAAGTTCTTTCTGCTGCTAACAAGATTTGCAGAAATTCATTTTCATCTTGCAAGTCACTGGCTGACATCAGGTGAAGATCAGGGTCACAAATTGAATGAAAATCTAACATAGAAGGATCAGACAACCACAGGGAATGATATTCAGCACGTAAAAGTCTGTTTTGTTCCAGGAATTGTTCTCTAGAGTTTAAGGGCTTTCTGGATCTGTTGCTAGACATCTTGGCAAGAACTGACAGGGTGGGTTTAATAAAAAAAATAGCTAACTGAACGCAAAGAAACCTCACAAGTGACCCTGGAAATGTAGGTTGGTCATTCTGTCGGGGTCTGTCCGGGACTATGTGGGGAACACAGTCAGGGACTTGGGCAAGGACTGGGAACAGGGTAGAAAACAAAGACAGAGAGGAGTACAGCGCTGCCCAGGAGCACACAGGAAGTCAGAGGAGAAAAGGGATCCAAAGGGAAGCCTGTAGAGGTGAACAAGAAGGGTGAGACTCGGAAAGGAAGGGCACTCATGAGGCGGCTCAGCATTCAGAATTACTTAAACCCAGGACGGATGTGCAATACACTTAAACATGAAACAACGTTAACAATAAAGGGGATGTGGGGTAAAGCACTCAGGAGCTCCACACGGTAAGACTGAAGCTCAGTAAGTTCATCACCCACAATTGCTGTTACAGATACTGACTGGAAATACCCACATATAGGATATGTATACAAAGGCAGGGTCTGTGGAGCTTATACCTATGGTGATGTTATAACAGTAACTCAAAGACAATACTCACAGTGAACAAGAAACACCACCTAGGTAGTCAGCCGTGCCCACGGATCCTGGCGATCAAACAGGAACACGCAAGGCAGTAACAGCAAAGGGGTAGAACTAAACACAAGCACAATAGACAAGGAGCTAGCAAAGAGGAGTGCTTAACAGGAAAGGAAGGAAATCACAGGGCACACTTGGCAGAAAGCAGGTAACAAACATACAAGGTAACAGAAGCGAGACAGCAGAATAGAAAGATAGCAAACTAGAACTGGAACCAAGGAAATGAGATGAAAGGCAGGGACTGGAAAAGGATATACAGAAAGGGAGGCTACAAGGGTATACTAGAATAGTACAGGGTCAGGAAACAAGAAAAAGTAGCATAGGATGCAGTGCTGGGCAAGAATTGAGCAAAGGCTCAGGAGTCAAAGTAGCACTACAGGTCAGGAACAAGGAAATGTTAAGGCTCAGGAATCAAGGAAGCACTGCAAGCAGTGCTGGTTCAGGAAACAGGAAAATGGCTATAGCTCAGAAAACAAGGAGTCAAGAGTGCAAGTCAGGCACAAGAAATAGCTGAAGCCCAGGAAAAGGAACAGAGACTAACTATAGCTCAGGATACTAGGTAGCACTGCAGGCAGTGCTAAAGCAGGCACAAGGAAAATAGCTATAGCTCAGGAACACAGGGAACCAGGTAGCACTGCAGGCAGTGCTAATTCAGGCACAAGGAATAGCTATAGCTCAGGAAACAAAGAACAAGGATTATCTATAGCTAAGGAATCACTGGAAACAAAAAGCTCAGGGAGCACAGGAAACAAGGATCGGTCTCACCGGTAAACAGCTTACAATGACCAACACTGGACTGAAGGGAGCTGGGGCTTAAAAGAGCTCACAGTAATCATGTGCAGCAGGTGTGAGCAGGCTAGCAGCAGCCAGCCACAGGTGAGCTGAATTCCTCCACCCATCCTTGGCCTGCAGGGGTGGAGACTAAGCAGTGAGCAGGGAATCCTGGGTAATGGAGTTTTCAGGCATGAGTAGGCTGGCTTCACAAAACCCGGCATGGATTGGGAATGGATGTTAGTTCCCAATAAGTGTCCAAATGGCTGGAAGTCAGGATTTGCATGCAGGGGAGGGTCTGGAAGTTTATTAGAGGACTGGAAAGTCCCCCAGTTCAGCCCCCTGGTGGTGGACACTGGAATGCAGGGAGCAAGTCGTGACATCTTGTTTCTTTCTGCACCCCCTTGCCTCTTTCTCCACCCCTTTCCCTCTTTCTTCACCCTGTTGCCTCTTTCTGCACCTCTGTTCCTTCTTTCTGTACTTCTTTTGTTTCTTGCTACACATCTCTTGCTTCTTTCTGCGCCCCTCGGGCCTCTTTCTGCAGTCCTCTTCCCTCTTTTTTCACCCTTCTTACCTCCTTCTGCACCTCTGTTGCTTCTTTCTGCACTACTCTTGCTTCTTTCTGCACCTCTCTTGCTTCTTTCTGCACCACTTGTGCTTCTTTCTGCACCCCTCTTCCCTCTTTCTGCACCCCTCATCCCTCTTTCTGTACCTCTGTTTCTTCTTTCTGCACTTGTCTTGCTTCTTTCTGCTTCTCTGTCCCTTCTTTCTGCAACCTTTGTGCCTCTTTCTGCACCCCTCTTCCCTCTTTCTGTACCCTTCTTGCCTCTTTCTGCACCTCTGTTCCTTCTTTCTGCACTTCTTTTGTTTCTTTCTGCAGATCTCTTGCTTCTTTCTGCACCCCACGTGCCTCTTTCTGCACCTCTCTTGCCTCTTTTTGCATCTCTGTTCCTTCTTTCTGCACTTCTTTTGTTTCCTTCTGCACATCTGTTGCTTCTTTCTGCACCCCACGTGCCTCTTTCTGCACCCCATTCCCTCTTTTTGCACTGCTGTTCCTTCTTTCTGCACTTCTTTTGCTTCTTTCTGCACATTTCTTGCTTCTTTCTGAACCCCACGTGCCTCTTTCTGCACCCCTCTTGCCTCTTTCTGCACCTCTGTTCCTTCTTTCTGCACTTCTTTTGTTTCTTTCGGCAACTCTCTTGCTTCTTTCTGCATGCCTCTAGGTTCTTTCTGTACCCCTCATGTCTCTTTCACACCCTCTTCCCTCTTTCTGCACCCTTCTTGCCTCTTTTTGTACCACTCTTCCTTCTTTCTGCTCTTCTTTTGTTTCTTTTTGCACCCCTCTTGCCACTTTCTCCACCCCTGTTCCCTGTTTTTGTATCTCTGTTGCTTCTTTCTGCACTTCTCTTGCCATATTCTCCACCCCTCATCCCTTCTTTTTGCAACCCTTGTGCATCTTTCTGCACCCCTTTTCCCTCTTTCTGCTCCCCTCTTGCCTTTTTCTGCACCTCTGTTCCTTTTTTCTGCACTTCTTTTGTTTCTTTCTGCAACTCTTTTGCTTCTTTCTGCACCCCACGTGCCTCTTTCTGCACCCCATTCCCTCTTTTTGCACTGCTGTTCCTTCTTTCTGCACTTCTTTTGCTTCTTTCTGCATATTTCTTGCTTCTTTCTGTACCCCACGTGCCTCTTTCTGCACCCCTCTTGCCTCTTTCTGCACCTCTGTTCCTTCTTTCTGCACTTCTTTTGTTTCTTTCGGCAACTCTCTTGCTTCTTTCTGCATGCCTCTAGGTTCTTTCTGTACCCCTCATGTCTCTTTCACACCCTCTTCCCTCTTTCTGCACCCTTCTTGCCTCTTTTTGTACCACTCTTCCTTCTTTCTGCTCTTCTTTTGTTTCTTTTTGCACCCCTCTTGCCACTTTCTCCACCCCTGTTCCCTGTTTTTGTATCTCTGTTGCTTCTTTCTGCACTTCTCTTGCCATATTCTCCACCCCTCATCCCTTCTTTTTGCAACCCTTGTGCATCTTTCTGCACCCCTTTTCCCTCTTTCTGCTCCCCTCTTGCCTTTTTCTGCACCTCTGTTCCTTTTTTCTGCACTTCTTTTGTTTCTTTCTGCAACTCTTTTGCTCCTTTCTGTATCCCTTTTGCCTCTTTCTCCACCTTTTTTCATCTCTGTTGCTTCTTTCTGCACTTCGCTTGCCTCTTTCTCCACCCCTCATATGTCTTTCTGAACCTCTGTTGCTTCGTTATGCTCTTCTTTTGCTTCTTTCTGCACCTCTCTTGCTTCTTTCTGCACCCCTCGTGCCTCTTTCTGCACCCCTCTTCCCTCTTTCTGCACTACTCTTGCCTCTTTCTGCACCTCTGTTGCTTCTTTCTGCACTTCTTTTGTTTCTTTTTGCACCTCTGTTGCTTCTTTCTGCACCCTGCTTGCCTCTTTCTCCACCCCTCTTCCCCCTTTTTTCATCTTTGTTGCTTCTTTCCGCACTTTGCTTGCCTCTTTCTCCACCCATCATCTGTCTTTCTGCACCTCTGTTACTTCTTTCTACACTTCGCTTGCTTCTTTCTCCAGCCCTCTTCCCTCTTTCTGCACACTCTTGCCTCTTTCTGCACCTCTCTTCCTTCTTTCTGTACTTCTTTTGTTTCTTTCTGCATGTGTCTTGCTTCTTTCTGCACCCCTCGTGCCTCTTTCTGCACCCCTCTTCCCTCTTTTTGCACCCCTCTTGCCTCTATCTGCACCTCTGTTCCTTCTTTCTGCACTTCTTTTGTTTCTTTCTGCAGATCTCTTGCTTCTTTCTGTACCCCACGTGCCTCTTTCTGCACCCTCTTCCCTCTTTTTACACCTCTGTTCCTTCTTTCTGCACTTATTTTGTTTCTTGCTGCACATCTCTTGCTTCTTTCTGCACCCCTCGTGCCTCTTTCTGCACTCCACTTCCCTCTTTTTGCACCCCTCTTGCCTCTTTCTGCGCCTCTCTTGCTTCTTTCTGCACCTCTCTTGCTTCTTTCTGCACCTCTGTTCCTTCTTTCTGCACCCCTCTTGCCTCTTTCTGCACTTCTGTTCCTTCTTTCTGCACTTCTTTTGTTTCTTTCTGCAGATCTCTTGCTTCTTTCTGCACCCCACATGCCTCTTTCTGCACCCTCTTCCCTCTTTTTACACCTCTGTTTCTTCTTTCTGCACTTATTTTGTTTCTTTCTGTACATTTCTTGCTTCTTTCTGCACCCCACGTGCCTCTTACTGCACTCCTCTTGCCTCTTTCTGCACCTTTGTTCCTTCTTTCTGTAGTTTTGTTTCTTTCTGCACCTCTCTTGCTTCTTTCTGCACACCTCTTGCATCTTTCTGTACCACTCATGTCTCTTTCACACCCCTCTTCCCTCTTTTTGTACCCCTCTTGCCTCTTTCTGCACCTGTTGCTTCTTTCTGCACTCCTCTTGCTTCTTTCTGCACTCCTCATGCCTCTTTCACACCCCTCTTCCCTCTTCATGCACCCCTCTTGCCTCTTTCTGCACCTCTGTTCCTTCTTTCTGCACTTCTTTTCTTTCTTTCTGCACCTCTCGCTTCTTTCTGCACCCCTTTTGCCTCTTTCTGCACCCCTCTTGCCTCTTTCTGCACCTCTGTTCCTTCTTTCTGCACTTCTTTTGTTTCTTTCTGCAGCTCTCTTGCTTCTTTCTGCACCCCCTTGCCTCTTTCTGCACCCCTCTTCCCTCTTTCTGCACCCCTCTTGCCTCTTTCTGCACCTCTGTTCCTTCTTTCTGCACTTCTTTTGTTTCTTTCTGCACATCTCTTGCTTCTTTCTGCACCCCACGTGCCTCTTTCTGCGCCCCTCTTCCCTCTTTTTGTACCCCTCTTGCCTCTTTCTGCACCTGTTGCTTCTTTCTGCTCTCCTCTTGCTTCTTTATGCACTCTTTGTGCCTATTTCACACCCCTCTTCCCTCTTCGTGCACCCCTCTTGCCTCTTTCTGCACCTCTGTTCCTTCTTTCTGCACTTGTTTTGTTTCTTTCTGTACCTCTCACTTCTTTCTGCACCCCTTTTGCCTCTTTCTGCACCCCTCTTGCCTCTTTTTGCACCTCTGTTCCTTCTTTCTGCACTTCTTTTGTTTCTCTCTGCAGCTCACTTGCTTCTTTCTGCAACCCTTGCCTCTTTCTCAACCCCTCTTCCCTCTTTCTTCACCCCTGTTGCCTCTATCTGCACCTCTGTTCCTTCTTTCTGCACTTCTTTTGTTTCTTGCTGCACATCTCTTGCTTCTTTCTGCACACCTCATGCCTCTTTATGCACTCCTCTTCCCTCTTTTTGCACCCCTCTTGCCTCCTTCTGCACCTCTGTTGGTTTTTTCTGCTCCACTCATGCTTCTTTATGTACCCCTCTTCCCTCTCTCTGCACCCCTCATCCCTTTTTCTGCACCTCTGTTCTTTCTTTCTGCACTTCTCTTGCTTCTTTCTGCTTCTCTGTCCCTTTTTATGCAACCTTTGTTCCTCTTTCTGCACCCCTGTTCTCTATTTCTGCACCCCTCTTGCCTCTTTCTGCACTTCTGTTCCTTCTTTCTACACTTCTTTTGTTTCTTTCTGCACATCTCTTGCTTCTTTCTGCACCCCAAGTGCCTCTTTCTGCACCCCTCTTCCCTCTTTTTGCACCTCTGTTCCTTCTTTCTGCACTTATTTTGTTTCTTTCTGCACATCTCTTGCTTCTTTCTGCACCCCACGTGCCTCTTACTGCACTCCTCTTGCCTCTTTCAGCACCTCTGTTCCTTCTTTCTGTACTTTTGTTTCTTTCTGCACCTCTCTTGCTTCTTTCTGCATTCCTCTTGCTTCTTTCTGTACCCCTCATGTCTCTTTCACACCCCTCTTCCCTCTTTGTGCATCGCTCCTGCCTCTTTCAGCATCTCTGTTTCTTCTTTCTGTACTTTTGTTTCTTTCTGCACATCTCTTGCTTCTTTCTGCACCCGACGTGCCTCTTTCTGCGCCCCTCTTCCCTCTTTTTGTACCCCTCTTGCCTCTTTCTGCACCTGTAGCTTCTTTCTGCACTCCCCTTTCTTCTTTCTGCACTCCTCGTGCCTCTTTCACACCCCTCTTCCCTCTTTGTGCATCCCTCTTGTCTCTTTCTGCACCTCTGTTCCTTCTTTCTGCACTTCTTTTGTTTCTTTCTGCACCTCTCGCTTCTTTCTGCACCCCTTTTGCCTCTTTCTGCACCCCTCTTGCCTCTTTCTGCACCTCTGTTCCTTCTTTCTGCACTGTTTTTGTTTCTTTCTGCAGCTCTCTTGCTTCTTTCTGTACCCCCTTGCCTCTTTCTCCACCCCTCTTCCCTCTTCACCCCTGTTGCCTGTTTCTGCACCTCTGTTCCTTCTTTCTGCACTTCTCGTTTCTTGCTGTACATCTCTTGTTTCTTTCTGTACCCCTCGTGCCTCTTTCTGCACCCCTCTTCCCTCTTTTTGTACCCCTTTTGCCTCTCTTCACCTCTGTTGCTTCTTTCTGCACCACTCGTGCTTCTTTCTACACCCCTCTTCCCTCTTTCTGTACCCCTCTTGCCTCTTTTTGCACCACTCTTCCTTCTTTCTGCTTTTCTTTTGTTTCTTTCTGCACCACTCTTGCTTCTTTTTGCACCCCTCTTGCCACTTTCTCCACCCCTGTTCCCTATTTTTGTATCTCTGTTACTTCTTTCTGCACTTCTCTTACCATATTCTCCACCCCTCATCCCTCTTTATGCACCTCGTTGCTTCTTTCTGCACTTGTCTTGCTTCTTTTTGTACCTCTGTCCCTTCTTTCTGCAACCCTTGTGCGGCTTTCTGCACCCCTTTTCCCTCTTTCTGCTCCCCACTTGCCTTTTTCTGCACCTCTGTTCCTTTTTTCTGCACTTCTTTTGTTTCTTTCTGCAACTTTCTTGCTCCTTTCTGTATCCCTCTTTCTCCACCCCACTTCCCCCTTTCTGCATCTCTGTTGCTTCTTTCTGCACTTCTCTTGCTTCTTTCTGCACCTCTTTTGCCTCTTTCTGCACCTCTCTTCCTTCTTTCTGCACTTCTTTTGTTTCTTTCTGCAGCTCTCTTGTTTCTTTCTGCACCCCCTTGCCTCTTTCTCCACCCCTTTTCCCTCTTTCTTCACCCTGTTGCCTCTTTCTGCACCTCTGTTCCTTCTTTCTGCACTTCTTTTGTTTCTTGCTGCACATCTCTTGCTTCTTTCTGCACGCCTCATTCCTCTTTCTGCACTCCTCTTCCCTCTTTTTGCACCCCTCTTGCCTCCTTCTGCACCTCTGTTGGTTCTTTCTGCACTAATCTTGCTTCTTTCTGCACCTCTCTTGCTTTTTTCTGCTCCACTGATGCTTCTTTCTGTACCCCTCTTCCCTCTCTCTGCACCCCTCATCCCTTTTTTGTATCCGTATCCGTATTTGTAAAGCGCGAACTACTCACCCTTACGGGTCTCAAGGCGCTGGGGGCCGTCGTGGAAATTAAGTGAGCTATTGCCCAGAGTCACATGGTGCTGAGCTGAGCTGCCGCCGGAGCCGGGGATCGAACCGTGAACCCTGTGCTCCGAAGTCAGCTGCCCTGGCCGCTGCACCACACCTCTCCACTTTTTCTGCACCTCTGTTCCTTCTTTCTGCACTTCTCTTGCTTCTTTCTGCTTCTCTGTCCCTTTTTTATGCAACCTTTGTTCCTCTTTCTGCACCCCTGTTCTCTATTTCTGCACCCCTCTTGCCTCTTTCTGCACTTCTGTTCCTTCTTTCTACACTTCTTTTGTTTCTTTCTGCACATCTCTTGCTTCTTTCTGCACCCCAAGTGCCTCTTTCTGCACCCTCTTCCCTCTTTTTGCACCTCTGTTCCTTCTTTCTGCACTTATTTTGTTTCTTTCTGCACATCTCTTGCTTCTTTCTGCACCCCACGTGCCTCTTACTGCACTCCTCTTGCCTCTTTCAGCACCTCTGTTCCTTCTTTCTGTACTTTTGTTTCTTTCTGCACCTCTCTTGCTTCTTTCTGCATGCCTCTTGCTTCTTTCTGTACCCCTCATGTCTCTTTCACACCCCTCTTCCCTCTTTGTGCATCCCTCCTGCCTCTTTCAGCATCTCTGTTTCTTCTTTCTGTACTTTTGTTTCTTTCTGCACATCTCTTGCCTCTTTCTGCACCCCACGTGCCTCTTTCTGCGCCCCTCTTCCCTCTTTTTGTACCCCTCTTGCCTCTTTCTGCACCTGTTGCTTCTTTCTGCACTCCCCTTTCTTCTTTCTGCACTCCTCGTGCCTCTTTCACACCCCTCTTCCCTCTTTGTGCATCCCTCTTGTCTCTTTCTGCACCTCTGTTCCTTCTTTCTGCACTTCTTTTGTTTCTTTCTGCACCTCTCGCTTCTTTCTGCACCCCTTTTGCCTCTTTCTGCACCCCTCTTGCCTCTTTCTGCACCTCTGTTCCTTCTTTCTGCACTTTTTTTGTTTCTTTCTGTAGCTCTCTTGCTTCTTTCTCTACCCCCTTGCCTCTTTCTCCACCCCTCTTCCCTCTTCACCCCTGTTGCCTGTTTCTGCACCTCTGTTCCTTCTTTCTGCACTTCTCGTTTCTTGCTGTACATCTCTTGTTTCTTTCTGTACCCCTCGTGCCTCTTTCTGCACCCCTCTTCCCTCTTTTTGTACCCCTTTTGCCTCTCTGCACCTCTGTTGCTTCTTTCTGCACTACTCTTGCTTTTTTCTGCACCACTCGTGCTTCTTTCTACACCCCTCTTCCCTCTTTCTGTACCCCTCTTGCCTCTTTTTGCACCACTCTTCCTTCTTTCTGCTTTTCTTTTGTTTCTTTCTGCACCACTCATGCTTCTTTTTGCACCCCTCTTGCCACTTTCTCCACCCCTGTTCCCTATTTTTGTATTTCTGTTACTTCTTTCTGCACTTCTCTTACCATATTCTCCACCCCTCATCCCTCTTTCTGCACCTCGTTGCTTCTTTCTGCACTTGTCTTGCTTCTTTTTGTACCTCTGTCCCTTCTTTCTTCAACCCTTGTGCGTCTTTCAGCACCCCTTTTCCCTCTTTCTGCTCACCACTTGCCTTTTTCTGCACCTCTGTTCCTTTTTTCTGCACTTCTTTTGTTTCTTTCTGCAACTCTCTTGCTCCTTTCTGTATCCCTCTTTCTCCACCCCACTTCCCCCTTTCTGCATCTCTGTTGCTTCTTTCTGCACTTCTCTTGCTTCTTTCTGCACCTCTTTTGCCTCTTTCTGCACCTCTCTTCCTTCTTTCTGCACTTCTTTTGTTTCTTTCTGCAGCTCTCTTGTTTCTTTCTGCACCCCCTTGCCTCTTTCTCCACCCCTTTTCCCTCTTTCTTCACCCTGTTGCCTCTTTCTGCACCTCTGTTCCTTCTTTCTGCACTTCTTTTGTTTCTTGCTGCACATTTCTTGCTTCTTTCTGCACGCCTCATGCCTCTTTCTGCATTCCTCTTCCCTCTTTTTGCACCCCTCTTGCCTCCTTCTGCACCTCTGTTGGTTCTTTCTGCACTAATCTTGCTTCTTTCTGCACCTCTCTTGCTTTTTTCTGCTTCACTCATGCTTCTTTCTGTACCCCTCTTCCCTCTCTCTGCACCCCTCATCCCTTTTTCTGCACCTCTGTTCCTTCTTTCTGCACTTCTCTTGCTTCTTTCTGCTTCTCTGTCCCTTTTTTATGCAACCTTTGTTCCTCTTTCTGCACCCCTGTTCTCTATTTCTGCACCCCTCTTGCCTCTTTCTGCACTTCTGTTCCTTCTTTCTACACTTCTTTTGTTTCTTTCTGCACATCTCTTGCTTCTTTCTGCACCCCAAGTGCCTCTTTCTGCACCCCTCTTCCCTCTTTTTGCACCTCTGTTCCTTCTTTCTGCACTTATTTTGTTTCTTTCTGCACATCTCTTGCTTCTTTCTGCACCCCACGTGCCTCTTACTGCACTCCTCTTGCCTCTTTCAGCACCTCTGTTCCTTCTTTCTGTACTTTTGTTTCTTTCTGCACCTCTCTTGCTTCTTTCTGCATGCCTCTTGCTTCTTTCTGTACCCCTCATGTCTCTTTCACACCCCTCTTCCCTCTTTGTGCATCCCTCCTGCCTCTTTCAGCATCTCTGTTTCTTCTTTCTGTACTTTTGTTTCTTTCTGCACATCTCTTGCTTCTTTCTGCACCCCACGTGCCTCTTTCTGCGCCCCTATTCCCTCTTTTTGTACCCCTCTTGCCTCTTTCTGCACCTGTTGCTTCTTTCTGCACTCCCCTTTCTTCTTTCTGCACTCCTCGTGCCTCTTTCACACCACTCTTCCCTCTTTGTGCATCCCTCTTGTCTCTTTCTGCACCTCTGTTCCTTCTTTCTGCACTTCTTTTGTTTCTTTCTGCACCTCTCGCTTCTTTCTGCACCCCTTTTGCCTCTTTCTGCACCTCTCTTGCCTCTTTCTGCACCTCTGTTCCTTCTTTCTGCACTTTTTTTGTTTCTTTCTGCAGCTCTCTTGCTTCTTTCTGTACCCCCTTGCCTCTTTCTCCACCCCTCTTCCCTCTTCACCCCTGTTGCCTGTTTCTGCACCTCTGTTCCTTCTTTCTGCACTTTTCGTTTCTTGCTGTACATCTCTTGTTTCTTTCTGTACCCCTCGTGCCTCTTTCTGCACCACTCTTCCCTCTTTTTGTACCCCTTTTGCCTCTCTGCACCTCTGTTGCTTCTTTCTGCACTACTCTTGCTTCTTTCTGCACCACTCGTGCTTCTTTCTACACCCCTCTTCCCTCTTTCTGTACCCCTCTTGCCTCTTTTTGCACCACTCTTCCTTCTTTCTGCTTTTCTTTTGTTTCTTTCTGCACCACTCTTGCTTCTTTTTGCACCCCTCTTGCCACTTTCTCCACCCCTTTTCCCTCTTTCTTCACCCTGTTGCCTCTTTCTGCACCTCTGTTCCTTCTTTCTGTACTTCTTTTGTTTCTTGCTACACATCTCTTGCTTCTTTCTGCGCCCCTCAGGCCTCTTTCTGCAGTCCTCTTCCCTCTTTTTTCACCCTTCCTACCTCCTGATGCACCTCTGTTGTTTCTTTCTGCACTACTCTTGCTTCTTTCTGCACCTCTCTTGCTTCTTTCTGCACCACTTGTGCTTCTTTCTGCACCCCTCTTCCCTCGTTCTGCACCCCTCATGCCTCTTTCTGCACTTCTGTTGCTTCTTTCTGCACTTCTCTTGCTTCTTTCTGCTTCTCTGTCCCTTCTTTCTGCAACCTTTGTGCCTCTTTCTGCACCCCTCTTCCCTCTTTCTGTACCCTTCTTGCCTCTTTCTGCACCTCTGTTCCTTCTTTCTGCACTTCTTTTGTTTCTTTCTGCAGATCTTTTGCTTCTTTCTGCACCCCACGTGCCTCTTTCTGCACCCCTCATGCCTCTTTTTGCATCTCTGTTCCTTCTTTCTGCACTTCTTTTGTTTCCTTCTGCACATCTGTTGCTTCTTTCTGCACCCCACGTGCCTCTTTCTGCACCCCATTCCCTCTTTTTGCACCGCTGTTCCTTCTTTCTGCACTTCTTTTGCTTCTTTCTGCACATTTCTTGCTTCTTTCTGTACCCCACGTGCCTCTTTCTGCACCCCTCTTGCCTCTTTCTGCACCTCTGTTCCTTCTTTCTGCACTTCTTTTGTTTCTTTCGGCAATTCTCTTGCTTCTTTCTGCATGCCTCTAGGTTCTTTCTGTACCCCTCATGTCTCTTTCACACCCTCTCCCTTGTTTCTGCACCCTTCTTGCCTCTTTTTGTACCTCTCTTCTTTCTTTCTGCTCTTCTTTTGTTTCTTTTTGCACCCCTCTTGCCACTTTCTCCATCCCTGTTCCCTGTTTCTGTATCTCTGTTGCTTCTTTCTGCACTTCTCTTGCCATATTCTCCACCCCTCATCCCTCTTTCTGCACCTCTGTTGCTTCTTTCTGCACTTGTCGTGCTTCTTTTTGTACCTCTGTCCCTTCTTTCTGCAACCCTTGTGCATCTTTCTGCACCCCTTTTCCCTCTTTCTGCTCCCCTCTTGCCTTTTTCTGCACCTCTGTTCCTTTTTTCTGCACTACTCTTGCCTCTTTCTGCACCTCTGTTGCTTCTTTCTGCACTTCTTTTGTTTCTTTCTGCACCTCTCTTGCTTCTTTCTGCACCCTGCTTGCCTCTTTCTCCACCTCTGTTCCTTTTTTCTGCACTTCTTTTGTTTCTTTCTGCAACTCTTTTGCTCCTTTCTGTATCCCTTTTGCCTCTTTCTCCACCTTTTTTCATCTTTGTTGCTTCTTTCTGCACTTCGCTTGCCTCTTTCTCCACCCCTCATATGTCTTTCTGCACCTCTGTTGCTTCGTTATGCACTTCTTTTGCTTCTTTCTGCACCTCTCTTGCTTCTTTCTGCACCCCTTGTGCCTCTTTCTGCACCCCTCTTCCCTCTTTCAGCACTACTCTTGCCTCTTTCTGCACCTCTGTTGCTTCTTTCTGCACTTCTTTTGTTTCTTTCTGCACCTCTCTTGCTTCTTTCTGCACCCTGCTTGCCTCTTTCTCCACCCCTCTTCCCCCTTTTTTCATCTCTGTTGCTTCTTTCCGCACTTCGCTTGCCTCTTTCTACACCCATCATCTGTCTTTCTGCGCCTCTGTTGCTTCTTTCTGCACTTCACTTGCTTCTTTCTCCAGCCCTCTTCCCTCTTTCTGCACCCTCTTGCCTCTTTCTGCACCTCTCTTCCTTCTTTCTGTACTTCTTTTGTTTCTTTCTGCACGTGTCTTGCTTCTTTATGCACCCTCGTGCCTCTTTCTGCACCCCTCTTCCCTCTTTTTGCACCCCTCTTGCCTCTTTCTGCACCTCTGTTCCTTCTTTCTGCACTTCTTTTGTTTCTTTCTGCAGCTCACTTGCTTCTTTCTGCACCCCTTGCCTCTTTCTCAACCCTCTTTCCTCTTTCTTCACCCCTGTTGCCTCTATCTGCACCTCTGTTCCTTCTTTCTGCACTTCTTTTGTTTCTTGCTGCACATCTCTTGCTTCTTTCTGCACCCCTCGTGCCTCTTTCTGCACTCCTCTTTCCTCTTTTTGCACCCCTCTTGCCTCCTTCTGCACCTCTGTTGCTTCTTTCTGCACTACTCTTGCTTCTTTCTGCACCTCTTTTGCTTCTTTCTGTGCCTCTCTTGCTTCTTTCTGCACCTCACTTGCTTCTTTCTGCACCACTCATGCTTCGTTCTGCACCCCTCTTCCCTCTCTCTCCACCCCTCATCCCTCTTTCTGCACCTCTGTTCCTTCTTTCTGCACCCCTCTTGCCTCTTTCTGCACTTCTGTTCCTTCTTTCTGCACTTCTTTTGTTTCTTTCTGCAGATCTCTTGCTTCTTTCTGCACCCCACATGCCTCTTTCTGCACCCTCTTCCCTCTTTTTACACCTCTGTTCCTTCTTTCTGCACTTATTTTGTTTCTTTCTGTACATCTCTTGCTTCTTTCTGCACCCCACGTGCCTCTTACTGCACTCGTCTTGCCTCTTTCTGCAGCTTTGTTCCTTCTTTCTGTAGTTTTGTTTCTTTCTGCACCTCTCTTGCTTCTTTCTGCACACCTCTTGCTTCTTTCTGTACCCCTCATGTCTCTTTCACACCCCTCTTCCCTCTTTTTGTACCCCTCTTGCCTTTTTCTGCACCTGTTGCTTCTTTCTGCACTCCTTGTGCCTCTTTCACACCCCTCTTCCCTCTTCATGCACCCCTCTTGCCTCTTTCTGCACCTCTGTTCCTTTCTGCACTTCTTTTCTTTCTTTCTGCACCTCTCGCTTCTTTCTGCACCCCTTTTGCCTCTTTCTGCACCCCTCTTGCCTCTTTCTGCACCTCTGTTCCTTCTTTCTGCACTTCTTTTGTTTCTTTCTGCACCCCTCTTGCTTCTTTCTGCACCCCTCTTGCCTCTTTCTGCACCTCTGTTCCTTTATGCACTTCTTTTCTTTCTTTCTGCACCTCTCTTGCTTCTTTCTGCACCCCTTGTGCCTCTTTCTGCACCCCTCTTCCCTCTTTCAGCACTACTCTTGCCTCTTTCTGCACCTCTGTTGCTTCTTTCTGCACTTCTTTTGTTTCTTTCTGCACCTCTCTTGCTTCTTTCTGCACCCTGCTTGCCTCTTTCTCCACCCCTCTTCCCCTTTTTTCATCTCTGTTGCTTCTTTCCGCACTTCGCTTGCCTCTTTCTACACCCATCATCTGTCTTTCTGCGCCTCTGTTGCTTCTTTCTGCACTTCACTTGCTTCTTTCTCCAGCCCTCTTCCCTCTTTCTGCACCCTCTTGCCTCTTTCTGCACCTCTCTTCCTTCTTTCTGTACTTCTTTTGTTTCTTTCTGCACGTGTCTTGCTTCTTTATGCACCCCTCGTGCCTCTTTCTGCACCCCTCTTCCCTCTTTTTGCACCCCTCTTGCCTCTTTCTGCACCTCTGTTCCTTCTTTCTGCACTTCTTTTGTTTCTTTCTGCAGCTCACTTGCTTCTTTCTGCACCCCCTTGCCTCTTTCTCAACCCCTCTTTCCTCTTTCTTCACCCCTGTTGCCTCTATCTGCACCTCTGTTCCTTCTTTCTGCACTTCTTTTGTTTCTTGCTGCACATCTCTTGCTTCTTTCTGCACCCCTCGTGCCTCTTTCTGCACTCCTCTTTCCTCTTTTGCACCCCTCTTGCCTCCTTCTGCACCTCTGTTGCTTCTTTCTGCACTACTCTTGCTTCTTTCTGCACCTCTTTTGCTTCTTTCTGTGCCTCTCTTGCTTCTTTCTGCACCTCTCTTGCTTCTTTCTGCACCACTCATGCTTCTTTCTGCACCCCTCTTCCTCTCTCTCCACCCCTCATCCCTCTTTCTGCACCTCTGTTCCTTCTTTCTGCACCCCTCTTGCCTCTTTCTGCACTTCTGTTCCTTCTTTCTGCACTTATTTTGTTTCTTTCTGCAGATCTCTTGCTTCTTTCTGCACCCCACATGCCTCTTTCTGCACCCTCTTCCCTCTTTTTACACCTCTGTTCCTTCTTTCTGCACTTATTTTGTTTCTTTCTGTACATCTCTTGCTTCTTTCTGCACCCCACTTGCCTCTTACTGCACTCGTCTTGCCTCTTTCTGCAGCTTTGTTCCTTCTTTCTGTAGTTTTGTTTCTTTCTGCACCTCTCTTGCTTCTTTCTGCACACCTCTTGCTTCTTTCTGTACCCCTCATGTCTCTTTCTACACCCTCTTCCCTCTTTTTGTACCCCTCTTGCCTTTTTCTGCACCTGTTGCTTCTTTCTGCACTCCCCTTGCTTCTTTCTGCACTCCTTGTGCCTCTTTCACACCCCTCTTCCCTCTTCATGCACCCCTCTTGCCTCTTTCTGCACCTCTGTTCCTTTCTGCACTTCTTTTCTTTCTTTCTGCACCTCTCGCTTCTTTCTGCACCCCTTTTGCCTCTTTCTGCACCCCTCTTGCCTCTTTCTGCACCTCTGTTCCTTCTTTCTGCACTTCTTTTGTTTCTTTCTGCAGCTCTCTTGCTTCTTTCTGCACCCCTCTTGCCTCTTTCTGCACCTCTGTTCCTTTCTGCACTTCTTTTCTTTCTTTCTGCACCTCTCGCTTCTTTCTCCACCACTTTTCCCTCTTTCTTCACCCCTGTTGCCTCTTTCTGCACCTCTGTTCCTTCTTTCTGCACTTCTCTTGTTTCTTGCTGTACATCTCTTGTTTTTTTCTGCACCCTCGTGCCTCTTTCTGCACCCCTCTTCCCTCTTTTTGTACCCCTCTTGCCTCTCTGCACCTCTGTTGCTTCCTTCTGCACTACTCTTGCTTCTTTCTGCACCTCACTTGCTTCTTTCTGCACCTTTCGTGCTTCTTTCTACACCCCTCGTCCCTCTTTCTGCACCCCTCTTGCCTCTTTTTGCACCTCTCTTCCTTCTTTCTGCTCTTCTTTTGTTTCTTTCTGCACCACTCTTGCTTCTTTTTGCACCCCTCTTGCCACTTTCTCCACCCCTGTTCCCTGTTTTTGTAACTCTGTTGCTTCTTTCTGCACTTCTCTTGCCTTATTCTCAACCCCTCATCCCTCTTTCTGCACCTCTGTTGCTTCTTTCTGCACTTGTCTTGCTTCTTTTTGTACCTCTGTCCCTTCTTTCTGCAACCCTTGTGCATCTTTCTGCACCCCTTTTCCCTCTTTCTGCTCCCCTCTTGCCTTTTTCTGCACCTCTGTTCCTTTTTCTGCACTTCTTGTGTTTCTTTCTGCAACTCTCTTGCTCCTTTCTGTATCCCTCTCGCCTCTTTCTCTACCTACTTCCCCCTTTCTGCATCTCTGTGTTGCTTCTTTCTGCACTTCTCTTGCTTCTTTCTGCACCTCTCTTGCTTCTTTCTGCACCCCTCGTACCTCTTTCTGCACCCCTCTTTCTCCACCCCTTTTCCCTCTTTTTTAATCTCTGTTGCTTCTTTCTGCACTTCGCTTGACTCTTTCTCCACCCCTCATATGTCTTTCTGCACTTCTCTTGCTTCTATCTGCACCTCTCTTGCTTCTTTCTGTACCCCTCGTGCCTCTTTCTGCACCCCTCTTCCATCTTTCTGCACTACTCTTGCCTCTTTCTGCACCTCTGTTGCTTCTTTCTGCACTTCTTTTGTTTCTTTCTGCACCTCTCTTGCTTCTTTCTGCACCCCGCTTGCCTCTTTCTCCACCCCTCTTCCCCTTTTTTCATCTCTGTTGCTTCTTTCCGCACTTCGCTTGCCTCTTTCTCCACCCCTCATCTGTCTTTCTGCACCTCTGTTGCTTCTTTCTGCACTTCGCTTGCTTCTTTCTCCACCCCTCATCTGTCTTTCTGCACCTCTCTTGCCTCTTTATGCACCCCTCTTGCTTCTTTCTGCACCCCCTTGCCTCTTTCGCCACACATTTTCCCTCTTTCTTCACCCTGTTGCCTCTTTCTGCACCTCTGTTCCTTCTTTCTGTACTTCTTTTGTTTCTTGCTACACATCTCTTGCTTCTTTCTGTGCCCCTTGTGCCTCTTTCTGCAGTCCTCTTCCGTCTTTTTGCACCCTTCTTACCTCCTTCTGCACCTCTGTTGCTTCTTTCTGCACTACTCTTGCTTCTTTCTGCATCTCTCTTGCTTCTTTCTGCACCACTTGTGCTTCTTTCTGCACCCCTCTTCCCTCTTTCTGCACCCCTCATTCCTCTTCCTGCACCTCTGTTGCTTCTTTCTGCACTTCTCTTGCTTCTTTCTGCTTCTCTGTCCCTTCTTTCTGCAACCTTTGTGCCTCTTTCTGCACCACTCTTCCTTCTTTCTGTACCCTTCTTGCCTCTTTCTGCACCTCTGTTCCTTCTTTCTGCACTTCTTTTGTTTCTTTCCGCACATCTCTTGCTTCTTTCTGCACCCCACGTGCCTCTTTCTGCACCCCTCTTGCCTCTTTTTGCATCTCTGTTCCTTCTTTCTGCACTTCTTTTGTTTCCTTCTGCACATCTGTTGCTTCTTTCTGCACCCCACGTGCCTCTTTCTGCACCCCTTCCCTCTTTTTGCACCGCTGTTCCTTCTTTCTGCACTTCTTTTGTTTCTTTCTGCACATTTCTTGCTTCTTTCTGCACCCCACGTGCCTCTTTCTGCACCCCTCTTGCCTTTCTGTACCTCTGTTCCTTCTTTCTACACTTCTTTTGCTTCTTTCTGCAACTCTCTTGCTTCTTTCTGCATGCCTCTAGGTTCTTTCGGTACCCCTCGTGTCTCTTTCACACCCCTCTTCCCTCTTTCTCCACCCCTCTTGCCTCTTTCTGCACCTCTGTTCCTTCTTTCTGTACTTCTTTTGTTTCTTTCTGCACATCTCTTGCTTCTTTCTGCACCCCACGTGCCTCTTTCTGCGCCCCTCTTTCCTCTTTTTGTACCCCTCTGGCCTCTTTCTGCACCTGTTGCTTCTTTCTGCACTCCTCTTGCTTCTTTATGCACTCTTTGTGCCTCTTTCACACCCCTCTTCCCTCTTCATGCACCCCTCTTGCCTCTTTCTGCACCTCTGTTCCTTCTTTCTGCACTTCTCTTGTTTCTTTCTGTACCTCTCGCTTCTTTCTGCACCCGTTTTGCCTCTTACTGTACCCCTCTTGCCTCTTTCTGCACCTCTGTTCCTTCTTTCTGCACTTCTTTTGTTTCTTTCTGCAGCTCACTTCCTTCTTTCTGCACCCCTTGCCTCTTTCTCCACCCCTTTTCCCTCTTTCTTCACCCCTGTTTCCTCTATCGGCACCTCCGTTCCTTCTTTCTGCTCTTCTTTTGTTTCTTGCTGCACATCTCTTGCTTCTTTCTGCACCCCTCGTGCCTCTTTCTGCACTCCTCCTCCCTCTTTTGCACCCTCTTGCCTCCTTCTGCACCTCTGTTGCTTCTTTCTGCACTACTCTTGCTTCTTTCTGCACCTTTCTTGCTTCTTTCTGTGCCTCTCTTGCTTCTTTCTGCACCACTCGTGGTTCTTTCTGCACCCCTCTTCCCTCTCTCTGCACCCCTCATCCCTCTTTCTGCACCTCTGTTCCATCTTTCTGCACTTCTCTTGCTTCTTTCTGCTTCTCTGTCCCTTCTTTCTGTAACCTTTGTTCCTCTTTCTGCACCCCTCTTCTCTCTTTCTGCACCCCTCTTGACTCTTTCTGCACTTCTGTTCCTTCTTTCTGCACTTATTTTGTTTCTTTCTGCACATCTCTTGCTTCTTTCTGCACCCCAAGTGCCTCTTTCTGCACCCCTCTTCCCTCTTTTTCCACCGCTGTTCCTTCTTTCTGCACTTATTTTGTTTCTCTCTGCACATCTCTTGCTTCTTTCTGCATCCCACGTGTCTCTTACTGCACCCCTCTTGCCTCTTTTTGCATCTCTGTTCCTTCTTTCTGCACTTCTTTTGTTTCCTTCCTCACATCTGTTGCTTCTTTCTGCACCCCACATGCCTCTTTCTGCACCCCCTTCCCTCTTTTTGCACCGCTGTTCCTTCTTTCTGCACTTCTTTTGTTTCTTTCTGCACATTTCTTGCTTCTTTCTGCACCCCACGTGCCCCTTTCTGCACCCCTCTTGCCTCTTTCTGCATGTCTGTTCCTTCTTTCTGCACTTCTTTTGTTTCTTTCTGCAACTCTCTTGCTTCTTTCTGCACACCTCTAGGTTCTTTCTGTACCCCTCGTGTCTCTTTCACACCCCTCTTCCCTCTTTCTGCACCCCTCTTGCCTCTTTCTGCACCTCTGTTCCTTCTTTGTGTACTTCTTTTGTTTCTTTCTGCACATCTCTTGCTTCTTTCTGCACCCCACGTGCCTCTTTCTGCGCCCCTCTTCCCTCTTTTTGTACCCCTCTTGCCTCTTTCTGCACCTGTTGCTTCTTTCTGCACTCCTCTTGCTTCTTTATGCACTCTTTGTGCCTCTTTCACACCCCTCTTCCCTCTTCGTGCACCCCTCTTGCCTCTTTCTGCACCTCTGTTCCTTCTTTCTGCACTTGTTTTGTTTCTTTCTGTACCTCTCACTTCTTTCTGCACCCCTTTTGCCTCCTTCTGCACCCCTCTTGCCTCTTTTTGCACCTCTGTTCCTTCTTTCTGCACTTCTTTTGTTTCTTTCTGCAGCTCACTTGCTTCTTTCTGCAACCCTTGCCTCTTTCTCAACCCCTCTTCCCTCTTTCTTCACCCCTGTTGCCTCTATCTGCACCTCTGTTCCTTCTTTCTGCACTTCTTTTGTTTCTTGCTGCACATCTCTTGCTTCTTTCTGCACGCCTCGTGCCTCTTTCTGCACTCCTCTTCCCTCTTTTTGCACCCCTCTTGCCTCCTTCTGCACCTCTGTTGGTTCTTTCTGCACTAATCTTGCTTCTTTCTGCACCTCTCTTGCTTCTTTCTGCACCTCTCTTGCTTCTTTCTGCACCTCTGTTGCTTCTTTCTGCACATCTTTTGTTTCTTTCTGCACCTCTCGTGCTTCTTTCTCCACCCCGCTTGCCTCTTTCTCCACTCCTCTTCCCCCTTTTTTCATCTCTGTTACTTCTTTCTGCACTTCGCTTGCTTCTTTCTCCATCCCTCGTCTGTCTTTCTGCACCTCTCTTGCCTCTTTCTGCACCCCTCTTGCCTCTTTCTGCACCTCTGTTCCTTCTTTCTGCACTTCTTTTGTTTCTTTCTGCAGCTCTCTTGTTTCTTTCTGCACCCCCTTGCCTCTTTCTCCACCCCTTTTCCCTCTTTCTTCAGCCTGTTGCCTCTTTCTGCACCTCTGTTCCTTCTTTCTGTACGTCTTTTGTTTCTTGCTACACATCTCTTGCTTCTTTCTGCGCCCCTCGGGCCTCTTTCTGCAGTCCTCTTCCCTCTTTTTTCACCCTTCTTACCTCCTTCTGCACCTCTGTTGCTTCTTTCTGCACTACTCTTGCATCTTTCTGCACCTCTCTTGCTTCTTTCTGCACCACTTGTGCTTATTTCTGCACCCCTCTTCCCTCTTTCTGCACCCCTCATCCCTCTTTCTGCACCTCTGTTGCTTCTTTCTGTACTTCTCTTGCTTCTTTCTGCTTCTCTGTCCCTTCTTTCTGCAACCTTTGTGCCTCTTTCTGCACCCCTCTTCCCTCTTTCTGTACCCTTCTTACCTCTTTCTACACCTCTGTTCCTTCTTTCTCCACTTCTTTTGTTTCTTTCTGCAGATCTCTTGCTTCTTTCTGCACCCCACGTGCCTCTTTCTGCACCCCTCTTGCCTCTTTTTGCATCTCTGTTCCTTCTTTCTGTGCTTCTTTTGTTTCCTTCTGCACATCTGTTGCTTATTTCTGCACCCCATTCCCTCTTTTTGCACCACTGTTCCTTCTTTCTGCACTTCTTTTGCTTCTTTCTGCACATTTCTTGCTTTTTTCTGTACCCCACGTGCCTCTTTCTGCACCCCTCTTGCCTCTTTCTGCACCTCTGTTCCTTCTTTCTGCACTTCTTTTGTTTCTTTCGGCAACTCTCTTGCTTCTTTCTGCATGCCTCTAGGTTCTTTCTGTACCCCTCGTATCTCTTTCACACCCTCTTCCCTCTTTCTGCACCCTTCTTGCCTCTTTTTGTACCTCTCTTCCTTCTTTCTGCTCTTCTTTTGTTTCTTTTTGCACCCCTCTTGCCACTTTCTCCACCCCTGTTCCCTGTTTTTGTATCTCTGTTGCTTCTTTCTGCACTTCTCTTGCCATATTCTCCACCCCTCATCCCTCTTTCGGCACCTCTGTTGCTTCTTTCTGCACTTGTCATGCTTCTTTTTGTACCTCTGTCCCTTCTTTCTGCAACCCTTGTGCATCTTTCTGCACCCCTTTTCCCTCTTTCTGCTCCCCTCTTGCCTTTTATGCACCTCTGTTCCTTTTTCTGCACTTCTTTTGTTTCTTTCTGCAACTCTCTTGCTCCTTTCTGTATCCCTTTTGCCTCTTTCTCCACCTACTTCCCCCTTTTTTCATCTCTGTTGCTTCTTTCTGCACTTCGCTTGCCTCTTTCCCCACCCCTATGTCTTTCTGCACCTCTGTTGCTTCGTTATGCACTTCTTTTGCTTCTTTCTGCACCACTCTTGCTTCTTTCTGCACCCCTCGTGCCTCTTTCTGCACCCCTCTTCCCTCTTTCTGCACTACTCTTGCCTCTTTCTGCACCTCTGTTGCTTCTTTCTGCACTTCTTTTGTTTCTTTCTGCACCTCTCTTGCTTCTTTCTGCACCCCGCTTGCCTCTTTCTCCACCCCTCTTGTCATCTCTGTTGCTTCTTTCCGCACTTCGCTTGCCTCTTTCTCCACCCATCATCTGTCTTTCTGCACCTCTGTTGCTTCTTTCTGCACTTCGCTTGCTTCTTCTCCAGCCCTCTTCCCTCTTTCTGCACCCTCTTGCCTCTTTCTGCACCTCTCTTCCTTCTTTCTGTACTTCTTTTGTTTCTTTCTGCACGTGTCTTGCTTCTTTCTGCACCCCTCCTGCCTCTTTCTGTACCCCTCTTCCCTCTTTTTGCACCCCTCTTGCCTCTTTCTGCACCTCTGTTCCTTCTTTCTGCACTTTTGTTTCTTTCTGCAGCTCACTTGCTTTTTCTGCACCCTTGCCTCTTTCTCAACCCCTCTTTCCTCTATCTGCACCTCTGTTCCTTCCTTCTGCACTTCTTTTGTTTCTTGCTGCACATCTCTTGCTTCTTTCTGCACTCATCTTCCCTCTTTTTGCACCCTCTTGCCTCCTTCTGCACCTCTGTTGCTTCTTTCTGCACCTCTGTTGCTTCTTTCTGCACTACTCTTGCTTCTTTCTGCACCTCTCTTGCTTCTTTCTGTGCCTCTCTTGCTTCTTTTTGCACCACTCATGCTTCTTTCTGCACCCCTCTTCCCTCTCTCTGCACCCCTCATACCTCTTTCTGCACCTCTGTTCCTTCTTTCTGCACCACTCTTGCCTCTTTCTGCACTTCTGTTCCTTCTTTCTACACTTCTTTTGTTTCTTTCTGCACATCTCTTGCTTCTTTATGCACCCCATGTGCCTCTTTCTGCACCCCTCTTCCCTCTTTTTGCACTTCTGTTCCTTGTTTCTGCACTTATTTTGTTTCTTTCTGCACATCTCTTGCTTCTTTCTGCACCCCACGTGCCTCTTACTGCACTCCTCTTGCCTCTTTCTGCACCTCTGTTCCTTCTTTCTGTACTATTGTTTCTTTCTGCACCTCTCTTGCTTCTTTCTGCACGCCTCTTGCTTCTTTCTGTACCCCTCATGTCTCTTTCACACCCCTCTTCCCTTTTTGTATCCCTCTTGCCTCTTTCTGCACCTGTTGCTTCTTTCTGCACTCCCCTTTCTTCTTTCTGTACTCCTCGTGCCTCTTTCACACCCCTCTTCGTGCACCCCTCTTGCCTCTTTCTGCACCTCTGTTCCTTCTTTCTGCACTTCTTTTCTTTCTTTCTGCACCTCTCGCTTCTTTCTACACCTCTTTTGCCTCTTTCTGCACCCCTCTTGCCTCTTTCTGCACCTCTGTTCATTCTTTCTGCACTTCTTTTGTTTCTTTCTGCAGCTTTCTTGCTTCTTTCTGCACCCCTTGCCTCTTTCTCCACCCCTCTTCCCTCTTTCACCCCTGTTGCCTCTTTCTGCACCTCTGTTCCTTCTTTCTGCACTTCTCTTGTTTCTTGCTGTACATCTCTTGTTCTTTCTGCACCCTCGTGCCTCTTTCTGCACCCCTCTTCCCTCTTTTGTACCCCTCTTGCCTCTCTTCACCTCTGTTGCTTCTTTCTGCACTACTCTTGCTTCTTTCTGCACCACTCGTGCTTCTTTCTACACCCCTCTTCCCTCTTTCTGTACCCCTCTTGCCTCTTTTTGCACCTCTCTTCCTTCTTTCTGCTCTTCTTTTGTTTCTTTCTGCACCACTCTTGCTTCTTTCTGCATTCCTCTTGCCACTTTCTCCACCCCTCATCCCTCTTTCTGCACCTCTGTTGCTTCTTTCTGCACTTGTCTTGCTTCTTTTTGTACCTCTGTCCCTTCTTTCTGCAACCCTTGTGTGTCTTTCTGCACCCCTTTTCCCTCTCTCTGCTTCCCTCTTGCCTTTTTCTTCACCTCTGTTCCTTTTTTCTGCACTTCTTTTGCTCCTTTCTGTATCCCTCCTTCTCCACCCCACTTCCCCCTTTCTGCATCTCTGTTGCTTCTTTATGCACTTCTCTTGCTTCTTTCTGTACCTCTCTTGCTTCTTTCTGCACCACTCGTGCCTCTTTCTGCACCCCTCTTCCCTCTTTCTGCACTACTCTTGCCTCTTGCTGCACCTCTGTTGCTTCTTTCTGCACTTCTTTTGTTTCTTTCTGCACCTCTCTTGCTTCTTTCTCCACCCCGCTTGCCTCTTTCTCCACCCCTCTTCCCCCTTTTTTCATCTCTGTTGCTTCTTTCCGCACTTCGCTTGCCTCTTTCTCCACCACTCATCTGTCTTTCTGCACCTCTGTTGCTTCTATCTGCACTTCGCTTGCTTCTTTCTCCACCCCTCATCTGTCTTTCTGCACCTCTCTTGCCTCTTTCTGCACCCCTCTTGCCTCTTTCTGCACCTCTGTTCCTTCTTTCTGCACTACTCTTGCTTCTTTCTGCACCTCTTTTGCTTCTTTCTGTGCCTCTCTTGCTTCTTTCTGCACCTCTCTTGCTTCTTTCTGCACCACTCATGCTTCGTTCTGCACCCCTCTTCCCTCTCTCTCCACCCCTCATCCCTCTTTCTGCACCTCTGTTCCTTCTTTCTGCACCCCTCTTGCCTCTTTCTGCACTTCTGTTCCTTCTTTCTGCACTTCTTTTGTTTCTTTCTGCAGATCTCTTGCTTCTTTCTGCACCCACATGCCTCTTTCTGCACCCTCTTCCCTCTTTTTACACCTCTGTTCCTTCTTTCTGCACTTATTTTGTTTCTTTCTGTACATCTCTTGCTTCTTTCTGCACCCACGTGCCTCTTACTGCACTCGTCTTGCCTCTTTCTGCAGCTTTGTTCCTTCTTTCTGTAGTTTTGTTTCTTTCTGCACCTCTCTTGCTTCTTTCTGCACACCTCTTGCTTCTTTCTGTACCCCTCATGTCTCTTTCTACACCCTCTTCCCTCTTTTTGTACTCCTCTTGCCTTTTTCTGCACCTGTTGCTTCTTTCTGCACTCCTTGTGCCTCTTTCACACCCCTCTTCCCTCTTCATGCACCCCTCTTGCCTCTTTCTGCACCTCTGTTCCTTTCTGCACTTCTTTTCTTTCTTTCTGCACCTCTCGCTTCTTTCTGCACCCCTTTGCCTCTTTCTGCACCCCTCTTGCCTCTTTCTGCACCTCTGTTCCTTCTTTCTGCACTTCTTTTGTTTCTTTCTGCACCCCTCTTGCTTCTTTCTGCACCCCTCTTGCCTCTTTCTGCACCTCTGTTCCTTTCTGCACTTCTTTTCTTTCTTTCTGCACCTCTCTTGCTTCTTTCTGCACCCCTTGTGCCTCTTTCTGCACCCCTCTTCCCTCTTTCAGCACTACTCTTGCCTCTTTCTGCACCTCTGTTGCTTCTTTCTGCACTTCTTTTGTTTCTTTCTGCACTCTCTTGCTTCTTTCTGCACCCTGCTTGCCTCTTTCTCCACCCCTCTTCCCCCTTTTTCATCTCTGTTGCTTTTTTCCGCACTTCGCTTGCCTCTTTCTACACCCATCATCTGTCTTTCTGCGCCTCTGTTGCTTCTTTCTGCACTTCACTTGCTTCTTTCTCCAGCCCTCTTCCCTCTTTCTGCACCCTCTTGCCTCTTTCTGCACCTCTCTTCCTTCTTTCTGTACTTCTTTTGTTTCTTTCTGCACGTGTCTTGCTTCTTTATGCACCCCTCGTGCCTCTTTCTGCACCCCTCTTCCCTCTTTTTGCACCCCTCTTGCCTCTTTCTGCACCTCTGTTCCTTCTTTCTGCACTTCTTTTGTTTCTTTCTGCAGCTCACTTGCTTCTTTCTGCACCCCCTTGCCTCTTTCTCAACCCCTCTTTCCTCTTTCTTCACCCCTGTTGCCTCTATCTGCACCTCTGTTCCTTCTTTCTGCACTTCTTTTGTTTCTTGCTGCACATCTCTTGCTTCTTTCTGCACCCCTCGTGCCTCTTTCTGCACTCCTCTTTCCTCTTTTTGCACCCCTCTTGCCTCCTTCTGCACCTCTGTTGCTTCTTTCTGCACTACTCTTGCTTCTTTCTGCACCTCTTTTGCTTCTTTCTGTGCCTCTCTTGCTTCTTTCTGCACCTCTCTTGCTTCTTTCTGCACCACTCATGCTTCTTTCTGCACCCCTCTTCCCTCTCTCTCCACCCCTCATCCCTCTTTCTGCACCTCTGTTCCTTCTTTCTGCACCCCTCTTGCCTCTTTCTGCACTTCTGTTCCTTCTTTCTGCACTTATTTTGTTTCTTTCTGCAGATCTCTTGCTTCTTTCTGCACCCCACATGCCTCTTTCTGCACCCTCTTCCCTCTTTTTACACCTCTGTTCCTTCTTTCTGCACTTATTTTGTTTCTTTCTGTACATCTCTTGCTTCTTTCTGCACCCCACTTGCCTCTTACTGCACTCGTCTTGCCTCTTTCTGCAGCTTTGTTCCTTCTTTCTGTAGTTTTGTTTCTTTCTGCACCTCTCTTGCTTCTTTCTGCACACCTCTTGCTTCTTTCTGTACCCCTCATGTCTCTTTCACACCCCTCTTCCCTCTTTTTGTACCCCTCTTGCCTTTTTCTGCACCTGTTGCTTCTTTCTGCACTCCCCTTGCTTCTTTCTGCACTCCTTGTGCCTCTTTCACACCCCTCTTCCCTCTTCATGCACCCCTCTTGCCTCTTTCTGCACCTCTGTTCCTTTCTGCACTTCTTTTCTTTCTTTCTGCACCTCTCGCTTCTTTCTGCACCCCTATTGCCTCTTTCTGCACCCCTCTTGCCTCTTTCTGCACCTCTGTTCCTTCTTTCTGCACTTCTTTTGTTTCTTTCTGCAGCTCTCTTGCTTCTTTCTGCACCCCTCTTGCCTCTTTCTGCACCTCTGTTCCTTTCTGCACTTCTTTTCTTTCTTTCTGCACCTCTCGCTTCTTTCTCCACCACTTTTCCCTCTTTCTTCACCCCTGTTGCCTCTTTCTGCACCTCTGTTCCTTCTTTCTGCACTTCTCTTGTTTCTTGCTGTACATCTCTTGTTTTTTTCTGCACCCTCGTGCCTCTTTCTGCACCCCTCTTCCCTCTTTTTGTACCCCTCTTGCCTCTCTGCACCTCTGTTGCTTCCTTCTGCACTACTCTTGCTTCTTTCTGCACCTCACTTGCTTCTTTCTGCACCACTCGTGCTTCTTTCTACACCCTCGTCCCTCTTTCTGCACCCCTCTTGCCTCTTTTTGCACCTCTCTTCCTTCTTTCTGCTCTTCTTTTGTTTCTTTCTGCACCACTCTTGCTTCTTTCTGCACCCCTCTTGCCACTTTCTCCACCCCTGTTCCCTGTTTTTGTAACTCTGTTGCTTCTTTCTGCACTTCTCTTGCCTTATTCTCAACCCCTCATCCCTCTTTCTGCACCTCTGTTGCTTCTTTCTGCACTTGTCTTGCTTCTTTTTGTACCTCTGTCCCTTCTTTCTGCAACCCTTGTGCATCTTTCTGCACCCCTTTTCCCTCTTTCTGCTCCCCTCTTGCCTTTTTCTGCACCTCTGTTCCTTTTTCTGCACTTCTTGTGTTTCTTTCTGCAACTCTCTTGCTCCTTTCTGTATCCCTCTCGCCTCTTTCTCTACCTACTTCCCCCTTTCTGCATCTCTGTGTTGCTTCTTTCTGCACTTCTCTTGCTTCTTTCTGCACCTCTCTTGCTTCTTTCTGCACCCCTCGTACCTCTTTCTGCACCCCTCTTTCTCCACCCCTTTTCCCTCTTTTTTAATCTCTGTTGCTTCTTTCTGCACTTCGCTTGACTCTTTCTCCACCCCTCATATGTCTTTCTGCACTTCTCTTGCTTCTATCTGCACCTCTCTTGCTTCTTTCTGTACCCCTCGTGCCTCTTTCTGCACCCCTCTTCCATCTTTCTGCACTACTCTTGCCTCTTTCTGCACCTCTGTTGCTTCTTTCTGCACTTCTTTTGTTTCTTTCTGCACCTCTCTTGCTTCTTTCTGCACCCGCTTGCCTCTTTCTCCACCCCTCTTCCCCTTTTTTCATCTCTGTTGCTTCTTTCCGCACTTCGCTTGCCTCTTTCTCCACCCCTCATCTGTCTTTCTGCACCTCTGTTGCTTCTTTCTGCACTTCGCTTGCTTCTTTCTCCACCCCTCATCTGTCTTTCTGCACCTCTCTTGCCTCTTTATGCACCCCTCTTGCTTCTTTCTGCACCCCCTTGCCTCTTTCGCCCCACATTTTCCCTCTTTCTTCACCCTGTTGCCTCTTTCTGCACCTCTGTTCCTTCTTTCTGTACTTCTTTTGTTTCTTGCTACACATCTCTTGCTTCTTTCTGTGCCCCTTGTGCCTCTTTCTGCAGTCCTCTTCCGTCTTTTTGCACCCTTCTTACCTCCTTCTGCACCTCTGTTGCTTCTTTCTGCACTACTCTTGCTTCTTTCTGCATCTCTCTTGCTTCTTTCTGCACCACTTGTGCTTCTTTCTGCACCCTCTTCCCTCTTTCTGCACCCCTCATTCCTCTTCCTGCACCTCTGTTGCTTCTTTCTGCACTTCTCTTGCTTCTTTCTGCTTCTCTGTCCCTTCTTTCTGCAACCTTTGTGCCTCTTTCTGCACCACTCTTCCTTCTTTCTGTACCCTTCTTGCCTCTTTCTGCACCTCTGTTCCTTCTTTCTGCACTTCTTTTGTTTCTTTCCGCACATCTCTTGCTTCTTTCTGCACCCCACGTGCCTCTTTCTGCACCCCTCTTGCCTCTTTTTGCATCTCTGTTCCTTCTTTCTGCACTTCTTTTGTTTCCTTCTGCACATCTGTTGCTTCTTTCTGCACCCCACGTGCCTCTTTCTGCACCCCTTCCCTCTTTTTGCACCGCTGTTCCTTCTTTCTGCACTTCTTTTGTTTCTTTCTGCACATTTCTTGCTTCTTTCTGCACCCCACGTGCCTCTTTCTGCACCCCTCTTGCCTTTCTGTACCTCTGTTCCTTCTTTCTACACTTCTTTTGCTTCTTTCTGCAACTCTCTTGCTTCTTTCTGCATGCCTCTAGGTTCTTTCGGTACCCCTCGTGTCTCTTTCACACCCCTCTTCCCTCTTTCTCCACCCCTCTTGCCTCTTTCTGCACCTCTGTTCCTTCTTTCTGTACTTCTTTTGTTTCTTTCTGCACATCTCTTGCTTCTTTCTGCACCCCACGTGCCTCTTTCTGCACCCCTCTTTCCTCTTTTTGTACCCCTCTGGCCTCTTTCTGCACCTGTTGCTTCTTTCTGCACTCCTCTTGCTTCTTTATGCACTCTTTGTGCCTCTTTCACACCCCTCTTCCCTCTTCATGCACCCCTCTTGCCTCTTTCTGCACCTCTGTTCCTTCTTTCTGCACTTCTCTTGTTTCTTTCTGTACCTCTCGCTTCTTTCTGCACCCGTTTTGCCTCTTACTGTACCCCTCTTGCCTCTTTCTGCACCTCTGTTCCTTCTTTCTGCACTTCTTTTGTTTCTTTCTGCAGCTCACTTCCTTCTTTCTGCACCCCTTGCCTCTTTCTCCACCCCTTTTCCCTCTTTCTTCACCCCTGTTTCCTCTATCGGCACCTCCGTTCCTTCTTTCTGCTCTTCTTTTGTTTCTTGCTGCACATCTCTTGCTTCTTTCTGCACCCCTCGTGCCTCTTTCTGCACTCCTCCTCCCTCTTTTTGCACCCCTCTTGCCTCCTTCTGCACCTCTGTTGCTTCTTTCTGCACTACTCTTGCTTCTTTCTGCACCTTTCTTGCTTCTTTCTGTGCCTCTCTTGCTTCTTTCTGCACCACTCGTGGTTCTTTCTGCACCCCTCTTCCCTCTCTCTGCACCCCTCATCCCTCTTTCTGCACCTCTGTTCCATCTTTCTGCACTTCTCTTGCTTCTTTCTGCTTCTCTGTCCCTTCTTTCTGTAACCTTTGTTCCTCTTTCTGCACCCCTCTTCTCTCTTTCTGCACCCCTCTTGACTCTTTCTGCACTTCTGTTCCTTCTTTCTGCACTTATTTTGTTTCTTTCTGCACATCTCTTGCTTCTTTCTGCACCCCAAGTGCCTCTTTCTGCACCCCTCTTCCCTCTTTTTTCCACCGCTGTTCCTTCTTTCTGCACTTATTTTGTTTCTCTCTGCACATCTCTTGCTTCTTTCTGCATCCCACGTGTCTCTTACTGCACCCCTCTTGCCTCTTTTTGCATCTCTGTTCCTTCTTTCTGCACTTCTTTTGTTTCCTTCCTCACATCTGTTGCTTCTTTCTGCACCCCACATGCCTCTTTCTGCACCCCCTTCCCTCTTTTTGCACCGCTGTTCCTTCTTTCTGCACTTCTTTTGTTTCTTTCTGCACATTTCTTGCTTCTTTCTGCACCCACGTGCCTCTTTCTGCACCCCTCTTGCCTCTTTCTGCATGTCTGTTCCTTCTTTCTGCACTTCTTTTGTTTCTTTCTGCAACTCTCTTGCTTCTTTCTGCACACCTCTAGGTTCTTTCTGTACCCCTCGTGTCTCTTTCACACCCCTCTTCCCTCTTTCTGCACCCCTCTTGCCTCTTTCTGCACCTCTGTTCCTTCTTTGTGTACTTCTTTTGTTTCTTTCTGCACATCTCTTGCTTCTTTCTGCACCCCACGTGCCTCTTTCTGCGCCCCTCTTCCCTCTTTTTGTACTCCTCTTGCCTCTTTCTGCACCTGTTGCTTCTTTCTGCACTCCTCTTGCTTCTTTATGCACTCTTTGTGCCTCTTTCACACCCTCTTCCCTCTTCGTGCACCCCTCTTGCCTCTTTCTGCACCTCTGTTCCTTCTTTCTGCACTTGTTTTGTTTCTTTCTGTACCTCTCACTTCTTTCTGCACCCCTTTGCCTCCTTCTGCACCCCTCTTGCCTCTTTTTGCACCTCTGTTCCTTCTTTCTGCACTTCTTTTGTTTCTTTCTGCAGCTCACTTGCTTCTTTCTGCAACCCTTGCCTCTTTCTCAACCCCTCTTCCCTCTTTCTTCACCCCTGTTGCCTCTATCTGCACCTCTGTTCCTTCTTTCTGCACTTCTTTTGTTTCTTGCTGCACATCTCTTGCTTCTTTCTGCACGCCTCGTGCCTCTTTCTGCACTCCTCTTCCCTCTTTTTGCACCCTCTTGCCTCCTTCTGCACCTCTGTTGGTTCTTTCTGCACTAATCTTGCTTCTTTCTGCACCTCTCTTGCTTCTTTCTGCACCTCTCTTGCTTCTTTCTGCACCTCTGTTGCTTCTTTCTGCACATCTTTTGTTTCTTTCTGCACCTCTCGTGCTTCTTTCTCCACCCGCTTGCCTCTTTCTCCACTCCTCTTCCCCCTTTTTTCATCTCTGTTACTTCTTTCTGCACTTCGCTTGCTTCTTTCTCCATCCCTCGTCTGTCTTTCTGCACCTCTCTTGCCTCTTTCTGCACCCCTCTTGCCTCTTTCTGCACCTCTGTTCCTTCTTTCTGCACTTCTTTTGTTTCTTTCTGCAGCTCTCTTGTTTCTTTCTGCACCCCCTTGCCTCTTTCTCCACCCCTTTTCCCTCTTTCTTCAGCCTGTTGCCTCTTTCTGCACCTCTGTTCCTTCTTTCTGTACGTCTTTTGTTTCTTGCTACACATCTCTTGCTTCTTTCTGCGCCCCTCGTGCCTCTTTCTGCAGTCCTCTTCCCTCTTTTTTCACCCTTCTTACCTCCTTCTGCACCTCTGTTGCTTCTTTCTGCACTACTCTTGCATCTTTCTGCACCTCTCTTGCTTCTTTCTGCACCACTTGTGCTTATTTCTGCACCCCTCTTCCCTCTTTCTGCACCCCTCATCCCTCTTTCTGCACCTCTGTTGCTTCTTTCTGTACTTCTCTTGCTTCTTTCTGCTTCTCTGTCCCTTCTTTCTGCAACCTTTGTGCCTCTTTCTGCACCCCTCTTCCCTCTTTCTGTACCCTTCTTACCTCTTTCTACACCTCTGTTCCTTCTTTCTCCACTTCTTTTGTTTCTTTCTGCAGATCTCTTGCTTCTTTCTGCACCCCACGTGCCTCTTTCTGCACCCTCTTGCCTCTTTTTGCATCTCTGTTCCTTCTTTCTGTGCTTCTTTTGTTTCCTTCTGCACATCTGTTGCTTATTTCTGCACCCCATTCCCTCTTTTTGCACCACTGTTCCTTCTTTCTGCACTTCTTTTGCTTCTTTCTGCACATTTCTTGCTTTTTCTGTACCCCACGTGCCTCTTTCTGCACCCCTCTTGCCTCTTTCTGCACCTCTGTTCCTTCTTTCTGCACTTCTTTTGTTTCTTTCGTGCAACTCTCTTGCTTCTTTCTGCATGCCTCTAGGTTCTTTCTGTACCCCTCGTATCTCTTTCACACCCTCTTCCCTCTTTCTGCACCCTTCTTGCCTCTTTTTGTACCTCTCTTCCTTCTTTCTGCTCTTCTTTTGTTTCTTTCTGCACCCCTCTTGCCACTTTCTCCACCCCTGTTCCCTGTTTTTGTATCTCTGCTGCTTCTTTCTGCACTTCTCTTGCCATATTCTCCACCCCTCATCCCTCTTTCGGCACCTCTGTTGCTTCTTTCTGCACTTGTCATGCTTCTTTTTGTACCTCTGTCCCTTCTTTCTGCAACCCTTGTGCATCTTTCTGCACCCCTTTTCCCTCTTTCTGCTCCCCTCTTGCCTTTTTATGCACCTCTGTTCCTTTTTTCTGCACTTCTTTTGTTTCTTTCTGCAACTCTCTTGCTCCTTTCTGTATCCCTTTTGCCTCTTTCTCCACCTACTTCCCCCTTTTTTCATCTCTGTTGCTTCTTTCTGCACTTCGCTTGCCTCTTTCCCCACCCTATGTCTTTCTGCACCTCTGTTGCTTCGTTATGCACTTCTTTTGCTTCTTTCTGCACCACTCTTGCTTCTTTCTGCACCCCTCGTGCCTCTTTCTGCACCCCTCTTCCCTCTTTCTGCACTACTCTTGCCTCTTTCTGCACCTCTGTTGCTTCTTTCTGCACTTCTTTTGTTTCTTTCTGCACCTCTCTTGCTTCTTTCTGCACCCCGCTTGCCTCTTTCTCCACCCCTCTTGTCATCTCTGTTGCTTCTTTCCGCACTTCGCTTGCCTCTTTCTCCACCCATCATCTGTCTTTCTGCACCTCTGTTGCTTCTTTCTGCACTTCGCTTGCTTCTTCTCCAGCCCTCTTCCCTCTTTCTGCACCCTCTTGCCTCTTTCTGCACCTCTCTTCCTTCTTTCTGTACTTCTTTTGTTTCTTTCTGCACGTGTCTTGCTTCTTTCTGCACCCCTCCTGCCTCTTTCTGTACCCCTCTTCCCTCTTTTTGCACCCCTCTTGCCTCTTTCTGCACCTCTGTTCCTTCTTTCTGCACTTTTGTTTCTTTCTGCAGCTCACTTGCTTTTTCTGCACCCCTTGCCTCTTTCTCAACCCCTCTTTCCTCTATCTGCACCTCTGTTCCTTCCTTCTGCACTTCTTTTGTTTCTTGCTGCACATCTCTTGCTTCTTTCTGCACTCATCTTCCCTCTTTTTGCACCCCTCTTGCCTCCTTCTGCACCTCTGTTGCTTCTTTCTGCACCTCTGTTGCTTCTTTCTGCACTACTCTTGCTTCTTTCTGCACCTCTCTTGCTTCTTTCTGTGCCTCTCTTGCTTCTTTCTGCACCACTCATGCTTCTTTCTGCACCCCTCTTCCCTCTCTCTGCACCCCTCATACCTCTTTCTGCACCTCTGTTCCTTCTTTCTGCACCACTCTTGCCTCTTTCTGCACTTCTGTTCCTTCTTTCTACACTTCTTTTGTTTCTTTCTGCACATCTCTTGCTTCTTTATGCACCCCATGTGCCTCTTTCTGCACCCCTCTTCCCTCTTTTTGCACTTCTGTTCCTTGTTTCTGCACTTATTTTGTTTCTTTCTGCACATCTCTTGCTTCTTTCTGCACCCCACGTGCCTCTTACTGCACTCCTCTTGCCTCTTTCTGCACCTCTGTTCCTTCTTTCTGTACTATTGTTTCTTTCTGCACCTCTCTTGCTTTTTTCTGCACGCCTCTTGCTTCTTTCTGTACCCCTCATGTCTCTTTCACACCCCTCTTCCCTTTTTTTGTATCCCTCTTGCCTCTTTCTGCACCTGTTGCTTCTTTCTGCACTCCCCTTTCTTCTTTCTGTACTCCTCGTGCCTCTTTCACACCCCTCTTCGTGCACCCCTCTTGCCTCTTTCTGCACCTCTGTTCCTTCTTTCTGCACTTCTTTTCTTTCTTTCTGCACCTCTCGCTTCTTTCTACACCTCTTTTGCCTCTTTCTGCACCCCTCTTGCCTCTTTCTGCACCTCTGTTCATTCTTTCTGCACTTCTTTTGTTTCTTTCTGCAGCTTTCTTGCTTCTTTCTGCACCCCCTTGCCTCTTTCTCCACCCCTCTTCCCTCTTCACCCCTGTTGCCTCTTTCTGCACCTCTGTTCCTTCTTTCTGCACTTCTCTTGTTTCTTGCTGTACATCTCTTGTTTTTTCTGCACCCCTCGTGCCTCTTTCTGCACCCCTCTTCCCTCTTTTTGTACCCCTCTTGCCTCTCTTCACCTCTGTTGCTTCTTTCTGCACTACTCTTGCTTCTTTCTGCACCACTCGTGCTTCTTTCTACACCCCTCTTCCCTCTTTCTGTACCCCTCTTGCCTCTTTTTGCACCTCTCTTCCTTCTTTCTGCTCTTCTTTTGTTTCTTTCTGCACCACTCTTGCTTCTTTTTGCACCCCTCTTGCCACTTTCTCCACCCCTCATCCCTCTTTCTGCACCTCTGTTGCTTCTTTCTGCACTTGTCTTGCTTCTTTTTGTACCTCTGTCCCTTCTTTCTGCAACCCTTGTGTGTCTTTCTGCACCCCTTTTCCCTCTCTCTGCTTCCCTCTTGCCTTTTTCTTCACCTCTGTTCCTTTTTTCTGCACTTCTTTTGCTCCTTTCTGTATCCCTCCTTCTCCACCCCACTTCCCCCTTTCTGCATCTCTGTTGCTTCTTTATGCACTTCTCTTGCTTCTTTCTGTACCTCTCTTGCTTCTTTCTGCACCACTCGTGCCTCTTTCTGCACCCCTCTTCCCTCTTTCTGCACTACTCTTGCCTCTTGCTGCACCTCTGTTGCTTCTTTCTGCACTTCTTTTGTTTCTTTCTGCACCTCTCTTGCTTCTTTCTCCACCCGCTTGCCTCTTTCTCCACCCCTCTTCCCCCTTTTTCATCTCTGTTGCTTCTTTCCGCACTTCGCTTGCCTCTTTCTCCACCACTCATCTGTCTTTCTGCACCTCTGTTGCTTCTATCTGCACTTCGCTTGCATCTTTCTCCACCCCTCATCTGTCTTTCTGCACCTCTCTTGCCTCTTTCTGCACCCCTCTTGCCTCTTTCTGCACCTCTGTTCCTTCTTTCTGCACTTCTTTTGTTTCTTTCTGTAGCTCTCCTGCTTATTTCTGCACCCCCTTGCCTCTTTCTCCACCCATCTTCCCTCTTTCTTCACCCTGTTGCCTCTTTCTGCACCTCTGTTCCTTCTTTCTGTACTTCTTTTGTTTCTTGCTACACATCTCTTGCTTCTTTCTGCGCCCCTCGTGGCTCTTTCTGCACCCCCTTCCCTCTTTTTGCACCGCTGTTCCTTCTTTCTGCACTACTCTTGCTTCTTTCTGCACCTCTCTTGCTTCTTTTGGCACCACTTGTGCTTCTTTCTGCATCCCTCTTCCCTCTTTCTGCACCCCTCATCTCTCTTTCTGCACCTCTGTTGCTTCTTTCTGCACTTCTCTTGCTTCTTTCTGCTTCTCTGTCCCTTCTTTCTGCACTTCTTTTGTTTCCTTCTGTACTCCTGTTGCTTCTTTCTGCACCCCACGTACCTCTTTCTGCACCCCCTTCCCTCTTTTTGCACCGCTGTTCCTTCTTTCTGCACTTCTTTTGCTTCTTTCTGCACATTTCTTGCTTCTTTCTGCACCCCACGTTCCTCTTTCTGCACCCCTCTTGCCTCTTTCTACACCTCTGTTTCTTCTTTCTGCACTTCTTTTGTTTCTTTCGGCAACTCTCTTACTTCTTTCTGCATGCCTCTAGGTTCTTTCTGTACCCCTCGTGTCTCTTTCACACCCCTCTTCCCTCTTTCTGCACCCTTCTTGCTTCTTTTTGTACCTCTCTTCCTTCTTTCTGCTCTTCTTTTGTTTCTTTTTGCACCCCTCTTGCCACTTTCTCCACCCCTGTTCCCTGTTTTTGTATCTCTGTTGCTTCTTTCTGCACTTCTCTTGCCATATTGTCCACCCCTCATCCCTCTTTCGGCACCACTGTTGTTCTTTCTGCACTTGTCGTGCTTCTTTTTGTACCTCTGTCCCTTCTTTCTGCAACCCTTGTGCGTCTTTCTGCACCCGTTTTCCCTCTTTCTGCTCCCCTCTTGCCTTTTTCTGCACCTCTGTTCCTTTTTTCTGCACTTCTTTTGTTTCTTTCTGCAACTCTCTTGCTCCTTTCTGTAACCCTCTTGCCTCTTTCTCCACCTACTTCCCCCTTTCTGCATCTCTGTTGCTTCTTTCTGCACTTCTCTTGCTTCTTTCTGCACCTCTCTTGCTTCTTTCTGCACCCCTCATACCTCTTTCTGCACCCCTCTTTCTCCACCCCTCTTCCCCCTTTTTTCATCTCTGTTGCTTCTTTCTGCACTTCGCTTGCCTCTTTCTCCTCCCCTCATATGTCTTTCTGCACCTCTATTGCTTCTTTCTGCACTTCTCTTGCTTCTTTATGCACCCCGTGTGCCTCTTTCTGCACCCCTCTTCCCTCTTTCTGCACTACTCTTGCCTCTTTCTGCACCTCTGTTGCTTCTTTCTGCACTTCTTTAGTTTCTTTCTGTACCTCTCTTGCTTCTTTCTGCACCCCGCTTCCCTCTTTCTCCACCCCTCTTCCCCCTTTTTTCATCTCTGTTGCTTCTTTCCGCACTTCGCTTGCCTCTTTCTCCACCCATCATCTGTCTTTTTGCACCTCTGTTGCTTCTTTCTGCACTTCGCTTGCTTCTTTGTCCACCCCTCATCTGTCTTTCTGCACCTCTCTTGCTTCTTTCTGCACCCCTCGTTCCTCTTTCTGCACCCCTCTTCCCTCTTTTTGCACCCCTCTTGCCTCTTTCTGCACCTCTGTTGCTTCTTTCTGAACTCCTCTTGCTTCTTTCTACACCTCTCTTGCTTCTTTCTGCACCACTCTTGCTTCTTTCTGCACCCCTCTTCCCTTTTTCTGCACCCCTCTTGCTTCTTTCTGCACCTCTGTTCCTTCTTTCTGCACTTCTTTTGTTTCTTTCTGTACCTCTCTTGCTTCTTTCTGCACCCCTCTTGCCACTTTCTCTACCCCAGTTCCCCCTTTTTGCATCTCTGTTGCTTCTTTCTGCACTTCTCTTGCCTCTTTCTCCACCCCTCATCCCTCTTTCTGCACATCTGTTGCTTCTTTCTGCACTTCAAGGCATTAACACTGGCCTACAGAGCAGTTAGAAATACTGGCCCTCAGTATCTAAGGAAGAGACTTCGTAAATATCATCAGTCCAGGAACCTGAGGTCCAATCACCATGAACTTCTTGCTATACCCCGCTTTGTTAGGGCCAGAATAGGAGGTCGGTCCTTCGCCCTCAGAGCAGCAACCTTATGGAACTCCATGCCAGAATATATTAGGAAAGCCAACTCAGAACTCACATTCCGTAAATCTTTGAAGACCTGGCTCTTTGGTCTCCCATAGCACCCTGAGGACATCCGCACTTTGCCCTTCTTCTCTTCTACCAGCGCCGGGACACCCCCGTTGGGGGTAGCTGCGCGCTTTATAAACTACAATAACATAACATAACTTCTCTTGCTTCTTTCTGCCCCTCTTTCCCTTCATTCTGCAACCCTTGTGCGTCTTTCTGCACCCCTCTTTCCTCATTCTGCACCCCTCTTGCCTCTTTCTGCACCTCTGTTCCTTCTTTCTGCACTTCTTTTGTTTCTTTCTGCAACTCTCTTGCTTCTTTCTACACCCCTCTTGCCTCTTTCTCCACCCCTCTTCCTCCTTTTTTATCTCTGCTCCTTCTTTCTGCACTTCGCTTGCCTCTTTCTCCGCCCCTCATCCGTCTTTCTGTACCTCTGTTGCTTCTTTCTGCACTTCTCTTGCTTATTTCTATACCTCTCTTGCTTCTTTCTGCACCCCTCTTGCCTCTTTCTCCACCCCTCTTCCCCCTTTTTTCATCTGTTGCTTCTTTCCGCTCTTCGCCTTCCTCCTTCTCCGCCCCTCATCCGTCTTTCTGCAACTCTGTTGCTTCTTTCTGCACTTCTCTTGCTTATTTCTACACCTCTCTTGCTTCTTTCTGCGCCCCTTGTGCCTCTTTCTGCACCCCTCTTCCCTCTTTCTGCACCCCTCTTGCCTCTTTCTGCACCTCTGTTCCTTCTTTCTGTACTTTTATTTTCTGCACCTCTCTTGCTTCTTTCTGCAACCCTTTTACCTCTTTCTGCACCTCTGTTCCTTCTTTCTGCACTTCTTTTGTTTCTTTCTGCACATCTCTTGCTTCTTTCTGTACTTCTCTCCCTCTTTCTGTACTCAAATGGGAAGTGCAAGCTGTCAAGTTTAAAGGTCTGCGTGCTCTTGTGACTGAGGTATATGTCTACTTGTATATGTATTCTCACATGTGTTATGCATTTGAAGATGGTAGCTTAAAAAGTGGGTAGCTTCTTCTATAGGTGGTTAAATGTTCTCAGTTGCACAGGCAGACATGTCTTATGTATATAGGTGTTATAGAGCCCCTCAAATATAATATTGAATACCCATGTGCCCTGTATTATAAGCAGAAAGAAATACATACACCTTTTTGTACACATATTTACAGAGTATGCTGTTTGAAACACAGGTATTCAAGTATTTCTATGTTTATTTTTATGTAACACGTCACTCGGTAAAAGCAGAGACACGCATGCATACCTTCACAAACTTGGTCAGACTTACAACAGTGATATGCTTAGGATTGCTGTTTTATATTTGGTAGGTAGGCCTAACATTCTGAGCAGTCAATTAATAGTGAACCTTCAAGAGAAAAGTGGCGTTTAAGACATCTTGGGAGAAGGATTAGTGATTAGGCTACTTTGTATGAGTCTTTTGTAAGTTACAGTCAAAGTAGGCCTCTTTCTGCACCTCTGTTGGTTCTTTCTGCACTTATCTTGCTCCTTTCTGCACCTTTCTTCATCTTTCTTGACTTCTGTTGCCTCTTTCTGCGCCTTTCTTCCTCTTTCTGCACATGTGCTACCTATGTAGGCATATTTAGAAATTTGCATTTAAAAAACCTTAGAAATTCACTGAAAAAACCATAGGTTTCAGGGACGTTATAGTTAGGAATTAGCAGTTAAAAAACCTTTGAAATTCACTGAAAAAACCATAGGTTTCAGGGACGTTATAGTTAGAAATTAGCATTTAAAAAACCTTAGAAATTCACTGAAAAAAACACAGGTTTCAGGGACATTATAGTTAGTTGGACATTTCACTCGTATAAAACCAGAGAAATTCGGCCGTTATAACTAGTTGTGCATTATATTAATGCATAGCCTGATCTACTAGAAATAGCGACCATGGAGAAATGTTTTCATTTCTGCAAATATTCCATACATTTTATGTGTGCTGCAGTGCCCAGCACATATATAGTGTGCTTGCTGCACATTTAAGAATTTGTCTACGCATAGGATTTTGTTCTGGAAGTACATGCTTCCAGTACAAATTCTATGCTGGACAGTATGCACACACCTCTGCACCATAGTGCGAAAGTATTTGCTGGCATAGAGGCTGTTGTGGGTAGCAGCAGGCCATTTTTAATAATAAGTCTCTAAGCTGCTTTTCGCCCCTTGTGCAACACAGCACAGCAACTTTGGTTGCTGCCTTGAATTGCACAAAATAAATCTGCCTCTTTGTGTTCATGAATGGCCTGCCCAGCATTGATCCTACATTCTCAGGCAATTGGTGGCATTTCTTAGGCTTTCTGTGTCATTTCTATCTCCTTGCTCCACCTCATCTTACCCACCTTAACCATGTCGCTTCTCTCTCTCTCTTTGTATCATTCTACTCTCTCTCAGCTCTCGCTACTTCACCGTTGTCTACCTCACCTCTTTCTTAATATCTCCAAAATACCTCACTTGATTCCATCTCTAACTCTCTCATGATCTTGTTCCTCTATCACTCTCTGTGCCTATATCGATCGCTCTTGATCCCCTCTCTCTAGTTCAGCCCTCTCTACAGTCACGTGGCCGATAGGGACATTGTCACACTCACTACTGAATACCAATCACCGACTCCATTTTGGAGAATTATTACACCAAACATTTAATGCGTCTGATACTGAAGGCCTTGCTCATTTTTTAAAACTTGTGGGGTCCGGCCTTGTTTCCTCCTTTCAGACGATTTTTGGAGTAATACCGGCCTTTATTCATTCTATTTTTTCAAGTGCCTTCGGAGGATTTCCATTGATCCTCTTGCTGGCGTGCGGTGTACTGGTACTTCTGCTCCTGTTACGCAATGGCTGGCCATCTTGTGGTGCTGCACAGACCCGGCCAATTGCAACTGTACCGTGACCGAATGCAACAAATATTTGGATGCTTGCCACTGGCGACCCTTGGAAAGAGTTATGGACTTACCTTTCGCTTCGCCTACTTCACTTATATGCAACCTGTATTCTATTGCCGACGGTGCCCTTTCTGTTGGGCCTTGGATGTCTGCCTCTCCAATATATCATGCGCTGACCTGGATTATGATCTGTTAATGAGTCCATTACTGGCCCATGACCAGGCCTGTTCTAGGGATGGCTGTTTGATGAGTATGGCTGCACTTGGAATGTTGGCAGGCTGGAATACCTGTGAGGCTGCACAGCGCCTCTTACAACGGAGTTTCATTGAATATCATGCAAGTTGCCCGAATATGCTCCTGGAGGCATTGGATTATGAGTAACCCTGGGCGTAATACTTCGCTACGCTCACGGAGCATGCAAAGTTTGTGCTACTACGCACTACGCAAATTGCACGTAGTAGAGTGAACAACTGCACTAATTGACATAGCGTAGCAGCAGTATAATAAACACCTACAAATGCTTTGATAAAGCAATTTTCTATGCTAAAAAGCATATAACCAATTCACAATAGTGAACTTTGACAATGAAAATATCAAGCAATGAGAGAGGTGATGATTTTGGGGTCCCCTAACCTAGGGGAGGACCAAGCAGATGCCTTGAACACAAAAGCATATCATGTGAACGATTCAGTGGTGGTCCCTTCCTCCTAGGACCACCCCAAGCACAGTTATGGGCAAAAATACAATCCCAACCAAAGGCCCTGCAAAGCATTATGGGACGAGATTAGCAGTGGGCAGTGAATATTATAGTGTCCAATATCAAAATAATTCTACAAAGAGCTGCAGCAACTAGTCGTTACTAGATGTCCCTCACGAGTCAAATGCAAAAGCATTGAAATTATTAATACATCAAGCTGCAGTTCCACTAGTCGTTACTAGATGCCCTCACGAGTCAAATGCAAAAGCATTGAAACCCTTTCATGAAGCTTTTGCATTAGACTCGTGAGGACATCTAGTAACGACTAGTGGAACTGCAGCTCTTTGTAGAATTATTTTGATATTGGATACTATAATATTCACTGCCCACTGCTAATCTCGTCCCATAATGCTTTGCAGGGCCTTTGGTTGGGATTGTATTTTTGCCAATAACTGTGCTTGGGGTGGTCCTAAGAGGATGGGACCACCACCGAATCGTTCAAAAGATGTGCTTTTTGTTTTCAAGGCATCTGCTTGGTTCTCTCCCTAGGTTAGGGAGGATCCCAAAATCATCACCTCTCTCACTGCTTGTTAATTTATCGTTTTCACTTTTGTGAAATGACTATATGCATTTTAGCATATAAAGACAGAGATACTTATTTTATCTTATGCATTTTAGCATATAAAGATAGAGATACTTATTTTATCTTAATTTGCACTGTGCAAGATGTCTTTGGCAATTATTGTACAGTGCAGTCAAGCACACAACTATGCAATTTGCATAGCTACGTGAAGTTCAAAATGTACTTCGCGTAGCTACGTGTAGTGCTACTACGCAAACTATGCCCAGGGTTAATTATGAGGAGCAGGTGTGTTCGTTCGAATTACTCAACTAGATGGCATCCCTCTTTGCTATGAATGACAGGGATGACCTTTTGGAACAGCTTGCATTCCACAGTTCACATAATCTGGAGAATTTTCCGGACTCGCCTTACAAACATTCTACACTAGAATTTTGGCATTTTTACAATTTGGCCTTTTTTCCAAGCTTTTTGATTCTGCTTACCGTTGGATTCTGTTTTTTCTATACGCTACGAACTGCCCAAGGGGAGGGGATGGCCGATAGGGACATTGTAGACATCGCTAAGTTAGCATGAGCTCGGCAGCCATGATGCTGCTTTTGGGCACGTTACTACATGGCTTTGTTTTTGCAAGTTTCTGTTTATGCCTTTCACATGCCTTTCACATGAGAACCGTCTGCTTTGTTCGTTCTCTGCCTCTTCCTGGCGTTTAGTCTGAACACTGTCGATAAACAATGCCCCTTGTTATTCTGTTCTGGTCAGTCCCTAGCACCTAGACAAAACATGCTAATGCAGCTGCTGCTGGAAACTCGTACTTTGATATTATGGGGATGCATGTTTAGGTAACACACACTGGAGAGGGAGCTTTCCAGGGAGAAGAGCAATGCGGTTCCTATGATGTAGATATACCATCTAGGCACTAAGGTATGGGGTCTGCTGGCAAAGCCCAGAGATCTTCTATTATATAATAAGACATCTTCTTACCAAGGGGAGGGTGTTTAGGCTTTATAGTCCTTTCTCCACTGTCTTTATATGATGAAATCTCCCTTTATGATATATGGCCTAGCTGCGATGCTAACTGTATTAGTTTTATGCATTTTTCTGCTGGTTCTGGCTCATATACTGTATTTTAGAGCACGATAGTTAACATAAACATTTTAAACTATATTCGTGTTTCTGTCATGAATGCTCCGTTCCTGCTGCAGTCGGCAGCAGGGGCGGAGCTCCGCTCACATAAAACGCCCCTTGTGGAAGGAAAGGGCGTTTCGCGTTCTAGTCCTTCCGAGAGTTTTCCTTCCCGTCCGGGGCCTTTGCGTCACTTCCGGGTCACTGCTCACTCACGCCCAGTTCCCGGTCTCTTCGCGTCGGGTCCTCCTCAACTCCCGCACGCTGCTGCTCTACCTTCTCGGTGGGGGCCGCTCCTTTGTCCCGACTCCTTGGCTCAGCAGGACTCGGTGGGGGCTACCCCTTTACCTTTTGCCTTCGTTCAGCTGTCTCTAGATGGGCCTCGCCCATCTCTCTGCATCCCCACAGATCAAAGGTGGTAACGTGCTTGTGCTGGTCTGAATGATAGTCGCTTGATATAGTTGCTGTATGCACTTGTATGAAGGGTCCTTGTGGCACTCCTTGGGCATCTGCATTTATCTGTGATTGGCAATAGTCTATGGGGCATATTTACAAGTTCCTTGTGCCACATTTGCGCCGCCGTTGCGTCACGCATGTGACGCAGCGGCGACGCAAACCATGCGCCGCGTTGCGTTATATTTACAACGTGACGCATCTAGGGAGATGCGTCACGTAGTAAACCCCTGCGCCACATGAAACCTGCGTCAGGTTTCATGTGGGCGTACCGGCGCAGGGGGGGGCGTTCCGGCGCAGGAACGCATCGGAAAAGTGACGTAGTGAAATCTACAAGATTTCACACAGTCACTTTTCCGGCAGCTGGTGCGTCAAATCCTTACGCCTGCTTCAAGCAGGCGTAGGATTGACGCACCATGTTAGGGATAGGGAAGGTTGGAACAGTGCTGGAGTTGCGTCGCGCTTGCGACACAACTTCAGCACTGCGCCAACCTTCCGCCGGCAGATGCATCACTCATCTGCTTATCCTTGCGCCACGATGCGCCGCATTGCAAATGCGGCGCATCGGACGTGGCGCAAGGGTAAACTTGCGTGACGCATTTTCCCTGGCGCATCCCTGCTGATATGCAGGGATGCGCCAGGGAACGTAAATATGCCCCTATGTGTTTAACAACAGTGATTCTGGTTCACGGGCTCCTGATACTAAGGGGATACGTGACATCAGAGCTTTCCTGGCCAAACAAATGGGGGTCTTCAGTCATATTATACTCCTGATGTAAGGAGTTTCTTTGCACACTTCCCTCCTTGGTGGCAATTCTCTACAGCAGGCAGCATTATTCTCTTCTGAGTATAAAGGAGACACGTCTATTTGTGGCCCGCATTTTTTGCATGTTTTGTTCACCCCCTTTGGGGCTGCACAGAGAGTCAGCCCTTGTTATATTTCTTTTTGGGCTACAGTCTTGCTTTTCTTGGTTAACTACACTGGTAAGCTCCAATACATACAAGCCATTTCATACAAGAATAGTAAGCTACCCTGGTGATTCTTTCTCTCTGTTTTATGTTTGTCCAGGCAGAATTGATTGTTGAATCTTGTAACACGCTTTAGTGGACACAAGTGGACGAGGGGAGCAAATCAGGTAGATGCTTTGTATTGATATTGGTGACCGTTTTGTTGTTTTGCCTTACGATCTTAGCAGAGTAGTGTATTGACGAAACCTTTGTTTATAGGATCACAGAAGTCTCCAGTGACGTTACCTTGATGCCAGGCCGTGCAGAGGGACCTTTCTTCAGCTTTCTCCTCCCCTTGTCTCCCCTCTTCCCCCTGCAATCTGGTTCTGCATTGACACTGTTGGGTGGATTGGTGGTAGAGGGAAGTTGGGAACTACTCTTCAGTCTCCTGTCTCTGGTTCCCGTGGAAACATCAGGTGAGCCTTGATAGTTTCAGTCAGTTCTAATTGTGGACAGGTACGAGAGTGTGAGCGAAAAGGTGTGTCTTGTTACCCCGATTCCTGAGAGATCTGGGAGTGTTGTGTTCTGGGGTGTCTAATCATTTGCTTCTTCATGAGTGTGTAGGAGAGCGAGTGAGACACTATAGCTAGTCAGTCCTGAGTTCGTGGGCACTAAGGTGGTGGGAAGGTTTAGCCCCTATACACCGAGGTCCCATATTCCTGCGCATAGTTCTGTGTATGTGCAGAATCCCTGCAACACTACCTCATCCCTTTCTCTCTGTCTCACTCCATTTGTTCCATCTAACCTCCCTGTATATCTTCTCCACCTACTTCACTTCTCATACATCCTCATTTCTATCTTTATCTCACCTAGCTTTCTCTCCTGTTCTCTGCTATCTTACCTCTCTCTTTATCTTTCTCAGTGCTTTCTCTACCTTACCACTCCACCTCACTTCTCCATCTCCTTTCTCTACCTCACATCTTCCCCACTACCTCAGCTCTCTATACTATGTCTCACTACCGAGCCTCTCAATTTACCTTCCTACTAGTTCACTACCTCACCTCACTTCTCCACCTCCTCTTTCTCTCATGTTACCACTGTTTACTTTCCTTCATCTCTCTAAATATCATGGTTCTTTCTGGCTACCTCTATTTCTCTACCTCTTTTTTCTTCCATTAGCTCCTTCATTTCTCTTTCTCTGCCTCTCTCTCTCTCACACACACACACACACTAACACATATTTCTGCCTGGACCTCCTTCTCCATTTTACCTCACCCCCGCCACCATTACTAGCTCTCAATTTCTTTTTTTATAGGTCTCTCTAGCTCACCATACCTTCATCATTTTCTATCTAACAACTCTTTCCCTCTGTATAGGCCTCATCTCTCTTTCTCTCTTTCACATATTTCTCTCAACTTCCTCTTTTCGCTGTACTCCAAATGTCTCCTTCTCTCCTTCCCTCCTCCCTCTACCTTTTTCTTTTCAAACTACTCTCTTTACCTGACTCATTTTTCTTTACCTTTTCTCATTTTGCTGTCTCTCTATCATTACTGTTTTTCCCCAAACCTCTCTGTCTAAGCCTACTTCTTGCCGCCTTAAGCTTTATCAAATTCCTCTTTTTTTACATTACCACTCTCTCTACCTCACCCCTTGGAGTGATGTACTACTCTGCTTCTTTCTACATTTCCTTCTCCTTATCTCTTTCTTTCTCTACCTTACTCTAAAACCTTAACTATTTCTCTCCCTTGCTTTCTATACCTGTATCTTCCTCTTCCTACCTCTTCCTATGTTTACTTCCGGCTACCTCACCTTTCTTTATTAACCTTCCTTCTCACTCTACCTCATATATCTTTCTACATCTTCTCTATATCTATCCCCTTCTCGCACTGCTTCACTTCTCTCGCTACATTGTTCTCTTTATGGCCCTGTGCATCTTTTGCATTCTGCCCGCTTCACTTCTCTTACTCAGCAGAGACACAGGTAACTTTCTGGCCAGAGAGGTTCACACATATATATATAGAAAAAGAGGGACAAGGCAGGGTAAGAGTAATTAGGAGAAAGTTATTAGATGTTTACCAATGGAATGGTGAAAATCCTCAGAGCAGCACTTTCATTAGTGAAAGAGGATTTATTTGTGATTACAGATGTTTAGCAATTAAAGCTACATTTTCAAGCCTTATGTGCATATATATGTCTTAATGCTCCTTTCCACTAAAACTCGAACAAGTCAGCCTTAGCGTGCCTTTCCCACAAGGGAAGTAACAAGCAGGTTAGACACTGTGTTGTACTCACACAAGGGGGCTGGAGGAGGTTTAAGGACTAGCGGGAGCCGACTCCCCATTCATAATTACACTTCACAAAACAAGCTCCGGGTCCGTATTTATAGGGAGGTCTAGTTTGTGACTCGATATGCCCAAGTGCATAACAAGGGATTTCCATTTTAAGGACAGTTCCCCTCACACACCAGAGGTGTCATGCTTCATCATGGGGGTACCTCCTCCCGTGAGTGACCTAGTACTCACACGCGCTACAACCCCCTCGCTGCGAGGGAGGAGCTCAGGGATGTTTTGATAGGGAGGGTGGGTCTACTAAAACCCCATCAGAGCTCGGTGTGTGGACATAAAGTGCAGTGCTGTGTTATGTGTGATTAAAACTGGCTACGAGGTCAGCTATAATGCTAGTTTTATTCAGCTGCCTAGTGTCAGGATTAAAACCAAAAGTAGTGCTCGTAACGCAGGTGCCAAGATTCAAGGCCTCTGCGCTGTTACAAGACCAACATGTTTCAGCCTAAATGACCTGGATTAGTGTCACGGCTTTCTTCAGGGTCGGTAATGTAGCTACTGCATAAAATAAGTGGGAGTGTGTGCAAAAACACAGGTAAAACGTGATAAATAGATGAGACAATACTGAACCAGGGTGTTTTTCACTGTTCAGTATGTTCGACGTATACCTTAGAGGGGAGACAAAAACTGGCATCATGTCACATAGGTATACGGGGTTATAAACCGAGTGCATAATTGGATCCTTCTATCATTTAAACATTTCAATCACATACCCATATTAGAATAATGTTTAACATACTGCTATGCGTGACTCACCAATCTAGGTTACGGAGTTCACCACATCTGCCACGGCTATTTAGCCATATGATACGGGCGCCACAACCTGTCAAAGAAGGTTAATGGCCTTTAAAACCTGAAAATCCCAGAGGGGAAAGGGGGCGAAAGTAGAAGAGTTAAGTGCTGCAGAAACGTACGCAGATTACGACAATTTATACAATGGTAGTTGAGGGAACACTGTGGTCCAAAGAGAGGAAACAGAGGGGCGCGCGGTGCTATGGCAGCGGAAAACAGGGCCCAATAGATCTGCCCATGGCCTGGGCACACTGTGATTAACAGCGAGAAAAACCCGGCTGGGTACCAGAGTGGTTACATCAGGGGCGTACACCAAGGTGCACAACATGGACTGGAATGCCTAGCCAGGGTCATCACAGGGGAACAAGTGTGGGTCCCTAAGAGGTGTGTCTAAATGCGCTCAGATCAATGGTGGAGATCTAGCACAGGAGAAATGGGCAGCCCAGGGGGGAGGTGTTAATTGGTGGTTGTGGGCTAGAGGTTCAAAATGCCCAAACCTGGGGGCGTTGTGAAGTAGGAAGGTGAGTGCATGAGCTAGACCGAAGGGACGGGGCACGCTAGTCAATTAAAGGCAGCTAGCGGTCCTGGCCAGGGGAGCTAAATAGGGCTCTAGGAGGCAGGGGTGACAACCACCGTGGTGGTGTCAAATGAAATTACCGTCGTCAGTGCGGTTCCACCCGGGTCTGCAGCGCTCGTCCTCGGGCAGGAAAAAGGTGGTCTGGTGATGCAGCGTTTATAAAGGGGTTTGATGAGTTAAGACACCTGTGGGCTCAAATCCCGGCCGGAAGTCCGCCGGAAGTGGAGGAGACCTGGGAACTGTAGTTCCGAGGGTGGTTGTCAAGGCAACCTGAGTGCACTAGTTGCGTCCTTGGCTCTGGCGCATGGCGCTAGCGCTTCGCTGAGCGCTGATGTTGAGACCCAGTGTCATGGGGGTCTACCAGTGCCTAGTTGAGGTAACTGTTGAGTATTCCAGGGGCTGGACTCTGGAAATGCCAGTGCCAGAAGAGTAGGCGCAAGGCGCTGGGGCGTTGCTGAGCGCTAATGCCCAGAAAGTGGGTAACGGAACCTGTGATATGCGCCAGTGCCCATAATTGTGGGTTATAGAACCTATGGCGTGCGCCAGTGCCAGGCACTGGTGGCTAGCTCGCGTGCTAGTGAGTATAGGGTCGAAAAAACTCGTCCAGGGCAGCAGAGCTATGACTGGATGCCAGCAAAGGGGTTTAACATGTGGCCCCTTGCTGTCAATAGGGTGCAGGGTGCTCACACGGCTCATGTCAGTGCCAGCCAGGGAATGTCATCATTGAGCCCCGCATCCGCGGTGCCCAGCCTGTACACCCACCTCTGTTCCAATCTCAGGAGTTTGGTTGCCAAACCAGGTGTGGTTGCATGTAAATTAGGTTTGTCAAGGACCGTCCAGCTCAGTGTGTCTGCTCCATGCTGTAAGTCAAAAAAATGTTTGGTTATTTGTTTCACACATCTAATTGTGCTCCTGTGTTCAAGAATTCTAGTTCGTACCTTTCTGGTGGTCATATCTACGTACCTTAAACCACAGGGGCAGGTAATTAAGTATATGACCCGTTCACTATTACAATTGGTGTGTTGTTGTAATAGCCATGGTCTTGATGTTCCTATGTCTATGCTTTTAGTCATCTTGGTCTGGGCACATACAGCACAGGACCCACATGGATAATGTCCCTGGACATTGGCTAAGTTCCATAGAGTGTTGGGCTTAGGTGAATTAGTGGGTGCGGGTCTAGTGTGGATCAAGGTATCTTTCACGTTACGGCCCCTTTTGTAGGCAAAGAGGGGTTTCTCAAGGGTTAATTGTCCTTTGTTAAGAATGTTCCAGTTGAGTAGTATGGATTTTGTGACTATGTTCGTGAGAGTACTATAGGTGTTAACACATACTAATTTGGATGGACTCTCTTTGTTACTTGGCTGTTCTAATAGGGCTTCTCTGTTGTTGTTCAAGGCGCGTTTGGAGGACCTCTTAATCAGGTTGGCTGGATAATGTCTCTCCAGTAGGTTATTTCGTAACCTTGAGGCGTGTGTGTTGTATTTCTCAATGTTGGAACAGTTACGGCGAAGTCTCAGAAACTGTCCATACGGCAGATTGTCCCACAGTGCTTTGGGGTGGTAGCTATCATATTGGAGTAACGCATTGCGGGCCATTGGTTTCTGGTATAGTTCAGTTTCGAGGGTTCCTCCCTTTGGATAGATCCACAGGTCTAAGAAGGCTAGTCCCTCCTTGCTGTAGTCACATGTGAATCGTAGGTGGTCATTTCTGTTGTTCAGCCACTCATGGAAGAGTTTGATGGTAACGTCATCTCCTCGCCAGATGACGAGGATATCGTCTATGAACCTTTTCCAAAGGATGATCTGTTTGAAAAAAGGATTGTCCCTCCCAAGGACAACACCTTCTTCGAACACATGCATGTAGAGGTTCGCTAGACTAGGCGTGAAGGTGCTGCCCATGGAAGTTCCCGATATTTGGAGGTACATCTGTGTTTCAAAATGGAAAAAGTTTTCCTTCATCGCCAGTGTGGCGCACTTCATGATGAATGAGATGGGTGTGATGGTCTCTGGTGGATGTTGTGTCAATAGTTGTTCAACCGTATCCAGAGTCTGGTCCTGCGGTATACAGGTATACAACGATTCTACATCGAATGTCACGAGATAGTCTGTAAGTGGATCAAAATGTATATCGTCCAAAAGGCGTAACACATCGGTGGTGTCCTTCAAACATGTGGGCATGTTGCACACCAGGGGTCTGAGAAAGAAGTCAACAAATTGTGACAATGGTTCTAATGCAGAACCGATACCGGAGATGATCAGTCTGCCCGGAGGAGGTCTTTGTGGTTTGTGAATTTTTGGTAAAACATAAAAGTAGGGTACCATCGGAGATTTGGTGCAGAGAAAATCAGCTTCATGTGCGGTGATCCAGTCATTTTCACGTGCTTCTTTACTCATAATAGAGATGGCCTCCATGATTCGATCTGTCGGATCTCTATCCAATCGTCGATACGCAGTCTCGTTGTTGAGTTGTCGTAAGCACTCTGTCCTGTAGGTCTCTGTGTCCAGTATTACCGTTGCCCCACCTTTATCAGCGCTCTTGATGGTGATGGTTTTATCCATGGTCAGGGACCGGAGAGCTTCTTGTTCTCTTCGTGGAATGTTCTTGTAGGTTCTAACCGGTGATGACAATCCAGTTGTCAGATCCTTCAGGACTGCCTTTTCGAAGGTTGCTACCTCTGCTGGGAGTGCACCAATAGGTGGATTGAAGGTGGATTTTGGTCGTAGATTGGTGTTCTTGTTCTCTGTATCAGTGGTCAGTGTTTCTTTGTCTGCAAAGAAGAAGTGTAATCTGACCTTCCTAAAGAACTGATGAACCTCTTGTAGGATTGTGAATGGGTCTCCGAAATTGGTAGATACAAACCCGAGCCCACGATTCAGAATTGCACTTTCGTCCGAGGTTAGTTCACGTTTACTCAAGTTCACTATCAGGCTGGTTCCCTGCTCGGACCCGCCTGTTGTCCGCTCTTCGTCATGCTCCTCGTGCTCCGTTGGTCGATCGGGGAGCTCCAATGTACTTGTTGTTGAGTCCGTCGGCGGCCTCGTGATCGGCCGCGGCCCTGCCCTAAAAAAGGCTGCCCATAGCCTGCTGGTGGATTGGGTTGGAAGCTCATCATGGGGCCCGGTTGGCCTTGTCCATAGAAGGGAAGGCTAGGGAAACTCCAAGGGTTAGGTGGCCACCATTGATGGTTCTGGGCTCCTCCTCTTGGTCCACGCCAGTTCCTTCGGTTGTATTGGGGTCTCTGGTTAACACCACTTTGACTGGTGTCTGAGTCACTGGATGTGTCTTCTCTGTCTGATGACGAGTAATTTGATCCGTATCTTCGCACTGCCCTATGATACTCTGGTGGTTGGTATGAGGCGTCAGTGTATGGATAAACTTTTTCCATAGAGAACTTGGCCAAGTCTTTCTTAAGTTTCGTGATTTTGCTTGTCAGTAGGTTATCTTTGTATTCTTTTGTTGTTTTATTGGTCTCATCTAGGTTCTTCTTGAAAATGGTAGCCCCAATGATGACCTTGATTTCAGATTCCAAGGTTTGTATTTGAACCAGAACTTTCTCTGCCTCCTTCTTGGCCGTGCTGATGATCAAAATTAACCAGTCCCTCGTGCATCGCCATGCAATGAGGGACCAGTCTTTCAAGAAGGAGGGGTTATCAAGGAACAACCTTGGGGCGTTAGTGACTATGAGTCCCGTGGGAGCGCAATTGCCCGAAGGTACTCTGTCGTGATAGATCCATGTGTCGTGGTCCTGATGTACAATCGTTTCATGTTGGTAAGTTTGTTCCAGTCATCTGCGGTTGTCAAGGTTTGGGTCATTATGTTAGTGTTGCATGTAAAACATTTTAGCTTCCGACTGCAAAAAAGAAATGGCTTTAACAATACGTGTTGCAGCTTTCTTTTGGTACTATTGGGCTGGCGGCATCAGGCAACTTGAACCTTTTGCTGTTTTTCATCTCCTCCGTTTTTGAAGGGTTATCATGATATATTCAATATTACTTGGCATCAGAAGGGCTTGTGTGAGCTGAATTGAGGTAATGAATCCAATGTTGCTCCAAACAGGGCCCCAATAAACTATCTTGCCCAGGACCCCCCAAATCCTTAAAATGTCCCTGCTGACACTGAAGGACAGCGGGAAGACATAATGTCCACCAATCTGTCACTATGTTTTCTTTCTCCTCTATAGATAGTCCTTCACTCGGACTTCAGCTAGAAGGAAGAAGACAAGGAGCAGAAATCCCTGCAGAATGATGTCCTATTCCTGTGTTGAGCGGAAAATGTAGCTGCAAGGACTGAACTAGATTATCCAGCAGTGATTAAATCTGGAACACATCCAGTTTCTTCGTGAAGTGCAAGATACCCTACATTTGCTCGACTATGCAGGACTAATACAGATAATGTTGCATTTTATTTTTTAATGATGTTATGCAGGACAGATCAACAACTGAATTGAACACCTCTGCATGGGGAGATAACAGCCAGATAGATACTCAAGCAGACACTGTCCTTTGTTTCCATCTTTCTATCAATTCCTTGTCAGGTACGATTTTGCTCTCCGTGGAAGCTACTGATTTTATGCTGCAGGTTTAAGCCAGGGTATTCTCTAGCAGTGTATTTTACTTAAGTCCATTTGCAAGCACAAGGGACAACAGTGCTCTTCAAAACCCCGGGAAATCCGAAGGAAAAAAAACCTTGAATTAAATCTATATTCTAGACGAATAAGTTTGAATCAAGTTAGTGCACAGTAAGATGAATCTATCCATCATATAAATTTACTGTAAAAACATATATTTATTTTCCTTCTATCCACATGGATTCAATCACCATAGCTGTTTTGTCATTTTCTAAATACATAGGCTCAGCTCTCCGGGACATCGGCTCATCAGTTACTGAGCGAGCAGGCTGTCAGGGGCAGCACACATCATTTATAACTGTCTGGCACCGCGAGATCAGAATCTTCCCCGGGAGTCCAAGCCTTTGATGGCGCGGAAATAGACTGGAGAAAGCTGATAACAGCTCTTGCAAATGGAAGGGGAAAACTGAGCTGGAAACTGGGCTCCTCTTGAAAGATCCTGGGAACTGGAGGTGTTTTTAAGTTGATGGCTCAGCTGGAAACAGACATGGTTTCGTGTCCTATCTTTCTCTCCCTTCGAAATATGATTGTGTACTGTGCATAGCATATTAGATTACATGCACTCAAAGCAAGAGCGGTCATGAAAGCCCATTGCAAGAAGCTAAAAGGAAATTCTCCAGGAAACTGCGGCACAAAGTTCTTTAGAAACGAGGGTAGAAATCTCGCCTGCCATCTTTATTTCTGTAAGTTGTTATTCAGAAGCTAGCGTGCCTGGAACGGTGTGCATCAAAGTAAAGAGAAATCTTTTGTAAAGCTTAGAAACTCAAGTCAATATTGTGTTGTGAATTGTATATGGCTTGATACACAATGTAAGCCACCTGGCTTGTCATAAGCACTTACACATAAGTGGATATTGTGCGTTCATATACTGTAGCTGCAGAAACAGCCAGCTCAGTCCTAATGGTCTCTGTTTAAGATTTGGCATGCAAAGTCTCAGCAAGAGAACATGACAGTTAAATTAATTTAATAAGCAATATGGTCTGAAAGAAAAAAAGCAATGGAAATATTTGAAATTGTTATTGCATTTTGGGGATAATTCTAAATAGAATTAAACATGTTTCTGAAGGCCATTGGGATATAGAAAAGATGCTTCTTTCTCCTGCCTTCGAGTTGAGAGCTTACATTACCAATGGGATCAACACATGATGGGGTTGGGTGCTGGATGTAAATGCTGATGGAGTTCGGTGCCCCTACCTCTTTTTGTATACCCATCCCTATTGCAAGCAGAGAGGTTTTTGCAATGATATGCTTCTGACTGATGCCATTGGTTTTGGTCGTGCTGTGTATTATTTCCCAGATTGGCATATATTGTGAGTACTTTGTTGTAGGAAAATGCCTCTTTTTGCATGATCACCCCATTTTCTTTGGCCTGATGCTGCTGGTTTATTGACTCTGTGCACTAGGTCTCAGCTAACCAGGCCCTAGTGCATGTGCCCTGACCCCTAAAACATGTTGAACTTAGTGATACTCCTAATTGGCATACCTAATTGGCATATTTAGCTAACCTATAAGTCCCTAGTATATGGTACAAAGTGTAATGTCACTACTGGACTGCAGCGCACACTGTACAACTACTAGAATCACAATGCAAGACATGACTGCAGGCCTGCCACCAATAACCTTGCTGTGCAAGTTTAAACTTCAAATTCAACCTGCCAAAATAAGCCCTTTTGAAAGACATATAGCCTCCTTTTAAATATTAATAAGTCACTGTAGGAAAGTGCCCATTTTGTACGGTCACCCTCCCCCCCCCCCACGTTTTGCTCCAATGCTGATAGGTATTACTCTGAAAGTGCACTGGAGCCTGCTGCCCAGCCCCAGTGCCACTGCTCTCTCCCTAAAAGTGATTGGTAACCCCAATTGACAAAGACTTTAACCCCCTTATAAGTCCCTAGCATGTGGTACCAGTGGTACCCAGGGTATGGGTGTTAAAGGGGTCATCAGGGCCTGAAGCACTGTTTGTGTCACCCTGAGTGACCCAAGTAAACTACTGACAGCAGGCCTGCCATGTGTGGCAAAGTCAATGCACTATTTTTAATACATGGCAGTTACCGCTAAGGAAGGACTCCTGAGCCCAGGAGGCAGGGTGCATTATATTAAAGGTGTGGACATGTAAGTGCAAGCTCATTTGTCCCTATCGTGACCTTTACCAATAAAGACTACTATAAATGATATGAGATAGCATGGGCTGGCACCCGGGTAAAACCACAGGTTGGCAGCTCCATTATGGTACAGCTGAAATATGTCATGTTTGGTATCAAACAACATACCTCCTCACCCCGATACAAATCTCGTGTTGAGGACGATGCGGCATGCACCCAGGTGGCTACCTTAGAGGTTGTCTACCTAGTTGCCCAAGCCTTTCCTGTGCTCTGGCTGCCAGCCCGCAGCTGCTGCCGCTGAGACAGGAATCTGATCCCCTGCTAGGATGTGTGAACAATGGCCTGGACGGGAAGGAGGTCAAACCTCCCTTCCTGACAGGATGGTTAGTGGCACATCAAGGCAGCGAGCTTCAAAGGCTGCACCGCCTGTGATACGCAACCAGGCTGACCCCCAAAGGAGGAAACAGCCTTCTCCCTGCCCTGGCACATTTTCACCCAGACAGGCAGGAAAATGAGGTATTGAAAAAGAGTACACCCCCAGAAGGCCAGCCACACCTCTAGGGCGGGCTACCTGGTTAGTACAGCTAAGGAAGACTTCTGCCATTTTAAAAAGTGGTAGAGTAGTGTTCTGGGTAGAAAAGGTGACCTACACCTCAGGGGCGGATTATCTGCTGGGGCTAGTAGCCCATTGGCCACTTGCACCCACACTGCTAACGCCCCTAAATCTAGGAATTAAGGGCTAACCCTGACACCAGAATCTCAGTTCTGATCTGACTTGCAAGAAGGATAAAGAAGAGACCCGTGTCTACAACAACAGGATCTGCACAAACCAAAGGCATAATACCCTGCACTTGTGACAACACTCCTGGAACTGCACGACTGTGACTCGTCCTGGACCAAAGTTCAGCTCCCCCAGGCAAAGCAACTCCAGATCCCTTGGACTAGTGGCACTAGACTCCTGCAGTCCGCAGGTAAAGCAAGGTCCCGGAACCAAAGAGCCGCAGGTCTTCTGGCCCTCCGAGGGATAGCCCAAAAGCAGATGGTCCAGTGTACATTGTGGGAAATGTAGTCCTGCCATCCATGAAGTTTCAGACAGCTACTGTGTTCCCCCAGACCTCTGGATGCCGAAATAGCTTTTTACTGAGCTACCACTGCTAAGGCTTGTTGGTCGCCAGTCCGGCACTCACCCCCTTTACTCAATGATGCACCTTGAGGGAACTCTGCAAAACCTTCATCCGACGTCAGCAGTGACTTCGCTGTCGACGTTTGTGCAAGTGGTAGAGCCAGCTCTCCTGTGGTTCCCACTTCAGCACCAAGGACAGCCAGGACAGCTCTGCACCCAGGCTTCTCGAGCCAGGTAAAATCGAACTGACTGTCGTGCCTTGGTCCTGGGAACCCCCCATCCCCTTTACCCTCCTTGGGTTCTATGCAACTCGACTTGCAAGTGATTGATTGTCACTAACACTTTTTCCCTTTGACGGCAATGCTAAAGTTCTGCAGTAGTGAATTGCTGTGCTTTATGTTTTCTTCTAAAATCCATAACTCCAGTTATATGTGTCTGATTTTCTTCATTTTGGTTTCTAAATTAATTTTAAATTCTACTTTATTTTTATAAATTGTTTGCGGATTTCTATTGAGCCACGTCAGTTATTTATCTCCATGCTGGTAATCTGAAATGCTTAACACATGTTCCTCTAGTAAAGCCTGACTGCTCTTTGCCCTCTACCGGGACTGAGTTAAGGATTTATTATTGTGAATTCAAGGACCATCTTCGGGTATTGTGAGAGTATTGCTTGGTTGGTTGTGAGAGTATTGCTTGGTGAAGCCTAACAAGTGTCACCACATCATACTCCATCTTCCTACAGTCACCTCTAAGTAAGTGTAATGCCCAATAAGGCATGGTGCATGGTATTTAAAAGAAACATATTTGGGTCTTACAGTCACAAGGCCCGAAATGCCATTTTAACTTTAGTAGGGAAAGCTGTTCCATTGTAAAGCAATGGCAGCTAAGATTAAAATTAAAAATGTTATTGACTCCTAGGAACCAGATTAAAAATTAATTCTTGGACTTTTTAAATGTTTATTATAAATTGAATTCATTGGAGGAGTCAGATTTGTACTAAATATTTTTAAAAAGGTACTTTTAAAAAGGCAAATTTTGCCTGCCTAAAGCTTCTAGAAGCCCATTTGCATCAGCTTCCATCTGTCACACAGGAGTTGAATAGCTCCTTGGTAAGTTGTAAACTTGATCCCAGAGCTGAGGCAAAGGCCTTGGGGGTGGGGAGGTGTTCTGTTTTCCTGTCAGGATGACGATCTGGGTAGTGCCCAGGAACTTAATTATCTTCAGAGGACTATAAGTGTCACAGGCAGTTGTACCTAACACCTGGGCCTACCCCCTCTTTTGACTTTCTAGGCAGCCAGGCACCAATCCCAGTGGGAGAGGAACTTCTCCCAGAACTGATTTTGAATGATTGCAGAAGAGAGGTTGCACAATTTCTTGCCATACCTCTAGAGTAAGCACAGGACATCTGCACAAGGAAAGAAATATTCTACCATCTTGATTTTATGTAGAGAAGGGCACTGTGGTATTGTTTGCAGCAGATCACACAGGAACAGCTGTTAAAGTGGGTAGAGTTGCCACTGGAAACGCTTTCCTTATTTTCCCACTCTGCCTGTGGAGTCGCTCTATGGTAAGTCCACGGAAAATTAAAACTCTATTTACCACAAAAATAAGTATATAAAAATATTTTTATGGTAACTAGTAATGACAATGTATTTTACACATTCACTGTAAAAGTAGAATAAAATAAAAACAGAACTACAGCACTGTTAAATTAATTTTGAATTTAAACTTTAATTACTGGAAATATATTCAACAAACATTTAAATTATTTCTCTGGAGTTTAAATTAAAAAATAAATTTCCACCCAATGAAAAAATGATAATTCTTTATTGTGCATTAATAATTATCAAAAGTGTTGCTTAGACTTAATTCAAATATTTTAATTATTTTTTATTAAATTAATTGTTACAATATTTTTTAATTCAAAATAGGTTATTAAAATATGTTATAATTAAATAAGAAATATATATTATTTTTCTATATTTGTAACATTAATTTAGATTTATTTATATTTTTAACTATTTTAAATATTTTAATTTCATTTAACATTATTTCCTATTGGGTTTTAATTTAAGTCCTTACCTCCATTATTTTCTATGAGAGGGTGTTGCAGTACCAGTGGTTGGCCATGTCTAGTGCTGAAACTACTACTTTTTTAATAGTAACTGACACTGAGTTTGTGAATACCCAAAAGTAGTAAACCTACTCAAAAGTGCAAATGCACTCTGTTTCTAATGCAATACTAACTGTGCAGTTCCATGAAGGAATTTGCAAAGACATTATTGGTGATATTGGAAGGAGGAACTATGCTGAGCAATGCTACCTGGATAGGGTTAAACATGATCATACTTATTTACAGAACGTATAAATATCATATGTGCATTTTGAAGTTCTATATATCATTTTTAGAAATGGTACGAGTGCTGCATTAACATAAATGTCTGACTATTGGAAACGCTTTGACCTTTTTCTGACATCATGTAGAAATGTTTTGGTCTTTATTAAATCTCTTTTAAAGGATACTTGAAAGAGACACTTTTAAAGCCTTCTATGGAACCCCAGTTTCATCCTCAGGCCTCAATTCTTGTATGCTTTTTGCATGAAAAAATTGGAGAGGGGAATGCTTTTTTAAAGAAAAAGTGGTCTGGTAGCAAACAAGGGCACCGGAAACTAGTTTCATTAGCAATTGCACCCATGGAATTATATATATAGATTTGCATAAATAGAACATTGGTTTAAAGCATTCTTTGAAAAAACATATAAATGGACACCCTAGGGATGAAACAGATATGTAATAATCACACTCAACCCTAGAGGGCTCCCCAGATCCTTTGAGACTATTTACTTTGAGAGTAGTGTTCACCACCTTGCCCTCTGCCAACATAACTTAGTATTATGAGCCATTCATATGGAATTCAAACCCTGTCACTATGCGTAATAATTTTAAACATTTCAGTGAAAATGAAAGTTCAAAAATATGAGGTTACAGGACAAGTGATAAAATTTTAGAATTAATAAAATATCCTCCATGACCATCAGACATGGCTAAGATCTAGGAAGGGTAATAAAGTTTGGAAGCAGACAGGAAAATTATGTTTGCACTCAAATGAATTGTAATTTAAAATTCTCTTTGATGGTAAAGTTAGATTTTAAGTCACAATTCTGAAAATGCCACTTTTAGAAAGTCATAACAACAACAAGTTAATGGAATGGTTAAATTAATCTCAGCCACAGGTAATTGTTAGGGGCCATATCCCAATCCATCATTTTTCACCCACCATGCCACCTCAGTTTGGACCCAGCCATACGCAAATCAGTCTTGACCCTGCTCCAATGGAAACAGCCCAGCCTGAACAGCCAAGCTTGCTCATCCCTGAAATGGAATACATCAACCTAGGACCCATTTCGCCCTGAGAAGGGCACATCAGTCAGGTATAGCTTGATTCCAGTATCACAGTGAGCACTGGATCTACGTCTTGGCATACTCATCGCACTTAGGGCTTCATCCACAACAACAACAAGGTGATGGATGGAATGCTTGAATTAGTCTCAGTCACTGGCAATTGTAAATGTTTTGAAAAATGATGTGTGCTGTATTAAGACGAAAGTCTGACTTATGGAAACCCTCATTCAAAAGTTGAAACAGAGTGCTGTAAAGGGATGTTGGCCCCAAAGAAGAGATAATAGCTGTGGGGTACTGATTTGAAAAGAGGGTTGTGTTTAGCTTTTTTCTGAATTGTAAGTGCATCTGTGCTGGCCTGATGTTGATAAGGATGATATTCCAGATCCTGGGAAGTACAAAAAAGTAATGAGGTTAATGCTTGAATTAATCTCAGCTACTGGTAAGTATTTGGGCCTCATCTCATTCCATCATTTATTTCCTTACATACTACCTCAGACAGGAACCAACCATATACAAAACAGGCTTGATCCTGCTCCAATAGCAACTGTCTAACCCGACCCAGGCCAGGTCCCCTCTGAACTAGAACACATGCAACCTCATAATTGGTTTAGGCTGACCTGGGCCTCATCAGTGGCTGAGAATTGATGGCAGCACTGGTTATTACTAGGGGCGGCATCCCAGTCCATTGTTGTGAGAAATTGGGTTGGTTATTGAGTGGGATGTTAACCCTGCTCAAGCAACAGCCACAATCCTTGTAAGGGTGAACCACAAAAGTCACTAAATTAACCTTTGCTTAACACCTTGGTAGTTCGGCACAAAAGGGGTCAGGCTTAATTTACAGGCCATGTGTAAAGTATTTATGCAGCACACAAACCAAACAGCAATACAATGAAAATACAACACAAGAAAAATCCTACACCAATTTAGTAAAATAGAGTAAATTAAAACAAACTATTTGACACCAAAATGACAAAAATCCAATCAGTAGAACTGGAGTTATTCTTTTTAAAGTTTACAGTAAAAACTAGTGCCTAAAAGATCAAAGTGCCAACCACGGACATCTCATAGTGTGAGACCATGTCAAAGTGGAAAAATATGGCTGACCGCGATGGAGCGGGAGTTTAATTCAAAGAGTCGATTGGGCCCGGTCGGTGCTTATCTTCGGATTTAAAAGAAATTCTGAGAAAAAATTTCTAAGAAGGTAGTTTAGTGGGGTAGGCTGCAGGTGGTGTCTAAGGAGGAGGTATTTTCGTACAGGAGCCGCTGGACGAAGTTGGGGTGAAGATTTCCACATTTAGACTTAGGGGCCAATTCCGATCTGGGTCGGAAAGCACTCCGACCGATCCGGATCCGGATTGTTTTCCGACCGAGCCGGACCCCTGCAGTCCGACCGAGCGAGTACGATGCAGCCATATGCTGCCGGACTCAGTTCGGTCGGACTCCCATTGAAGTCAATGGGAGCCGGTCGTACGACGTGTACATGAGCTCCCATTGACTCAATGGGTACGTTGCACACAAGGGGGCCCCCTGTAGTGGGTACGCGTTGGTGCCATCCGCACCGTACACGCATGTATAGGGGGGACCCATGGGTCCCCCCTGTGTCCGACTCGTACGGCTACGGGTGAAAGGGGGTCCGGCACGGACCCCCGAAGTCCGCTTCTGAGAGCTTTTTCGTGTCGGAGGCTCCGACTCGATCCGGCTGTCCGGATCGTGCATCATACTGGCTCAGTCGTAAAACGTCTCCATTGCGTGGTACGAATCGAGTGCGAACGAGTCGGACGGAGCGGTTCGGACCCGGAAACGAGTCGGTCGGCGATTTCGCGTTCAATCGCATCGTACTTGCTCGCTCGGACGACTGTACGAATTGGTCGGGGAAACCGCGTTCGGCTCGTATTTTTTCCGGACGAATCGTATTCGGTGCGCTTCCGGCCGAGATCGGAATCGGCCCCTTAGTCTGTATTTTGGAAGTCAAAAATCTCCAGCGGGATGAAGCTAGAGGCTGTAGCCGATGAGAGTTCTGCAAGACCCAATGCCCCGTTGAGGAAGGACCACTGAATAGGATTTGCTGCTGGAGAGAAGAACAGAGCGGGAGCTACCGCATAGTTGGACGGACCGACGATGCACCTTAGGCGGATAGACGAGCAGGTTGGTCCCGGTCTCCTCTGAGTTCTCAGAGCAGTGTTTAGCCAAACATTTCTAAGTCCCAAGTTTTGGATTTTGGTTGTCTGGGCACTTTTAACACCACCACCAAGGGTCCAGGACTTGAGGGGCACCACTTGGGAGGTTTAGGACTCACTCCGGCAAGGTCCACGTTTGTAGAGACAGTTCCAGGCAGCGATGCGAGATCCTGCGTTGAGGATGTGTTGCACAGTGGCAGTTCCGACAGGTTGCAGGCTGCACTATGAAGTCCTGTGTTGGAAATGCATTCCACAGCAGTGATCCCAGTGAGCTGCAGCTGCCATGCAAGATCCTTCACTGCAGATGCATCATGCAGCAGGGGTTCTGATGGGCTGTAGGCTGCGATGTGAAGTCCTGCGTTGGAGATGCATGGTGCAGTGGCAGTTCCAATGTGGGGCTTCGAGGGCTTGTACCAGCCATCAAGCCCTTGGAGCTCTCTGGTAGTCCTGGGTTCAAGAAGTGGAACAGGGCTCAAGCAGCAGGGCAGGCCTTTGAGCATTCAAGACAGCAAAGCAGTCCTTGCAGGTGCAGCAAAGGAGTTCTCGGAAGTACACAGCAGCCCACAGCAGCAGGCAGGTCTAAGGTTCCTATTTTTGTACCTGGTGCCTTCTTTTTAGTGGAGAATTCCCTTTGCAGTGCTCAAAGTTTCCATCTTCCCCTGCCCTGGCTCCTGGCTGTCTGCATGAACCATGCAGTGGTGACAAGTCCTTTGTGTGAAGACATGGCACAGCCTGTTGATTTGTAAGTAGTTATTGATTTGTAAGTAGGGCTGTACCCAGCTTTGCCTCCCCCATCCATTCTGCCAGTGATGGTACACCTAATACCTCAGCTGTGTGCCTATCTGGGAGGAATAAACAAATTCCAACTGCCAACCACACCCCATCATGCGACCCAGGAACAAGCTACACCAAATAGTTTGGGCAGGAAAATGCCCACTTTCTTAAAGTGGGATTTTTTAAAATTGTGACTTAAAATCTGACTTTACCATTAAAGAGGGTTTCGAATTACAATTTCTCAGACACTAAACATGAAATCCTTATCTGCTCCCAATCGAACATTAGCACTTTTGTAATAAGGCCACCCAATGTTATCCTAGGGATAGATAGGCGTTACAGTAGTGAAAACCGAATAACTGGGTTTTTCACTACCAGTACAGGTACAACTTAAATGTACATGTCCATCATTTTAATTACAAGGTACTTCCCCTATGGACTACCTAGGGCATACCTTAGGTGTGACATATGCAATATAAGGGGAGTTTAAGGCTTGGCAAGGGGGTAATTTGGCCATGTCGAATTGGCAGTTAAAACTGGATTGAGGCTGCAATTGCTAACCTGGAACATGTTTTAGGAGGTTTTTCAAGTGAATGGCACCATAAGTGCTGTAGGCCCACCCGTAGCATTTAATTTACAGACCCTAGGTATATGGTATAGAACTTTACTATGGACTTGTAAGTAAATTAAGTATACAAATCAGGTGTAAGCCAATGTTACCATGTTTTAAGGAGTGAGCACAAGCACTTTAGCCCTGGTCAGCAGTGGAAAAGTGCAGAGTCCTAAGAACCAATAAAATCAAGATCAGCAAAAATGGAGGAGTAAGGCAAAAGGTCTGGGGGAAGACAACCCTAAGGTTGACAGGTCTAGCACGTGTCCCTGCACCTGAGGGTGAGGTGAACTACTCAACCTCCTGGGAGTTCTGATCACTAAGACAGTACAAACAGGATAGACTGCCATGCCAGGTCCCCTCTAACTAGTATCCAAGCAACCCCAGGCGATTTGGCACTCATCAGTAGAGTGTAGCTTGATTCCAGTATAAAGTGAGCACGAGTCCCAGGTCTGCCCATACTCCTCAAACGTAGGGCATTGCATTGAGTAATATTAAGAAGTGATAGGTTAAAGGCTTTAATTAGTCTCAGCCACTGGTAATTACTAGATACTCATCCTAGTCCATTACTTTTTGACCAATATGCTACCTCAGACAGGAACCAGACATATGCAAATCAGTCTTGGTCCTCCTCAAATAGGCACAGTCCATCCCAAACTTCCAAGCTAGGTCCCCACTGAAGTAGAACCCAAGCAACCCTAGGCTGCTTTCAGCCTATCTGGGCCTCATCAGTAGAGTGCAGCTTTGTTCCAGTAGCACAGTGAGCACGGAACCCTCGCCTGTCCATACCATCGCACTTAGAATTTGACACTAAGAATAGAGAACAGTGATGTGTGGAATGCTTGAATTAATCTCAGCCACTGGTAATTTCTTGGAGTAGCAACCCACTGCATCATCATTTTTTTGCCCACCATGCCAACTCAGACAGAAACAAGCCATATGCAAATCATCCATGGCTTTACTTCAATAGAAACAGTCAACTCCAAACTGCAAGTCCAGATCCCTTTTGAGCTAGAAGTCAAGCAACCTCAGAAAGGTGCAGGCCTACTTAGGGCTTGTCAGTAGAGTGGAGCTGGGTTCCAGTGGCACAGGGACCATGAGATCCATGTCTGTCCATACCCGCCGTCACTGAAGAATACAAAAAAGTGATGGGTGGAATACTTTAATTAATCTCAGTCACTGGTAATTTTTTTGGGCAGCATCCCAGTCCGTTGCTTTTTTTGGCCACCAAGCCATCTCAGAAAGAAAACAGCCATATGCAAATCAGTCTTGGCTGTGATCCAATATGACCTATCCTGCACTAACTGCCAGGCTAGGTCACCTCTGATATGGAATGCAAGCAACTCCAGATTGGATTCAGCCGATTTGAGCCTTGTCAGAACCCTCTTCAGAGGGCCAAGGGGCATGCAGGGGCAACTGGGCCCAACGACAGAGGTTGAGGCCTTTGACTCCTTCTGGGCCAGGGCCCGGAATTCTCTGGGTCCTGAGCAACTGTGCCACGTACCCCTTCTACACTTGACTCTCAGTGCTAGCCGGGGTCGAGCAGTCAAGGCTCCCTGCGGGGGATGTGGATACAGTCAGTGAACATGACTCGTAACTCAAAATGCAAACAGTGCACACAATAAATCAATGTCCAGTCCAATACTCGCTTTTCTTAAGAAAATAAATATTTAATTTCCAATTCTACACATGCAAAGGTATACAACATTCAGAAGCAATAACACAATTCTCCCTTGAGGTCGGGGCACTAGTAGTTATCAGGGAAATCCCTGTCCCACTCTCCTTCGTGTAACATTCTTGGGGTTATCCCCATTCATTGGTGGCAGCATCCAGGGAATGAAAACTACTAGGCCGTACTCAAAAGTTCCCCCTTTGACTCTTTTGGAAATTAGTCAAAAGTGTCTATGCTGTCAAAGCACCTTTAGCAGCAAGTCCCCAGAGCCCCAAAGGCCCAGTTTCAGTCTTACCTGTTTCTGCAGTATGGTAGTTCTCAGCAGTGCAGTGAGTGCCCTCTCCTTGGGTGCTGCCAAGTCCGGATCCTGTATGGCGAAGTCAGGCCACCAGCGATGGACACGGCAGCACCAGGCAGCACAGACTCTTCCTGACGAGGAGTGCTGACGGTCGGTTTCCAGTGTTTGGAGCTGCTTCCGCTTGGTGGCCACAAAAATGTAAATTGCTCTTCCCCATAGCAGAGCAGGGGTGCTGGTGAGATCCTCCGGCTCCCAACTGAAGCTCAAATGAAGGTGCTATGTCCCTGGTGGCGTCTCGGTGAACCTTGGGGACATTGTCAATTGCAGATCACAGTGTATGGGTTCGATCCCCTGGTCACCAGAGTTCTACTTCAGTCCTGGTGACAACCCAAACTCTAGGACAAAGTAGTACCGGCAGCCCCTCCTGGCATACGGGGTTGCCACGGTAATCATGATCCAGGCACAGGTTCTCCTTATGCGATCACCATAACTACGGTGGCCTCTCCTGGCAGACAGGGTCACTGATTTCTGCAGTCACAAGGTCTGCACACCTGGCCCAAATCAATTCTCCAGTGACTCTCTTTGGCACACAGGGTCATCGTGGCGCGGCTGTGCAGCTTGGTGCTTCCCGACCAGCACTCCCAATACGGCTCAGAACAATGCGGCCCTTTCCTGGCATGCAAGGGTTGCTTAACCAATACTGCACACAGGCAATGGCCCTATCGATGCACAGCCTCATACGTCATTCAGGGAATACTCGTGCAGGGCTTCCCACTGGACCTCACTCCCATCAATGCTCTCCTCTCCCTCACAGGGCACACTGGTCTTGGCAAGCAGGCAGGTGATGGCACTCTAGACGTCAGGCCAGGTGATATTGATGCACTCCACAGTACTGCTCCATCCTTGTTCTGTCCCCTTCCCAGAAACATTTATAACCAACGCAGAGTCACTACTCCTGCACTGCACAGCACTCAACACCTACTTGATTTAGGCCAAGGCTGAGTCACGCAAACAGGAGCGGAACATTTTAAAAGGTGAGTGAGCCTGTTGGCCTCACTCTAATGACACTGGGTAAAAAGGACCTGTTCACTACTGCAGATCACTACACAGTATGCTGCCACCACTGTGCTTGTGCTGCGTAACTCCTGGTGAAGGAGGTATTCTTCCCCCACTATAAGGATATCTCTTTGGCATGGCCCACACGCATGATCCGTGTTCGCCTATGACAAAAAAGTCTGCATTGGTGATCCAGACAACAGTGCAGTAGGGCACTTAGGACAAGGGTACACATCTTTACCATGCAGAGTACTTTTCTGTCCCAACAAGTCTCATCAGAAAAGTGCAGTTTGGTTCCAGTGGCACAGTGAGCATGGGACCCATGTCCGGGCATGAGCATTGCACATAGAATGTCGTACTGAGAATACAAAACAGTGATGATTAAATGCTTGAATCGATCTCATCTACTAGTAATTACAACCGTATCTTACTCTGTCATTTTTTTGCCCACCCTACCCCTTAGACAGGACCAGCCATATGCAAGTCAGTATTGGTCCTGTTCTAATAGGGACACACAGCCAGAAGTGCCTCTGAATGGAATACAGTCCATTTTTCATTTTGCTCAATCTGCTATCTCGTTGGCTAGGCTCCTATCGGGTCAGTCCAGCCCGGACTGGCAGACTCCCTCTGAACCAGAACGCAAGAAACCCCTTACTGCTTTTGGCCTAATTGGGACTCACCAGTAGTGTGCAGCTTGAATCCGATGACACAGTGAGCATGAGACCCACGTCTGTCCCTACACATCGCACTTAGAAATTCACATTAAGAATACAAAAAGTGATGGGTGGAATACTTGTATGAACCTCAGCCTCTAATAAATATAGTTCACAACAGTATCTCAGTCCACCGTGCCCTTGAAACAGGAACCAGCCACCTACAAATATAAGCACTGCCTTTGGACAGCCAGTGGCTGAAGAGGAGTGCTTGGAGACCATGTAGCCATCCCTGATCTCCATGGAGGAAGATACCGAATTCTTGCTAATGGTTGGAATTGATTACATGCCATGCATTCTGGAAAGGGAAGAGACATTTAGAGGACCTTGTCCACATGTGTATGATGAAGGACAGGCAGAGACCTTTGAAGTCTGCATCTACAGGACACTGGAATGCTGAGCGATGAAATGAAGACCCTGAGTAGGAGTCATAAAGGAGATAGAAGATGTTTAAGTGCAAAGAAATTCAGGAAATTCTGCAAGACATAAAGAAGTCCATGCACAGATTCCGAGAGGGTCTTAAAATGAAGATGGACTTGGTTAATGTAGTAAGTTGACTTTGTCACAATATGAGACAAATCATTGTCTCACAATGATCCCTTATTAGATAACTAACAGCAGACTTTAATCATCTAATTGATGTCTTGGAGGGCACGCAGCATACTCTTTCAACCTCAAGTCTGTCTAATCAGGCAGACAGACCAGTGCTTAACTATACAAAATTCATTGTGGAGTAGTAGGGGGTATCTCAGGAAAAGGATCAGCCACAAAACTCAGACTACACATCATTGGGTTTCTTCTGTGCTAATGTCTTCTTCATTTTAAGTTTGAATATGTAGGAAATTGGGTTAATTGTTGAGGGGAGTGAAACCCTACTCAAACATCAACCTTAATTTTTGTCATGGTGAAGCACAAACAAATCCCAAGTTACCCTGTCACAAGTTCAAGCCTACTGCGATGGGTGGCGCATTGTAAAGCATTGTGCCACGTAGCGACTGTTCAGGGCAGCGATGTGAGATCCCACGTCGAGGATGTGTCGCGTAGTGGCAGTTCCAATAGGTTGCTGGCTGCTATGCAAATGCCGTTAGAGATGAGGCACGCAGAAGTGGTTTCAGTGAGCTGCAGCTGCCATGTGAGGTACTGTGTCGGAGATACATCGCTCAGCAGGAGTTCCAATGGGCTGCAGGCTGCGATGTGAGGTCCTGCATCGGAGATGCATCACATAGTGGCGGTTTCAATGAGCTGCAGGCTACGATGCGAAGTCCTGCATTGGGGATGCATCATGCAGCGATGGCTCTGATGTGTGCCTTCAAGGAGTTGTGTCCAGCTGTGTTGGTTTTGGCAGAGATCACAGCTGGGCTAGTTGTGCAACTTTAGGCCCACTCTAGGGGTCCAGGCCTGGGTGGCACCACTTGGGTGCAGGACTCACAGTAAGCAGAGTCCAGGTGCAGGGTTCAAAGTGGTTGGAGCCTTTTCTGTCCCTGAGGCTCTGATCAGGGGGCCAGCCAACTCTGGTGATTCTGGATCCAAGCTGCAGGATCAGCCCTTCTCACTCAGGCAGCGGGGCCAGTGGAGTAGCAGGACAGCAGAGTAGTAGTCCTTCTTGCAGCAGAGCAGCACAGCAGTCCTTCTTCTGAGTCTTCCACAGGTCCAGATGTGTACTGAAGAGATGGGTATGAGGGTCCAATATTTATACATGGTGCCAGCTTTGAGGTAGGACAAGTTTCTAGGGGCTCCCACCCCCAGAGGTGTCTGGTGCTTCTTTTTGTAAGAAACTCCTAAAGAGGTGCTTACATAAAGAGAAAGAGTGTCTTACATAATTTGTTTCTACTGATAATATATCCAAAGTGGAATAAAGGAACTCACGTTGTGGGAACATTTCATGGATTTCAGTTGAATTTGCGAATCGCGGTATTTGATTCTATCAAAAGACTTCCAACAGGACTGTATGGACTTAAAATCCACCGTGGGGGTTAGGTGCAGGAGGTGAAGGCGTCGGGCATTATTTCCTAACTTCGCAATGTGGTCTGGGCAATATTCTCAAGCATACACCAAAATATATCATGTGGATTGAATAACTGGGTTTGATCCTTTAAATCCTATCAAGCTAACCAATGCAATTCATACACAATAAATCATTTTTGTTAATGTAGATGCTTCTTACTTAATGCTTTCTGCAAGTCTCTGTACTTGATCCAGCTCTCTTCAAACTCTCTAGAAAACTCATAGGCAACACCATAAAAAAGTTCTTCAAGTTTCTATGAACAATGCACTAAAGACAACCAGTTCTACTGGAAGATATCTACATTGCATGACATCTCCCGTCTGCCAAAAAATCTACGTAAAATAGAATTTTCAAAGTGCAATTCTCATGTCAAATGGTATTCTATTTAAACAAAGTTATTACACATTGCATCATCCACTTCCTCTTTCAATATTCAGCAATGGGAAGATTCAGACAATTTCTTCTTTTTTTTAAATACATCTGATTCGAAATAGTAACATTTCTTTCAATAATCATTGATATTAAACACAAGCTTCACTTTTACACCTACACTGTAAGCAAATGTATGTTGTACAATTAAAACATTAAGGGGCCGATTCCGATCTCGGCCGGTAGGGCTCCGAATCGGATTCGGCTTAACCGGATCCGATTCGGAGCCCTATTGCCCGACCGATTCGTACGCGTATCCGGGCGAGCGAGTACGATGCGAATCGCCGACCGACTCGTCCGGGCGTCCCGACCGCTCTGACCGACTCGTTCCCGGGTCTAACCGCACCGACCGACTCGCTCGGACTCGACTCGCACTGCGCAATGGAGACGTTCCCCGGCCGGGTAAGTACGATGCGCGCCGCGAGCAGTCCGACCGAGCCGCGCACTCCGGCTCGAAAGAGCAGTCGGAGCCGTACTTTGGGGGTTCGTGTCGGACCCCCCTGTACGCGTAGCCGTGCGAGTCGCACATAGGGGGGACCCATGGGTCCCCCCTACCTGTGCATGTACGGCACGAGTCGCTTCGCCGCGTACACGCTGTAGGGGCGCCCTTGTCCGCCTCGCACCCATTGAGTCAATGGGAGCCCGCGTACGCGTTGTACGACAGGCTCCCATTGACTTCAATCGGAGTCCGACCGACTCGAGTCCGATGGCATACGTGCGCATCGTACTCGTTCGGTCGGGCTGCACGGGTCCGATTCGGTCGGAAATCTCTCCGGGTCCGGCTCGGTCGGAGATTTCCGGCCCGAATCGGAATCGGCCCTAAATGTTTTTTCAAATATCCTTTTAATAGTCAACGTGTGTTAGTGCGTAACACAGCCCTAGTTATTTTAATTATTGAACCATGTGACCACCTTTTAATGTACATGGTGTGCACCATGCTGCGCTTTTATGATGTTTGCATTACTTTACATCACTTTTCGGATCCAATGGGACAGATGATTAGGTAAACCAATGCAAATGTTGCACTGCATCATATAAGTCAAGCAACTTAAGCATGGAATTATTGCATCACAAAAAGTCATGCATGAGGTGGGCAGTGGCCATTTCTGGTTGACGTTGTTTTTTTGGTAGCTGGTGCTAGTTTATGACGTTTAAAATGGCTATTGTGTTGGTTGTGTGTCTTCCTGCACCTCATCTGTGTTTTAAGTACCTCCTGTGTACCAGATTTGTAAATCTTTGTCCATATCTGCTGTGTATTGTTTTGTGTTGGGAATATTTGTTATTTACTAGTTGTGTACTCTGTTTATAATCTGTTTGTTTGTATCTGTTGTTAAATATTTAGGTGGTATGCGTTGTCGACAAGCACACGCTAGCCGAAATACTAACTTTGATGAAAGGGAGGTGGGGTGGCACTCTGTTGGCTGGTCCTTCACTACCTCCTCAGTCTACTTGCACATAAGGGAAGATTTGTAAAGGGTACACCCTGCCTGAGCATGGGGAAAGGAGGCAGAGGGTGCAGAGACACCTTTATGATGTATTCAGTGTGGAGCACAGCTTTCAGCAGGTCCAGTGGGCACATGTGGTGGTGTATGATGGTGATCTACTCTACCACCTGGGCATTGAGTTTGCAAGAGAAGTGAGTACATTTTACAGGATACTGTATTTTAAATTAATATGGTAATGTAAAGCATTGCCTTTACGTGTGGTGTACATGTAACTATTAATAGTATGGTTGTTTTAAGGAAGATTTTAATCAAATTATATTTTATATATAAACTATGTTAAAATTCTCGAATAAATTGAGCTTGGTCGTGAGAAATCTTATTCATGATTGTACCATTGATAGCGCATGGTATTAAATGTAAAGATTCTACAATAGCCAAGCCAAATATAAATATTGTTTATTACTTTCGTAGTAGAATACCATATATTGGACTAGGCACACATGTGATTCTGTAAAATGTGCATGGAATTAGGAATACATTATAATATGTTGTTTGTAATTTAACATCCAAAAATAAAACGATTAATTTAAGTATACATATGAAAAGGTGGCTTGTTGGTTCAGAAACTGGAAGTTATAAGTATGGACAAAATATATTTAGGTTTATAAATAAACTTTAGTATGTGACATAGCAAGGACAGAAATAAAGTTGGGATTGCTGTAAATGTGCTGGATATTTGTACTCGTTACACTTAACGATACAACTTCACCAGATTGATGTATACTTTTATGGGGATTTTTTATTAAAATATGCTGCAATATAATCCTGCTACATAACATTAGAACTAAATCCACACCCTGCTCCAACATGGTGTAAGAATATGAACTATGGGGTCGGGCAGTTGTTTCAATGGTAGTGTGGGTCAATCGGCATGACGCCAGGTATATGTTCTTTTACTATTGGGATAGGGTGGGGATGAACATTTCAAGGGTGGTTTGGGAGGGTAGGAGGATGACTTTTTCATGCATTTGGGAGGGAAGGCCACTGAAGAATGTGGTGGGGTGGGTATAAAAAAACACAAGGTTATTTTTTAAAACAAATAGAGCGTGGAAAAGGGGGTTAATCGAAGAGAGCTCACAGTCCGCATGGCTTTCTTCTTTCCCCTCTGTAGAAAACACCCCCTTTATTGACTACTACCCGTCTATATTTCTATACATTTACTGCACTGGCAACAGCATATGGGCAATGATCTCTATTGCCGCTGCCCATCTTGGTTTCATTTGTTATTTTGTATTTTTGTATTTGCTCAACCTCTGCTCCATTCGTCTGAAGCAACCGTTTTTCCCTTTATGCCCCTGCCATTCTGACGATGCCAACCCCTCACATAAACATCTCCAGCACAAACATAATCATAATAGTCTCTCGGAATTATACCCCCGTGTGTGTCAGAGATGACATTCAAAAAGGTCATATTTTAAAGAAGACCAAACATGGTTCGCCCAATATAGCCACCGCATAATTTCAGAGCGTATTGAAGTTAGAACAAAAGTCATACTCTAATATGAACGAATATTTAATATGTTGAATTAAAATGCAGAGTAGCATTTGTATCATTTAGGGGGATATTCACAATGTCGTGCGATAACTATCGCCAATGCAAGTTATCGGCAGTTCTGTTATCGCCGCCTAACCCTGAAATCTATCACCATGTTAGCGGCGTATCAACAAGCCGTCTGTACATGGCGATAGTAACAGGGAACGTGGGTGAAAATTCCCACTAACATCAGTGCGATGGCGATCGGAATTCCGGCGTAAGCGGGCGATAACTAGCAATAGGCCCATTAGCGTAAAGAAAACTCACGTTAGTCAGCCCAACTCTAGTTTTCTTTCCACTAATGCAAAAAATTGCCTCTCAGTCAACCTCCGATAGTAAATAGCCATAAAATACAATAACATGCAGAATGGAGCAGCCAGAGCCAAGTGGAGCACACATCAACAACACCTGCAAGCCAGCCAACATCCAGGATGCCCAGGATGAGAGCCATGATGCCTCGCTAGACCTGCGTCTGGAGCCTGGAGTTGGATGTGGAGGAGCTGTGGAGTCGATGATCCGTGGCGGTAAACATTGATGTGCGACGATCGTCCGTACCTGGTGGTGAAGTCTGGCAGGACGCATGAAGACACGTTGCTGACCTGTGTGAGAAGACCGCCTTGCGACCCTTGGAGCTGTTAATGGTAGAGGCGCTCATGCACACCAACGTAGTGAGGTACGCATCGCATACTATGATCCAACACTACACCGGGGTGCACGGAGGGGATTAACAACGGTGTGTGCTGTCTCCCTGCATCACAGGCCGGATGATGTTGGTCTGGCCGTACGCTGTGGAGGATGAGGCCCCTGTGCTACGCCGAACTTGTGTTGCTTGAGCGCTGCAACGTCACGCCTAAGGGGGCCCTGCTGCATCAACTGCATCTGGAGGCACACCAGCAGACTAGCTGGCGACTGCTGTACCCAGCATAGTGAAATTACACCTGGCTGATGCTCCTGCTGGCTGAGTCACAGATTTGAAGAGAGTGCAGTGGATTGCACCACGGTGTCAATGTCCAGGTAAGGAGAAGGTGGGACGCGTAGCGCAGGAGGGCCATGGGGCGAGTCGCTCAGGCCTATCACACGTAGATGACGCCCCCCCCAGTGGCGTCTCTTCCGCTATGGCCAAAGACCATTGCCCCACTGCCTCAAGCAGGGCAGAAGAGGAACAATCATCACATGATGAAAACTAACTGATGTAATCATGCTATGCATCCTCAGGGGGTGGGAGGGTGGGTAGGACTGCTCCAAACATGGAGCAGGGCATGTGCGGATTGACATTCCCACTCAAGTGCGCAATGACTGTTTGCTCAGCCCACTCAGGCCGCATAAAGCAGTCATGCGCACTTCCCTGTTCGCAAAGCAGGCTGCATTACAGCCTGCATGTAGAACATGCCCCCCCAGCACTTCTCAATGGCGGCCACTGCGCGCCATGCACAGCTGGTGTACCACTCATGTGCCAAAGGCACATACCTATTTGCGACGCATGCAATAACATCGCATTAAATCAAATACATACTTATACTAGGCACATTGCAACAGTAGAGTAGGTGTTGCATAGCGTAGACATAAATATCACTATTTCTACTTCAGTGAGTGCAACACAAAACAAACCTTAGCACCCCACACCCAACCGTTAACCCAGAAATACCTTTTTGACCCCCCAAAACACACACAAATCAAATATTCACCCAAAAAACACCCCAATTTTCATATTTTACCCCAGAAAACACCACAATTTTCATATTTTACCCCAAAAAACACCCCAATTTTCATATTTTACCCCAAATCACACCCCAAAAATCATATTTTACACCAATTGCACACCCAAAATTTCAAATCCGACATCCGATACCCATACACACACAAAATAATTTAAATTACCCCATTACTGACCTCACAATGTGTTGTTTGAGTTGCGTAGTTAATGATGTACTGCCTGCGTTGTACTGGACGTCTCCCATGCCAGAGGCAAACCATAGCCTGGCCCGTCTGTGTCCGTCTGCCCCTGAACCGCGCTCAGCACCAAGGAGCCTTCCTCTTGGACACTCCACCGCTACGACGCCAGCACCCTCCTCGCCATCAACCCTGGACGCAACCTCGCCTGCCGGGACCAACCTCTGCTCCGGACCAGACATCGACATCGCAATCCCGCAAGGAGCACCCCGACCGTCAAGGAGGAGGCATTGCCATCATCTACAGAAGCACACTCCGACTGACCATGCACTCTATTGAGCCATGGGTGACCATGGACCACCTCAACTCCCAGATCCGGACAAAGCTCAAGCACATCCACTGCGGCACACTCATGTGCAGGCCCCCCGGACAGTGGACTCCCATTCTCAAATACCATTGTTGACCTCATTGTACCCCAGGACCTCCCATCCACCGACGACATCCTACTATGTGATCTGAAGTTCCACCTGGACAACCCCAGTGACCAGGACACCACAGCCTTCCGGGGAAGGTCACCAACATCAGACGCAAGCAGCAACTCACATCAACAAGCCACATAGCAGGACACACGGTCGAGCACGTCACCGCCGCATGCGGGAGATTCAACTTCAGCAACAACACCGGACCCTCCTGGACCAACAATCATTGGATACATCACGTCTTCACCTTGCCCACCGGACGCCAACGCCATCATCACAACCCCTCGCAGCTGGATCAAGGCCACCGTTGGACGTCTCGTCAACTCTCTCAGCACCAACACTCCGCCACTGCTTACAAACGATGACACCGCAGCGCTCAACCAACACCGATGGATCTCCAACAGCGTCGTCATTCAGGCACCCCTCATGAACTGCACTGCGTCAGTACCTTCCCCCTGCCTGATGGCAGGCGTGAGGGTGACGCAGTGACACAGGGATAGGCTGGCCCCATGCATTGCTGGAGTTGCGTCATGGTTGTGACACAACTGCAGCAATGCGTGACTTTATCGCAGACAGATACGTCAGGATTCCTGACGTAACTGTCATTACTTGCGTCATGAAGCGCTGTTCGGTGAGTACAGTGCATCCATGCTGTCGCAAGAAGGGCGTACTGGGAAGTGTTGCAACGCAGTCTTGTCGCAGCGCTGCAACAGTTTTCATGACTGGGGCACAGGAATGCGCACTATCTTATTGATGGTGCACAGTCCTGCCCTGTAATTTTGTGGCAGGGCAGCGCAGCAACATTGCTTGCAGCGCGTTCCAGCAACAAAACCTACAGAAATGCGGCCCCAATGGTTATCTCCATCTTAAGACCTGGGGGCATATTAGCAAGGGAACTATCGCCGCTTTAGCGGCACTTTTTGCCGCTAAACGGCGATATTTTTATCGCCCTATCAGCAAACTGTCTCTAACAGCAGTTAGCGACAGTGTTCGGGCATTAGCGCCCGTTTTTTTACCGCTTTGCATGTCAGCGATATTTATCGCTAATGACATGCAAAGTGGGCGTTCCTCACTAAAAATACACGCAGACAGTCGCAAACACAACTTCACACTATTAGCAAGGCCCGCGAAGCGATAAAAAAATGTGCGTTAACCCCGATTAGCGCTGGATTTTAACACCTGCTAGAAACCTGACTTAGCCATTATAGTCTATGGGAGGTGGATTCTACGGTTAAGTCCCCACCTGCCTATTAGCGAGTTTTTCCTTAGCGATGGGAATTTATCGCAAGGAATTCTCGCGCTAATGCTGGGAATCGCCGCTATCGCTGGATTTGTTTCGCATTGGAGATAAAACGTTGCTAATAACGCGTTATCTCCGCAAACGAATCCAGCGATAAAAAAAATCACGCTAACCGTGGTTTGCGTTACTTAACGCACGCTGTTGGTAATAGGCCCCCTGATTTTTTCTGGTCTTAGAAAACTGCCTCTAGTTGCAGTTATAGCCACTTTTTTGGGTCATCTTAAAATAAGGAGTCCCCTTGTGAATAGGGTAATGTTGGGTTAATGTCAGATTTTGAAAGGGAACGCCTCCCTTGCATATCATTAGCGTTATTTATCGCTGACAGAAGTGGAGATGTTTAAAAGTGTAGTTTTCGCCTAAAAGCTGCCGCTAACTGCTGTTAGCGACAGCTTGTGAATTTTGCGATAAAAATATCACCGCTTTATCGGCAGAAAGGTGCCGCTAAAGCGGCGATATTGCCTTGTGAATATGCCCCACAATTTTTTGTTTGCTCCTAATTGGACCAATAAGCACTTGCCTTGCCTTGCCTTTTTTTAAAACAGCATTTACCCTTTCTCATTATGTGCCGTGTTGAATCACACAACATTCTTTTGTTATTCACACCTAGTATTGGCTTGTTTCTAAGTGTGACCTTCTTAGCAGCTGTATATGCAAACATCTGTCTCCTTCATGCAAAACATACATCTGTTGATTTTCAAAGAAGTCATCAATTTGTCTTTAGCAAAAGATATTATTTGTTTAAACACAACACGTCTCTATTACTGCGTTTCTCAACACGGCTTCTATCACTCCCCTAATTACTAAATGAACCAAACTTGTTTTCATTTGTTCTTTTCCTTTGTAGAATCGGGATTCCTGAATCCAGAAGCGTCCCTAATCAAGAGTTCAAAAGCTGGAACGGACCAGTGCTCAGCTCACACAAAGAAACCTCTGTGCACCATGCAGAGAAAAAAGACGCTTCCCCAGGAAAAGAAGCTTCAGGAGGATTTCAGACAGAGCACATGAATAGCAAAAGCTACCCGCGAGACTGCAGGAGGCAAACTTAGGGTGTGGTCTTGGGGTGCAGCGGAAATAGCAAGCCACAGCCAAGATGGCAACTGAGACTTCCCGCGGGGACCTGCATTCAACCAGAGGTTTGCTGGAACTCTCATAGACTAAGGGGCATATTAGCAAGACCCACGTTAAAATTATCGCCGTTTTAGCGGCAGGAAACTGCCGCTAAAACGGCGATAATGGGTTTGCTAATATGCGCTATAGAATTCCAATAGAAGCCCAGGTTAGATGTCCTGCACATCTAACCTGGGCTTCTATTGAATTCTATAACGCATATTAACAAGCCCATTATCGCCGCTTTAGCGGCAGTTTCCTGCCGCTAAAACGGCGATAATTTTAACGTGGGTCTTGCTAATATGCCCCTAAATTCTTGGGGGCAGATTTACAAGCCCCCTGCGCCACCAGTACGTCACTTTTCGTGACGTACTGGTGGCGCAGAAGCTCTCGATGTTTACAAGGAGAGGAAAAGCCACCATGCGTGACTTTTCCTCTCCTTGTAAATACGGCCCGTTCACGCGCAGCACTTTGCGGTGAAGGGGCGTTCCATGGGTGTTGCTGTGGGTGTTCCCACGCAACACCCATGGAACAAGACACATCTCCAGATTTACGAGAAATCGTAAATCTGGAGATGCGTCTGAAGCTACGCCACCCTAGAGGTGGCGTAGGCGAGCGCACCGAGGAGAAATGTTTTCATTTCTCCTCGTTTTCTCTCTTTCAATGCGTGCTGCATTCTACAGCACGCATTGAAAGAGGCAAAAGCCTGTACTGATTGTTTTTGTGCAGAAAGGTGCCCCTTCCTGCACAAAAACAATCTCCCCATGGCGCAGGCATCCTTGCACCATGGTGCAAGGGTGCCTGCGCCGGCGCCTGGCAGCTGTTTGTGCGCCAGCGCAGGGAGAGCACAGGAATGCGACATATTCTTGTAAATATGTTGCATTCCTGTGCTCTGAAAGTGCCGCAGCGTGGCGCAGCCAAAGGGCTTGCAGCGCCACGCTGCGGCACTTTGTTGTAGATCTGCCCCTTGGTCTGGAAGTCCAAGGAAGCAAGGAAATCGAGTGAAGAAGGCTTTGAGCCCAGGCAACCAAGAGACAGGCATAAACTCCAGTGAACATATGGAGGCGACCGTGATTCCACATTTGTGGGCGTAATCATGAGGATTGTTCATGAGAATTGTGATCCAAGAAGATCTGTTTGCCTGTGATGGTCCTGTCTCATGAGCTGCTCTTGAAACCTAAGTAACTGCAGTATTGTCAGAGATTGGGCCATGACTAATAATCCTAGAAATGCCATAAAACACAACATTAAACTATTAAGATATTACTGTTTATTTACATAGTCGTGCACAGGGGAAGAGTGCAGATCATGAGGCGGAGGTTCGCTGATGCCCACAGTTTGAAGACTTCATTTATCTCCATCGTGGAGAGAACCTAAAATCACACGCATGTCGATTAGTTTTGAAATATTTGAAGAAGGCTCAATAAGGAAAAGGCTACGTATTCCTGATGCATACTACAATACAGCGAACCCCAAAGGATAACTGTTCCCTTATTTGGAGTTTAGCATTCCTACACACCTGTACCTTAGCAGTCAACGGTGAATATACATGGAGCAGACTGTGTATGTAATGCTATGTGTGAAGTGAGGAATGTACACTAAGGTCTGTGCCGGAAGTGCCGAAACATCCTCTACTGTGACTGTGCCTTCCTCCTGCCATTTTTTTGTCTCTATGCAGGGCCGGCTCTAGTGGGGTGCGATTGGTGCCTCCGCACCGGGCGCTGACTTCGGGGGCACTGTGTTGTCACATATATAGTGGTTTTGAACGCACCTGCTGTAGCATTCCTTGCCTCCAGCAAGTTTCAGGCAACAATAAAAATGTCAAGAGAACTTTGGTGATTAATGGACCTGCTGGGGATCGATCAAGTTTTGTCTTGTGTAAGTTTTGACTCATAAAAGTAGTGCATAGGGTTAATATGCCTGCTGCAAAGCACGTGCACCATGCAGATCACAGAAGTGATATAATGAAATGTAGTTCCGTGGGTTACTGCTTTTGTTGGAGAGATCCTTTTATGACTTGCAATTTATACATTAAAATCCTAACATAGAACAGCGAGCTAATAACTGTCATCAAAGAGCTGCATGGAAACTGCAAGGTATTGGTTAAAGCGTTGATTTCTCCCCAGTTTTTCATTATCCTAATGTTGCTAAAAGGGTTCGTTTGGGTAGAAATCCATTCATATTAGTAAAGACAACCCTCAACTATGGTGGTACATTTTAAAGTCTGAGTTTGTGCTTCTCCAGATCAAGCACTCTTAAACTATACCCAGTTTGTATGACATGTGACTCCTATACCTTGCAGTCCTCTTTCTTATGTAGCATTTCCTATACACTGATTTACACACTTGCGATTCAGTCTTTGTGTGATGTAAAGTGCTACAACACCCTACACTGTCATGAGTAGCTCTATAAAGCAAAAGAAAAGCATGTGAAAGTGGTTATAGCGACTTGAGGGTAACTGTTAAAGGGTGGTAAGTGAGGGAAGTCATGGAGAAGGAGGTCATTGGGGGCACCACCAAACATACTCGCACTGGGTGCCACAAGCGCTAAAGACGGCCCTGCCTCTATGAAACCTTTGATGTTCTATGACAATTTTGTATGCGTTTCTGCTACTCATCTTCAGCTACAAGGATCTTCTCCCCTGACCCCTACATAGTATCTTGACTGTCAAGAGCCGAATTTGTAGTTGATTTGGGTACACATGCAGTGTACATGCTGCTCTGTGCATTTCAGGGCTGTCTTCACTTTCTGTGTTTTCTTCTGAATCTGAATTTCTGAATCTGAATTTCTGGGCTCTCTCTATTCTCTGCAGTTATCAATTTATTTATGCTTTTGGTTTGATTTACCTTTATTGTGCAGGTGGTAGTTATGGTGGGCAGATCTGAGCCTGCATGGCACCCAAATAGGAGGTATTGTTACTCAATGAAGTCATGAGCTTATTCAGCTGGCTGTAATTTTCATTCAGTGTAATCTATATGACGATTTATTATCTGGTTGACAGGAAAGCACCTCTCTGTCTTTAATATTTCCCATCATTTTTACAGTTTCATTGTGTTTTTTCAAAACACAGACCCAGATACATTAAGGCCTTGCATGATTGCAACATGATGCAAAGCAACACAAAGTCTTGCATGGTATTTACTATCCAGTGCAAAGGGTGTTTTATGCTTGAAAGGCCCCCTTTTCTCAGTGCACAAGAACTATTTACACTGATTTCCAGTGGTCTGAGTAAAAGCAGTGTTACTGGGACAGATCAGGGCAGATGGCCATAGATTCTGATGCAAAGCCCAGTCTACTAAGATATCCTTATCAGACTTTGCATCACAAACTATCGACTACTAACAGGTGTAAAGAAGGGGACTAAGAAGACTGAGATTTTTCTGAGTTCATCCAGGCAGAGAATTTTGTACTGGAATGGTCTGCTTCCAGTACAAATCCTATGCTAGACAGAATACACTTACCTCTGTGCCATTATGCGAGGCTGTGTGTCAAGCAAGGCATCCTGTTTGTGCACTACCACAGGGGATGACAGCAGCAGACCAATCTTAGTAATATATGGCTCCACACAGTATTTTTCCCCTTGCACAACGCAGTTCAGCACATTTGGATGAAATAAAATAGAAATCCTGGGCCGAAGTATGCATTTCCCATGCGCAGAATGTCTCTATATTGTGTGGTGGTGTTTTATTTTTTTACTCATTTGTTTCCAGCTATTTCCCATTTGCTTCTGTGGCAGCTGAGTGGTACCAAAGTAGTAATACCTGTGCTATTTAAGGCACATGTGAATACATGCATTTACATCATTTTGTATGATAGAAACAGAAAACTGTGTGAATAGCTGCGGGTAGAAAGGCTTTTGCGTATAGCAGTAATGTAGATGATTTGTATGGTTTGCCTCAAGAGAAGCAGGCGCTGTTTCTTGCACACATGCCCCTTAGAGTAGCTATTGGTTGATCCAAGAGCAGCAGTGCTTAAATCCCAATTATTTTAACAAATGTACAACACTGTATTGGGGACCTTGGCCACACAGTGGTAACTCCATAGGCAGAGAAGCAGACTTCATCAAACCTTACACCTTACACATAACACTGGCATATCAATTATCAGGCCCTGCAGAGTGCACTGAAATGTAAGTAAATATTTCAGAACGCTGGCATAAGATGCCTGTGTACCCTCATGAATTATTGAAGTGCTTTCTGGAACCTACTAATCAATATGTCAAAATAAAAGGATCAAGTGAATATGAAAAGGGCACAAGGGAAGGGAATTCATGATGTTGCGATGATTGAAAAATGTTATTTTCAATTTAAATAATCATTTTAACTCCACTGTAGCACTGCTCAGCGGTTCTTTAGTCTAGCCAAGGGTAGCGATGGACAACAAGCATCTTAACTTTCAAGACTTACGAGCATTGAACAAACGCGCAGCTGTTTAGGAGGGAAAATAATGAATTTGCGCGGTCAGCAAATGCTGTTACTGAGGGGCCGATTCCGATCTCGGTCGGAGGCGCACCCAATACCATTCGGTCGGGAAAAAAGCCATGCGAAAGCCTGTTTCCCGACCGATCCGTACAGTACACCGAACGAGCAAGTACGATGCGCACAACAGCAAAAAATCCGGCCGAGCCGTACTCACCCAAACCAGGTCCTGTTCTCCGACCGAGGCGAATCCGGAAACGCCGAATCGAGTCGCACGGAAGGAAAAATGCAGCCCCGTCCGGCCGGACAAGTACGATGCGCTTTCCGTACGCTCCGAACCCGTCGCTACGCACGGCACGTCAAAGCATCCGGGAGAGGCGCACATAAGCTCCGATTCGCGCCACAACACGATCCACGGCTCCGAGACGAACACGGCACCGACGAGGACGACGCGAAGCGACGAGGACGAGGCGAAGCGACGAGGACGACGCCAAGCAACGAGAAGGACGAACGACACGAACCAACCATGAATCCCTTCGTCCCGATCATACCAATATTCTACATTTACTACCGGAACAGGCACGGACGCGTACGGCGCAGAAGGTAAGCCAGACACCAACCACAAAACACATACAACACGTACACGACACATCACACACACACACGGGGATGCTGAATATACTTACACCAGCAACAGCAGCACCATAGGGGCGGGATGCCCATCACCAATGCCACATATGCACACAGGGGCCTGAATGCGCACCACCACCCCTACCCAGGGGGGCTGGATGCCTACCACTACTACCACCCTTAGCCAGGGGGGCTGGATGCCTACCACTACTACCACCCTTAGCCAGGGGGGCTGGATGCCTACCACTACTACCACCCTTAGCCAGGGGGGCTGGATGCCTACCACTACTACCACCCTCACCCAGGGGGGCTGGATGCCTACCACTACTACCACCCTTAGCCAGGGGGGCTGGATGCCTACCACTACTACCACCCTTAGCCAGGGGGGCTGGATGCCTACCACTACTACCACCCTTAGCCAGGGGGGCTGGATGCCTACCACTACTACCACCCTCACCCAGGGGGGCTGGATGCCTACCACTACTACCACCCTCACCCAGGGGGGGGCTGGATGCCTACCACTACTACCACCCTTAGCCAGGGGGGGCTGGATGCCTACCACTACTACCACCCTTAGCCAGGGGGGGCTGGATGCCTACCACTACTACCACCCTCACCCAGGGGGGGCTGGATGCCTACCACTACTACCACCCTTAGCCAGGGGGGGCTGGATGCCTACCACTACTACCACCCTCACCCAGGGGGGGCTGGATGCCTACCACTACTACCACCCTCACCCAGGGGGGGCTGGATGCCTACCACCACTACCACCCTCACCCAGGGGGGGCAGGATGCCTACCACTACTACCACCCTTAGCCAGGGGGGGCTGGATGCCTACCACTACTACCACCCTTAGCCAGGGGGGCTGGATGCCTACCACTACTACCACCCTCACCCAGGGGGGCTGGATGCCTACCACTACTACCACCCTCACCCAGGGGGGCTGGATGCCTACCACTACTACCACCCTTAGCCAGGGGGGCTGGATGCCTACCACTACTACCACCCTTAGCCAGGGGGGCTGGATGCCTACCACTACTACCACCCTCACCCAGGGGGGCTGGATGCCTACCACCACTACCACCCTCACCCAGGGGGGCAGGATGCCTACCACTACTACCACCCTTAGCCAGGGGGGCTGGATGCCTACCACTACTACCACCCTTAGCCAGGGGGGCTGGATGCCTACCACTACTACCACCCTCAGCCAGGGGGGCTGGATGCCTACCACTACTACCACCCTCACCCAGGGGGGCTGGATGCCTACCACTACTACCACCCTCACCCAGGGGGGCTGGATGCCTACCACTACTACCACCCTTAGCCAGGGGGGCTGGATGCCTACCACTACTACCACCCTCACCCAGGGGGGCTGGATGCCTACCACTACTACCACCCTTAGCCAGGGGGGCTGGATGCCTACCACTACTACCACCCTTAGCCAGGGGGGCTGGATGCCTACCACTACTACCACCCTCACCCAGGGGGGCTGGATGCCTACCACTACTACCACCCTCAGCCAGGGGGGCTGGATGCCTACCACTACTACCACCCTTAGCCAGGGGGGCTGGATGCCTACCACTACTACCACCCTTAGCCAGGGGGGCTGGATGCCTACCACTACTACCACCCTCACCCAGGGGGGCTGGATGCCTACCACTACTACCACCCTCAGCCAGGGGGGCTGGATGCCTACCACTACTACCACCCTCACCCAGGGGGGGCTGGATGCCTACCACTACTACCACCCTCACCCAGGGGGGGCTGGATGCCTACCACTACTACCACCCCCACTCATAGGATGGACAATGCATGACACAACCAGCACACCACAACCTAGGGAATGCAAGATAAAGACATCCCCCCACCACCATGACAAGCGTGTGTAGGCTGTGTCAAATGCCTACAACACCGAACATGACTTTGAACATACAATGTGACCCCCTAGCACATGTGCCACACATATATGTGTGTGGCACCCACAATGCAAGCAGCCCATGACCATTGTGGCAATGGGGCCTAAACCCCCATCATCACAGTGACCAAAAGGTAAGTGTGGGGTCCATAGCTGAAGCACATTTTGACCATTGTGGCAATGGGGTCTAAACCCCCATCATCACAGTGACCAAAAGGCAAGTGTGGGGTCCATAGCTGAAGCACATTTTGACCATTGTGGCAATGGGGTCTAAACCCCCATCATCACAGTGACCAAAAGGCAAGTGTGGGGTCCATAGCTGAAGCACATTTTGACCATTGTGGCAATGGGGTCTAAACCCCCATCATCACAGTGACCAAAAGGGAAGTGTGGGGTCCATAGCTGAAGCACATTTTGACCATTGTGGCAATGGGGTCTAAACCCCCATCATCACAGTGACCAAAAGGGAAGTGTGGGGTCCATAGCTGAAGCACATTTTGACCATTGTGGCAATGGGGTCTACACCCCCATCATCACAGTGACCAAAAGGTAAGTGTTGACAAAGAAAGAGCTGCAACTGCCAAACTGCATGGATCATTCCTGGTCACAGAACCAAAAACTCATCTGTGGCAAAGTAGTGTATGTGTCCCATTGCAACATAAATTGGGTGAGCCAAATACTGCAGTGCAAATGAGACATTCCTTTGGCCATGTGCAGACAAACAACACCCATGGGGGCTGACACCGTCAACATTCATCAATGACACAATGACAGAAGTGACCATCAGAATGCAGAACCACATATTTGCACCAATGGGCACACAAATGCAGATATCCTGTGGAGACAGCAGATGTGAGGTGAACAGATACCATACCATGGCAGCAATGGGACACACAAACCATGATCACTGTGCTGACCGATGACCTAGGAGTCCCAGGGACAGCAGGGGAAACACACCAAACAACATACAGCCAATGGCACACCCAAGATATGCCAATGCAGTGGTGCAGATGCACAAACACAAACAGGCAGACCAACACTGTCATCATACACAGCAGGTGAGGGGGGGGTGCCAGTGTCCCCAGGTAACCACACAACACATGAGGAGAGCTGAATACCAATCATACAGATGTGCATACACTGCCACACTAAGGTAACTCATGGATCCAAATCCCCTATGTGGGCAAGCAGGCATTGTCAGATGAGAGGGAGCACAAAACACACATGTCACACAGGCACGTAGGAACAACAACTGACACAGCAAGACACAGACACACCACAGCACCACCCCCAGGGCCCCCACAATGTGGTGACCCTTGGCTGCATAAAAATCCCACTCTGATGACAAAGCTGAATGTGGTTCACACTGTGAACCACAGTCATGTGTCCTGAGCAACAAACTACCATCACACCGACACAAGCACAAATCAATCAGCATGGCCAGTAAGCCAAGGCCAACATGGAGGCAGGGGTCTAGCTGGGCAACAACTCCCATCTGCACACACTCAAGACCACACCCCTCGACCTCCAACAATGTGCAGCAGTGAAGTACACATGCACTGGTGACATTGCACATGCACCCATGACTATTCCAGGGTGGTGGGTGGGAACCAAGGTGCAGAAACACATCACACATGGCCACTCAACAAGACTCCTGAATGTCTGACACACTGCACACTACGCTGTACATGGACATGACGGCGATACCACACCAACCAATGGGATCCCAGCCACAGTCACACACCAATGAAGAAGCCAAGGTCACCCACAAAGAACACACATAGACAACAACCAACATCGCAGCCCGGACCCTGAGGAGTGCCAGCAGTCACACACACAACGTGTCACAATAACTTAAAGATAACACGAACTGAAAATCACATGACAGGGGCAAACAACAAGTGCCAAGGGGAAACCTGACTGTGACCCATCTGCGTCTGCACACAAACTCAGCCCTGACAGCAAACACACCTATGGGTGACACCCTGATGACCAGTAATGTGCCATGCACCCACATCACAGAGAACACAGGGAGAAGACTTTGGGGGAACATAGCTCAAGTCAGCAAGCATCACAAACAGGTACAACACTAGGGATCACAGCATGCGCAGATAAATGGAAGTGAACACACAGACATGCACATACAACACACACCTTGGGCGCAGGCAATGTCACACGTGTACACACTGCCATGAGGGGACTCCACTCCTGTGTGAGGAAAGCTGTGCCATATGTTGCCTCAGTAGGGCCCCATCATGTCAGCTGAGCACTTGGTCACACAATCAACAATTAGCACCAAATGAGGGCTCCCGTCACATCAGCCTGGTCATGGATGTGCCAACGGAATCATCAGCACAGATCCAACACACTTGTATAGCAATGTTGCACTGACTACACGGATGAGTCCTTCCCCATTGATGCCCAAACCTGCATGTCCAGTGGAGATGGCAACACGGTCAGGGAAGTAGACAAATCCAACAATGGCAGGCACAACAGATGTGCAGGGGTGGAAGCCACAGATATGAAATTGCTAATGTAAGTAGGAAATCCCATTGCCAAATACTGAACACATGACACCCTCAGATGCTGCTATGGATGACATGGATACACCACATGATAGGACACATTCCCCCTGGACCACATGGGTTCCTGCACAGTAACACTTCATAATCATGAGACCAGATATCACCATCACTGCAGCAAGGGCATGGTTAGCAGCACCAACAACATGTACATCTGAAGCATGAGCACTAGAGAAAAGAAAGTTGCTTTATTCAGCATATGTGTTGAATGAAAACGACGTCCAGAAAAAAAGAGCAAAGGCCAATGGCCAGTCCATTGTCAAAGTTCAAACAGGGTGACACTGGCAGATGTCACCCTACGCATGCCTGCACAAAACCAGGGACAATCCACTAGGAGGGGCAACCGGGGGGCAGGCCAGGCACCGCAGGGACAGGATCAGGGCTCACCAGGGGGAGTCAGGGAAGGGGTGGTGGGTGCTGGAGAGCCACTGACAACTGCAGTGGAGGTGTCTGACATGGTGTGTGCCGGCACAACTGGGGGGCATGACTCAGATGTCGTGGGTGCCGGCACAACTGCAGTGGACCCTGCAGATGGAGTGGACAGGTCCGCCACTGCAGTGCCCAAGTCAGACAGGGCGGTAGTGGACTCCACTGCAGTGCCTACCTCCAGGGGAGGAGAATGGGGAACAGGCAAGGTGGGTTGGACAGAGGGGGAGGACACCCTCACCACATCAGTGGCACAGACAAGCGCAGCGGGGGTGTGGTGCTGGGAGAGCAAGTGGCAGGGGGAGAAGGCCTGATCCTCTTGGGGATGGTATATCTGTGGGTGGGGGAACCTGGGGCAGGGTGTGGTGGGGGCACCTGTGCAGTGGGGGCCTGAGGGATGGAGGACGGAGACCTTGTGCCTGAGCTGCAGGGCGGTGGCGGGGTCTTGCTCTTAGGACTCCGGGGGGACTTGCGGGTGGGGGCCTCAGTCCGTCTGCGCCTGGGGGAGGGTGTCCGGGGGCGAGGGGCACTCTGCTCCGTGTGGGTGGGCTTCCTCTTCCCCCGGGATGCTGGAGCAGCTTCATCGGTGGGGAAGAGGCCGAGGTCACAGAGGAAGAGCTGCTGTGACTTTGGGGTTGCAGGTGAGGCAAGGGAGGGTGCTTTGGAGGGAGAGGGAACTGAGGACTGCGCAGTGCATGTGGATGCGTGTGTGTGTTCCAGGGCCCCATCCCCTGTGAGTCTGGCTTCAGTCCCCTGAATGTGCGTGCGTGTGCGTTTTGTCATTGGCGTGTGTGTCAGTGTGCTGGATGTGTGTGTGCTGGTGTGTGCCTGTGCCGGTGTGTGTGTGCTTGGGATGGGTAAGGTGCTGGGGAGTGTGGATGGAGCAGAGGCAGGAGGGGTGAGGGACCATTTGAGGAGGGACACTGCTGCCGTCAGGGAGGAGTCCATGGACCTATTGCCCCTCTGTAGGTCAGACATGCCCGATGAGATGCCCTCCATGAACGACACCAGCTGAGTCAACAGCGCGGTGTGCGCATGGAGGACACTCAGCATGGCTGTCTGGCCTACATGGAGCTGGCGAAGGAGGTACACAGACTCCTCACTCAGGGCAGCAGGGGACACAGGGGCAGGGGCTGCGGTGCCTGGCCCAAAGGAGACACGCTCCCGGACATGGGAGCCTCCACGGACCTGGGGAATGGGAGCCGATGGGAGGGCGGTGGTGGTGCTGGTGGTGGCGGGGACAGCAACACTAGCTGGGGTGTGGTGGCTGCTGACACCCGCCTCCACAAGGGAGTCATCCTCCGAGTTGCTCTGGTCCTCAGCTGAGGTGGATGCTGCTGAGGACTCCTCGGTGTGGCTCCCCTCGCCCTCCGTGCCACTGGGTCCCTCCGACCACTCCTCGGCTGCTGACCCAGTCTGGCTCTCTGGCTCCTCCTGGTCCGTGGAGCTGTCCCCTTCCGTGGCCGTGGATGTATCTGCAAACAATGGGGAAACAGACAGACATCAGTCACCTGCACAAAACGCACACACCACTGTGAGCACAGCACATCACAGAGCAAGCCCTGGCATCATTAGTTGTACATTGCTAAAAGTGCCCTAACTGAACAGGAGAAGCCAATTGTCAGTCTGATGCCAAGCATGGCACTCACATCCCACATGGCCTTGCACCCATCTGTCTGGTGTCTGTTGGATTGCAACACCCCAGTGTGGACACATGCACCAAGTACACAGTAGTTGGACAGTGCAGAGGACACGGTGTGGCATGTGGACATGCACACATCACAGCTCTTGCCACTGAGTCAGTACAGGTTTCCGGATGAAAGGGATGCCCAGAGTCAAATAGGAAATGCATGTGATGCATACCAGCGACAGACACCATGATGCACCCATGTCCTGATAGCCAGCGCCACTATGGTGTGCATGTAGCACATGTCACTCCCCTGCAGGCTCACCAATCAGTAGACACATGCCATGGCGGAGGCATGACTGCAAAGTCATACATCACTGTCTCAGTGATGTATGACTTTGCAGCCAGACAACAACACTCTGCACTGTGTCACAATAGTAGGTCATGGGGAATGCAAGTCCTGGAGCTGCACAAGTGCACATGTACATCCCCCCACAACACATCCTCTCAACCCTCATCTGTCCAGGTCATACCTATTGGACATATGGGAGACCTGTGACACTACCCTCTGAACCTGAGCCCCTCACACTCTGCTGTGAATGGGGAACAGCTGCCTGAACTTCACATTCACATGCCCCAGTCTGCATGGGCAGCTGATCAGACACCTATGTGACACACAAGTATCGTCTCCTATGGTCACATCTCCAGTGGCATGCTGAGCCCCTACCAAGAAACTCCACAGCAGTCCTGGCGACTAATCCACAGCACACTGACACAGAGGCAGACACCTGAGGGGTCAAATCACTGCGCACAATGTGTCAGCTGATACACGGGAGTGGGAGTACAGAGTGTATTGTATGGCCTGGAGTAGGCATGACTGTCCAGCCCCACATGAATGAGGGATGAGCCCTGGACTGTAGGCAGCTGGCTAAGTATGTGTGACACACGTCATATACATACTCCTGGGGCCCAAACATTGTTCCCACCCGCAGCATGGGTGTGTGCCAGATACCCCAGCCACATGTGGTGGATCAGCTCAGCAATTGGACCACAGATCAAAGTAACACGCTGAATACATGTCAGAATACAGGCATTGTGTAAGCAATGGACCCACCCATGATGCCCACCACAGAGTCAGGGAAACAGATGCTGTCTCCCACCTTGAGTCAAGCAAACTGCAAGGACACAGTCCTAAGTGACAGAATTCCCTGCATGTAAGGGCCACACCTGGGTATCAGATGAGGAGTGGGCAGTGCACAATAGAGGGACATGGCTCCTGGACAACATGACTGCTGTACTGTGGCAGTTTAACCAGGCCCGAGGAGGGCACATAGCATGTTAGACAGAGTTCACAGTGCAGTCTTTGACTCACCCCCTCCTTGCTGCTCTCTGGCCTTCAGCTGCCCATCCAGGTCTGGAAAGACCACCGCCAGGATCCTGAGCATGTGGGGGGTCAGGGTCCGTGTTCCGCCCCTCCTGCGAGGAGGCGACAGCTTCAGCTGGACCCGTGCAATCCTCCGGGTCCAGCCCCGAAGGTCCTGCCACCTCTTTTGGCAGTTGCGGATCCGGCGCTTGTAGACCCCCACGGACCGGACAGCCCGGACGATGTCCTTCCAGATCTCCTGCTTCCGATGGGCAGAAGCCTGTCAGGATGACAAAGTGATAAGGCCATTACTACACATGCAACATATCCGTGCATGACACAGTTGCATATACATGTCGCAATCACAGGGGCACATGGTGTACACAGGCAGTGCACGGCTGCCCATGGACAGTTTTCCAGAAGTCACTACATGGTATCATTGCATGGGGAGTAAAACCCTGTTCAGAAGCACTGTCACTGCACCATACCTGTCCAGTGCAAGTCACTACACACTATGGGGGGTGACAACTACTCAGTGAGCCTGCTAGCCAGTGGCGTGCAGACTCTCAGCCTTGCTAGTCAGACAAAATGCACATTCAGAAAGGCAGTGCACAGGACACTCACCTGCTCCCCTGGTGTCCCATACAGCTTGCTGTACTGTGGAAGTAGGCTGTCCAGCAGGGCCTGGTTCTCTTCAAGGCTGAAGGCTGGGGCTCTCTCCACAGTACGTGCCATTGCAGGGTCCAGAGGGGCAGAGACAGCAGCAGTGCAGTGGCAGATGTCGTCTTGGAGCATGTAGTGCAGGCAAGTGGGCTCTCAGGGGAACAGCCAGCAATATATATGTGCTGGAGAGGCAGATACTGTCCCTTGTGTCCAAAGTGATAGGTCCAAGTCGTTTGCATCTTCTGAATCTGGCCAATCCATGGAATAGCAGCACCAAAACACGCCCACAGCATCCTTCAAATCTTCAACTTCATGACATACATGATTTTGCAACATTGTTGTGGGTGACCAACTGATTTTCCAGCAACCGACTCGTTCGAAATTCGAAAACGCGTCCGTTGCCAGGCAAGCCCATTGTCAATGGGTGCGCACCGATCGGTCCATTGCAGTTCAACGCGCACAGGGGTACAACGCGTACCCGCACACATTGAAAGCAATGGGCCGGCCGGAGGCACCGATCGGTCCATTGCAGTTCAACGCGCACAGGGGTACAACGCGTACCCGCACACATTGAAAGCAATGGGCCGGCCGGAGGCACCGATCGGTCCATTGCAGTTCAACGCGCACAGGGGTACAACGCGTACCCGCACACATTGAAAGCAATGGGCCGGCCGGAGGCACCGATCGGTCCATTGCAGTTCAACGCGCACAGGGGTACAACGCGTACCCGCACACATTGAAAGCAATGGGCCGGCCGGAGGCACCGATCGGTCCATTGCAGTTCAACGCGCACAGGGGTACAACGCGTACCCGCACACATTGAAAGCAATGGGCCGGCCGGAGGCACCGATCGGTCCATTGCAGTTCAACGCGCACAGGGGTACAACGCGTACCCGCACACATTGAAAGCAATGGGCCGGCCGGAGGCACCGATCGGTCCATTGCAGTTCAACGCGCACAGGGGTACAACGCGTACCCCACACATTGAAAGCAATGGGCCGGCCGGAGGCACCGATCGGTCCATTGCAGTTCAACGCGCACAGGGGTACAACGCGTACCCGCACACATTGAAAGCAATGGGCCGGCCGGAGGCACCGATCGGTCCATTGCAGTTCAACGCGCACAGGGGTACAACGCGTACCCGCACACATTGAAAGCAATGGGCCGGCCGGAGGCACCGATCGGTCCATTGCAGTTCAACGCGCACAGGGGTACAACGCGTACCCGCACACATTGAAAGCAATGGGCCGGCCGGAGGCACCGATCGGTCCATTGCAGTTCAACGCGCACAGGGGTACAACGCGTACCCCACACATTGAAAGCAATGGGCCGGCCGGAGGCACCGGTCGGTCCATTGCAGTTCAACGCGCACAGGGGTACAACGCGTACCCGCACACATTGAAAGCAATGGGCCGGCCGGAGGCACCGATCGGTCCATTGCAGTTCAACGCGCACAGGGTACAACGCGTACCCGCACACATTGAAAGCAATGGGCCGGCCGGAGGCACCGATCGGTCCATTGCAGTTCAACGCGCACAGGGGTACAACGCGTACCCGCACACATTGAAAGCAATGGGCCGGCCGGAGGCACCGATCGGTCCATTGCAGTTCAACGCGCACAGGGGTACAACGCGTACCCGCACACATTGAAAGCAATGGGCCGGCCGGAGGCACCGATCGGTCCATTGCAGTTCAACGCGCACAGGGGTACAACGCGTACCCGCACACATTGAAAGCAATGGGCCGGCCGGAGGCACCGATCGGTCCATTGCAGTACAACGCATCACTGTACATGTGACTGGCATATGTCAGCATGCCTGTCTCAGATGGACATATGCCAGCCACAGATAGCTCCCAGGGAGTGAGGGGCACACCTACATCACGACAGCCTGTCCAAACCTTATCATAAGGCATGTAAGGCTGCATTTCCTATTGTGTGTATGTTGGTGTACATGTTGTCCTGTGGGTGTCACCTGTGGGCAGCCACCCCCAGGCTGTGCACGTGTTCATGGGGACAGGATCCTGGGTGTTACGTGTACGTGACCACTGTGATGTGCAACTGTTCATATCTGTGCATGTGCCATGGTCACATTTCACAGTGGTGTTTGTGTATGTCATGTCACATACCCCGTGAGTCCCATGTGGGACGGTATGTTTGAGCCAGGGTGTCCCAGTGGCACAATAGTGATGGACCTCCACAGTCTTTGTGCATGTAGTGTTTACAATGTCTCTGATTTCATGTGCACAATGGGAGACAGTCTCCACATCCACGTTGTGTGTGCATGGACTCTGATGTTGTGCGTGTGTGTCACAGACGTCCATGTCTGTCCTGCCGTGGCAAGTGGGGCCACTACCTGTGGGGGTCATGTTTGTTTTGCTGTGGTGTACACATGATACTCCATGTGATGCCAGTGTCCATGTGGCATTACAGGGTCCCTGGGAATGTACCTGTCGTTGAGCTGTGGTGCCTGGGGCACATCTGTCCTCACATGTCACTGTGGGGGGTGATTGTGACACGGCAGCAGGAGATGGGAACTGTGACACGGCATCATGATATCCAATGGGCCAACCTGGGACAAATTGATGCCACCTGTAGGACCGTGTTGACAGATGTTGGCCATGTATGTACCATACATGTCCTTCCGGTACTGCACACTTCATGTAGTTGTGCCTCATAATGATGTATGTTGGGATCTTGAGTGTGTTCAATGCCGCATATGTGGGGTGACTGACAATCTTGCTTACTTCTCCTCTGCACTGCAGGGCTCCTGCTGTCCATCGGCCATTCCCAGACCTGGCAACGATGGTGGAACGGGACAGCATCCGACGGTACCGCTTCACCAGGCAGCTGATTGAGGATTTGGCAGTGCAGTTGTCCCCACATTTGCAGCCTGGCCGGCCGTATCCTACAGCGCTGACCCCCAAGGTGAAGGTGATGGCAGCCCTACACTTCTTTGCCACCGGTACCTTCCAACATACTGTGGCGACTGCTGGTGGGATGTCACAGACCATGTTCAGCCGTGTGCTCCGCGATGTTTTGGCGGCAATGTTGCTCTTCCTGAACCGGTACATCTATTTCCCTAGACTGCGACGACTCACTGACGTGAAGAGTGACTTTTATGCCCTGGGGAGGATGCCGCATGTAATTGGCTCCATTGATGGGACACATGTGGCTTTGGTACCACCACAGGCCCAGGAGCAGGCCTACAGGAACCGCAAGCACTACCACTCGGTCAATGCACTGGTGGTGTGTCTTGCAGACATGACCATCACACACGTGTGTGCCCGTTTCCCTGGTTCAGCACACGATGCCTTTGTGATGAGGAGTAGTCGCATCCCCAGGATGATGGCACAGATGCAGAACCAGCGTGCCTGGCTTGTCGGTGTGTACTGACTTTGTGCCATTGTGTGTGATCTGATCTGTAGTATTCCGCCCACTTTTCCAAGTCAGCTAATGTGCACTTGTCTGTCCGTAGGTGACTCGGGATACCCCAACATGCCGTGGTTGCTGACACCCCTCAGGAACCCTGTGACACCTGCCCAGATGCGCTACAATGAGGCACATGGTCGGACCAGGAGAGTGATTGAGCGGACCTTTGGTCTCCTGAAGAGCCGCTTCCGCTGCCTGGACAAGACCGGAGGGTCCCTCCCATATGCCCCTGCGAAAGTGTGCAAGATTATCATCGTCTGCTGCATGCTCCACAACCTGGCAGTGCGGAAGGAGTTGCCTCTCATCCAGGATGACAATGACCAACATCCGCCACCTGTGGAGGATCCTGGCCTGGACCACGATGCCAGTGACGATGATGATGATGATGATGGTGATGGTGATGTCCGCACACAGCTCATCACCAACTTCTTTAGCTGAATGTGAGTATCCTGAGGTGTCATGTCAATGATGTGAGTTGGCATGATGTGTGGGTGGTGCTCTGGTGCTGTTGGAGTGTGTCCATGGGCTACTTGACTGGATGTGTGTTGCGATGTGTGGTGACAGGTGGGCTGTACTCCCCAACAGTGTTGACATGCTAACTTGGTTCTGGGTGGGTATCTTGTAACATGTATTGTGCATGAGTTTTGCTGTTCTGTCCTGTACTCCATTGCTTTTGACTGTGTGTCATTTCTGTCCTTCACAGGGTACTTTCAGATTCGTTTGGTCAACTGTGTCCACCGACGACGTGATTGCACATCCAGGCTGGTAGCTGTTGTGTCCCTACAGGTGATGTGCGCCACACCCATGGACTTCCTTCCGTCTACAGTTGTTGACTGTGTGCCCGCTACCAGGTGGGGTTACCTTGCATCTGTAGTGGTTACGGCATGTTGCAACTGTGTAATAAACCTGTGCTTCACTTTGTGATGTGCGTTGTCTGTGGTCACACATTTGACTGCCATTTGCTTACTGCACCTGTGGGCTACTTGACTACAACTGGGAATGGGTGTGGTGTCTGTGCATTGCACCGTCTTCCCTGGCAACATCAGTGTAGGCAATGAGTCAGATGGCCTAGGTGTGTATGTGTCGTGTAGCCCTGGTGGTGTGTCTCCCTCATGTGTGTCACGTTGCCTGTACTCACATGCCTGTGTTGTCCTTGCTGTTGCAGTTCGCATACACAGTGTAATTTTGCAGTTCATCATCCCCATAACAGCACCCACGTTGGAATCACGACAGAGGCAAGTATGGTGTATTAGTGTGTTTATTGTGATACATTTGTGTTAATAGTGCATAGGATGGGTTGTGCTGTACATGAATCTTGCAATCCCAAGTTCCTAGGTGAATTGAAAGTCCGGGTAGACAGGATCCCCAGTATCGGGGCCACAGTTGTCTGACACATTGGTCCAACTTGTACTCCCCATGCAATGTGTGGGAGTAGTGTTGCCGTCAACAGGGTGAACAGTCTGTGCACAAAGGCGAACATCCAGAACAGGTTCAGGCTTCCTGGGAGTTGCGCTTGGCCATCGGCCTCTCACTTTTCCCTCCTCGGACGACCCCTCTTCTTGGGGGGGGGCCCTCAAGTGCAGGCTGCTGCGGTGCAGGGGACTCTCCGCCAGAGTCCTCCTCCCTCCCTGTGGCAGTTGCAGTTTGTTCGGCACCAGATGTTGTTGGCACACAGGGAGGTGTGGACTGGTTGCTGTTCATCTGGCGGAGGCATTGTAAAATGTCCCTGTGCACCGCCGTCATCTCATGCAGTGCATCCCACTTGGACTCCACGCGGGACATGTGTGAGTCCACACGGGACATGTGTGACTCCACGTGGGACATGTGGGAGTCCAAGCGGGCATGATGGGCAGCCTGCTGCTGTTTAATGTCTCTGAGGAGCCCCACTACCTGGCTGAGCTCTCCGGTGCTGGACTGGTACGCATCAGCTATGCGTACCAGTTGTGGGTCGTCATGCACACCAGCAACGTCTGCAAGCAGCGACCTCTGTCTCCCACCCCTCCCACCACCCCTGCTGACATGTGCAGTGTGTGCAGTGGCACGCACAGATAACCCTGGTCCACCTTGGGGGTTGGTGGTGGTGGTGGTGTCCATGGCCCCAGGTTGGTCCAGGGTCACTGTGCTGGTGTTGCTCCTTATTCTGTCCATGTCGGCAGGGATGGTATTCGTGGTGACAGTCGTTGTAGGGGTGGGTGCAGGGGTGCAGCTGGTGGTCCTGCTGGTGCTGCAGCTGGTGGTCCTGCTGGTGCTGCATGTTGACTTGCACCGGATGTGCCAGGTTGTTCTTCATCGTCCGAGGAGGACAGAGGCTGTACGACGCCAGTGAGCTCGGCATCCTCTTGAGCCTGGGACTGGGACTCCTCAGCGTCTGCTGCTGTGTCCCCATCATCACCTGTTTTTGGGAGACACAAACAATGTATGTCATGTTTCTGCAGGCATCAATGGTTGACACACATGACAGTTGTGACTGTGCCTCTGGGTGCGGGCCTGTACATTGCATTGTCCTAAGTCGTCACAGTCAGGGGTTGATATTGGTGTGGCACATTGTCCTGCATTATTTGGGCATTTCTATGTATTTTCTGGGGTGTGAACATGGTCTGCATTGCTTGTGTTTGGTTGACAGCCGGACCTCCTTCCCACCCACCCAGCCAGTCAGTTATCCCACCATGGAACGTGCTTGCATTGCAGGGAGTGTAAGTTGTCTCTCAGGATGTCAGTCAGTGGTGTCCTGCTGTTTGTTGGTGCACAGTTGGCAGCAGGGCCTTGTGCTCCCCACAGCAGTAGCCAGTGTCAGCCATCTTGTGAGTCCTTCTCCACTCCCTGTGATGTGAGCATGGTTCAGGGTGGTGTTGATGGGCCAGTTGTGAGGCTGAGCAATGTCTGTGACTACGACTCCCATCATGCTATTGCCTCCACCCCCCTTCCCAGCATGCCCATGCTTCCTTCCTTTTGACTCTGCTTCCCTGTGGGTTGGGCTGGCTGTGCTGACAGGATGGCTGGGAGTGTTGTCCTGGCAGTTGTTTGGCTAAGAGTCCCAAGAGTGTCCCTGTGCTTCACACAACATAACCCAGGGTGGTGGTGCTTTGTGGGATCTTGTGTTAGGATGGAGGGCATTGCATTCTACCAGGTGGGTACTGTGGAGTTTGTGTTGGGGGGGTGTGAGGGGAGGTGCTGGTGACTATAGTCAGTGCTGCAAGTCCCCCTTCCCACCCAGCCAGCCAGATATCCCACCATGGAACGTGCTTGCATTGCAGGGAGTGGAAGTTGTCTCTCAGGATGTCAGTCAGTGGTGTCCTGCTGTTTGTTGGTGCACAGTTGCCAGCAGGGCCTTGTGCTCCCCACAGCAGTAGCCAGTGTCAGCCATCTTGTGAGTCCTTCTCCACTCCCTGTGATGTGAGCATGGTTCAGGGTGGTGTTGATGGGACAGTTGTGGGGGTGAGCTATGTCTGTGACTACGACTCCCATCATGCCATTGCCTCCACCCCACTTGCCAGCATTCCCATACTTACTTGCTTTTGTGTGGAGTTCAGTGGGTGTGGGTGTGAGGGCAATGGCAAGATGGCTGACAGTGGTGTCCTGCTGTTGGTTGGTGTGCAGTACCCAGCATGCCCTTGTGCTCCCCACGACACAGCAACAGTGTCAGACATCTTTGATGGGCCTTTCCACTCTCTGTGGGATGTGCATGCGTGAGTGTGAGCTTGCTGGGCCATGTGGTGGGGGATGTAGGGCTGTGACTACGACTCCCATCATGCTATTGCCTCCTCCCCCTTCCCAGCATGCCCATGCTTCCTTCCTTTTGACTCTGCTTCCCTGTGGGTTGGGCTGGCTGTGCTGACAGGATGGCTGGGAGTGTTGTCCTGGCAGTTGTTTGGCTAAGAGTCCCAAGAGTGTCCCTGTGCTTCACACAACATAACCCAGGGTGGTGGTGCTTTGTGGGATCTTGTGTTAGGATGGAGGGCATTGCATTCTACCAGGTGGGTACTGTGGAGTTTGTGTTGGGGGGTGTGAGGGGAGGTGCTGGTGACTATAGTCAGTGCTGCAAGTCCCCCTTCCCACCCAGCCAGCCAGATATCCCACCATGGAACGTGCTTGCATTGCAGGGAGTGTAAGTTGTCTCTCAGGATGTCAGTCAGTGGTGTCCTGCTGTTTGTTGGTGCACAGTTGGCAGCAGGGCCTTGTGCTCCCCACAGCAGTAGCCAGTGTCAGCCATCTTGTGAGTCCTTCTCCACTCCCTGTGATGTGAGCATGGTTCAGGGTGGTGTTGATGGGCCAGTTGTGAGGCTGAGCAATGTCTGTGACTACGACTCCCATCATGCTATTGCCTCCACCCCCTTCCCAGCATGCCCATGCTTCCTTCCTTTTGACTCTGCTTCCCTGTGGGGTGGGCTGGCTGTGCTGACAGGATGGCTGGGAGTGTTGTCCTGGCAGTTGTTTGGCTAAGAGTCCCAAGAGTGTCCCTGTGCTTCACACAACATAACCCAGGGTGGTGGTGCTTTGTGGGATCTTGTGTTAGGATGGAGGGCATTGCATTCTACCAGGTGGGTACTGTGGAGTTTGTGTTGGGGGGGTGTGAGGGGAGGTGCTGGTGACTATAGTCAGTGCTGCAAGTCCCCCTTCCCACCCAGCCAGCCAGATATCCCACCATGGAACGTGCTTGCATTGCAGGGAGTGGAAGTTGTCTCTCAGGATGTCAGTCAGTGGTGTCCTGCTGTTTGTTGGTGCACAGTTGGCAGCAGGGCCTTGTGCTCCCCACAGCAGTAGCCAGTGTCAGCCATCTTGTGAGTCCTTCTCCACTCCCTGTGATGTGCGCATGGTTCATGGTGGTGTTGATGGGACAGTTTTGGGGCGGGCAATATGTGTGACTGCGACTCCCATGATGCTATTGGCTACACTGACTTGGCCAGCATACACAGAATTCCTTCCTTTGAGTGGTCTTCACTGTGTGTTGGTGTTGTTGTGGTGGCTACATGTGTGGATGTGTTTGTTAGTTCTATTTGTGCCACTGCCTAGCTGTAGTTGTGGTTGTGTTTGTACATGTGTTGGCACAGTTGGATGTGACTTTTTTGATGGCATGTGTTGTGTTTCTCTGACTGACATACACATTTTGGGATGATTCTGTTCTGGTTGCTGTGTGATTGCTATGAGTGCATGGTTTGACTCTCCCCTTGACAGTGATGTGTGTGTGTTTTGTGGCAGTATATTGTGTACATTTGTTGTGTACTCACCAGGCTCTGGGATGTCCTCTAGTCCATATATGCTCACTGGCGGTAGGATGGCCCGCACCTTCTCCTCCCAGGGCCTGAGGTATATTGGCTTGGCAGGAGGGCCACTGCCGGTGTGTTGGCTGATGATGTAGTCTTGCTTCAGCAGTTCCCGGACCCTCCTGCGCACGTCATACCACCTGTTCTGGATGTCGGTCTTTGTGCGCCGACATGGTGATTGTGCGTTCACCCTGTTGATGATCCTCTCCCACATCTTGGTTTTCTGGGACATGGGGGTCTGTTGGACCAATGTGCCAAACAGCTGTGGCTCTACCCTGAGGATCTCGTCTACCAGGACTTCCAATTCACAATCTAGGAACTTGTGATTCTTCTTGGGGGGCATGGTGATGGGTGGTGATGGTGAGTGATGTGTGTGTTGGTGTGCAGGTGAGGGTGTGTGAGTGTGTGTTTTGCTGGGTGTATGTGAGGTAGGTATTTGTTGGTGTGCTGATGGTGTGTGGCTTGTGTGAGGGATGAGCTGTGGGTGTGTGGTTGCTTTCTCTTGGGTGCTGGCAGTGGAATGGCATTTGCAAAGGCTCATGGTAGTGATTTGTGTCCTTTATATAGGTGGAGTTGTGGGTGTGTCTTTGTTCTCTGTCCCCACCCCCCCAGTATTTATTGGCTTGGTAATTGCTTGTTTGGCCTTTTTTGGGGTGATTTTTCCTTTGTGCTGTTTGTGTATGTTGGAAACGTTCTTGTGACCGAGTCGGACCCTGCATTGGTCTCGTACGGTGTTCTCCGTTTCGTTCACGCTGTGTTTGTGCAGTTTTCTATGCTGCGTACGCGTCGGTCGCGGTGTATTGTGTTGCTTCGGCTCGGTTTTGTATGCGTGTCGGTCGTACGGCTTGTCCTCCGTCCGACTCGCTCGTGGTTTTCGCGCCTTGCATCGTACTTAGCGGTTTGGAGTTAGCGTGTACGTTTCGGTCGGATTTGTTCCGGGTGCGTGTCGGTCGGTTGGATTCGCGTGTTTTTCCGGCCGGATTGCTGTTTTCCGTGCGGCTCGGTCGGTCGACTTGGTTTCGTTACGTGTCGGTCGGATTTTTCGCGCCTTGCATCGTACTTGGCGTGTCGGGCGCCACGGGTACGTGTCGGTCGGTATTTTTTCCGGATCCGAGTCGGTCGGTGCTTTTTCCGGCCCGAATCGGAATCGACCCCTGAGTCTCTGATGCCAAGTGCTGAGCAAATACTGCATCAAGTACAAACTCTCATTTGCACCTGTCTCTGTATCACAACTCATTACCAAATTTTGCGAACTGACAATACTACAAAGTACAGTTTGTGAATCAGGATCTGTGTTTTTTGCCCAGGAGGTGCTGGCAAGGTTAAACTTGGTGCAAATCAGGTGTGCAAAAATCGCATATATGCCGCTTATGTACCTGGGAACGGAGAATGACATGTCTCTTTACTGTTTACCCTCAAAATAGGGAAAGAGCAAACAGGGCATGTTATTCCCATTTCCAGGTGCCCAGAGCGGAATCAGATGCAAACTATGCACTTGGTAATTACAGAATCCTGTGCAATAGTTTTTTATTGTATGTACTACTTACAGGTATATTGTGATCAGGCCTAATTATCATCAGAGACCTTGCAGTAGCCTGGTGCCTTTTTGCCTGGAGACAGGAATCCATCCGGATGCTGGTTACCAAATCCTCCGCCACCCTAGTCCCACCACATGACTTTGGTCAGCTCATGGGTAACAGAGGAAAGGGGGAGTGGAATGGGAGAAGGAGAAAGTTGTCCCTGTGTTGGGTCTTCCAGGGCATCCCCTAACAAGAGTGGGCCTTCGGTCTTCCAACATCACTCAGGGATGATGTTGCAGTCACTGAAATGTAAAGCATATGTTAACTTTCCACTGTTATCTAAAATCCTACCGTTATACTGTGACTACTGTCCCCTATGAGTCTGGTTATAAGTTCCCCTGTTCTCACCTACCTAGTGTTCCCCCTGTTCCCCACCTTAAATCTTTTTTTTTTATTAAGGATTAGTCTGTTTTCTGGAGGTCCTGCTCCTAAAAGAAATGTCGGACAGTTAACAAGCATTGTCACATTGATGCTAAATGTAATAAAATTCCCTTTTTGCATAGTCACCCCCCCACACACTTTTTGATGGATTCTATTGCTGTGTATGGATACGTGATTGGCATATTTAACTTACCTATAAGTCCATAGTATGGGGTAAGAAACTGTAACCAGGACCTGTAAGTTAAATATCACTAGTGCACTGATGCACCTATTGCGCCACCACTAAAGTGACAGTACAAAGCATGTCTTCAGGTCTGCCCCTAAAGCCTGAGTGTGCAGTTTTAAAACTGCAAATTTGACCTGGCAAAGTAACCCCTTTGCCTGGCCTAAACCTTCCTTTTTAATACCTATACACCACCCCTATGGTAGGCACTAAATGTACTCAGGGAAGGGTTCATGGCATTTAAAAAGTAGAACATGTACTTACATTTTACATGTCCTGGCAGTGAAAAATCTTCAAAGTCGTTTTTCACTGTGGCGAGTCTAGCTCTCGTATAGAGAAGCACTAAATTACATTAGAACACCTTATAATTCATAACTGCACTAGTTTCAAAAGGCATCCCCTGACACAGGCAGATGTAACTCACACCTAGGTCTGCCCCTACCATGGTGGACAGGATATCCGTCACATTTGTGATGGATTATCCTATCTGCTGAAATATAAATCAGGCCTTAAGTCAGACGGTAAAACTCCGGGTTCTAATTTGTTGCCAGAAGCTCTTCTTAGAAGCCTGCAGCTGGTGCAATTAAACTTTGCAACGCCGAATACCAAGGCTAAGCAGTCTTAAATTGACCTCATGAGTACTTTAATAACCACCAGACACTCCCTGCCCCTTTATCTCACTCTTGCAGGTTCCTGCTTCCTCCCTTTGTGGCGGTTTTGGCGTCTTGTTGTTATTGTTGTTATTGTTAATTGGCATTTGTATAGCGCGTAATCACCAACGGTCTCTTAGCGCTTATGAGAGAATAGCCAAACCCCACCCGCAGTTACCCGTCAGTGTGCCTCCCTAGTCAGAGCACATCTTGTCCCCAAACCTGTGTGAACAACAGGGTCTTAAGCTTTTTCCTGAATGGAAGGAGGGAGGTTTCCCTATGCAGACTTTCCGGTAGCTTGTTCCATAGTTGGGGGATCAGGACTGAAAAAGCACGTCCGCCCATGGTTGCTTTATCAAATCATGGGCACGCCAACAGGCCTGCCTCGGATGAGCGGAGGTCGCGTCCTGGCACGTTACTCCTTAGGCGGTCCTTGATGTATTCTGGTGCCTGCCCAAAGAGAGCTTTATGTGCAATGCAGAGGCCCTTAAACCTGGCCCACTGCTTAATTGGGAGCCAGTGCAGCTGCTGCAGAAGTAGTGTAGCATGTGACCGTCTTGGGAGCTTGAAAATCAATCTCGTCAGGTTGTTCATTACTACTTGTAGCTTGCCTAACAGCTTATCTAGTAGCCCTAAGGATAGAGCATTGCCATAGTCCAATCGCGACACAATTAGTGCCGTCACCACCGTGCGCAGAGTTGAGAATGATAGGAGGGATGCCAGTTTCGTAAGTTGTCTCAAAAGGCCCACACAGGTCCCTACCACAGTGGACACTTGATTTGACAGTGTAAGCTTAGCATCTAATTTAATGCCTAAGCTCTTCACAACAGAGGCCGGCGTGGGTGTAGTACCCAACTTTTCTGGCCAGAAAAGGTTAGACCAGGGGTTGCCACTCGTGGTGATGGCTAGTACCTCTGTTTTGTCAGGGTTCACTTTAAGCGAATTGGCAGTCATCCAGTTTACTGTATACCTAAGGATGTTCTGTACACAGGATTGCGCTTGAAGGATCAGTTGAGTGTCATCTGCATAGTCAAACACTCGACAGTCCAATTGAGCCAAGGCTGCCACCAATGGCTGGAGATAGATGATAAAAAGAAGTGGGGACAGCGCAGAGCCCTGTGGGACTCCGCAAGACAGTGCACCTTTACTGGACACACGGTCCCCTAGCTGAATCCTTTGTGTCCGATCCTTCAGGAAGGAGGAGATCCATTGATGTGCCACACCACAGATTCCCAACTTCTGGACACGAGCCATCAGTTTGCTATGATTCACCGTGTCAAAAGCGGCTGTTAGGTCTATCAGGATCAATGCACAAGGCTTCTTCTTGTCGGCCGCAAGCCTGAGCTCATCTAACACCAATAGCATCATCAACTCTGTGCTGTGGTGGGCCCTAAAGCCCGCCTTCCGCACCTGAAGTAGCTGGTGATTCTCGATGAATAGTGAGAGGGTTCTAAGTACATGTTGTTCTACTACTTTGGCCAAGAAAGGAAGCTTAGATATAGGCCGATAATTCTTCAAGTTGTTGAGGTCTGCCCCCGCTTTCTTTAGCAGCGGGGTTACCCTAGCTTCTTTGAAGCTGAGTGGGACCTGCCCTGTTGTCAGGGAAAGGTTGATCAGGTGGAGCAAATCCCTCCCCATCACTGGGAGAGTCATCTTAAACACCCTAGGTGGACGAGGGTCCTCTGGTGACCCAGACTTGACTCTGGCCATAATGCTGGACATCGAGTCTAGGTGGTACTTCCACCACCAAGGGGCATTGACTGATATGGGTGTTACTGATGTCAGTTAGGATATCCTTGTTTAGAAAGAAGGTCTGAAACCTGTTACAGTCCTCTAAATTGACTATAGCCTTCTGCTCCTGCTTTTGGCTTAATTCCCTCAATACTTTAAATGTCTCCTCCTGCGTGTTAGTCGCCTCCCTGATCCTGGCCTCATAGAACTCAGCCTTCCTTGTGATGATGGCTTTTTTGTAAAGGGCTGACATGACTTTATAATCCTTGAGAGCCTCTGAGTCATACGACTTTCGCCACTGCCTTTCGTACTGGCGAAGAGTTTGTTTCCTTCCTCTTAAATCCTCCGTAAACCAGGGGGCACCCTTTCCTTTGTTCCTTACCCTTTCCCTCTGTGCAGGAGCCACCTTGTTGATGGCTTCCCTCAGCTCCTTAGCAAGCCTCTTGCTTTCCTGGTCAAGGTCCTCAAACTGTCTCCCCATAAGCGTTGTCTCTTTTAGTGCTTCCCCTAGGCTTCCTTCCTCAATTTTGCTCCACTTCCGTACCATCCTCCATTCTGGGGGTAAGTGCATGGGCCGACTAGCCAGTGGAATCATGAGACTGATCAAGTAGTGGTCCGACCAACTACATGGTCTAATATCAGTCAGATTGGCCGGGGGCCGAGTAGTCCAGATGAGGTCTAGGGTATGACCCTTAACATGCGTGGGGGACTCCATGATTTGTTGTAACCCTAGCGTCGTCATGGCTTCTCCCAGCTGGTTGGCCTGTGACTCCCTAGGCACCTGATCCCAGTGGTAGTTGAAGTCTCCCACCACCAGGAGCTGTTGATATCTTGAGCATAGGTCGCTGACCACTTCGGAAAACAGCTCATTAAACAAAGGGGTCGACCTGGGGGGCGGTATACCACCACCACTATCAGGCAGGAGGATTTTGAGCTTATCTTTGCTCCAAGGAGCTCTGCTCCGTCCTGGCTTTCTCCTACAAGCCCTTCTATCGTCCACTGCCTGTGGCAAAACAATGCCACCCCCCCTCTTTTCCCACCCTGCCTATTATATGTCAAGACATCATAGTCCGTGGGGAGGGCTGCTACTATATCTGGTCCTGAGACATCCTCCAGCCAGGTTTCCGTTACTGCTAGGATGTCCGGTACGTCTTCCTGCAAAAGCGAGAAGACTTCCAGATTATGTTTCTGGAGGGACTGTGTCTTCCTATTCCTCTGTTTTTTTGATCAGTGTGTTTTTCCCCCTCTTGCGCTTGGTAAATAAATGATGCAGAAAAAGTGCTGGTAACCAAAAATAAGTGCTGGTGGCCCCCACTGGCAATCATCGGCTCAAATTAAGCTATGAAAACTCCCCACTGGACCAAACCTGGGAGCTGTTTTCTGATCCGCTCTTCATCATGGTAGGCCTTAACTTTTGACCATGCTCCAGTCTAACGCAACCAGACACCCATGGTTGCCGCTTTAAAGTTTTTGGTGCTAGAAACAACGAAACCTCTGAACAATCGTATCTCTGGGTTAAACAGTTATCAAACTTAATTATACACCATAACATTGAACTTGCCCTGATAGTCTTTCTCAACCTTGCTTTTCTGTTTGTTGACAAAGTGTGCAAAGCAAATCAAAATCTCACTTCCGGGACCTATTTGCTCTAATATGAGACTTATCCTTCTTGTACAGATTTATCTTACTGTCGCTGTGCTTGGATCAACAGGTAAGCGCCTTTTATCATAGACGCCTGCGCCTTACCTTATGGGTCTTGCTTCTTCAAGGGAAGTGGGTAGACAGTAATGAAGAGGACTTTTTCAAGTGAATGCTGAATACCTACTCCTGAATATCGGTATTGCTTTTTTAGTCTACATGATAAAAAAGTTAATCATCACCAGAGAAAGGTCCATGAAAAATGAGGCATGCATTTATAGCTGCATATTGCATAACAGCCTGAATAGGTTGCGTACAACTTGGTTCTGTGCAGTAGAGCATATCTAAGCACCTTGAGCAGGGCAAACATTGGGGTCCAACAGGGAATCAACCAGAAAACTACAGAAGGGACACCCTAGTAGTAGGTAATGTTAGAGATTTAAATAGTTACCAGTGCACCCCCATAATGGATTGACTGAGCTCTACTAAAGTGCAGCTGATGTTCAGATTATTTATTGAGCATCAAATTGCTCTAACAAGAATTCTGTTAAATCATAAGTATGTAATTGGTTCTCACCCAAACCATGATATCACCTGTCAATAAATACCAATGGTGCAATTAGTATTCACTACTTGGGGAGTCCGAATCTCTTCTTCCATGTCTCAGTCTGAGTGAAGTGCAAGATAACACTCATCGGCCTTAATGTGCTTATTAAACTAGTTCTGGAAATTTTCAGAAGTATTAAACTTACAGAGCACAATGTGCCGAGGCTGTGATTTCTCAAAATCACAAAGATGTTCCTCCTGCGTAGACGTAATGATCAAAACAAAAACTACTTTGACTTTCTAGAGCGTCCTTTATATTCTATTTGCATATCAGAAAAGCTGCCTCGTTTCTACAGCAGTCACAGGGATCTGGGTAAGTGTTTTTACTTCACTTTATAAGTAGCAGAGACTGCAGTTTCATCCCCTTATTCATTCTGATTTTCTGTCAGTTTGATAGACAAATATCTGGCATTTCAGGTGCAGCTGGCAAGCATGAACATGAAAAGGGGTAAGTTTTCAATTGAGTTCGGCATAATTCAAAAGAACTCATGTTTTTTAGAGCCTCCAACTCTTTAGAAATGTATTTTGTGATGGGATATAAAATCAATCACTTTCAGCAACAAGGAGGAATAATGAATGGGTGGAATAATCGAGGTCGAGTTCGTGCTATAAAAACTGCAAAAAAAAAAAAAAAAAGAAGACTTAGGGCATTATTTGACGATGGGTGGAGAATGAGACATGCCGCCCAGTCAAACTTGCAGTTTGGTCACTGCAACAGTTGTGCAATATGTTAACCTCATCTCCCCCCACAGTCTTCATCCGTTAAAGGTGGCTAAGTACCACTGAGTGGGTCACACAGTGTGTGAGACAATGAATGATTCTTTCTTGGAGTAAGAGTGCACTTAAGGATTATGCATTTGTAATTTTACTCTAGATAGATGTTGTTAATGAGCCGCACTAAAGAGATGATGCATACGTTAATTGACATGCTGATGATGTTTCATCACCGAACTATTTTTTAATGCTCTAGTAACAATATATGATTCAAGTGCGTTTATGTTTAAGTTGTGATTCTATTCCTTTGTCAATATTACTGATTAGATTTCACTGATATCATATCATGTAATGTGATATTGCATGTGTGAAATTAGGTGGGTGGTTTAAAAACTGGCTTGGCGGGTGGGAGAGTTAAGGCTGACAAACTACCTTAAGTGTTTAATTTCCTCTCTTTTAAAGGGTTGTTTTGTAGACACAATTATGCGTTTTCCAGTGAATAAATAGTTCTTTGTAGTTCCATAGTCAACCCCTTAGTGTCATTGGACCATACTTTTAATTGAGTAGTGTTCGCTCTGGTAGAAATAAGCCTTGAGGTATTAATTGATTAGAAACTCGTGCACCATAGCCATGTGAATACTACATATAAATATACAACTACAAACATAACAGTGCATTGAATTCCTGAATGAGCTGACAAAAACCAATGATGCCCGGATCGCTTGTGGCCTGTGCCATTTTGCAGGTCAAAGAGGACAGTGGCAGTACTTGGACAGCTGTGATCTGCCTCAGCTTTTTTTATATGGTTGGCAGAATCACTCTTGTGTCTTTTGGCAAGGCAGGTAAGAGAGAACCACAAAAACCCCCCACCTCATGTGATAAAGTAGGGGTGAAAGTGGGCACCAACAATTCTCCATTGGAAAGGCAGAATTCAATAAATCCATCTGCCCTTGGGCAGTGTGGTGGAGGTATGGTTGCCACCTCCCCAAGAGAAAAATACCGACCATTTGTTCTTGTTTTAAGAGTCTGCAAAGGCCATGACATGATACTAAATTGGACTTTTAAACAAAATTGTATGTATTCATTTGCAACATCACCTTTCTGTCTTTGTTTCCTTTAATTATTACTCATGGATCATTAACGCAGCTCTAAAACACATTTAAAAGTGCTTCCTATTTATATTTGCTGTTTAAAGTAGGCACAGATAGGAACAAAAAATACAGGGCTTTAGGTGAGTTTGATTATTTCGCAGTGAGATTAAAATACTGGTGGTACTGGTAGAAAACTAGTGAGTTGGTGACCCTAGGTGGGAATTAACAACAACCCTCCCTAACTTGAGTGTGACAAATGGCAAAAAATTGACAGCCTGAAATAAGGCCTAAGTGATTGCCAGATGCTAGGACATTTGCAAGCATTCCACACTACTTTTGCTGTTGTTCAAAGTACAAATCATAAATTAAGCTCAGTTCTGCAGAAGAGTGGATAATAGCAGAAAGTAATTACATGTCTTTTTTGGTGATCTCTTCTTTAGTACGTGCATTCTCAAAGTCTTTCGTACTTACAAAAGGAGTGGTCTGACTAATTCCGAATTGCATTTAGGACGGAAGATGAAAGGGACACCACCCCTCCTAATTAAGTGGCAATGGTATGTATCAATGCTTTGTGACCACAATTGCGGTTAAACCAATTATCAGATACCAACACCCAAGTAGGGTTGGTATCTGATTAGCTTTGGGGAAACTGCCCCTGAAGACAACTTCCACTTTGAGAATCATTTCAGGTGGCCTCAGGAGGAGCCAACAGTGGTCCCATGCCCCCCCATATGTTTTCCCAAATGACAAATATTTTTTAAAAGATGCAGCTGTGCCTTCAAGGGATGCAAGCTGTTTTAAAACAAAATGTTTACCATCTGGAAATGCCCATTCAGGGATGCTTTCTCAAATGGTCCACAGAACACCACATTTGTTAGTAGCAAGTATTCAGGTCACTGAGCAATGTTGCCATCTATATGTTTTAGTGAAATGCTTTTTATCAATCAATATATATTTATTGTAAGCATAAGAAACGCAGCCAGGACGCATTCTCTCATTTCTATAATGTTTCAACAACACTTTCAATTGAGACAGAAAAAGCAGCAAGGATGGTTTGGAGGGCACACCTATTTGGAATATTTTTTGCATCAATTTCAGGTTCAGGATTTATTAATATGACAGGTCTCCATTTGAGAAGGATGGCATTTTTTGCATGCGATTAATTAGGTTGAACAACAGTGGGCTTAGTATTTTTTCACACATCATGAGGATGAGGGCTTTACTCCTACCCACAATTAATTGGCTATTTTTCACCTGGTTGATTTTATAACAAAGTTAATAGGTAAGCCACTTTCAACATTCGTCCTACCTTATGCTTGTGCTACTGCGAGAGTAGATCATCAAACTGTTATGTTTTTTAAGTTAAAAAATAAAATGCATTAACATTTTACAGTATGATGAAGTAACGCATATGTTAAGTACATTGAGTTCTCTGCAGATACCATAATTAAATATGAAACTTATGTATCAAATAGAAACAGAAAGAGAGAAAGAAAGCAGAAGGAGGGGAGGGGAAAGGAGCAAAGATATAAAAACATTTCCTATGATGAATAAAGACTTAATAAAGGTAATGTATGTAAATCACAACCGTGTAGAATAAATATAACAATAAATTAAGCAAACAAATAATTACAATTAATATGAACTCAGTTAAGTAAGGAAAGAAGTCAAGGGGATTTTAAAACTTCCTCAGTAAAGGGTCAATGTACATTAGTCATTAGAGTGGAGGAATCTAGAAAAGTAATTACTGGTGACCAAAGAGGTTGTCTCTTGATAGCCAGGGACATTGGGGTGCTAAAGCTTCTATCCAATCTGCATTGTAACAAATGCCATATCACCATGCTTAAAATGAGATAGCAAGAACATTTTTCCAGTTTTTTGTTATTTGTTGAAATGAATAGCAACTAATAAGTCTATGATTTGTACATTAAAATCACAATAATTCCAATTTTCAAAAAGGCAACCTAAAAAGAGGTTTGTAAAGGAGAAGGGAACATGTGTGTGAAAAATACAATTAATTTGTGCCATAAATTGTAGCCAGAACTGATATGTGTGAGGGCACTCAAATAGCATATGTTTTAAAGCTGAATTAGAAAGGTGACAAGTCCAACATGTTGGGGATATATTGGAATTAAACTTATGTAAGGCACTTGGGGTAATCATTAGTCGATTGCAAATAAAAAATAATGTTTGGGTGGTATTAACAGCACAAGAAGTTTTGCAAATCTTTAGCCATATTGTACTCCATAAGGAAGGAGAGAAAGAAGTGTGCGAGTCTGTTTCCCACAGCAACTCAAATTATTGTTTTCTGTCTAGGTTCAGGAAGGGAAGTAAGTTGGGTATATATTTTGAAAGAAGAGGGGAAGCTTTGAGAACAATGTTTGCAGGGGTGAGGAAATGGAAATTGAAGAGACACTGGTACGGAGGTAATAATAGGATTCAGAAATAGCTCAGATTAAAGTTTGGTATTTGACTTTATATGAATTAGGAAATTTAAATAAGGATTGAGCTTGAGAGAAAGGGATCAGTGAATGATTATGTATTAATTGGTGAGTCCATAACAAATCCTTTTCTGGCAAATATTTCCAAAATACAGGCCTATTATTCATTTTAATGAGATTAGTGTACCAAATGGAAGAATAGAGAAATGGGTCCATGGTGAAAAGATCAGAAATAAAAATGAGGTGCAGTAACCTGCAAGCATCTTTGAGGATGGGAAGTGACATGGAGGAAGGGCGATGGGGAAGAGACAACAATTCTGAAAAAGAAAAGGGTTGAATAAAAGATAACTCTAGCTCTGTCCATGTGCAGTGTTCATCATAGTAATAGGCCGATTGTTTCAAAAAGTCGGCAGCATGATAAGATTGGAAGTTTGGGAAGTTAATTCCCCCTTGTTACTCCCTGCGTTGAAGTTTGGTGGGAGACATACAAGGTTTTTTATTGTTCCATAAGAAAGCAATTGAGATAGAATATTTTTTTTTAAACGGAAAATTGAATATTAATTGGGGTTGCAGAGAGATAGAAAAGTATTATGGGTTTTTAATAGAATCCAGTCTACCCCACCATGAGAGGAACAATGGATTCCATCTTGATGTAAGGGTATTTAAGTTTAAAAGAAGAGAAGTGGAATTAAGAGATCCAGTATCTTTGACGGAATTAATCAAAGACCTAAATATTTTATTTTTGCTGGGTTCCAAAGAAAATCTGAAGATGAGAAGTCATGTTTAAAAAACATTTATATAGAGGAAGGATTTCACATTTGTCAGAGTTAAGTTTGTAGCCCGAAAGCTCTGCAAAGGTGGAAACTGTGTCTAAAAAGGGTTGCAAAGAGGAGTCAAGAGACGACACATATAAAAGAATATCATTAGCATAAACCGAACACTTGATGTGTTTGTCCCCATATTTAAAGCCTTGCATGCTGGTATTTTCTCAGATGCGAGACAAAAAAGGTTCAAGTGCAAGGATGAAAAGAAGAGAGGAGAGAGGGCAATCCTGTCTGACTGAGGGAAAGAAGAAGAAATTAAACCATGAATGAAAACTGATGCTTTAGGAGAGGAATATAAAAGAGAAATTAGGTTAATTAATTTTTGTCCAAATCCCAACCAAGAAAGAGTAGGGAAAAGAAAATTCCAATGAATCCGGTTGAAAGTCTTCTCGGCGTCTAGAGAAATAGCTGCTAATGAGTGTGAATATATTTTAGATTTGCTTAAAATGTTGAAGAAGATCCTAGTGTTATTTGAGATATGTCTGCCTTTAACGGAACCAGATTGCTCTGTGCCAATAAAACTGGGAAGGAAAGGATCTAAGCGTAGAGCAAGGGTTTTAACAAAAATGTTATAGTACAAGTTAAAATGGGAAATAGGGAGATCATTTTTACATAGTTTAAGATCTTTATTTTTTTGAAAGGTGCCAGAAGCAGATTTGGAAGTGGTGAAAAATGTGTAAAGTTTATGTAATTTAGGGGCTAGTACTTTAGAAAAGTGAATATAAAATTCAATAGGGAAGCCATCTGTTCCAGAGGCCTTGCCTTTTTTAATAGAGTTAATTGCGGAATGAATGTCTTGAAGAGAAATATGGGAAACAGCCTTTACTACGAAGTTTTTATTTCGTATTACATTTGACACACATTTTTTACATCTTAAAGACTGATGGCGCGCAAGTCTTTACAACACAAGACAAAACCACGCATGTGAGGGTAATTAAAAAAAGGGGGTTTGGAGGTCTCCCCCCAAAATTATAAAATGTTCAAATAGTACCAAACCTGTAAATGACAAAGGCAATTAATTAAATATATTAAGATTTAATGTATAATTTTTTAACAGTAGGTGGCAGTGTTAGACTGTGACAGGATTTTTCAGAAACAGTAAGCGTGGTAAAAGTATGTGTGGTAGTGGAATGCGTTGTTAAATCGGTGATGTAAAGATGTGCGTGGTGAAGTAAGGCGTGGTAACGTCATACAACCAAGAAATATCAGCATGAATTGAGGATAGATAAAGATCAATATGAGTGTGAGATGGATGTTTTTCTGGTGTGTAAAGAGTTTTGTAATAGCCAGAAAATTCTACTAAAATATCATTATGTTTAGATAATGGAGATCTGCTGCCACATAATTTTTTTTAACATTTTGACCAGCTTCTTTTTTACTTTAAGGTAATTTGCTAGAAGTTTGTTGTCTGTTTTATTTTGACCTCCATAGTATTTAACACATGATTTAAGGAGATGAAGCAGCAATCTCTGTAGAGATCTTGTGAAATTGAAATTTAGCTTTAATTAATTCATCCACGCATGACTTAGGGCTTGATTACAAATACAGCAGTCCACAGGACTGCCATATTAGTGGTGGCAGTCCGACCACCACCACACTGCTGCTCCGCCTACAGTATTTTGAGTGTGACGGCCGGACCGCCACAAGACTGCAGGCAGTGCTGCTGCAGCACTGCCGAGCATATTACAGGTTGCCTGTCCACCGCCCATTTCATGGCGTTGAGCCTGCCATGAAAAGGGTGGCAGAGAGGCAAGTAATGGGACCCTAACAGGTGCCCCTGCCACGCCTGCGTGCCCCCCTGGATTTACACCCCCAGTTCCTGCACGGTGTGGCAAGTATGCCACACCGTGCAGGAAGGTGCAGTCAGCACTCTGATGGTGGCAGTCTGCATTTTAGGCTCTTCTATGAGCCTAACTGCAGCTGCTGTCAGACCTCCCACCAGACCAGGATTTAACTCCTAATCTGGCAGGCGGCCCTACAGCAGACAGCGCGTTGTCGCCCCCACTGTAGGACTGCCAAAGTCGTAATCAGGCCCTAAGATTTAGAGGTAAAGTAGGAGTGTTCTAATGATTTAGTATGTTTCATAATGTCTAAAGCTTTTTTTGTAGCTGCTTTCTTTTTGTTGGAAACATAAGATAAAAGAAAGTCCCTAGAGGCAGCCTTAAAAGTATCTCAGACAGTTCGAAAAGAAACATCCAGAAAATCATTTAGGAGAAAGAATTCTTGGATAAAAGCCTGAAAACGTTGAGTAAAGTTAGTATCTAATAAAAGGGAGGTAATGAAGCGCCGAGGTCTTACCTTTGGAATTGTGGGCAGAAGATTTAAGTCTAGAGTAACTGGGGCATGGTCTGAAATTAAGATGCTTCCAATATCTGCTTGTGGGATATGTTGAGATAGAGCTTTAGAAACAAAAAGGTAATCAATTCTGGACTGTGAGAAATGGACAAGGGAGAAGAAATTATATTCTTCTAGGTAGGCATTACAAAGTCTCCATTAGTCTATAAGAGATCGCTGTTTGATGATGCATCGAATTTTTTATGTATAGAAGAAGGAACATAATTAGTTTTAGAGGAGCGGTCTAAAAAAATGGGTCCATTGCAAGATTACAGTCTCCTCCAAAAATTAAATAATCATCTATAATATACATAAGTATATGTGTAATGATACTCCAGCAGGATTTGTCAAAATGCGTGGGAGCATAAACATTAATAAATCTTATTGGTATTTTATTAATGGTTAATCTTTATAAAAGCCATTGACCATCTGTGTCTAATTCTTGTGACAGTAACTTAACATCTAAATTTTTTTTTTACAAAGGACTGCAACATCATTACGCTTACCTGACCACAGTGATGAAAAAGCATAACCTAACCTGTCAGTCATAATCACTTTATTTCACCAATGAAAAACAACGGCATAAAAAGTATACTACATACATACAGATTAAAAATGCCTAACATAAAATTACATAAAAAGATAATTGTATAAAAATAGTGCCACTTAAAATGTCATGATGAGATGCATATAAGTTCAAAATCAGGTAATAAGTCATATAACAGTTTTTAAAATCTTACTCATATTGACACGCAATGCAGGTTCTGTTCTCTCCTTTTTAGGGCGCTCTGAAGAAAAGAGGCCAGGCAATAACAAGTGAAGGGATCAGGTAAAAGTTTTAAGAAATATAAGGCTGGACGACATTGTCTAAATTTAAGGCTGCACATTAACGGAGAAATATACATCTTCCTTTCCTCCCTGCACAGACTGCAAAAGAATAAAAGGTGGAGTCACTTTGGGAGGAACAAGAATCACATGGACATACAGTAAGGGCCTCCATAGAATATGTATTTGATGGATAACCCAAAATAAGGAGAATATAATTCAGCCAAAACCTTACTAGTGAGTATCTGTGTTTAAGATTTGTCACAAAAGACAGATATGTGTGGTCAATTGAGTTCAAACTCGGTACTGAAAAATATAGTTTAAGGACTCTGAGTCTATTGATCAGCGTTTTGCTAAGGGCATGTTAGCTATATCAGAGTGGATGACGAACCACTGTTTGCAACTAAATGCGTCCAAGACAGAAATCTTGTTGTTTGGGTCAGTTCAGGCTTTCTGGTCCCCTAGGTGGTGGCCTGCAACATTGGGTCCGGCCCCCTCTCCAACTTGGGTGGCAAAAAACCTGGGGGTACACTTAGATGTATTGTTATCCATGAAGGACCAAGTTATGACTACGGCAGGGACATGCTACCATACCCTAAGCCTTTTGCGCAGAGTGTTCCGATGGTTGCCTCTCTCTGTACGAAGAACCCTTATTCAGGCTTTGATTATTGGTCGCTTAGATTATTGTAATGCTCTGCTGGCATCTGCAAATGAGTCCCTACTAAACAGACTGCAGATTGTACAAAATGTGGCGGCTCGCCGGGCCCTAAAAAAACCACCTCGCACCTCTTCAGGACCGTTGTTACAACAACTTCACTGGCTCCCCATCCGCCAGAGAATTAATTTTAAGCTTTGCTGTCTCACCCATAAAGCCCTATATGGTGCGAGCCCCAGCTACCTGGCAGACAAATTCAAAGTCTACTGTCCGAATCGCCATCTTAGATCGGAAGGTAAAGGGCTGCTGGTGGTCCCCCGGTTCAAGAAGTTTAGAACAGGAGGCAAAACCGTTGTCCATCTGGCCTCGAAATTCTGGAACACCTTACTGGAGGACCTGCGTAAATGCTCCAATCTTCTCCGCTTCAGGAAACTCCTGAAAACAGCATTATTCAGAGCTTAAACCTGTCTGCCCATGTTTGTCTGACTTTCCCGCTACGATAGCGTGGAGATACCCCTACGGGGGTGATTCCTGCGCTCTACAAATCCCATACATACATACATAGTTTGACCCTGGACTTTGAACAATTTAACTCCCATCTTGCTCTCCTCTCCTTCACCAGCAATAGTTCTTTTAATTCAGCTCTAGAAATGGAACTACATGCGGACGGATCATCAAATAGATTTGCATGACCGATGGTATAAAAACTATTCTTGACAAATTGAAGCCACTTCACTTTAGGTGCACTGTCAAGGTTTAAGGAATCTCTCAAAATTTCTAGTGTAAGTTTCAGATCTTCCCTTCTCCACACCGACTGCCACAAAAGTAGTGGAGCAATACAGATCTGGTCTGAGATGAAAGGAACATTCAATTCAAGGTGGCAACTATAGGATGAGCAGGCTTTGGGGAGGCCTACCAAGCGCTTCCAAAAGCAATCCTCAATTTGTTGTAAGACGGGTGTACTGGTGGTTCCCCAAATAGCTGCGCCGTAGGTAGCAACAGATGTTATATTTGCTTCATAAACCGTTTTTATTACATGAATTGGCTTTGTACCAAGCCTTTTTATGAATCTAAATAGAGCCCCTATACTTCTTTACATCGATATCCCCCTATTATCTAACATATTTTGCCATGTATTTTTAGAGTCAACGAGTATCCATCGGTAACAAAAGGAATCCACCAACTCCAATTTCCTCCCTTTTATATTCCATCTTGGGATTTTTTTCGCCTCTTTCCTGCTACAAGCACAAAATATTTGCCTTCATTTACTCTGAGTTCTAGGTTATTCATGAATCTTGTATACAACTCTATCAGGTTCTGAAGTGCATTGCCAGTCCGAGCCAGCAAGACCGCATTGTCTGCATAAAGAAGTATAGACAGTGGGGTGGAATTGGTGATTGGAACGTCAGTTGCTGACTCAGACAAGGTAGCTTCCACACCATTTGTGTATAGTGAAAATAGGAAGGGGGCGAGTATACATCCTTGCCTGACACCACAGGTTATTCCGAAGGGTCTGGTTCTTTCGCCCTCCCTTCCATACCGGACACAGGCCATGGCGCCAGAATACATCTCGCATATAAAATTAATGATGGGTTTCTCTATGCCCATTGCTTTCATTATAGAGCATAATTTTACAGGAGCTACTAGATCAAAGGCCGCTGACAGGTCCATAAAGGCCATGTAAAGTTGACCTCTGTATATTTGGCAATTAGTAGGTTTAGGTTAAGGCACTGATCAATCGTCCTTTTTCCCTTTCTGAAACCATATTCAGTACATGATAAAATATTCCTTTCTTGGGCCAAAACCTCTAGCCTGTTCAAAAGCAGGTGGCCCATTAATTTTGCAGTACTATCCAATAAGGATATTGGTCTATAATTTTTTGCTAATTCCTTGTCCCCCTTTTCAAAGATTGGTATAATAACTGTCTTTTTCCAAGAAGGGGGAACACCTACTTGGGCAATAGCATTAAAGGCATTAGTGAGAAGTGGGGCCCATAGCTCTTGGTTGTCTAGAAAGAGATCTATTGGTACACCATCAGGGCCAGGTGCTCTCAAAGGGCTACATTGTTTCGGGCCAGATATCACTTCATCCAAGCCAAAGCTTAGATGTTCTTTAGACATGGTAACCTGTTGGTCGGGTAACTGTATTACAGATTTAACTGGCTGGCCAAACACCTCTCCAAAATGGGTCACCCAAACTTCCTCAGTGACATGTGAATCAGTGGTAATCTCTGCATCACCATTGAGAAAATGGGCGTTAACAACATCCCATAAGTCCCTGCTGTCCTTTAAGACAGCCGCCTGGAAAAGTTTATCCCAGGCCTCTTCTTTCAGAGCCCTCAACCTATTAGTTCTCGCAGCTTTATACGAGAGCCACAGCACTTTTACCAGTGACTCATCTCTTGGTTTTACTCTTAAGGCAGAATTGAGATTCTTGAGTGCCTTAGAACAGGCATCATCAAACCAGCGGACTACTTCCTGCGCCATAGGGGCGCAACAGCGATATAGGCCATTATTAATTTCAGCAAAAATTTGTGCGAATGCTGGCATGATTTTGTCGGTCAGCGGAGGGAGCTCTAAGCAAGTAAGTATTTCCTTGCACATCTTTACAACAATGCTATGGGTAAATTTAGATGTATCAATTTTACCCCATTTCAACACTATACCATTTTTCCTAGAAACTGAGGGCTTTGGGATTCGTTTCCCATAAGTGGTATTGCTAGGGCCCCAGAACATTTGACAGGAGATCACAGCATGATCGCTAAATGTGTAAAATTTGGCCTCAGTGTGAGAAATCTGATTTCTGATGGGCTCAGAGACCAAGATATAATCAATGGTTGAGTTGCAAGACCGAGAGGAGAAAGTATGTTCAAATTGACCCATATTCATGTCTATTGGATTAATAATTACAAGATTATGAACCACTAGTTGTCTATTTAATACATTACCATAGTCATTATGACCAAAGTGATATATTGGATCTCCTGAGACATCAACCAGACCACACACCCCAAGGTCTACTCTACTGCAGTTGTGGGCATTAAAATCGCCCAGCCATGTGATATCAAGAGGTCTGCAGTGGGTTTCCGTTAGTTGGGCAATGTCCCTCTCAATTAGTTCTATAATTGAGGCCATGCTTCCAGCGAAATTATTATTACAGAAGTTGATTAAGAGCCATTCCCTCCCCTTTTGGCCTTCGCTTAAGAGAATATTTATTTTATTTTATTTTGAAACTTGTATAGCGCACAGCTACCCCCAACGGGGTGTCCCGGCGCTACGGACGGTTAACAGTTGTAAGTATCACTGAGCGGATAAGGGTTGATAAACAACCAGGTCTTTAAATTGCGTCGAAATAAACCTTCAGATTCTGTCATACGGAGGGACAATGGTAAGCTGTTCCAAGATTGAGCAGTAATAACTGCTAAAGCTCTGCCTCCCATTCTAGATCGACGAAACCGGGGAGTCCGCTAGAGGCGCAGATGATTCGATCTGAGTGATCAGATGGACTGAGCATGCTTAAGTCTAGCTCTGAGATAGGCAGGACCCTGACCCTGCACTGATCTATAAGCCAGGACCAGAGATTTAAACTGAATGTGTCTAGTCACGGGTAGCCAGTGTAACTTTTTTAAGTGTGGTGAGATTGGGTGACGATATGGAATGTTACAGATCATTCTTGCCGCCGCATTCTGCACAATCTGCAGGCGTTTGACCAAGTAGGCTGGCGCTCCAACATACAGGCTGTTCGCATAATCCAGGTATGATGTAATAAGGGCATGAATAATGGTTCGGCGAGCATCCAAAGGAAGAAAAGGGAGAATTTTGCGTATCATGTGTAGTTTACCAAAACACGCAGATGAGACCTTATTTATTTGAGCCTTGCAGGACAATTCATTGTCAAATCGGAATCCAAGATTCCTGGCTGATTCCACCGGGACTGGGGGGGGATTCAGCTCAGGTGGCCACCAAAGTAGGGGCAGAGGGGGATTTTTTTGATTAAAAAACAACAATTTGGTTTTATCCGAATTGAGCCTGAGAGTGTTGAGTGACTTCCAGGTGGAGATGCTGCTAAGGCAGCGTCTGAAGTTAATAAAGGTGGAGTCAGAGTGATCTCTAAATGAGAACACCAGTTGTGTGTTGTCAGCGCAAGAGATCACTCTGACCACACAGGATTCTGCCACTGTGGCCAGCGGAGACAGGTAGGCATTAAAAAACAGTGGGCTCAGGGCGGAGCATTATATGATAATGCTGTGAGGTATTTAGAAAGGAGATTGCCTTAATACTAAGTGTACTCACTATTAGAGTGACCAAACCTCCGTATGGTGACCAGCTCTAGAAGTCGCATTTGACTGAAAGGTACGATACCCATCAATATGAATTGGCGTTATCTCCCATGTTTCCCGAAAACAAAGAATATTGTATTTTGAGACAAGGGATAGCCAATCACGATTACACTTCTTCTTGTTATAGCCCGCAAAATTATTCTGACGGTAGCCATATCAATGTTCACTGTTTTGTCCTGAATGGGAAGTGGCCTTGTTGGTACACCCTGGGATTTAGGTAAACAAGGCAAACAAGGGGAAGCAGAGAGTCAATCGCATTCTTCAAGCCCGCTTAATGGTGCATATCTATTGCTAGTGAGAGTGGCTGTGCCAGCCAGAACATTACGAAAATTGGTGGGGTATGGGACCTACACTCACATGGGAGCTACAGCTGAGCCTTTGTGGACTATAGAAAAAACCCAAAGGGAGGACAAAAATCTGCATGTGTAACCGTGTTGAGTCAGGTAAAATGCTTAGTAGATATTCAACCAGTCATTGATTGTTAAGATTCACAACTATACAGTCCCCCTGATGGTTTTTGGGCCGCAACCCACCCAAGTCACACGTCTGGCCATGATAATATGTTTATAAAGATTAGGATAACCCTTATAGAATTTCAAAAGCCAGTGTAAGATCTTATCCATCAGCTGTTGTTTCCTGCTTGGTCGATTTCAATTCAGGGGTGCTGACAAGGACAATGACAAAATCTACCCAATACCGAATACGTTTTTGAACTTCTTTGTCAACACCATGAGATTCTTGTAATAAAGCAATATCTGCATTTTCTCTAGCTAAATGAGTAAGTACCCTTTGTCGTTAGATGGTGAACCCAACCCTTTAACAGTTCAAGTGATTACATGTAGAGTCATAAATAACAATTTAAAGTAATCTTAGCATATTCTACAAAAGTATCATTATATACGTAATCTATACTTATATAAATAAGAATGGTAACAGTAAAATTGTTAACAGAAAATAGAAAGAGAACGGATATAAAAAAAGAACATGAAGATTTATAACCTTTGGTATGAAGCAGTGTAACTCAGTCAATATAAATGGGATGAAAAAAGAAAGGAATGAGTAAGCATTAAGATAAGGAGGTAAAAGAGTATAGAATAAAAAGTTAAACAATTGTATAAAGGGTAGAGAAAGCGAGAGGAAAGAGAGAAGAGAGAGATCAGGAAACAATAGAGATAGAATACAGACAGAAAACATAGAAGTTCAAATGACAAAAAGAACATACCTATAAAACATACAAACAGTTAAGAGTGGGGACGCCACATAAGGAAGATGACGCAACCAGAACCACGACACAGCCGACAAGGAAAGAATCAGACCACATAAAACAATAATGACGTAATCTTCAAGGCATATGCAACACAGTACCTGAAATGAGAGAGATAAATACACATTTTCAGAAACAGTCTACACACAGAGGGAGAAGAAACATGAATATAACACATAAGTGGTAAAGTCTAACTAAGATATTAAAAGAATCATCTCAAAGAAACCACAATGAACAATAAGTGTTAAATTGAAGAACATTTTGAAGTATCCATCTCTTCTCCCCTGGAACTATCGATAAAACGCTGCAATAGAGAGGGGTCTTCATATGTTGTAGTCTTATTCTTGTAAGTTACTTTAAACAGACAAGGATGGAAAAGACCAAATATTGCATTCAGGGAACGAAGAGCTGGTCTGATATCCATTGATTTTTTCCTCCTATCTGCTGTAGCTTTGGCAAAGTCTTGAGCAAAAAACATAATTGTGATCCAGACCATGAAATTCGTCCTTTGGCTTTAGCAGCCTTGATAACTTGAAGAAGGTCAACATATTCTAAGAAGTAAATAATGACTCCTCCAGGTTTCTGCGATGACGAAGGGTTATGGGAAGAGTTACCCAATCTGTGCTCTTGCTCTATATTTAATAATGTGGAAACTGGAAGATCCCAAATCTTAGGAAGAAAGGATTGGAAGAAAGAAATGGGGTTAGAACCTTCCACTCCTTCTGCCAAACCATAAATACAGATGTTGTTTCTTCTACCCTGGTTTTCTAAGTCTTCAGCGTGCTTTTTAAATTGCAACACTTCAGATTGTAGATTTTGGAGAGTATGCATAGTATCTTCAAAGTCACTAACTCTTTGCTCCATAAGAGTGGCCCTGTTATCCTTGAATGCCCAGTTATCATTCAAGATTTGTAGTTTATTTTTGGTATCCTCCATATAGGGTTTAAGAGCTCGGATTTCTTCAAGCAAAAGCACACACATAGGCTGCTAGCGCGACTGCTCTCCCTCTCCCCCAGCCCACTTGCTTTCTTGCTGAGATGGCGTGGAGGGACGAGATACAGAACCGCAGCAGCCCAGGCGCGGTTAGACACGGCAATTCTGGTGGGAATTCCCTGTGGCTGGTTTGATCAGGGGCAGCGCAGAAGTGGGGAAAGATACTCGCTATTCCTGGACTTTGAAAACGGTCCTGGTGGCCGGTCTGAAGCAGTGACAGTGCTTGAGTCATGGATCCTGCAACCACGCTGTGTGTTTTAGATGGCGGAAAACAACCCTGCAGCAGAGAAGGCAAGTCGAGTAGAGCTCAGGGGCTGAATTAAAGTAAGCTATGATTGTATTCCACATGCCCCCTGTGGTTCCTTATTCCCTTATTACCTGCTTCTACTCACTAGACCGCAGTTAGGGCAGCGTGGCTAAGTGGCTAGTGTGGCAGCATAGAAGCGGAAGAGATATCAGCGGTGTCGGGATTTCTAGGTCGGCTGGACAATACCAAAAACCGAGTGAGGGTCAGGCACCAGCAGCTGGGGGAGGGGGGCTCCTACAAGCTTCTTAAAAGCCTCAGTGGAACCAGGCGACACTGAAGAGGCTTCTTATTTGTAAAGTCAGAAGGATTGATGACATTCGGCTGCCTCTGCCTGCTTTGGCTTGTTTTCCTGAGCGGGTGAGATATCAGAATGCGCACAAAACAACCTGAAACAGCGAAGAAAGATAATAGCAAAATTCCAGACCACCCCTTTACCAGCTCCCAGGTTAAACGCAGGGCCCAAAGAAACGCCCAACACAGGATGGAGCTTAAAACTAATGCGCTTTTTGAGTAAGACAGGCAAGCGGAGCTTGATGACCCTTCAGACACTGAGAGAATGCCTGAGATAGAGAATAACAAAGATCCCTCTGACCCTCTGCTGGACCTGCAGCTGGATACAACCTGTAACGTGGAATGCGAGGCCGAGTTAGGGGCTAAAAGAACAGAGCTGCAGGGGACAAACACTGGTACAAGCGCGAGCTCTATCCCTCCTAAACAATATCCTCTCTTCCAAAAATATCAGAAGCAACAGAACCCAGCCCTATCTGTACCAGACGAGGCTACACTCACTAAAGAACTGGCTAGTTCTCAGCCTTTAGTGCAACCACAAGAAAATATTCAGCCGGGGCTGTCTCTAAATACCTCCAGTGGCCCTCTATCTCCTCAGGGCATGTATCCGCTAGCTAGGACCTCACAGGCATCAGTCACTTAAAATGAAGAGAGGGATGAAACGTTAAGCCCTAAGCTCTTACCAAGAAGGAGGCTGGAAGATGGAGAGACATCGATTCAAAATATACTGGCTACCATACTGGGCAAAATTAGGGATCCAAAATCGTCCCAGGCCCTAGAGATTGCTTCACTGCATGAGAGGCTGTCCAAGTTGGAGGAAAGTATGTCCAATACACCAAAAAGAATGGGTGAGGCAGAGAGTCGCATCTCGGAATTGGAGAATAAATTGACTGCTATGCAACGAGATTTATTAGAACTGGGAAAAATCAAGAACCAGGATTTAGAGAACTACAATAGGCGCTCGAACCTATGCCTAGTGGGAATCCCGGAAGGGTGCGAAGATGCTCAGGTATCGAAATGGGCGGCATCGTTACTAAAAAAAGTAATGCCGGAGCTAGAAGGGGACTTAACAATTACAAGAGCTCACAGAGTCCCCATGCAGAGACAGTCAAACACAATATTCCCTCTGACAATATTATTGAACTTCGCGGACTACCATGTTAAGGAAAGAATACTGAGTACTGCTATTGCTAAGAGGTCCTTCTCTACTTTGGAAATCCCGCAGTTTAAGATATTCTCAGACATGTCAGCGGCAACAGCCTGGCGTAGAAAAGAGTTTGTTAAAATGATTGATTTATTCAAAGAGAAGGGGGCTCAGGCATCGATAGTACAACAATCAAAACTTACAATTTTAGCCAAAGGACACTTTCACATATTTACTGATATTCAGGAAGCTCAATTGATGTTATCATCAAGGGGACAAGTGAGGTTAGCTCACGGGGCTGCAATTTACTCAGTTAGTCTCATAGTAACGCATTGCTTAAGGCGAGAGGTGGGGAGGAGGGGTGCTTAGAGCACTAGTCCTCGATGGGAAAACGCGCAAAGGATGCAATACAATTCCATCCAGTGGTAGAAGGGGGCGAGAGGGAATAGTGGGTGATTCCATCTCACAGGGAGGGCACGAAGAGTTTGAGGTGTTGAGGGTGGTGGGGGTGAGGCAAAACATAAAAAGAGAGTTCAGATGTAAGTGCTTAACAATTTCAGGGGATGTATCAAATGTATTATAGAGGTCACATCATCTGTCGGCACAAGAAACTGAGAATAGAAAGCATGGGGGAGAATAGAAATTGCACAGGCCACTTTATCTTTAACGGAGCACTCAATGCACTTTAATACCTGTTAAATGCTTGAGTCACTTTACGTTTTTTGTATGCACTTTAGATTTATATAGGCCATATTCTAGCTGCTACTAAACCTGAGCGGATGGTATATAGTTATAATAGGAAATAATACACACAGCACTTTCTCTGATCAGCTATCTGTTATATTATCTGTACGAGTCACTTTAGTCATTTTAGTCTAGTTATTATTAAATAATAGGTAAAGAGGTTCTGAAAGTAATCTCTTTTAATACTAATGGCCTGAACAATAAACGAAAGGCCCAGGCAATAGAAAGCTGGCTGAGAAGCCACAGTCCGGATATCATACTCCTGCAGGAAACTCATTTTAAGAACACAAGCAGTGCGAGTATGATTTTTCAACAGTGGGCTTGTTTTTATTGTCTATCTAATGCTAGCTGCGCACAGAAGGAGGTTGGGATTTACGTAGGTAAACCTTTTCATTCCGGGTGAAAACCACGCAGACAGATTCTGGTGGGAGTTGGGCCTTTGTAAATGGGAGTTTTAATCAATTCACTTTTACCATAGCAACAATTTACGCACCGGTCTTAAGCAACCCGCTCCCTTTGCTCCAGCTCAAACAGGCTTTAACCAATATCCCTGGTTCTATCATTTTGGATGGAGACTTTAATTTTCTCCAAGAGCCACTAATTGATTCCTCTACTAAAGCTCGAAAACAAAATAAGCCACAGATGGCTATTGCTGTAGCTAATTGCAAACGAGATTTAGATCTGATAGACCCATGGCGCTTTCTGTTCCCTAGGAAACAAGCTTTTTCATGTTTTTCGGCAAAATATAATTCTGCTTCTAGAATAGACTACTTCTGGATCTCACATGGTCTGAAAATGAACTCTTATGAGCATATCAAAAACGCTTTTCGGATCATGCGTCACTCAAAATAGAAGTAGCAGTGGAAGGGTCCGAAAGACCACCAAGAAGATGGTATTTCAATAAAATTAATTTAGAGAGGGAGGAATGGTGTACAGAGGAAATGAACAAAATTGATAGTTTTTTTTAATAATACAGATACTGCCTGGGTAAGCATTGCTTGGGATGCCTTTAAGGCGGTATTACGAGGTTTTATCACATCGAAAGAAATCCTACAGCAGAGGAGTAAAAGGGAAATAAGATACGAGCTCGAATCTAGGCTTGAGCAAGCAAGTAGAGACCACGCCAAAAATTGGAATTTAGTTACAAAACAGGAGCTTTCTCAGGCAAGGTTGGATATGCATGACTATTAATATCTGCAGGGTAACATTGCTAACACTGCCTTCCTCCAGAGGGTGTATGAGGAGAGCAAATACACAGGGAGATTACCGGCGTGGCTGGCAAGGATAGACAAACTCAAAATAGAAAACTTTCACTGATGGATATGGATTCTAACACACAGGTAAACAGTTCCTTGGAGATTGGGAAGGCCTTTTTAATTCATTATGAGAAAATCTATCAGACGGATCAACAAATAATGGCAGGTAGCATTATAAGGTTCTTTGATAAACTGCCTATTCCGTCCTTATCCAGGGAGCAAAACGAAATGGTAACGGCTGAGTTCGCTCTTGAGGAGATAGGTCAATGGCTAAGAGCCAAACAGCTGGGTGGATAGACTACCGGTAGAAATATATAAGAGGTTCACCCCAATTTTAAATATACAACTGCTAAAGCTTGCCAACCACAAATTAAAAGGAGGAGAACCCCCAGCATCCTTCCACACCGCTGTGGTAGTTAGTATTTTAAAAAAAGACAAAAATAAGGAAAACATCAATTCCTATAGGCCTATCAGCCTTCTTAACGTCGATTATAAAATCTTTACAAAGCTACTTACCAATAGGCCCATTAAGATCGTGGGATCAATCTTCCATTGGGATCAATGCAGTTTTGTAGCAGGCAGCTCTCTTCAAATACAAAGTTTTTAATAGAAGCTTTGGACTATTTTACCCAGAACAAAATAGAGGCACAGGTGTTATTTTAAGATTTGGGTTCTCAGAAAAATTCATACATATAGTAAAACAGCTATACGAGGACTCTTCAGCACAAATAATTATTAATTCTAGAAATATAGGTAGCTGTAGAATAAATAGGGGGATGGCAGGGATACCCCCTATCCCCAATTTTGTTTTCTTTATTCATAGAACCTCTGGCAATAGCCATTAGACAAAAAGCACTACAAACAGCACCTTTGCAAGGCATGTCCTATAAATAATTAAACGCTGATGATAATATTCTATTTCTCAGGCCTGGGGAGAGTATTCAAAAGGAAATTTTAGCAAATTTTTAGGAATTTCAAGCATTGGGAGGGTACAAAATAAATAATGCTAAGACGGAAATCTTACTCTGCAACTGTCCAGGTCATACACTAATACCTGATCTCCAGCCACTACATAATTTGAGGCCTAAGAGATATCTAGGTATATTTGTGTCGGAAAATGTGAACAAACTATATACATTGAACTATGTCCCCCTAGTCAAGAAAGTCAAGCGTTTATTTGCTAAATGGAATCAACTCCCAATTTCAATAGTTGGACGAGTAGCATTAATACGAATGTCTATTTTACCATTATTTAATTTTCTATTTGCGGCAATCCCCTGTGCATTACAAATGTCTTTTTTTAAAGAAAAAGATGGTCTATTCTCATCCTTTATATGGGCCAACAAGGTATCGAGGCTAGCACTAGTTACTTTAAGTAACCCACATGAGGAGGAGGGTTAGCCCTTCCAAACCTGAGGAAAATACTATTATGCAAATTTTGCACATAACACATATAGATTTTTCAACTATCTTAATCCTCCAAGTACGGATAACTTTTTTATAATAAAGATCTTGAAAGAATACAAAATTCTAGATCCTATGAGGCTGGTGAAGAATCCCAAAAATGTACGCTATAACGTCTTCCAGTGGTTTTTAAAACATAAAGACCAACTATTTAAGTATTTTGAAATACCTAAGATAAATGGCTTTACATGTTTGGCTGACCTTCAGGGTGGGGAGTATAGGCTGATCCGATCTAACATATTAAAGAAATGGGAGGTGAACAGATACACTTATGTGTCAGATTTTCTCTGACACTTGGACAGGGATAGAATGCAGTCTGAGTCATTCTAAAGATATACTTAAATGGTCCTTTATCCTAATAAGCCACCTTTTAGAAAATATTGATCCGTCCGCACTAAGTGCAAGACTAGAACTCACAGAGGCTCTATTAGAAACAACTAGACGGAGACCAATAAGTAGTTGGGTAAAACTTTTTAATAAACACAAGACTGTAAATTTGTACGAAAAAGCCCAAGATAAATGGTATGAGAAAGAAGGCCTACAGATTTCGAGATGGTCTGGAATAGAATTAATAAATTCAACACTACATTATTAAGAGGCGCCAATTTCAGGAGAATGCAATTCTACACTAAATGGCTGATATATAGGACTTCATCCTCTCTCCATAGAGTATATCCTCAGATAGAGTATAGATGTTTTCGGTGCTTAGCAGTAGGGGGAGAGCTGGAGAGATGATATGCCCTAAGGTCAGGTTCGTACACAAAGTTTGAGAAATGCTGGAAGTCCATAGGAAGCTAGCCAATAGATTAGATTAGATAAGTTAAGTTATTAAGGGGAAAATGTGCAATATGTGTTTCTATGTGTTCTTAAAGTATTACCCTAAGCGATACATCTGGAATATGTATTTTACTGTATATTTATGCTTTGTAGATGACATGCGCCAATCAAAATCGAGTACAGTAAGCACTTTATTTTTATACGAATAACTGTGTAATGAACTCTCAACAATAAAAATATATATTTAAAAAAAAATAAAAGCTCCCTTGAGATAATGTTAGACGGTTTGACGGGAGAAGGAGGATCTTTTTTAACTCAATTAGTAGCTTGAGTAATACTCGAGTTTTGCTTGGAGGCCATTTTAATACTAGTTGCTAGGAAACGGGTTACAGGTTACAGCGGAAGGTCATCAAGAATACAACAGCAGCAACTGCGGAGCTTGTTGGGAGAGAATGTGTGCAGTGGGAAGCACTGAATGAGTGACAGAAATGATCTCCATCTTGGACAAGATGGCTTTTCACACAGAAATGTTACCTAGTTAAAAATGATTACAAAAACGCACTTCTACTCATCATTTGAAATTTGTTTCAAAGCCAATCACATTATCCCCGTCTGTTCTTGTAAATTTGTGTTTAAATGCATACTTCACACTGTTAATGTTGCTCGGAAAAACAAACCCATAAAAATCTCTAAAAGGGTCATCTCCTCAGTAGTGCTAGGAGTCTTGCAGGAAACAATGAGAAGAATATGTTGGATAATGCTGATGTGGTGCCTTGTCTTACACAATTTAAACCAGTGTTTTAAATGGATGGGTACTGTCAGGTACTGAGTACCCAGACTTTTTGATTTGGAAGGCAGAGTACTTGCACTTCACAGCAGAGGTTCAATACTTTTGACTGTCGAATATCAGCACTTCTCTGTATCAAGTAGGTAATCCAGTAGCGAGAGCATTAGCTATTCAATATCTTAATTTCAAGCACTGATTAAAAATACCACAAATGTCCTATTTTTACTATTCTAATATATCTTCTGAATATAGGTCGAGGATCTGTCCACATCTGCTCTTCACCTGCCTGATCCAAAGTTATTTTGTATTTTGTCTCTCAGTCTCAACATCCATTCATCTCCAGGTGAAATACAATCAAGAACACTAATACTGGAGCAGTATTGATAGAGTGGGAAGAGGATTCTGAGCGCTCCCTGGATGGAATAATGCTGTATGCAGGGTCAAAGGAATTTTCTTTGTTTCATATGAGCTAGCAGTTTCTCACCTCCACCTATGTATGGTGGATGCAAGCTGTAAATGCAGCACCCAGGCGTTTACTCAGAAAATAAATCATGATATATATTCATATTATATCTATATACTATACTTTCAGCAATGGACATGACCTTGTTCACTCATGCTATATGCAAAATACACAGAAACTATTTTTTCAGTAATTATGAGTTCCATCTCAATTGCCCAGAAATTGATCAGTAACAATTGTTTACTGACAACATGATCATATTCACTTTGTTTTCGCTAGCAGCACTGTCTGAAATTAAACACATCAGTCTAATTTTGGACTTTGTGAGGCTATAAACTCAACACCATTGAAACTCTGCTATTGTAGTTTGGAGGCACACAGTTGGACAACATTCAGGTTGTGGAACAGGCTGCTTTTCTACAGGTAAACCTAACCATGATTCCTTGTTTGTTACATGTTATGACATTTTGCTTAATTACTTTATAAAGATTCTAAGGAGTTGGAATAACCTCTTGCAATTATTGGTTGCATGGTTCATTCTCATAAAAGTAATTCCACTTCCCAAATTTCTGTTCCTATTTCAGGTGCTTCCAACATAAGCTCCTTCTCACTGTTTAACAGATACGACTATTTTCAGCCATTTTTTCTACTATTTGGGTGCTTAGACGGCATTATGGTTCCTCATCATTAATTCAAAGTGGCTGGGCACTCCTCAAGATGAGGTATATTTCTGATAGGCAGTGGCAGGAAAAATTATTTGTGGCTTTTATGCTAAATATTTTCTTTCAATATTCCTTTGTTTAAATCTTCTGTCACCTTTAGAATCAGAAGATATTGCCCCAAAAACTTCAAGACATTTAAGTTTAAGACCTCAGGGTTTTGTTCAGATTGGGAATTATATATTAAAAATTTTCAGATTATTATTAGTCATGGAGGTGCAGCAGTGAGAAACAACCAATTAATTTTTCGGGTCTGTAACACCTGTCTCTTAAGCTCCCCTCTGATGTGACGCTCTAAAAACTTTGTGTGCCACTTTTCAGCGACGAAATGAATAGTTATTGATCATCCAGAAATAGTGTTTTAAATACTTGCGGATGCATCATATCTTCTGGAATTCCACTTTGACGCTCCAGGCCACTGAATTCCACTTGCTCGTTGGCTTTATTCTTGGATTCCTACCTCTCTGGAGCTTAGATTTTAAATGCATTTTCCAACAATATTGATGAGGGGTTCTGAATAGGTGGATGGCGAGGTGGTGTGGACAGGTAGTTTGAGAGAGTTCCTCTTTTTGCAAGATCACCCCCATTTGTTGTGAACTGATACTGCTAGTTTTTTAACTCTGCACACTGGGGTACTGGTGTCCAGTCCACAGTGCATGTGCTCTGACACCTACAACATGGTGAAATTGGCTAATCGACAATGGGCATATTCAACTTTCCAGTAAGGCCACCATATATGGTGTAAGAAAATACACCAATGACATAGAAATTAAAAATTCCACATGTGGACTGCGACACCTATTGTACAATTCACTAGGCTGAAATAGAAAACATGGACTCAGTTCTACATGTGTTGCCTACCTCCTCCAGCTTTCAAACCTGTGGGCACACCCTTTAAAGCATGTGTTTTGACAGGAGGGTAGCACTACTTTTCATTATTAAGCTCACCACCCTAAATAAGCCTTGTAGCCCACAAGACAGGGTGCTTGGTATTTAAAACTGAAACATGTAAGAGTTTAATGGTTGCCTATTCCTACTGTCCTCCTAGCCCCAACAGCTATTTCTACTGTTAAGTCTGTAGCTGGTTCTATGAAGAAAAAGCTAACGTACAGTTAATATGTTCATTCTGTAAATTGGGTTTGGAATCAGCTACAGAGACGGTTCAACTACTGTTTTTAATATGTTGAATTTTTACAGAAAAAGTAACTTTCAAAACTTAAGCTTTCCCGACCTGTAGCCCCTATGGCCAATTAGCATTAGCTTGCCTCCAGCTGGCCTGTCTGTGCTGCTTTGATGAGGTGTGAAATACTTCTCTCAGAGCAGAGCCAATGGCTTGGGAATGACAGTATGGCTTGGGGCGGGGAAGGGGGGGAGGGACAGGGGAAGAATGTGACCCACCTCAACCCAAGCTGGGTGGTTTAAAAGTGTTCAGAAACTTCACTGAGTTAAAAGGGAACCAGGGGAAGACCTGCATTTTTATAGTTTAGTGATAAGGGAAGCCTGGAGGGGAGGGGTTTGTAGACCCCTAAACACAGTTTAGCCTCCTGTTTTTATAGGGTGCAATTCTTTTTATTGATAAACCATTGTTCCAGCGGGTTACTAGCAACGAGCATTCATACACCAAATACTCACTTGGGCCCATACATTCATACTACGCTAGCAATTTCCGCTGGTGGGTCAGTTGTACTCTTTATCAAATCCCTGCTACCAATTACTTTTCTGATTGAAGAGTAATGACTTACCAATGGATCCTTTGCTAATGGGGAAGTTTAAAATGAGTGACAGTCATTACAATTCATAATCTTGAAACAATCACTGAGTCAGGAAGTTTTAAAATGTTTATCTAAAAGATTTAGCAGAGTAAAGTACAGAATTGCATGATACTTAATCGCATATCAAGGATGAAGTATAGAAATCAATTATCGATTAATGACGGTCCCTCAGAAAGGAGAGGATAGAGACAGCAGCGCAACTAAAGGTTGCATTTATATTTACCTAAAGTGCGAGAACCAAACCCCTTGGCCAAGGAGTTGGAAAAGATAGGACCCAGGAAGGATGAAGAGCAAAGACCTCCTCCAGGTTCAGGACAGGACCGTCTCTATCAACGACGCCTGCGTCGTTCCCCTCTCTGATACTCGACTTCTCCTCGATTCTCCCGTGCCTTCCTTCTAATGGACTCCGCCGCCCCCACCTCCGGACCTCTCTGGACAGCGGTTCAGTCTGCAATCGATCAGCTTGTTCGGTACGCCTGTTCTTCTGTGTCTGTCAGCGTCTAGTCTAGAAGTCTCTCTAATTAACTAATTCTATATCTATTATACCCTTCGACGCCCATGTACCTCCCATTAATGTTGCAAAAATATGGGCCCACTACTTCTGATTGGACAGGGACAGGGGGTTGATCCTCACACCATATCGATTTGGTTCAATTTCTTAAAGCCCATTGTTTAGAAATACCGCCCATCACAATTAATACATTTGCTTTATTTCCCACCCGTCTCACGACAAATATTATACAATGTTCATGTAAATTGTTGCTTTTCAGTAGGAACATCATGGGTACAGCAGTGTTGGCCATCAGGACACGGCCTTGGACGTCGTCCAGGTTGACTTCATCCTTTTCTCTCTGGGCAGCCACTCAGGGCGCATGCGCAGAACCATTGTCTCTCGAGTTTCCAGTTCACCAACCCCAGGCCCATTTTACGAACTATTAAAAAGTCAAAGAAGAAAATATTAAAATCACAAATAAATTGTTTCACTGTATTCCCACTCTTTCTACTCTATTCCCATTTACTTATAAATTCTATCCCGCATTAATAGCGTTAATATACCACAGTTTAATTGTAACATGAGAGCAAGCTGTAGCACGTGAAAACATAAAGCAGCCATTTTAATACACACTGCGCAGAAGCAAGAATTTCCCACCAAGCAAAGAAAGACGTCACACCACGTGATATGGTTGAGACATGCGCAATAGAGTTTCCCGCGCTTTAGCGGCCATTTTAGAACAGGCAAGCGTTATTTGTTAGTTTAATCACATAAGCAAGCTTCCTCCTTATTTATGTTCGTGTATGCAAGAGTTAGTATGAACAATACAAAGTTTAATAAATTAATACTATGAGAAGATTGCCTCCGAGAAAGTCTCATTTGTGAGTACTTGCTCCATCAATCCCCTCTCTGATGGCGTTTCTGAGCCATCAAATACTACCCACAACCAGATGCCAACTTTTAGCATAAAATGGTTTCATTTTCGTTTTTACACTTTCTATTTTTCACATCCCCTTTCAGTTTCTTGTATAATTCACTTCTCATATCTTCAAGTTCAATTTCGTCAAACTTTCTTTTCTTTCCTTTTCCTGTCACATTATACGATTCATTATTTCTACAACATTTGCACCATATTATTATTGACAATACTATTATTGCTATCCCTGCTAAGGGTACTAATATTTGACCTATAAGTCCTTTCCCTACATTAGCAAACCAGGTACCAATTGACGCAATACTATTTGTCAATCTTTCCCATACACTATCAACTTCCAGTGGTTTTAATTCCTTCTCAAGTTTCGTTATATTCTGTATGTATGTTCCAATTTCTGCACTTTTATCAGGTATGTAAGTGCAACAGTGTTTCGTCTTCAATAATTTACAGACTCCGCCCTCTTTTGCCAATATAATATCAAGAGCAAGTCGATTTTGCATAACCATAGATCTAATCGCAACCATCTCCGCATTAATCATTAGAAATCCTCCAGCAGTGTCTGTTGATAAACGATCAACCACTGTAGATAATTTACATATTCTCCTTGAGTTCAGAATTATCCCCACTGAAGGTATCAATGCACCAAATATATCACCTACAATTTCTGAAAAACTAGCTCTTTTACTACGTGTTAATTCACTATTATTTTCATTGCTCCCAGTGTTTCTTTTTACGTGGTATATCTTTGGAAATACTATTCCAAAGTAACAACTTCCATACCACCGTGCAGGAAGCCTAAAGTAAGCCTTATTCCCACACACATAATAGATTCCAGGAAAAACTGAATCTGTTCCTCCTTTGAGTCCCCGACCTCCAAGAATTAAGAAATTGTGCTCACATTCACTGGTACCGATGAAAACATTGTTATAATCAGTCTTTAACCTATGTAGACAAATTTTCCCTGTTTTTACAAAATCCAGTGCCATAGCAGCTTGAGCCTTGCCAGGTGTAAAGTGTAAAAAAAAGTAAGTGTAAGTCTGTTTTTATATAGCGCAGCTACTCACCCTTACGGGTCTCAAGGCGCTGGGGGCCGTCGTGGAAATTAAGTGAGCTATTGCTCAGAGTCACATGGTGCTGAGCTAAGCTGCCGCCGGAGCCAGGGATCAAACTGTGAACCCTGTGCTCCGAAGTCAGCTGCCCTGGCTGCTGCACCACACCTCTCCACCTACAGGTGTGTAACTCCCTTCTTTCTCAGCCCAAGGTGGCAAATGAGCCTTATGCTCAGAAGCTTTCTTTTGGAAATCTTGTCTTCTGTCTTCTACTAAATTCAAAAATATCTTTTCTTCTTCATTTAATGAACATGTTAGATTGCTTCTATGTGCATGCGTTATATCTATCGATTTCATTGTTAAGAAAAATTCTCCCATAAATTGTGCATCTTGACTACTAAGCGCGGGGTTCATATTCTTTCGAATTGGAACCTCAGAAAATATCACATCTAGGTTTGAATAATAATACTGAAGTCTCCCTGTTCTATAAAATAAACTAGTCAAAACACTACATGATATGCCATAAGTTAATGGCAAGTGATGATATGTTAACCCTTCTGCTACTGATTCGGGTAACTTCATACAGACATAACAATTACTAACTTCCATGGTATCTACATATTGAAACAATAATTTTGTGAAAACATTCAAACTAGTGTCGTTATCTGTTACTTCATGATGTAATTCTGATTCATCTTCTGCCTCTAAATTTACTCTATCAACCTTTAACTTATCTATCCTTCCCTTCGTTTCGTTGTTAATTTTCTTATCTGTTATCATAAGGTAAGGAATTGCTACAATCACGACTAACCATACTATAAGCACCATTACCAGACTACATATGCATATTGCACAGCATCTTTTACAACATTTCCGTTTTGGTCTCCCAGAAACTCTATCGTCAGACATTTTGACAAGGAAGATTGCTCTTCTTATCTATTTTCAAGTCTTCTTGTATTATCAAGGTGGTTTTATTTCTTTTTCATAGGACAGTTCCGCACTGGTTCCTTCGTCACCACTTTCACTTGATTCTGAGCTTTCGTAGTCTTCGAGAATAATATAACTCCAATCAGGACCTTTAAATTTGTTGTTCACAAGTTTCAGTCTTTTGCTTCTTCGTTTTTCAGTTCTATTTTCTTGTCCCGTTTGACTTGTCACTTCGTTTACTTGTTCTGGATCTTCACTTCTGGTTGTTATGTGGTATTTTACTCTTTTAATGACACTAGGCCAATGATCACCTTTTCTGATTTTCTTTGTTTGCACTGTCTCTTTACTTTTTATTTCTTCTTCAGAAATTCTTTTATTTTCAGGTTGTGGCACAGTTTGTTTTTCTTCAACTCCGGTTTCTTCTGCTATTTGTTCTTTTTCAGGTCTTATTGGTTTCTCTTCAGCGGCTCCACTGTGAGTCTCTAGTAACTGATTTTGTTCTTTATTTACTTCTTCTTGTTCGAGATTCTCGGGATCTTCTTCTTGAATGTATTTTTCTGGATCTAACTGGTCCTGATCAGGGCTTATTGCACTTTGTACTTCTGCAGCCTGACCGCGTTCTTCTAAACCTGTCTGTCCCTGCTCAAAATCTGTTGGTTCGTCATTATTTTGAGCCCAGTTTCCTCTCCCTATCTGGTCCTGCTCAGGTTCTCTTATTGTGTCTTCTTCTTCTTCCTGAGCTGCTTCTTCTTCACCTATCTGATCTTCTTCAATTTCTTCTAAATTTGCTTGACTTCTTGTTCTGTGGTAAATTTCAGGAATTTCCACCACCGGTATCCAGTCCTGACTTGTGCTCGGTTGTTCTTCTTCAGCTTCCCTCGAATCTTGTTCCTGAGATTCTTCAGCTGGGCAACCTTCAGCTTCCTCAGTGATCGATACTATCTGAGGATTTTCTTCTTCAGGATCTGGTACTCTTTTGGTGTGGCTTACATGAATCCAATTAGGAAATCCTGCACACTTCACTGCTGTGTTTGTGACCAGTATGACCTGACAAGGTTCGCCCCACCTAGGTGATAGACACGTTTCTCTGGTGTGATTCTTCACTACCACCCAGTCACCGGGGTTCAGATCATGTTCTTGTTCAGGCTGCCTGGAAACTGCGTCTTCTCCAAACTGGTGAGAGACAGAACGCACTAGGTCAGCCAATCCTTTGCAATAATCCAGAACCATATCATCAGATATATTCAGCAGTTTATTTGTAGGAACATGTGCTTGTCTCATTGCTCTTCCCATCATTATCTCGTGTGGACTCAATCCGGTATTTCTATCAGGAATGCGTCTGAGTCCCATTAAAACAAGTGGCAATGCATCCGGCCAATCTAATGATGTTGATGCACACATTTTTCCCAGTCTGGATTTTATCGTGCCATTCATTTGTTCAACCACTCCAGAAGCCTCTGGACGATAAGCACAGTGCAATTTTTGCTCAATTTGGAATGCTTCACAGATTATCTTAATCACTTCACTGTTAAAATTCTTTCCTCTATCTGATTCCAAAGTTACTGGGAAACCAAATCTAGGAATGAGTTCTCGTAGCAACAGCTTTGCGACTGTAATACTGTCATTCCTCCTGGTAGGGTAAGCCTCCACCCACTTTGAAAACAGACACACTATGACAAGTACATATTTCGCCCTCTACATGGGGGTAACTGAATGAAATCAAGTTGCAATCTCATAAATGGACCCTCCGCCTTTCCAATTTTTCCAAACCCAATTATTGTTTTTTTTCCTGGATTATGCATTTGGAAGGTTAAACATCTCTGGCAAAGACTCTCTGCTACGGCCCTAAACCTTGGATTGTACCAATTTTGTCTGAAGAGCCTAATCATTGCATCTCTCCCTACGTGTGTGTCTCCATGATACATCCTGGCCATTTGTGAAAGCAGACAGTCAGGCATGACTGGTCTGCCATCGGCACAAATCCATACATCATCGTCTGCCCTTTGAGAACATCCCATTTTAATCCATGTACTTCTTTCATTCTCATCAGCATCATCTTCCAATCGTTTTACATCATTCCATGTTTCAGGAGGTGCATACAGCATAAGTTGGCAGCTGATTCCCATTCTTTCCACCCTTTTATTTACTGACAATCTATTTTTGGCACAATGTTGAGCCACAAGATCTGCGTATCTGTTGCCGACTACCACCCAGTCATCTCCTGACTGGTGTGCGGCACACTTTACCACAGCCAATTCTTTTGGTGATTGTATGGCTTCCAATAGTTCTTTTACGAACAGTCCATTTTTAATGGGGGATCCTGAAGAAGTCATGAAATCCCTTTGCATCCATAGTTGGCCAAAATCATGCACAACCCCGTAACCATATTGGCTATCTGTAAATATAGTTACTTTTTGATTCCTCCCAATTTTGCAAGCCTTTATTAACGCAATTAATTCAGCTATTTGTGCAGATTTGACTCCTGGTAAATAGGATGCTTCGACTATTCCAGTTAATTCACACACTGCATATGCTGCAGTTAGTTTTCCATCTTCATGCCTTTGGCACGAACCATCAACAAACAGCTCCCTGTCTGGCTTCCTGAGCGGTAATTCCTGAATATCAGGACGTTGTTTCGTGCATAACTCTGTGACTTGTAAACAATCATGTTCCTCTTCGTCATCTTTAACTTCCTCATGATATGGGTCTGGTAGTAAGGTAGCAGGATTTACTATTGTGCACCTTACAATGGTCACATTTTCAGCACCCAGTATTATTCTTTCATATTTAGTCAGCCGACTAGGAGTAAGATGCTGAGTTCGGGTTCTTGTCAACAGAATCACAACCACATGTGGAACAAACACTTTTACCCGGTGTCCCATTACAATTGACTCACTTTGTTCAATGCTCAAACAGGTAGCCGCCACTGCTTTTAACAGCCTGGCAACGCGGCTGCTACTGGGTCCAATGTAGCAGAAAAATATGCTATAGGACATCTGTCTAAACCATGTCTCTGAGTTAGGACTGAAAGTGCACAATTTTCTCGCTCATGACAGAATAATGCGAATTTTCTCTTATAATCAGGCATGCCTAGGGCAGGTGCTACACACAGAGCATCTCTTAATTTTACAAAAGCTCCTACGCTCTCATCATCCCATTCAACTGGGTCTTTTGCCCTCTTTTTCGTCATTTGAATTAAGGGCTTTGCTAACAGAGAAAATCCTAATATTCATTGTCGACAATAACCTACTATTCCGAGGAACATTCTCACTTCCCGTTGGGAGACAGGCATTTGCATTTTCTTTATTAGTTGTACTCTTTCAGAGGTTATTCTTCTTTTTCCCCTCTCAATCTGGTGTCCTAGATATTTGACTGCTGTTGTACAAAACTGTAACTTTTCAGGTGAAACCTTATGCCCTTCTTCAGCTAAGTGATTTAATAATGCAATAGAGTCAACAATACAGTCCTCTCTGGTGTTAGATGCCACCAGTAAGTCGTCTATATACTGCACTAAGACTGAGCTTCCTGGCATCACTAGTTTCTCTAAGCACTTTTTCAATATCTGATTGAAGATGGAAGGACTTTCCGTGTACCCCTGAGGAACACGATTCCATACATAGACTTTGTTCTCAAATTTAAATGAAAAAAGATATTGGCTATCTGGGTGCAAGGGTATTGAAAAGAACGCTTGGCAAAAATCAATCACAGTAAACCATCCTGCACTCCAAGGAATCTGGTATAGAATTACGGCAGGATTGGGCACTATAGGACAACAGGGTTCCACGATCTTATTTATTTTGCGCAGGTCTTGAACAATCCTATACTTTCCACTAGGTTTCTTCAAACCCATGATTGGTGAGTTACAAGGGCTACTCATTACCTCTTTTAATATTCCCTGTTTTACCATTCTGTTTATTTCCTCAATGACTCCTGCTTTTACTTCTGCACTCATTTTGTACTGTCTGGTATTTGGGAAAATTGCACCTTTCTTTACAGTAATTTTAACTGGGTCTATTTTGGCCATAAGTCCTACTTCCTTTCCCGTGAAATCCCATACTATGGGATTTACTGTAGTTTTTAATTCTTCTGGCAACTCGTCTTTGGTAATCAAAGAGAACATCTCATCTACTTCTGTACCTTGCTTTGCAATCATAAATTTATATACATGGTCTTCATCTGGGGTCTGAATTGCCACACCATCTGGTGTGCAGAAAATTGTGCAATTCATTTTACACAACAAATCTCTGCCCAATAAGTTTACTGGACTAGAATCACACACTACGAATTGATGCATTTCTCTAAAATTTCCAATTCTAACTTCCATTGGTTCGGTAAGAGGTGTTCTAATCTTTCGATTAGCTACCCCCACTACTTGGATAGCTTCTCCAGAGAGAGGAAGGTCTGGGATGTCTGCTGTTCTTACAGTAGACCTGGTAGCACCAGTGTCCAAAAGGAAGGTAATATCATTACCCTTCACATTCCCTTCAACATATGGACCTGACTGATCTACCGGTAAGGACGCGCCAAGTACGCACTCCTTCTCCCCTCTCTTAGGCACCGTCATAGACTGTACGGACAGAAATCGTCCTGTAAAAGAAATTGTGAAGTTACATTATCATTCTTACCACTTCCTCCTCGATATCCGACGTCTGTACCGTGCTTTGCTCTGCTTACATTACCCTGTATAGGTGCTGGTGGTAACTGACTCTGAGGATTTTCACCCTGCTGTGAATCATTCTGCGTCTGTGGATTTAAATTTTGATTTGGGCCATTATTATTCCGAATCTTTTTACATTCATCCTTCCAATGTCCCAATTTTCCACATCCATGACAAGGAAATTTCTTTTTAGCCTCTTCTCTGCTCATTCATCCTCTAATTTTTCCACCCTCCCAGTGTCACCATTCATTCCAGAATCCTTTCCCTGATTCTCACTTGGATTATCCAAGTTAATTCCATGTTTCTCAGCCATTTTTACCTGAGCCCACATCACTTTCTCCTGCAATTTCTTGTGCCTATCCTCAATGTCATCTCCACAATATTTTGCATATTTCAAGATTTCATCGATCGGTTTCCCTTGCCAGCACAACATGTGCTGCTTAATCATCTGACAAATCTCTGGCTTCAGACTGTAAACAAATCGGTAGACAAACTGACTCATGTTTTTATCTCCAATATCCTCAAATCCACTATACTGTTTGAATACCTGTAATAAACGTTCATAGTAAGCGTGTACCGATTCACTGGCTTCTTGTGTAGTTCTGTCTATTTTCACCCAATCTGTTTCTTTTGGTGGTATTTTCCCTTTCAGGTAAGTTATTACCTGCTGATACTTTTTCATGACATCGCTTGACGGGCACCTGTCTTTGGATCTCTAGGATACTCTTCACTGGGCCAATCAACTGTGATTTTACAATCTGTCCACAAATCGGCAGGTACCACTATGTCGAACAAACCATCCAAATCCTTCAACAATACCTTTGACACCTTCACAAACCTCTCAACCTGCTTGTACCATTCAATGGGTTTTTCTCTCAATTTTGGGAAATCATTCGTAAAGGACAAAATATCCTGTCTGCTCCATGGGACATGTACATATCCCCCTCCTGGAACTTCTCGCATCGGGTACATTTGATCTGCTTTCCCTGTTTCCTTCATTAAATATTCAGAAGTTGTTCTACTGTATCGTGCCTCTTCCTTTTTCTTTGTCCATCTAACTTTCCATTTATCTAGGTCTCCCCATTTCTGCAAGACTGTCATTAATTCCCTTATTTGTAATTTTCTTCCAGAGGCATTCATGTTTTCTAAATCTTTGTCTGAAAAATCTGCTCTATAGGGTTTCTGCAGCACTTTTGACTTCCCTATTTCAATTCCCATCTGCTGAGCTAAATCTGATAATTTCTCATGGAATATCTTTACATTTCTTGTGATATTTCTGCACACGAACAATAGTTCTTCTTCATCGTAAAATTTAGGCGATCTACCCCTACATTTCCTGCTATTATTTCTTCTAATTCGACCTTTAATTTATAAATGTCCATGATCTTTGGGGGTGAACTCTGTCTATCTGATCCTTGTGCCCATCTTTCTAAGTCTTCTGGTGTAACTACTGTGGCACTCTTGGTTCCTGATGATGTTACTATGTTTACATCTTTCGAGCAACCAGGTGTAGCTCTCCTGGGGGTACTATTTGCAGATTCTCGAATGGGCAAATCCATTAATGAAATCATAGATTCATAATCACTAAAGTGATCCTCAACCATTACTACTGCTTCAGGTTTAGGAACATTCACAGGACTAGGCGTAACTAGAGGCTTGGGATAATTTACCTTGTCACCATATAAGGGAACCACTCGACCAATTGTTACAGGTATGGTCAAGGAATCAGGATGTACATTTAACTGTGTTATTTTCTGTATTAATTCTGCTCTGTTTTTATCTATGGCTTCCTTTTCTTTATCGTGAAGTACCCTACTAGCTGGGGAATCATGCAATACTTGTGGTACCAATGGTGTCCTTAACAGTGGTGCACTTGGGGTGCATCCACTTGTCCCTTCCTGATATGGTGGCGAGTTCTTTAATATTTCTTCCATAAATTCATCTTTGGAATCTCCAAATCTAGTCAAGTGTTTTGTCTTTTCTGTGCATTTGCTCCCTATCGAATCTTCTGCCATTAATATTGGATACAGACCTTCTGTAAGCATTGCTCTTCTCCACTGTTTCATCTGACCGTCCCTTGACTCATTTTGGTACCTAGGAAAAAATCCCCGATAACCCCTATTACTTCTGGATCGGTCACGTTCAAATGCCTCAGTTTCCCACTCCTCTAAGGCTTCGTATTGGGTTAGTCTAGGTCTAGGCTCTAAATCATTCATCCTCAATCTCAAATTTTGAAGAATTCTCCCATTGAAAGTACCATTCTCGGGAAATGCTAATATTCCGTCATTCTTGGTATATTCTATCCAATTCTCTATCCATACGCAAGTATGATAACCTCTCTCCATCATCATGAATGAAGCGGGCGTTTTAGCTGGTGGAATTATAATTCCTTCCCTAGTTTTGATTGGTTTAACCTTTTTAAAATAATTCTTAATCTTCTGTAGAACTGACATTTTTCTCTTCTCTCCGTACATCTTGGGTAAATCTCGATGTATGAAATTATATTCTGCAAAGCCTAGGAATCTCCTATCCGGACGAATTCCTATTAAAGTTGGATCACGTTTTAACATACAATCTCCACTATCCACTAGGATTTCAGCTTCTATGGTAACAACCAATCAAATTCCAGCTAACTTTTGTCTCTGAACCAATCCTAGCGCGGCCTTTCTGTGACGTTTGTCTGCCAACCCCTCCTTTACAATCTGCGCTTTTTTCTGTCCCTCGCTGTTTCGACCAATCCCAGCGCGGCACCTGTGACGTCAGTACTACTACTGACTACTGACCCCTCCTTTACAAGAGTCTTTCCACGCCCGCTGTTTCAACCAATCCCAGTGCGGCACTTTGTGACGTCAGCTTCCTCTCCGGCAGCTGACCCTCCCTTTACAAAATCGTACGCAAAACTTTATTTTCTCTACGACTTTAATTAAAATTCAGTAACAACATAAAACATTCGCTATCGTGCCAGTTTCTCTAAATTGGAAAAGATAGTTTCGTCCACTCTTAGTACAACCTTTCCATTTACTAAACATATACTACGAGTAAAACCCTTCCGTTTACTCTTCACGCAAGCTTCAGAAGTACCTGTTACTTCTTCAATGTTACCCTTTCTAGGTGATATAACATCAAATTTTCACCAGCCTTATTCCTCTTGCTATTACTCATACGCATAGAGTCCCTAACAAGTACTGATAGCCCTGCCTAACTTTTCAGTACTATTTCTGCCTGACAGATAACCTCACTGCAGTATGGTTTCCACTTTCCATCCGCTATTCAATTTCCCCGGGGATTTCTGTACAACATAAAACAAACTTTAAACAATAACGTATGTTAGTTCATAGAAGTACAATTCTCATTACCCAATTAACAAAGCACAACCATCCTCTGATAACCAGAAAACTGTTCCAGCGGGTTCCTAGCAACGAGCATTCATACACCAAATACTCACTTGGGCCCATACATTCAGACTACGCTAGCAATTTCCGCTAGTGGGTCAGTTGTACTCTTTATCAAATCCCTGCTACCAATTACTTTTCTGATTGAAGAGTAATGACTTACTAATGGATCCTTTGCTAAAGGGGAAGTTTAAAATGAGTGACATTCATTACAATTCATAATCTTGAAATAATCACTGAGTCAGGAAGTTTTAAAATGTTTATCTAAAAGATTTAGCAGAGTAAAGTACAGAATTGCATGATACTTAATCGCATATCAAGGATGAAGTATAGAAATCAATTATCGATTAATGACGGTCCCTCAGAAAGGAGAGGATAGAGACAGCAGCGCAACTAAAGGTTGCATTTATATTTACCTAAAGTGCGAGAACCAAACCCCTTGGCCAAGGAGTTGGAAAAGATAGGACCCAGGAAGGATGAAGAGCAAAGACCTCCTCCAGGTTCAGGACAGGACCGTCTCTATCAACGACGCCTGCGTCGTTCCCCTCTCTGATACTCGACTTCTCCTCGATTCTCCCGTGCCTTCCTTCTAATGGACTCCGTCGCCCCCACCTCCGGACCTCTCTGGACAGCGGTTCAGTCTGCAATCGATCAGCTTGTTCGGTACGCCTGTTCTTCTGTGTCTGTCAGCGTCTAGTCTAGAAGTCTCTCTAATTAACTAATTCTATATCTATTATACCCTTCGACGCCCATGTACCTCCCATTAATGTTGCAAAAATATGGGCCCACTACTTCTGATTGGACAGGGACAGGGGGTTGATCCTCACACCATATCGATTTGGTTCAATTTCTTAAAGCCCATTGTTTAGAAATACCGCCCATCACAGTTAATACATTTGCTTTATTTCCCACCCGTCTCACGACAAATATTATACAATGTTCATGTAAATTGTTGCTTTTCAGTAGGAACATCATGGGTACAGCAGTGTTGGCCATCAGGTCACGGCCTTGGACGTCGTCCAGGTTGACTTCATCCTTTTCTCTCTGGGCAGCCACTCAGGGCGCATGCGCAGAACCATTGTCTCTCGAGTTTCCAGTTCACCAACCCCAAGCCCATTTTACGAACTAATAAAAAGTCAAAGAAAAAAATATTAAAATCACAAATAAATTGTTTCACTGTATTCCCACTCTTTCTACTCTATTCCCATTTACTTATAAATTCTATCCCGCATTAATAGCGTTAATATACCACAGTTTAATTGTAACATGAGAGCAAGCTGTAGCACGTGAAAACATAAAGCAGCCATTTTCATACACACTGCGCAGAAGCAAGAATTTCCCACCAAGCAAAGAAAGACGTCACACCACGTGATATGGTTGAGACATGCGCAATAGAGTTTCCCGCGCTTTAGCAGCCATTTTAGAACAGACAAGCGTTATTTGTTAGTTTAATCACATAAGCAAGCTTCCTCCTTATTTATGTTCGTGTATGCAAGAGTTAGTATGAACAATACAAAGTTTAATAAATTAATACTATGAGAAGATTGCCTCCGAGCAAGTCTCATTTGTGAGTCCTTGCTCCATCACCATTACCATATAAACAGTATGATACAGTGCAGGGCAATGCCATGTTCAAAAGAGTATTCAATCCCATACATAAATACAATGAGCCAAAAGATCAATGGGGACGGAAAAAAGCAAAGGGGACATCCAACAGGAAAAGCCACAGGTAGGATGCCGTCTTGGGTCTATTCCAGTGGGATACTCATAACCAACATAGTGTAATAATGATAAAGGGAGAGGGCTCAATTACGGGGAAGAGGAGGAAGGGAGCGGGGGGCTGCCTGCTAATGGGTAGCCCCCAGTTAGCAGGGTTTCCATACAGAGTCATGTTGGGTCGTATTCCTATTGTTCCCCAGTATCGGGTATGTCCAGGAAAGATGCCCAGACATGTATGAATACTTCCTTTCTATTGTGTAACAAATAGATAAGTTGCTCATAGGTCGTTGTTTTTTATATGCCTGTCAGCCATCCTTTGCGGGCCAGGAGCTGGGGAGAGCGCCAGTGGCGCAAGGTGCAGATTTTTGTAGTGGTGAGAGCTGTTGACAGTAAATGGCAGGCAGGGTTAGACAGTGTTGGCAGGTCAGTCATGTCATGTAAGATGACCAATTTCCCAGAGAGGGGGAGAGGCACATCCAGTGTGCTGCCCAGAGCGACATGTACCGAGGACCACTGCACAGGTAAAGGATGTGGAGTGTGTTGCAATCCGAGTGATCACATCGCTAGCTTTCGGCATGATGGGAATGGTCTGCCTAGCTGAGATTTTGGCGGTCTAGTACCACTCTTGTGTCATCTTAAAGACAGTAAGTTTAATTCTAGATTCTCAGAATCCTCTGTCTAGGTCCCCAACTACATCTCTCCAGTCCTCTTTGGTATAATCTGCATGCAGGAGACCCTGCCATTTGCTGCATACGTCTCTGGAGAGGTTGGCCATGTAGGTGGTGTACAGTTAAATTATAGAAGCCAGAGACTACCTCTTTGAAGAGTTTCCAGCGTTTCAAGTATTGCAGTATGGGGGAGTTTGGGACATCCTATAGTGGTACACTGAGTGTGTCATGAAGGGTGTGGTTCAGTTCGCCATTCTTTTGTCTGGGAGAGACGGAACTCATCCAGTAATGTAGGGAAAGGTTTCAGCGTCCCTGCTGATAGGAGCTGATCGATTGCCAGTATTCCTCTAGATTGCCACATCTCCCAGGCTATGAGTTGTTTCCCTATGAGTATCTTGCCATTATGCCAGACTGGGGCTCCTTTGTGTATGTAGGCATCACTCCAAAGCAGTTTGTGGGGACACCGCCAAATCTGGGTTTATACACGTACCATCGGGTGCAGATCTGTAAACGGGCCGGGCTCAGACCATATACCAGGCAGAGGCAAGGGCCACTATGTAGCAATTGACATTCAAGGGATGCCCAGAGAGGAGGGGTCTCTGTAGGTTGGACAGAAATAAATCAGCTATGACATGGGATAATGTACCACACTCAGGAAAACTCAGCCCGCTGCAGCATCTGTGGGCGACCAGACTGGATAACTGTAGTCTGGGTTTCACGGTCCCCCATATGAAACACTTTATCCTATAATTGATATCCCTCAAGATCGACACTTTAACAGTAAGTGGTAGGATCCCAGGGACAGATTTAGGTGGGAGCATTTAGCATGGTCTGCCTCAGTGTTTGAGATTAGAGGGTCATGGTTAGGTAACCGAAAACATTCATGAAACGCTTCTGACTCCAAAAATCAAAATCAATGCCAACCCATTGACATGTGTGTTAACATACAATCCCAAAGCTAATAAAATCAAAAGAATAATCAAAAACATTGGAATGTCATATCAGAACTAGGTATTCTGCAACCTTTGTTTTCATTGAAGAAAGGTAAAAGCATATGCCAGAACCTTGTGAGAGCAGCCAGGCCAGCCACTAAAGCGAGAAGACCTGTCAGAAATGTTAGGCATACCACCAGTAGTTGGACATTTCAGATGCTGAATCTGCGCAGCCTGCAAATTAACGAATGTCATTAAAAGCATGAGTGTAATTGGAATTGCACACAAAGGGCCTGATTCACAGAACTAACTTACGTCAAAAACGTAAAGTTAGTACTTTTTGGTATTCACAGAATACACTTACTCATTTTGGTATTCACAGAATGAACTTACTCATTTCGGTATTCACAGAAGTTAGTAGTCCTAACTTTAGGACTCCTAAATGCCTTCTGTGAATACCGAAAGTCTTAAAGTTAGGATTTTTCTCAGTTTAGGAGTAGTAAAGTTAGGAGTAGTAAAGTTAGGAGTCCTGTAATGGTCCACAAGTGGGGCTCCTTGTGTCTGAACCTGATCCGGGACCTGTGCTGGAGGATTCTGGCTTTTACAGGTTGTGTGGTCTGGTCTATGTATGTCAAGTGACAGGGGCATTTAACGTAATAAACATTATTCTTAGAGTTGCAGTTCGAGAATTTAAAATGATTGGGCCTGATTCACAGAACTAACTTACGTCAAAAACGTAAAGTTAGTACTTTTGGTATTCACAGAATACACTTACTCATTTTGGTATTCACAGAATGAACTTACTCATTTTGGTATTCACAGAAGTTAGTAGTCCTAACTTTAGGACTCCTAAATGCCTTCTGTGAATACCGAAAGTCTTAAAGTTAGGATTTTTCTCAGTTTAGGAGTAGTAAAGTTAGGAGTCCTAACTTTACTACTCCTAAACTGAGAAAAATCCTAACTTTAAGACTTTCGGTATTCACAGAAGGCATTTAGGAGTCCTAAAGTTAGGACTACTAACTTCTGTGAATACCAAAATGAGTAAGTTCATTCTGTGAATACCAAAATGAGTAAGTGTATTCTGTGAATACCAAAAAGTACTAACTTTACGTTTTTGACGTAAGTTAGTTCTGTGAATCAGGCCCAATCATTTTAAATTCTCGAACTGCAACTCTAAGAATAATGTTTATTACGTTAAATGCCCCTGTCACTTGACATACATAGACCAGACCACACAACCTGTAAAAGCCAGAATCCTCCAGCACAGGTCCCGGATCAGGTTCAGACACAAGGAGCCCCACTTGTGGACCATTACAAACAAATGAACCAATTGGAGGTCGATCTGACCAGGTCAGTCATTTATGTCGCACAACGTAATCTGAGATGCATTTCCTTGCCCACAACGTTGCCCAAAATAGAGGCAAATATGATAGAGAAATTCCTCACTGCAACTAAAGGCGTGAATAACCGAGATGAAATTTGGTCATTAATCTAGGATGGAGGCTTCAATACCGGTTTGTCATTTACTGTTGAATACACTATCTAACATGCTTTTCTGGAGGAGACATGGAGGTATCAAGTAATGTATATATCCATATTGGTTGTGGCAGGCCCGTAGTTTAAGATCTGTACACAATTGTTTTTACATTTGTTTGCATACAATTCGTTTTTAAAAACATCCCAAGTTAGTGGTGGTGCAAGGCCTCCAGCTTCTACGTTTACAATGTAATATGGACCAGCTATAGCTCTAGCCTTGGATTGTTCACAATGGTAATTTAGCTAAGAGTGGTTCATAAATAATGTAATGTATTAGAGAACTTCCAATATGGCCACTGATGAGCCTTTTTATCCAACGAATTGTTTCTAAAGTGTACCATATCTGGCCCCTGTGTGTTTATAAACTTTTATATATTCATAACTAACTTGAATTGAGCCATGATTTGCTATTCACATTTATAATTAGGCACAGCGATGGGTACATAAGTATGCATGCTTTAGAAGACAGCCAGCTTCAATGTGGCCGCCACTAACAACTCACTTTCTAATACAGAGGCATTAATCGCCCGTCAGATGCATCACGTGACACAGCTTTAACATTGAAGGCTCGGCCCACAAGCGTTGCTCTTGTAGCATTATCTGAGCTTGGATGGACTCCATCAAGCGTTCTGACCTGTGAGCTGCCGCACAATTATACGCATTGTGTCTAAACAGTAGATCACACTGACCCCGTTGAGCAGCCCCAGGTGTCCAGTAATTGCCTAACAGTTCAAGTAAGTTTACTTTAGACACACTAGGCAACTCCTTTATTGATACCTTTACAGCCGCCTGACTGTTACCCTCCACTTTAGGAGTACCAGCTGATTTCATGGTTTTTGGTGCCACACCAAGGTTAGATGGAGGATAGTTTAGACCCCGTTGAGGAATCCCAGGTGCCCCACATTTCTTTATGGTGCAAGTAAGTTTATTTTGAATACAGTGGGCTACTTTACTTTCCACTCGATAAAGCTGTCTGACTGTCCCCCTTTTCATTAGGTGCAGCGTGTACAGTTTATGTCCCTCTGGTTGACTGGTGCCTTCTAAGCCAATGAGTTGTGCATAAAGAGTCCTGGGGCACTAATAGGACGATACCGAGGTATGACTTGATGTCCTGTACTAAAGCCGCAACGGATAATCTGCATGCTAGTTTATTTCACAGTTTTTAAGAGCATGAAAGCACATTTCTTTCTTTATGGTGTTTGGCGGACACCAGCCTCCCAGTTATAAGACTGGAGGACAGGTTTAGGAGAGTTCCAGTATAATGCACGATGGTCTCTAAGGTCTCCACAGATATTTAGGGTGCACGTCCTCATGCATGAGATGGCTTAATTTTATCGGCTAAATGTATGTGCACGTTGAACACCAGCACAACGAATGCACAATTACACTCCTCAGCAATAAGCATTACACACAGTTAGCCTTATTGACTCTGGGTGTCACTGTGCTGTAAGTTCACTACGCCCCCTCTTCTGTTTTTAGCTATCCAGCTCACCATAATTCATTTGGTAGACAACATGACTCATGAGCATCCCAAGATTGAAAAAAGGTGTTTTTTACATTTCATGTTTATTTCCTTGACTTCCCTGGTCCTGAGGAGACCTGGAATCACTGTAGGCCGAAACGCATCGACATCCGTTGAAGGAGTCCGATAAGATTTATTAGCAATTGACTAGAGCAGGGTTAGGAGGACTAGCAGGCTTCTGGCCTCGCTTTCCAGTCTGTATAAGGACTACCTTCAGGTGGATTGCACATTGACTGGTCTGGGACAATCACTGTACACTTGTGGAAAAACACAGGAAGACACAAGGAAATAATGCGATAGAATATGATTTGTTTGTCTGTTTTGTATTTTTGTTTTGTATTTCTATAGTGACAAGTTGGAACAATACGGGCTCTGTATGAAATATGTGTTACAGTAATTTACAAGCAATTAAAAATTTAGATCAAGTGACAATTCGCAGTGTCACTGTTGAAAAGTAAAAATCTATTTCATTGCATCTTTTTCCACTGTTTATTGTTTGCATATATTTTGAAATAGAGCGTTTGCTGAGGTTTTTTGCATTATTTTTATTTGGCTCTCCTTAGCCATTGCCCACTCCTATATATCTTTGCTCCACTTACGAAGGTGAGAAATTGCTACAGTCTTAAAATTGTATATTTAATTTAAAAACATGGCAGAGGTATGGACATTATGAAATAGATGAATGAAGTTTTCTTAAATTTATTAGAAGATATTTTAGTGGCAAAAGACCATAAATTAAAAACAACTTCCTGAAACGAAAGTAAAAAATCTGACCATATGAAATTCTTCTCTCTGTGGATAGGCGGCACTTTTTTGGAGAGGGAGTTAAGAAACCATCTAATATTTAAATTATTTTCTTCATAATTCTGTCCAAATTTATTTTATTGACTAAAAGGTAATTAAACAAGTGATTGGCTTAACTCAAAAAAATTGTTGCAAAGAAATGTACATATTATCTACACAAAGCCAGATTTTTGCCTGTGGGAGATAGTGGTAGAAAGATGAAGACAAGTGCATTAAGAAAGAACCCAAGCACTCCACAAATTTTTGTAAATGAACTAAAAAAATATTTTATTGACAAATGAAAAAACAAAACGCAAGAAAATGTTCTTGTAACATCACTAACATTGAGAGGAGATATTATGATCAAATGATTGTGGGCAGATAGCAGTACTGGTTGACTGCCTTCAATTTCTTATTCTTCTGGATCTAAGGGATCATCTTTTTCAATTGAAGGTAAAGGCAAAAGCCTGTTTGACATCCTCTCTGTCCCTCATCTCGTTGATGAGTGTAGGTTACTAGCAGAAGCTGAAGTAACAGGTGCAAGCGATAACACAGAGTTAGTGGTACAACTGGAAAGCTGAGAGTTTACAAGCTGAACAGAAGTGTTACTGACTGGGACATTCATATTGTTAGCTAAGAATAATGTGGGTCCCAGTGGGGAACAGACAAGGGGATTGTGAAAAAATGGCTCGTTTTGTGTGGTCACATCAATTTTTTGCTGAATACTATTGCAGGTTTTTAGACTCTTTACACTGGGGCACTGCTGTCCAGTACCCAATGTATGTGGTATAGCTAAAATAGGTAAAAGAAATTGGCTTATGCCTGATTGGCATATCTAACTCTCCAGTGGCTCCAAACCCAGTGGGAGGGGAGCTCACTTCAGAACTGTTCTTGAGTGACCACAGAGCAGGGGACTGCTCATTTCAATGGTCACACTCTGGATGAGCCCACACGCTTTGTACAAGGGAGAACAGGCTTCCACATTTTGGATTTTGGGAGTAAGGTGCACTATGTAATAGCTTAATGTAGGGCAAAGAGGAACTGCTGGGTGGGATTGCCCCTGTAAACCTTTACCCCATTGCTTAGGGAGGAGCCAGAAGTCTCTACCACCCACTCGTATTGCCGACCAAAAATGTGGCATCCCAAGACACCCTCCTTTCCGGACCTGTGGAAGAATAGAAGAGGACTGCATCTGCTGTTTCAGACCTGTGATGAGACCTAAATGGCTTGGCCTGCTCCCACTTGTACCCAAGACAAAGAAGTTGACTCCAAGGGTGGGTCCATTGACTGACCTCCTGTGTGGCAAGAGGAACACCTCATGCGCCAGGAGGCCTATTCCCAATGTCTCCACTTGATCAGTTGTAACTGGACTTAGACTGGACCCCAGCGGCTTAGCGTTGGTGGGGCCACACGGGCAGTGCCTTAAAGACACTCCTGCCTCCCTTCCTGATTGTAATTCCCCTCACGCCATTGTCCCATCTCCTCCATCACACACTCACCTGCACGGCTGCGGGTCGCCTTTGCTCTCCCTCGGTGTGGCATGTGCGCTGTCCCTGTGGTCCTACGGAGCGCTGCTTTGGTGCGGACGGAGACGGCTGTGGGCAGGGCTGTGCTCTGTTCCACTGGTGCTCCAGGGGCATCTGTGGGAGGGCTGAGGAACTCCTCTGCCGCTCCAGTGCAGGAACGGGCAAGGGTGCTGGGCAGGGCTGTGACTCTGGTGTGATGCAGCAGGCATGTGCAAGCACACACAGTCTGTGGATGTGCAGTTTGCACTCCACAGCAGGGTCACACCTTACCAGCAGTGGCACATCTTTGATGTATCAAGGCTCCGCTCACCAGCCAAGCCCCTCCAATAGCCAAAAGGAGGTCAGACAGCCGACACCGCTCTACGCAGGTCAAGGAGTCCTCCAGACAGCAGTGGAGCTGAAACAGACACGTTCCAAGTTACTGAAGGCTCCAGAAGTGATCTGTAAGAGTGCCTACAAATCAGGACACCTAAGACACTCAAACAAAAGTGCACATGCACACACACTGTTTCCACAGAATAAACACATGGCACAATATCACAACTAACACAGACCAAGACCATAAATATACATCTCTCACATCTCACCAGGCATGCCACTCACCACACAGGCACCATACATCATATCACGAGCACCCAACACATATCATATGTATATATAATCAGACTCACTGTCTGTACTCGCATAAAAGAGAAGCACATACACGGACACTTTATTTCTCAAAACATTCCAATTCCTTCAATATGTGCTTTATCTTCAGTCTCTCGGGTGCCTTTCATCCGGCCCCTCTAACCATATTCGCCATGAAACAAAGTCCCCGCCCTCCCCGATCCCTCTCCGTGTCTGTTACACTCTCCCACCCCAATGTTTTTTGACCAACGACGGCTGAAGTAGGGTAACACGCACTCTTGATTATGAAATTTAAAAAAAGCCTCCCCATTCCCCTTTATGAGCCCCCTAATTTTTTCTCCTGGGGGTGTTTCGGGGTTAAAGAAAGATTGCTGAACATAGAGAATTGGGGGACGCCTGCTGTTTCGGACATTGCTCAGGAGCCTGTCTGGGGGACCACAAGTTTGATGAGCAGAACTATACTTGCATTGCCCCAGGCACTGGCAACCCGTGCTACACCACTGCTGGACCCTGCTGGTGGTGTCTGCTGGAGTGTATTTTGACCCCTACATGCAACCCCTGAGGTCCTGGGATCCTTGACTGTGTCTAACTGGACTTTTAACATCAGTGAGAGTTGGGACTTTTTTAGGCTTCCAGACCTCTGGAGGACAGGGCCAACCACCCAAACTGATCTGTCCAAGGTGTGACTTTGCTGGGCTAAAGAAACAGGTTTCTCCTGCTCGGAGCTTCTCTATAGCAGCATATCTTTTTCAGCAGGTCGCGGGCGAGAAGCTATCCGGTCTTGTAGAACTCTTGTCAGATACAGCTTGTCCCTCTGGGGGATCCTGAGGTCCAAAAAACAGACTAAGTTCGGACATAGAAATCTTGATCGGGCAAAGGCACAAAAAGTATCCAGCTGATGAGAGGACTTTTTTGGGCACAGAATTCGAATTTTCCGCTCTGAACTTTTCCCACTCAAACTAAAGTCCTGAACGGGACCTCATCCAACAGCTATCCAGATGTGTAGAACTCTCCTCAGATACAGCCTGTGACCTTGCCCCTTGCCCCACTTGAGGACTTCAACTGCCATTTCAGAAACTAAGAGGCATATTCACAAGAAATGGCGATAACTATCGCTAATGCTAGTTAGCTGCAGTTTTGTTATCGCCGCCTAACCCTGAAAACTATCGCCATGTTAGCGGTGTATTACCAAGCCGCCGCTACATGGCGATAGTATCAGGGTTAGGCGGTGAAAACTGCCGCTAACATTAGCGTGATAGCGATAGGAATTCCGACATTAGCGTGCGAAATCCAGCGATAGGCCCATTAGCGGCAAGAAAACTCGAGGTTAGTCAGCCCAACGTGAGCTTTCTTGCCTCTAATGCAAAAAATAGCCTATCAGTCAACCCCCATTAGAAAATAGGCATAAAAAACAATAACATGCAGAATGGAGCAGCCAGGGCCAAGTGCAGCACACATCAACAACCCCTGCAAATCAGCCAACATCCTGGATGACCAGGATGTGAGCCATGATGCCTCGCTGGACCTGCGTCTGGAGCCCTGATGCCTCGCTGGACCTGCGTCTGGAGCCTGGATGCCTCGCTGGACCTGTGTCTGGAGCCTGGATGCCTTGCTGGACCTGCGTCTGGAGCCTGGATGCCTTGCTGGACCTGCGGCTGGAGCCTGGATGCCTCGCTGGACCTGCGTCTGGAGCCTGGATGCCACGCTGGACCTGCGGCTGGAGGCTAGATACCTTGCTAGACCTGCGGCTGGAGCCTGGATGCCTCGCTGGACCAGCATCTGTAGCCTGGAGTGGGATGTGGAGGAGCTGTGGAGCCGGGGGAGAGTCGCTCAGGCCTATCACATGCAGATGACGCAACCCCAGGGGTGGCACTACCGCAATGGCAGAAGTGCGTTGCCCCACTGCCTCAAGCAGTGCAGAAGAGGAACAATCGTCACATGAAGATTCAATCAATCAATCAGGGGAATTGTAAGCGCGCTACTCACCCATGAGGGTCTCAAGGCGCAGAGGGGGGGGGCGCAGATCTGTTAGCCGAAGAGCCATTCTTGAGGGTCTTCCTGAAGATGTTCAGTGAGGGGGCACGTCTGATGTCTGCCGGCAGCTCGTTCCAGGTCTTGGCTGCAATGTGGGAGTAGGACCTTCCGCCTGCTCTGGCTCTGTGGATGCGTGGGGTTTCGGCCAGTGCGAAGTTGGAAGATCGGAGGTTTCTTTTGGGTACGTGGAAGTTGATTCTGTCGTTGAGCGTTGAGGTATTTGGGTCCGTTGTTGTGTAGGCATTTGTAGGCGTGAGTGAGGACTTAGAAGGTGACTCCTTTCTCCACGGGGATCCAGTGGAGTCTTCGTAGGTGTTGGCTGATGTGTTCGTGCCGGGGGATGCCGAGGATGAGTCTGGCAGCGGTGTTCTGTAATGTCTGGAGTTTGCGGATTAGGGACTTGTTAATGCCGGAGTAGAGTGAATTTCCATAGTCCAGTCTGCTGGTGATGAGTGCATGGGTGACTATCTTCCTTGACTCCGGGGGGATCCACTTGAATGTCGTGCGGAGGATGCGGAGGGTGTTGAAGCAGCTGGAGGTGACGGCGTTGACCTGTCGGTTCATGGTGAGGGATGACTCGAGTACGAGGCCGAGGTTTTTGGCATGGTCCGAGGGGGTAGGTGGGCTTCCGAGGGCGGTCGGCCACCAGGTGTTGTCCCATGCTGAAGGGGTGGCTCCAAGGATGAGGACTTCGGTCTTCTCGGCGTTGAGCTTCAGGCAGCTGTCGGTCATCCAAACTGCGACGTCTTGCATACCCTTCTGGAAGTTGAGTCTGGCGGTGGTGGGGTCTTTGGTGAGGGAGAGGATGAGCTGGGTGTCATCAGCGTTGGATACGATGTTGAGGCCGTGTTGTCGGACGATGGCGGGGAGGGGGGCTATGTAGATGTTGAAGAGGGTCGGGCTCAGAGATGGCCCCTGTGGGACTCCGCAGGTGATTTATGTGGGATCGGAGAGGTAGGGTGGCAGTCTGATCCTTTGGCTTCTCCCGGTGAGGACTGATCGGATCCAGTCTAGGGCTGTTCCTTGTATGCCGGTGTCGTGTAGTCTGGAAACTAGTGTGCGTTGGGAGACGGTGTTGAAGGCCGCTGAAAGGTCGAGTAGGATGAGGCCTGCAGAGTGGCCTTGGTCCAGGAGGGTGCAGATGTCGTCTGTGGTGTCGTCTGTGGTGGCGAGTAGGGCCACGGGTTGTTTGTGCACGGAGTGCACCTTGAGGAGGATGCATCTTAGGGTGTCGCCGGTGCTGGCGTCGGATGTGTTGGAGGCCGGGGTGGTGGTTAAGGTCTGGCGGCAGTAGAGGCAGGATAACTGGCCGTGGGTCGTGTTTGGCGAGGCCTGTTGGCAGTCTCTGAGTTTTACGGGGATGAATGCATGGAGGGTGGTTGTGCTGAAGCAGTGGGTGGCTCGAGATCCAGGATTCCTGGAGTTGGTCGCGGACGGGCGCAGACAGGCTTGCCTTAGGCGCACCTTCGGTGTGGCAGCGGCGCACACGCTGCGAGCGACCGCGCAGCGGCTGCCATTTAGTAGGGGATGGGGGAGGAACGATCAGCTGGGAGGCAGTAACAGGCGAGGACAGGGGGGCGGGGCTGCAGGGGCAGCAGCAGCGGAAAGTGGGAAGCGCGGGCTCAGAGAAGCCAAAGAAACTGAATCAAAAGGGAAAAACAAGGGATAACTGACTGATGTAATCATGCTATGTATCCTCAGGGGGTGGGAGGGTGGGTAGGACTGCTCCAAACAGGGAGCAGGGCATGGGCGGATTGGCATGCCCACTCAAGTGCGCAGTGACTGTTTGGACGGCCCACTCAGTCCGCCCAAAGCAGTCATGTGCACTTCCTTGTTCGCAATGCAGGCTGCATTACAGCCTGCATGGAGAACATGCCCACCCCTCCAGCCCCTGGCTGCACGATTTGTCGCGTTGCCAATTACCAATCCCACCGCCGCATCGCAGTGTTGTGATTAACTCAGGGGAGGGAGCCTGACTGCCTACTTCCTTTTCCTGGAAGCAGACGCAGGAGAGCAGGAGCTATGGAGACACAGGACCCGGCTTCGAGGTAAGACTTCCCTCATTGAAATATTTACAACACCCGCTCACACACACATCCCCGCCTACACGTCCCATCCAGTATTCTTTCCGGCGTTTACCACCTCACAGCTGTCCCGCCCCCCCAGCACTTCTCAATGGCGGCTGTTGTGAGCACATGCACAGCGGGCGTACCACTCGTGTGCCAAAGGCACATACGTAGTTACGACACATGACATAACATCACATTCCATTCCAATGCATACTAATACTAGGCACATTGCAACGGTAAGGTAGGTGTTGCATAGCGGAGACGTAAATATCACTATTCTCACCTCAGTGAGTGCAACCCAAAACTAACCTTTGCACCCCAAACCCAACCGTGAACCCTGGAATTCCTTTTTGAGCCCCCAAAACACACCCCAATTTTCATGTTTTACCCCAAAACACACCCCAATTTTCATGTTTTACCCCAAAACACACCCCAATTTTCATGTTTTACCCCAAAACACACCCCAATTTTCATATTTTACCCCAAATGCACATCCCAATTTTCATGTTTTACCCCAAAACACACCCCAATTTTCATATTTTACATCCGAAACCCATGCCCACCCGAAAAACTTTAAATTACACCATTACTGACCTCACAATGCGTTGTAATCAAATGTGATGTAAAGACTCCTGCGTTGTCGGAGTTGGTTTGTTAACGATGTACTGCCTGCGTTGTAATGGTCGTCTCCCGTGCCATAGGCTATGCCGTTTGCGTCCGTCTGCCCCTGGACCGCGCTCAGCACCAAGGAGCCTTCCTCTTGGACACTCCAACGCTACGACGCCAGCACCCTCCTCGCCATCAACCCTGGACGCCACCTCGCCTGCCAGGACCAACCTTTGCTCCGGACTGGACATCGCCATCGGCTGCAGTATCACCCGCAAGGAGCACCCCGACCATCAAGGAGGAGGCATTGCCATCACCTACAGAAGCAGACTCCGACTGACCACGCATTCTAATGACCCAAGGGTGACCATGGACCACCTCAACTCCCAGATCCGGACCAAGCCCATGCACCTCCTCTGCGGCACCCTCATGTGCAGGCCCACAGGGCCATGGCCCCCTGTTAGACCTGGCACCATTTTCGTGGGTCTCACTTCCATTTTTTCACTGTTGCCTCCTATGTTTTTGCTATGTTTTTGCTGGACTAGATGCTTTGGGCACTTTGCCACTGCTGTTCAGTGCCAAAGTGCAAGTGCTCCCTATTGTAAATTGTTGTACTGGATTAGTGACTCCATGATTGGCTTATTTGATTTACTTGTCAGACCCTAGTACAGTGCACCATGAGCGCGCAGGGCCTGTAAATCAAATGCTGCTGGTGGGCTCGCAGCACTGATTGTGCCACCCACAGAAGCAGCTTGTAAAATATGGCTCAGGCCTGCCATTGCAGAGCCTGTGTGCAGTCTGGGACTGCCATGTCGACTTGGCAAGTGCACCCACTTGCCAGTCCCTAAACCTTCCCTTTTCTACATGCTAGTCACCCCTAAGGTAGGCCCAGGGTACCCCTTTGTGCAGGGTGCATTGTATGTGAAAGGTAGGACATGCCCTGGTGTGGCATGTCCTGATAGTGAATTACAGCCAATTTCGTTTTTCACTATTCCCATAGGCCAGAATGGGGAGTTAGTTTATAACATCTTATAAACATAACTGACACTAGGAACAAGATAGAAAAATAAAGTTTAGTATGTCTGAACTCAGAATGTTAAAATACATCTTTTAGTGTGGGTGATTTTTACATTCTGTGTTTGAAAATACCACTTTTAGAAAGTAGGTATTTTCTTGCCTAACCATCCAGTATGCCTATGCTAGGTTTGTGTATTCCATGTCTGGTTTGTGAGTGACAGGGGGCTGGAGAGGGCTTTGGCTCCAGCAGTCTGATGAGTCAGGGCTGGGATGAATAGGACCTAGGTTGAATAGAGAGTAGGGGGAGGAGATTTCCTTTCACTTGCCTAAGCCTACATAGAATAGAGAGTAGGGGGAGGAGATTTCTTTTCAGCTACCTGGGCCAGGTCTGCTTTCAACAATGCTGTCTCCCCCTCCTGCCAGGAAGCTGCACCAGGGAGGACAGAACTGGTTTGGGCTGGGCATAGACACTCTCTGCCTTCAGAGAACAAAGACATTGTGTGTATAAAAAGAGGGGCCCAGACCCCAGAACTTTAGATCACTTCTTGGAATCAAGATTAACCTTTGCCAAGGAGAGAAACCAAGGAAGCTGAAGGAGGAGACTGCCCCTGCACTGGTGACTGTTTGGGGTTCGCCTGCAGTGGTTACTTATTGCCAAGGAAAGGAGAAGAGGAACTTTGTCTGTACTTTATCATCTTGAGAAAGATCTCCAAGGGCTTGAAGCTGAGCTTGCCTCCTGTTCTGAAGTCTCAGGGACACAAAGACTTCACCACCAGCTCCCCTGAATTTCCTTGCTGGGAATTCTACCTGTAGAGAAGTGCCTGCTGCTGTTTTTGGGGACCTCTAGAGACTGCGTGTCGCTGGGAGCTGGAAGCGTGACGCAACAAGGAAGAAGCGTGTTGCCGCCGCAGCTGTTGCCGTCACATCGCCGAAGAAGCGGGCCGCAGCTGTTTGTCGACGCATCGCCGAAGAAGCGTGTTGCATCGCCGGAGAAGCGTGTCGCCACCACAGAGGTTGCCGTCGCATCACTGGAGAAGCGTGTCGCAGGGCCTGTCGCAGCTCAAGAATCCACCGATTTCGCCGCACGGCCATTGGGCGTGCACGCATCGTATCCAAGTTGTCACATCGCATCAAAGACGCCATTTTGTCGCATCACACCGGATCGTCGCATTGCGGTGCCATCTTGTCGCATCGTAACCGGAGCGCAGTAAGAAACCGACGCATCACCTCCTCTCCGGTAAGGAACCGACGCATCACCTCCCCTGCGCTGCAGTAAGGAACCGACGCATCACATCCCCCGAAGCAAGGAACCAACGCATCACCTTCCCTGCGACCCCTTTTGTTTGTATTGCGTTATGCATACAAGGTACTTTGAGAGTAAAGTGTCGCATTTACCATCTACATTGAACTAAGCTATTTCTACCATTTGAAAGTCATATTTCTGAATACTGTATTGTGAATTTTTGTCGTTTGGTCTTGTGTTAAATCTAGATAAAGATTGCTTATTTTTCTAAACTGGTGTGGTGTCCATTTGTAGTGTTTTCACTGTATTACTGTATGTGTTCACAAATGCTTTACACACTGCCTCTGAGATAAGCCTGCCTGCTTGTGCCAAGATACCAAGGGGGTGAGCAGGGGTTATTTTAGGAGTGTAGCCCCCTTACCCTGACTAGAAGCGGTGAGCAGTCAAAATATCGAAAATAAAATATCGACATACACTAATATCGAAGTCACAATATCGAAGGGACAGAATATCGATGTTAAGAATATCGATGGACAGAATATCGACCCTAAGGTAAGTAATATCGAATTTTTTATATCGATGTAAGTAATATCGAAGTTAGTAATATCGAAATCAAATATATCGATGTTACTAATATCGATGTTACTAATATCGATATTTGTATTATTGTTATGTATTTTGTTATGTTTTTAATATGTATGTGTTATATGTGTTTTTGTTAAGTGTTCTACTTGTCTAAAAATATATATATACAATTTTTATATGTTAATAATGTTTTTTGAAGTTATTGTTTTTTTTTTGGTACCGTGGCGGGTTGTGGGTTTATAGGGGAATAGGGTGGGAAGTAATTTAATTATACTAAATTAATTATTAATTTTTAGGAATTATAAATTAATTTTAATTATTTTTGCGTTTAAGTTCTGTAGCGGGTTGTGGGTTTATAGGGGAATAGGGTGGGAAGTAATTTAATTGTAATTAAGTTATAATTTATTTTAATTAATTGGTATTGATAATTATAATATTGTTAATTAATTAATAATTGGTAATTAATTTTTATTAATTAGTTATTAATTTTTATTAATTGATTAATTGATCATTATGTCATTTAATTGTAATTAAGTTATAATTTATTTTAATTAATTGGTATTGATAATTATAATATTGTTAATTAATTAATATATGGTAATTAATTTTTATTAATTAGTTATTAATTTTTATTAATTGATTAATTGATCATTATGTCATTTAATTGTCATTAAGTTATAATTTATTTTAATTAATTGGTATTGATAATTATATTATTGTTAATTAATTAATAATTGGTAATTAATTTTTATTAATTGGTTATTAATTTTTATTAATTGATTAATTGATCATTATGTTAAGTGTATTATTTTATTATTGGAGTGTGTTGTGCGTTTATAGGGGAATACTTTTGGAAGTAATTGAAATCTAATTAAGTAATTATGAAATTTATTTTTGGGTATTGATAATTAATTTATTGGACATTAATTATTAATTGGTAATTTTTTTAATTAGAATTATTTGGTTCTAAAAATGAATTTATTGTTGTTTTATCATCAATTGGTAATTAAATATTATTAAATATTATTTATTGATAAATGTAATTAATATATTAAGAAGTAATTATTAATTGATAACTAATGTTTAATTATTATTATTTTTGGTATAAAAAAGCATTGTTCAATATTAGTTAATTGATAATTAAGTTTTAATAATTTATATGTTTTTTGTTATTAAAAATATTTTATTGTTCAATATTTATTATTTAGTAATTAATATTTATTAATTATTATTTATTGGTATTTATTATTAATTTATTGTTAATAAATTTTCTATTGGTAATTATGTTTTTAATAATTATTTATTGGTATTGGTAAATAGTTTACAGTTATTTAATAATTCATTAATTATTTTAAAAAATTATTTTATTTCTAAGTATGTTATTTGTAACTTCTACGCTATCCAACACTTGCCCTACTGTTGCACTCTCTGGAGTTGGACTAGTAATTTTTACCCCTACGCTATCCAACACTTTCCCTACTGTTGCACTCTCTGGAGTTGGAATAGTAATTTTTACCCCTACGCTATCCAACACTTTCCCTACTGTTGCACTCACTGGAGTGGGAATAGTAATTTTTACCCTCACGCTATCCAACACTTTCCCTACTGTTGCACTCTCTGGAGTTGGAATAGTAATTTTTACCCCTACGCTATCCAACACTTTCCCTACTGTTGCACTCACTGGAGTGGGAATATTAATTTTTACCCTCCCGCTATCCAACGCTTTCCCTACTGTTGCACTCACTGGAGTGGGAATAGTAATTTTTACCCTTACGCTATCCAACGCTTTCCCTACAGTTGCACTCACTGGAGTGGGAATATTAATTTTTACCCTCTCGCTATCCAACGTTTTCCCTACTGTTGCGCTACCTGGAGTGGGAATAGTAATTTTTACCCCTACGCTATCCAATACTTTCTCTACTGTTGCACTCTCTAGAGTGGGAATAGTAATTTTAACCTCTACGCTATCCAACATTTTTCTTACTGTTGTTTTTTGGGAGTTGAAATAGTAGTTTTATTCCCTCCGCTATTTAATATTTTTTGTATTATTTTAGTTAATGTAGTATATAATTAATTTTAAAAATATTAAAAGTAAATTTAATTTTTAAAATTTGTTATACATAATTATTTAATTTTTATTTATGTTATTGTTTTATGTGTATAGATGTATTTGTAATTTATAATATTTTTATTAATTTATAATTTATTAAAATAATTATTAAAACTGATTATTAAGGGGCCCATTACGATACCCGGCGTAAAAAAATCCGCCAGGCATGGAAGCGGCAAAAATCCGCCCGCACACACCGTCTGAACACCGACAACGCCATTACGATTACACAAACCGAAAACCGCCATCGGCGGAAAAATCACACAAGATACCGCCCGCCATCGTCCGAGTCGGAGTCAAACCGCCCGCCACGGACGGAAACACGCACGACAACACAAAACCGCCCGCCCTCACGGCCGACACACCGCACGTGAAATTACGATCGCACCGCCATGAGCGCGGGAAAACTACAAATATACCGCCCGCCAGCGCAAACAACGCCGATGAGAATCGACACGGCAGAAGCCATGGCGCCCACGTACCTGCACAGAAACCATCCGCTCACAAAACCAATAGCACACAACATGGCCAACAAGTCCACACAGCAAGGCACGCACAAATACACAAGCACAGTACACATCCCGAAAACACCCCCGGACAAACAAAAACTACAAAGGCCAGAACCCCAGACACAACACACCTGAAAACAACAGACCATGAGGACACACCCACATAGGTAAGTACAAAAGCAGCACTCCCACAGACCACAACCCCTTGCAACATTGCAAACCAGAGAGGAGAGGAGAGGACACAGTGACACAGCAAGGACAGCAGCACACCACAGAAACGCACACATCACAACCACCACCACCACCACCACCACCACCAAACACCTGCACCACAAACCCCCTGCACATTACACAACACACACCGCACCAGCACCACAAACACCATGGCACCACAAAGAATGCCCAAGTTCACGCCCATTGAGCTGACGGTCATGGTCGACGAGATCATCAAGGTGTACCCACAAATCTATGGGAACATGGTCCAGCACACACCACTAGCCACCAGAAACAGAATGTGGAACCGGATCGTAGACCAGGTCAATGCAGTCGGGACCCTGCCCAGGAACAGAGGAGAAATAAACAAACGTTGGAATGACGTCAAGAGCCTGGTCAAGAAGAAGGAGGGCAAAAACAGAGAGCTGGCTGCCGTCACTGGCGGAGGGAATCCCGCGCTCTTCAAGACCTTCAAAGCGTGGGAGGAGAAGGTGCGAGTCATAATACATCCGGAGATCCTCGCCGGATTAGCAGGGAGTGGAGGCTGGTAAGTACAAACTAATGTATACCAGCACACCGCTATGTACTCACATGCACTACCACCATGCCACAGCTCCCAGGGACAAACACCCCCATGTCCAGCACACAATACACAACACATCACACACACATGCAACAGACACCACCACACACAGCCCAAACCGAACAACTGTAAGATACGTGGGGACATGTGTACACTCAGCCAGCCACGTAACCACCAACAGGTCCCCAAATATGCCAGAAGCGCCACAACGAGCACCCACCACACCCATGTGTCCGCCACAGCTGCACTAACCGACAAGTAACAGGTAAGTGGCAGGAACACAAAGTGCAGTGGGTGGGACGGTGGACAGCCCAAGTACAACACACACCAGGCCCCTAGTCCCACAGCACAGCAAGGAGGAGCATCCCCCACACCCCACAGCCACGTGTCAGCCACCGCAGTGCACAACGACAGCCGAAAGGCAGACATCACGGTCCACAGCAATCGGTGTCAGTGGTTGTCCAGCCACCCCACGACCCACAACACCCTCCCACCCCCACAGACCTGCAACATGGAGCACCCCCGCTTAGAGCCATGTGGCATCCAGTACAGTGCACGCACGAACAACTTGCAGGTGGGAAACTGGACAGGGCTGGATTACTGGAGGCATGAGGACCGGAACACGACCAACACATGGGACATGTCACGTAGCAGACGAACACGCAGCACCGCCCACCGTCACGAACAAGTGAACAATGTGCACACGGACATGAACAACAGACTCACACCCCACATGACCCATCACAGACATAGCAACACCCAAGGAGCCACGTCTGCATGCACAAGCCACACTGAATATAGTACCACACGGCAGCCACTGTGCAACTCATCACACACAACCGAAACACCATTGAAGTCCTGTCCATGTAGCCCCTACTGCCTGTCAACCACACACCCCACAACTACGCCTATGTAAGACAAACAACACTAGACGCAACAGAGCGGAACAACATAAATGCACACGAACACCACTGAACCCATCAAACACACAGACACACCATGCACATACAACATACCATCCATCCCATCCGTCAGCCCCAGTCTCATGAAAGGCATGTCATCCGCACAGCTGCCACACATACAGCAGTCACGCTAAGATACATGCCCATGACCAACCATGTGCCAGAAGTCAATGAAGCGCACGACACACTGTGAGCAACAACACACAACATGGGCCACCCCCCGAGCACTGCAGTGATGCACATGGCACAGGGCAGCACGCACACCAAGGAGATGGGACAACTGCAATACGTTGGCTGGCACACAACCATCACTCACTCATAACGATGCGTCCAATGCCATGTCCAGTAATCACAACAGACAGCAAATATGCAGGCCATGTCAAGCATGCACACACCTCAAACCATGCACTGTCATGCTGCCACAACACATGTCATGTTCGGCACCCATGGCTCACAGCATGTACCCCAAAAGCATATTCCCTCCCAAATGCGAATCTGGGGCATGGCCCCCATGTTGCCATATGCGTTCCTAAGCGTTCCATTTGAACCCCAAAAGCATATTCCCTCCCAAATGCGAATCTGGGGCATGGCCCCCATGTTGCCATATGCGTTCCTAAGCGTTCCATTTGAACCCCAAAAGCATATCCCCTCCCAAATGCGAATCTGGGGCATGGCCCCCATGTTGCCATATGCGTTCCTAAGCGTTCCATTTGAACCCCAAAAGCATATTCCCTCCCAAATGCGAATCTGGGGCATGGCCCCCATGTTGCCATATGCGTTCCTAAGCGTTCCATTTGAACCCCAAAAGCATATTCCCTCCCAAATGCGAATCTGGGGCATGGCCCCCATGTTGCCATATGCGTTCCTAAGCGTTCCATTTGAACCCCAAAAGCATATCCCCTCCCAAATGCGAATCTGGGGCATGGCCCCCATGTTGCCATATGCGTTCCTAAGCGTCCCATCTGAACACCAAAAGCAAAGTACAAACCAGACCCAGGATGGGCCAGGAGCCCGCATACACCAGAGTCACAATAAGTAGGGGCACAGCAACACACCCATCGGCATGGCCAATCCGTCCCATGCCACATGTGCACAGCACACAGTCCCATTGCCAAGCACACACAACTACAAATGCTACAGCCACACACACGCCTCCGGGAAACCCATGTACGAGATTGCACGAACTGTTAATGTCAGACGACAAATACATACTTCGCCAGGTGCAACACAATAACAAATCTCATTCTCTCCACAGGTGACGAACTGCTGGATGCTGGGGATGGAGCCAGCAGCCAGCACAGCCAGCCTACAAGCCCCCAACGAGGACACACGGATGTGGAGGATCTGTCCTCCTCTTCGGACACGGACCACCAAGCAGGCCCATCTGGTGTGGCAGGGCCCAGCCGCTCCCCAGGACCCCTCCTACCCACCAACCCATCATCCAGGGCTACTGAACATTCCCAGCCCCCTGCTGCCACTGTCGTTGCGGCCACACCCACGGTCATTGCGGCCACTACCACTGCCGCAACCGCCACCATCGCCGCACCGACCACCACCGCCGCCACCACCACCACGTCTTCGCTGGCACCAGCCCCAGCGCAGGTGGTGGCCCGGCCGACTGGATCCACCCTGGGAGCCACAGCGAGGACCGTGGTGAGCAATGTGGCTAGTGGGCAGGCCGGTGGCAGCAGGACTGGTAGGAGGAGCAGGGTCAGGGAAACGCCAGCCTCCCCTGGGAGCCATGCCCTGCCGCAAATGGCCAGAGTCCTTGGGGCCTATGAAGAGGCCCAAGGACAATGGGTCAGGTCTGCTTCAGACACACGGGAGGTGCTGGGGGTGCTGAGGTCCATGGACGCCCGTATGGGCCAACTCGTGGACCTCATGGGCCAGCTGGTGGTGGCGGTGAGGTCACAGCCAGGGACAGCAGCTCCCCTCCGCCACCACCTGCCGGGGCGCAGGGTCGAGCAGCAGTGTCCAGTTCCCCTGCGTCCACAGCCAGTGAGCACACCTCAACCACCAGCATGTCGCAAGCAGGCACCCCCTCGCAAGCGTGGAAGGGGCCGTCCGAAGTGGAAACCGATCTCCCGGGAGGACTTCGCACGCTCCAAACGCAAGTGAGGCAGCCAGCCAGCCTTCCACCAGCCTTCCTTGACCAGCCACTGCATTGACTTGGACTACGATCCCACTCCACACAGCCATCTGGATGGCATGTGTGTGTTGGACTATGGACATAGAACCAGTGGGTACACCCTGAGCATCACGCAGCCATGACCGACAGCTCATTGTCACTGCACGCACCACTTTTGTCATCACCTTACACACAATCACATGTCACAGTTTGAAATAAATGCACCTCTTACACTAACTGCTGTTTGTGCCCTGTGTTTTATTTGTACGGAATACAACGGCCACCTTGGGCGGAAAGGCACCTGCTGCGTGGCATGGCAATGGAATCCGGAGGGCCTGTAGGGACCTAGGGGTGGGAGACAGAACAGGAGCACATTCAATGAGTGTGTCACACACCCATCACACAGTACATGTCAACAACTACAAGCAATGTACACACATCGCACAGAGCAATAGGGCACAATGCCACAGCCACCAACAGTGGCATACTACCCTGGCCATGGAGCGTTGACACACAGCACGCAGTGAACAAACGGCCACCCTGACACAGCACACACACACCTGCACAGATACAGCCACATCAGCCGTCGTACATGGACACTCACCGTCAAGTGAAGTAGCGGGCGATGAGCTGCTGCCGCACATTACCAGCTTCCTCCTCTCCACTGTCCTCCTCACTCGAGCTGTCCTGGTCTGCGGGCTGGGGCCCTGGTTGATCTCCGTCATCCACGATGAGGGGATCTGCTTCCGAATGGCCAGATTGTGCAGCATGCAGCACGCCACCACTATCCGGCACACCTTCTGTGGGGAGTACGCCAGCGCACCCCCGGTGCGGTCCAGGCACCTGAACCTGGACTTGAGGAGGCCAAAGGTACGCTCGACCACACGTCTGGTCCTCCCATGTGCCTCATTGTAGCGATCGTCTGCTGGGGTGCGAGGATTCCTCAATGGACTGAGCAGCCATGCCCCATTCGGGTACGCAGAGTCACCTGGGTGTGAGGGACACAGAGAACCGTTGCTATTCCAACTGGACAGGGGACAGCATCGCACAACCAGCACGCTACACCACTCCACACACTCACCGACAATACAGCCACGATCCTGTTGCATATTGGACATCAGTCGTGGCAAGATGCTGTTGCGCATTATGTGTGCGTCATGGGCCGAGCCTGGGAACTTTGCACACACGTGGGTGATCACCATGTCCGCAAGGCACACCACTTGCACATTCAGGGAGTGCGTGTGCTTCCTGTTGCGGTACAGGTGCTCAGTGGCCTGTGGTGGAACAAGGCCGACATGTGTGCAGTCAATGGCTCCAACGACGTGTGGGATTCTGCCAAGGGCATAGAATGCACCCTTCACTGCCGCCAATTCACGAGCCCTGGGGAAGCGGATGTACCTGTTTCGGTACAGCATCATGGCTGCCAGTACATCCCTCAGCACCTTGCTGAACATGGGCTGGGACATCCCTCCTCCAATGCCCACTGTGTGCTGGAATGACCCAGTGGCGAAGAAATGCATGGCGGCCATCACCTTAGCCGTGGGGGTGACAGCAGTCGGATACACCCTGCGGGGACGGAGATGGGGTTCTAACATGGCACACAGTCGATGCAGGGTTGGCCTGTTCAGCCGAAACTTCCTAATAACCTCTGTATCGTCCATGTCCGCCAGCAATTGGTATGGGCGGTCAATGTTCGGTCTCCGCCTAGGGACAATGGCAGAGGACACATGTCAAAGCAACACGACACATAGCAATTTCGCATACACATCACTGACATGACTGAGCAAGCACATGAGCCACAGCCCAGCTGTCAAGCTGGGACGGCACGGCCACAATACACTTACACAGGTCTCCCAACAATGGCAATGGCTAGTGATACAAACCACTGCCATGTGCATGCACATGGGGATCTAGGCCCCAATGACTTGCGGGGCGTGCTGATGGGGACTGACTGCATATCCGTCAAGCGGCAACGCCACGGCAACATGAATGTCTGCTGAGCATGGAACTGCTTCCGCGGCTGGATGAGTATGGCACACGACGACGACGATGTGGGCACAGGCTGAGCGGCCAAAACAAGTGGGACCTGTGGCACGAGGGGATATGAGACAGTAGTAGGTGTCAGCACTGCACCCTATGTACAGCACTGTACGGATCACACCTCCCGAAACATTGACAGGTGTCCACATTGACAGCCCCATGCCAAGACGGCTGTGTGCTTGCAGTCACACGTCACAGGTGAGAGGTTACATTGCACGTGCCAGGTGGCAGACGTACATAGTGGGAGCTGGCATGTGTGTACATGTGTCTCCTGTTCAGGATCCACCAGATGGGCACTGACTCTGTACTGACCATTGGACACAGCATGTTCCGTGGAAGGCTTGTGTGTGTGGGATGGTGGCACTGGATGTGCCTCCGTTGGGTGGGGGCCATGCACAGGGCGGGTACGTCGATGATTGCGCATTGTTGGTCACGGTGGGTGCACCAACTAAGATGTGTTGCCCTGTGTTCAATTCCTATGTCCGCATGATGATGGACTGTAGATGTGGGCAGACTACACATTGGTCGATGTGCTGTCTATATGCATGTGCCTTCACACCAGGCACAGCTGCCCCTGCACATGTGACCCCTGCTGGACTCGCTGCTGGGTCTGTGGAGCTGATGCACCTTCTGCGCGTGGGGCGGACAGCTCTCCTCACTTCCCTCATTGCGCATGTCATGACTTTGCCGCAGGTGACATGGATCATGGAGGGCCCACATGTACTGCGTGGGTAGGCTACACATGATTGTACACTGGTCGCCACCCCCAGTCAGTGTTTCGAATGGGAAGGTTGTCGTGCTGGTGGTATGTTCGATGTGGCGGATGGGCGGGCCTAGGTGCGGGCTTACATTCCGGACATGGGGGGTAGTTGGATTGGTGACTAGTTGCAGTACACACGGGACACGTCTCTTCCTTTCCACATCTGGGTCATCCCTTGTACTAACTGACAGTGATACAGTCATCTTCGCCCCAGCCCTCATGTCCTCCCCTCGCTCCCCCAATATGCATGCTCACCTGCGAGGCTAGCGCTTGCACAGGCAGCCCCAAGCTCGCACCAGAGGGGGCAAGGAGTGTATGTGTGGGTCCAGTTGCACGAGTGGGCTGTCTCAGGGTATGATGTGTGGCGGGACGCCGTCCACCTGCGTGGTGCCCCAAATGGAGACCCGGCCTGCATGGACTATGCATCACAGTCTTCGCCTTCCGGATCCGCCACCTGCGACACCCAGTGGCTGTGGCTGCCCTTGCGGCCAGGCCGCGTCCGTCTGTGGCTGATGGCCCAGACATTCACTCTTTGGCCTCTCTGGGGAGGGCTCGGGGGTGGTGGCGCACGCGCTTGCACTTAGTCGCAATGGCATGTGGCGTGGTTGGTATGATGGGCAATGGATGGGATGGTGCGAGCCACCTCCCGTGACGTCAGTGCTGCTCGTGCTGTGGTGCGTCCCCCTACACTTCCATTTGACTTGTGCCATGCTAGACGTTGAGGTTCTATTGCCTGCGTGATATGACCAGGAGGAGCGCGAGGAGACCTCTCACACACCATGCTCCACTGCCATCCCGTGCCCTGTATCGCCTGTGCGGATTGACTATGTTGGGGTTACACCTGGTCGACTGGGGCTGTGTGTGCCTTGTCAAGGGGCATGGCGGGCGCACAACAGGATCCAGCTTGTCCACAGAGGGTGGGCTGAGGTGCGCCTGGTACCGCTTTGTACGTGTGCCCGGCTGCTGTGCACACACGTGTTCACTCCCCCCGACAGGTGTCCTCTCACAATGCCCAGGGAAGCGGTGGTGTACTGTTCATGACCCCTCCCAACACGGCGTGCTCCAACTTGGCATGTGCGCATCTACCCGTCACACCCACCCACCTGAGCACTGCGTCCATACGACTTCACACGACACATGTGTGTCTTCCACAGTTGTGCTACTCATTTGCGTTGACATCCAATACCAGTGGACTACATGGTCATGTCACGACTGCCGTGTACTTCACATACTCTCATCCTCTCTCATTCGTACTTGTGAAATGAGTCAGCGGAGACAGTTTTGGTTTCAAACATTATATTGAGTCTTCTGTCCTCTGTGATGCAGTATAGTGGACACTACTGGCAGCGGAATACATGTTGAGGATATACTGAGCATGATTGCAAATGGGATAGGGTGTGGGGTTACATGTGATTGGCTGTTGCATGTGGGATGTGGGCTTCAGAATGACATCTGCTTGGCCAAGGCTGTGCTAATGTACATTTACGTATAGCTGCGGAGCTGCGGACTTTGACACAGACGGTATACATGTAGCCTACCAGACCGCTTGGCATCATGGGCACAGTCCATCTCAGTTCCATGTGACAGGTTTGCTGCGGTTGTTCCTCATGCACGCGTGCATGTGAGATGACATCAGGGCATGTGCTTGCGTGCATGCAGCAGCGTGCCACTTGTTGTTGCACTGTGGTGGTTACTGGACATGTCACAGTCACTGGGGTCGTGTTGTTGTTGTATGCACTTGTCGTCCATGCAAAGGTCCTGGTATGGGATTCCCGGGGCGGGGGTGGGAGGGTGCAGCACCCACAGACTCCAGGCGACCTATTCATGTCCACTGAGCGGTGTGTGTGTCCATGTGCGCTGGATCCATGTCGTGTCCTGGTTGTTCGTGCAGTTCCGTCCATGTGGGTGCGATACACAGAGCCCATGCCACTGCCTCCCACGATGCATGCGGTGTTCCTGGATGTGATGGGGAACAGTGTGCATGTCCCGGTCATATCCGATGTCATGGCGATGTCGTTGATGGTGTGGTTACAGTTGCCGGTCGTTTGGTATGGCTGTTGTGGTGGTGACTGGCCAGTCCGTGCGGAAGCTAAGCATGGGTGCGGGGTTGGACATCATAGGTCAATCGGGGAACCTGCGTTGTGGTCCGGCGAATTTACAGGTTGTCAGGTATGCGATGCCGTCCAGCAGGGCTTCCATGTCATTGGTGGTGTACATGTTTGCCAGCCAATGTAGCGGATGGTGGCTGTCAAGGTGTTGTTCGTAAGTTGTCCCTTGGAGGACCATGATGGGGCATGCTGGGTGACATTCGATGTAGCTGTTCTCGATGATCCGTCGTGTGGAGGCACAGTGGTCCCATTTCAGTGCGGGTGCGATGTTGGCCACATACGCCATGCCCCCATAGGCAGAGCAGGCCCTGTCGTGTGCGTCCAGAGGGAGGAGTAGTGGTAGCAGGTCCGCCTTCAGACATGCCGGGTTGGAGAGGCATATCTCCACGGGATGCTGGTAGGGACACCTCCGACAGTAGAAGACGGGCATGACGCAGCTGAACAATGTGATGCGGTAAGTCAGTCGGTAACTTACGTTCAGCAGGGACAGGAGATCGCATCCCAATATATGAAACAGGTTGGTTTTGTACAGCTTGAGCTGTTCGGCGTAGTTGGGTAGGTGTGTTGGGGTTGCCATTTCGCAGCGGTGCGTTGTGGTGGCGTGCTCCGGCTGTGTGTGCAGTCTGCAATGTGCACGCTCCGAGGTTGCTGTGAGCTCTGTGTAGTCGTAGGGAGACAGGACTTGTGTTCTGTTGGCTTGTTTGGAGGACACGGGCCCTCATCCCACATGCTTCTCAGACAGTTCAAGGTCAGTGATGTGTGACTCCTTCCAATTAACTTGCATGTGGCCGACATGGGGGAGTGTTTTCTTCTTTCTTCCCCGTCCGTTGTGTGCTTCTGTGATATGCGCTATCTGCCCTGTGGTCGGTCTCCTCGGCATGCCTGTGTTGGTCTATTCTTGGACAATGGCTGTATTCACCGGCTTCTGTCGTAGGGCTGTGGTTTCGGAGTTGGAATGGAAGGTCATTCAGTGCTGTCTGCTCTCCCTTGTGTGGGCGGCAGGCTGCCTTTCCGCTCTGCGTTGGGCCTTGTGTGTGAATGTTATTCTTGGGCCACCTGTTGTCGGTCCCCGGGCTCTTTGGTGTTCCGTTTTATATGTCTTGTTCATATGTGCAGGGTGGTATGGGTGTTTCAGTGTGGTACTGGCGTTCCTCTTCCCGAAGGGGCCCTGCTTCTCCTAGTTGGTGTTGCCGCCGCTGTGTGCTACGCCATGTTTGTTACACTGGGGTGTGTCCTGCTGTTGCGTGTCTTCACTGACATGTGTGCGTCGGTTGTGTGGCGTTGGGTGTTGTCCGTGAATTGGGCGTTGGGGACATGTCTGTGGCAGGCCTGTCACGTGTCATGTGCGTTCGGGGTGGGGCTGATGTGTGTGCTGCTTGGTTGTGTCCCTGTGTCTGTGTGCGACGCATGCATGGCGCTGCGGTTGGCCTCTGCGTTGTGCGCATGTGTGGCGGCGTCATCGCCGCTTTGGGGCCGTGACGGGGTTGTTGGTTCCTAGTCCCAGGTGGTGTGTACACATGTGTTACGCGATGTTACGATTTGGCCTGTGTGTCATATGTGGATGCAATGGTGGATGTGTAGTGTACACGCGCTGGTGGGGGTTGTCCGCTTTTTCCGCCCTTGCACTGTGTGCGCTGTTTGCGTGCACTTGTTGTGTGTGTGCCTACCTGCGTCTCCGCGGTACGTTGCGTCCTTGGTGGTGCATCAGCAGGAGCATGGGGAGGGCCTGCAGTGCTGGATTCATGCTCGGGGAGCCGCTTCTTCGTTGTCCGTGCTCGGCGTCCGTGTTACCGCTTCGGTTTGTCGTACGGTATCTCTTGGCCGTGGGAGCCGTTTGTTTGCGGCATCGTAATTTATACGCCGGGCGGGGCGTGTTTCGTCGGACGGTGTGTGTCAGTTGGGCTGCGCCGCTACGTGTACGGGCGCACTTTGATGGCGGACGGTGTTGCTGGCTTGCCGGCGGTGTTTGGCCTACTTTTCGCATCGTAATTGGGCGGGCGTGTGGACTGCTGCGTGCCGGCGGTAACTGGTGGTTTTTGCATCCGCCAGCACGGCGGTTGTGCTTCCGCCCGCCATCGTAATGAGCCCCTAAGTAAGTATATATATTATATATTATATGTATATGTTTAATTAATGTTTTATTAAATTATATATATTACTTATTAATTTTAAACATTATAAAATATTTTTAACTATGTTTATTTTATTTATAAGTATTATTTAGTTTATTTTACATATTTTTTTTAACAAAAAAAACCCGATATTTTTGATAACAATATTTTTGACATCGATATTTTTTTTCTCGATATTTTTGTACTTACCATGTTGTAGATAGGATATCAATATTGTTGACATCGATATTCTTGCTCCGATATTTTTGTAGGTCGATTTTTTGACCTTCGATATTTTGTCAGTGATCCACTAGAAGCAAGGGCCCCTACTTGGTCAAAGGTACCTACCTCTGCCAACTAGAGACCCCCATTTCTAACATTGGTGGTCAGCGGTGAGGATTCTGGACTTGCATTTGTGACTCATATACAGTGATTGGTGTACACTACTAGTGAGTGCAGACCATTACGCAGCCACATACATTTTGGTAGAATTTTTTCCTTGGGTCTTCTATTTTTGCTAAGAACTGCCAATCCTTGTTACCATGAGCAAAACAGCATCCAACGCATCTATGGATATACAATTTGAAGAAGATAGGGTGGATACCTACACTGTGCCACAGCTTAAAACCATCTGTAAAAAATTTAAAATCTCTGTGAAAGGCCTCACCAAGAAGAAGGAGTTCCAAAAGGCGCTGAAGGCCTGGTTGGAATCTAGAAATACTCCTGAGCACCCTGAAGAGCCTAGGGAGGAGGCAGAGAATACAGATGGGCAGCTAGAGGGGCCATTGGGCCTGACCGGGGAGAAAGTACCTTCCAGGGCAGGCAGCAGTGTTTTCTTCAAAGGGCCTGTCCCCAGGAGAGCTGGAGGACAGGGAAAGGGATAGAATGCATAAGATGGAGCTAGCCAAGCTCAAACTGGGTGGTCAGATGGAGATTAGAAAGCAAGAAGTTAGCCTTGGAAGAAAAGAGAATGCATTTAGAGCATAAGAGGATGTTGAGGAATTGGAGCTGAAAGCCAAGAGCTTAGAAGTTACTCCCTCTGGTGGCAGCACACCATCCGTGCCTGTAGAAGCAAGAGTATTTAACACCAAAGATATAATTAAGGAGTTCCACAAGCATGAAGATATTGGGCAATGGTTTAAGGCCTATGAAGTGGCCATGACCTCCCACCGGGTCCCTGAGAAGGATTGGGGAGCGGGGTTGTGGGGGCGGTTCCTCAGTGATGGGCGGGACACCTTGTTAGACTTGCCCTCTGAGGACCAGAATTCATATGGCCACATGAAGGAAGCCTTAATGACCAGGTATGGGTTGACCCCAGAGCTTTATAGACAAAGGTTTAGAAATTGTAAGAAACTGGAGTCAAGTACTTGGGTGGAATATGTGTCTTTTTTTGCAGAGCATTGGATGGTTGGGTGAAGGGTAGCAAAGTGAATGATTTTGAGGCGCACTATGATTTGATTGCATGGGAGCACTTGTCCAGTAATTGTTTTCCAGAGCTACAACAGCACCTGATTGATAGTAAGCTGACTATCCCTAGGAAGCTTGCTGAGGAGGCAGACCGCTGGGTTAGTACCCGGGTCCACAAGGGTCATGTGGGAGACTTCGCCAAAGGTGGGCAGGGTCCCCAGCAGAAGAGTGGGGGGGACAAGGGTAAACAGAGGGAGTTCAAGAAAGTGCCCCAAAGTAATCCCCAAGGGAACCAAGGGAAGGGTTCCCACCCTCCCCCTGAGAAGAAGCCAGGGGCCCCGACAGATAAGCCTGTTCAGAAGGGGCCCAGGAAATGTTATAATTGTGGTCAGGTGGGCCACTGCTTCTGGGATCCTAAGTGTCCGATGAAAGCGAATGCAGCACCCACTGGTGCACCGCCCCGGCAGATGGCTAGTGTAGCCCTGGGGGAGGGGTTGGGTGCCCAAGGTGGGTGGGGTCCCGCAGAGATGTCCCTAGTCTCTTTAGGAGACAGTGGGTTGGTCCCTAGGATCCAGCTGCCTGATAACACTAAGAAATACAGGCAGTGGGTGACCATCAATGGCCATAGGGTGGAGGCTCTGAGAGACACCGGAGCCAGTGTGACAGCTGTCAGTTGTCGGCTGGTGTCTGAAGAGCAGGTGATCCCCCATGCATTTTACCCTGTAGTTGCTGCTGACAACTCAGAGAGCCACTGCAATGTGGCCCAGGTTCCCTTTGAGTGGGGGGGGTCTCAGGTACCTTTCAAGTAGCTGTGAGGCCAGCCATGCCTATTGACTGTCTGCTAGGCAATGATTTGGAAAGCTCCCCTTGGGCTAAGGTGGAGAGAAGGTCTCATTTAGAGATGTTGGGTCTGCCTGAGTGGGCGTGTGTGACCACTCGGTCCATGGCAGCCGGTAAGGGTGTTCACGAGGACCTGGAGCCTGAAAGAGTGGCCCAGGTGCCTGCTTTAAAGAGAAGAGGCAGGGGGCGTGGGAAACCAACCCCCAAAGCTCCCAATGTCCAGGAGGAGGCAGACCTTGAGGGGGATGCCCTGGAACCTACAGGGGAGCAAGTAGCTGAACTGGGGGACCTGCCTGAGCTGACCCATTGGCAGCAGGAAGGAGGACCCTCCAGTGAAGAGTTCTGCGAGGAGCAGAAGAAGTGCCCTTCTCTTGTGGGTTTGCGGCAACAGGCCACAAACTAGGCAGCAGGTGATCAGTCTGGATCACATTGGATCTACTGGGAGAATGGTCTCCTGTATAGCGAGCCTAAGGTTTCTGAGCCTGGGTCAGCCCGTGTGCTGGTGGTACCCCAGCGCTTCAGAGCCTTCCTACTGGGACTGGCTCATGATGTGCCTTTAGCAGGACATTTGGGGCAAGACAAGACCTTTGAAAGGCTTGTCACCCACTTTTATTGGCCCCAAATGTGCAAGTGTTCAGATACTCATTGCAGGACCTGTCAGACTTGCCAGGCAAGTGGTGAGAGTGGGAGGAAGCACAAGGCTCCTCTCCAACTGTTCCCTGTGGTCAGCACCCCCTTTGAAAGGGTGGGCATTGACATTGTGGGGCCTCTGGATCCCAAGATAGCCATGGGCAACAGGTTCATCCTGGTCTTGGTGGACCATGCCACCCGGTACCCGGAAGCCATCCCTCTCAGGACTGTGACAGCCCCCGTGGTGGGACGTGCATTAATGGGGATTTTCTCCCATGTGGGGTTCCCCAGAGAGGTGGTGTCAGACCGTGATACCAACTTCATATCTAAGTATATGAAGTCCCTGTGGCAGGAGTGCGGTGTAACCTACAAGTTCACCACTCCTTACCACCCCCAAGGTAATGGGCTGGTTGAGAGATTCAACCGGACCCTAAAGGGCATGATTATGGGTCTTGAGAAACCTATGAGGCGTAAGTGGGACGTCCTCTTGCCATGCCTTCTGTTTGCTTACAGAGAGGTGCCACAAAAGTCCTTAGGGTTCAGTCCCTTTGAACTGCTGTATGGTCACCCTGTAAGAGGACCTCTGAATTTGGTAAAGGAAGGCTGGGAGAAAGCTCCCAGTAAACCTCCCCAGGATGTATATAGCTACATGCTGGCCTTCAGAAACCAAACTAGGCATTTCAGACAACTCGCTCAGGTGAATCTGGAAGCCAGCCAGGAGGAGATGAAACGGTGGTATGATCAGAATGCCACTCTGATCGAGTTTCAGCCTGGTCAGAAAGTGTGGGTCATGGCCCCCGTGGATCCTTGTGCGCTCCAGGATAAGTGGACCGGACCATTTGAGGTGGTGGAGCGCAAGAGTGATGTCACCTACTTGGTGGACTTGCGGTCTCCTAGGTACCCTTTGCGGGTCCTGCATGCAAACCGCCTGAAGCCCCACTTGGAGAGGTCCGAAGTGGGCATGCTCCTAGCGACAGATGATGGAATGGAGGAGGAGACTGAGCCTCTTCCTGACCTCCTGTCTGCAAAAGAGCAAGATGGGTCAGTGGATGGTGTAAACCTCTCTTCCACCCTGACCCCTGAGCAGCAGGATGACTGTCACCAACTGTTGGGACAGTTTCCTGATCTGTTCTCCCTGACTCCCGGTTAGACCTGGCACTATTGGCGTGGGTCTCCCTTCCATTTTTTCACTGTTGCCTCCTATGTTTTTGCTATGTTTTTGCTGGTCTAGATGCTTTGGGCACTTTGCCACTGCTGTTCAGTGCCAAAGTGCAAGTGCTCCCTATTGTAAATGGTTGTACTGGATTAGTGACTCCATGATTGGCTTATTTGATTTACTTGTCAGACCCTAGTACAGTGCACCATGAGTGCCCAGGGCCTGTAAATCAAATGCTGCTGGTGGGCTCGCAGCACTGATTGTGCCACCCACAGAAGCAGCTTGTAAAATATGGCCCAGGCCTGCCATTGCAGAGCCTGTGTGCAGTCTGGGACTGCCATGTCGACTTGGCAAATGCACTCACTTGCCAGTCCCTAAACCTTCCCTTTTCTGCATGTTAGTCAACCCTAAGGTAGGCCCAAGGTACCCCTGTGGGCAGGGTGCATTGTATGTGAAAGGTAGGACATGCCCTGGTGTGTGTGGCATGTCCTGATAGTGAATTACAGCCAATGTCGTTTTTCACTATTGCAAGGCTATCTGTTCCCATAGGCCAGAATGGGGAGTTAGTTTATAACATCTTATAAACATAACTGACACTAGGGACAAGATGGAAAAATAAAGTTTATGCCTGAACTCAGAATGTTAAAATACATCTTTTAGTGTGGGTGATTTTTACATTCTGTGTTTGAAAATACCACTTTTAGAAAATAGGTATTTTCTTGCCTAACCATCCAGTATGCCTCTGCTAGGTTTGTGTATTCCATGTCTGGTTTGTGAGTGACAGGGGCCTGGAGAGGGCTTTGGCTCCAGCAGTCTGATGAGCCAGGGCTGGGCTGAATAGGACCTGGCTTGAATAGAGAGTGGGGGAGGAGATTTCCTTTCACTTGCCTAAGCCTACATAGAATAGAGAGTAGGGGGAGGAGATTTCTTTTCAGCTACCTGGGCCAGGTCTGCTTTCAACAATGCTGTCTCCACCTCCTGCCAGGGAGGACAGAACTGGTTTGGGCTGGGTACAGACACTCTCTGCCTTCAGAGAACAAAGAAATTGTGTGTATAAAAAGAGGGGCCCAAACCCCAGAACTTTAGATCACTTCTTGGAATGAAGATGAACCTTTGCCAAGGAGAGAAACCAAGGAAGCTGAAGGAGGAGACTGCCCCTGCGCTGGTGACTGTTTGGGGTTGGCCTGCAGTGGTTACTTATTGCCAAGGAAAGGAGAAGAGGAACTTTGTGTGTACTTTATCATCTTGAGGAAGATCTCCAAGGGCTTGAAGCTGAGCTTGCCTCCTGTTCTGAAGTCTCAGGGACAGAAAGACTTCACCACCAGCTCCCCTGAATTTCCTTGCTGGGAATTCTACCTGCAGAGAGGTGTCTGCTGCTGTTTTTGGGGACCTCTAGAGACTGCGTGTCGCTGGGAGCTGGTAGCGCGACGCAACAAGGAAGAAGCGTGTCGCCGCCGCAGCTGTTGCCGTCGCATTGCCGAAGAAGCGGGCCGCAGCTGTTGATCGACACATCGCCGAAGAAGCGTGTTGCATCGCCGGAGAAGCGTGTCGCCGCCACAGAGGTTGCCGTCGTATCACCGGAGAAGCGTGTCGCAGGGCCTGTCGCGGCTTAAAAATCCACCGATTTCGCCGCATGACCGTCAGGCGTGCACGCATCGTATCCAAGTTGTCGCATCGCATCAAAGACGCCACTTCGTCGCATCGCACCGGATCGTCGCATCGCGGTGCCATCTTGTCGCATCGTAACCGGAACGCAGTAAGAAACCGACGCATCACCTCCTCTCCGGTAAGGAACCAACGCATCACCTCCCCTGCGCTGCAGTAAGGAACCGACGCATCACCTCCCCCGAAGCAAGGAACCGACGCTTCACCTTCCCTGTGACCCCTTTTGTTTGTATTGCATTACGCATCCAAGGTACTTTGAGAGTAAAGTGTCGCATTTACCATCTACATTGAACTAAGCTATTTCTACCATTTGAAAGTCATATTTTTGAATACTGTATTGTGGATTTTTGTCGTTTGGTCTTGTGTTAAATCTAGATAAAGATAGCTTATTATTCTAAACTGGTGTGGTGTCCATTTGTAATGTTTTTACTGTATTACTGTATGTGTTCACAAATGCTTTACACACTGCCTCTGAGATAAGCCTGCCTGCTCGTGCCAAGCTACCAAGGGGGTGAGCAGGGGTTATTTTAGGAGTGTAGCCCCCTTACCCTGACTAGAAGCAAGGGCCCCTACTTGGTCAAAGGTACCTACCTCTGCCAACTCGAGACCCCCATTTCTAACACCCCCCATTCTCCAATACCATTGTAGACATCATTGCACACTCGGGTCTCCCATCCACCGACGCCATCCTACTCAGTAAACTCAAGTTCCACCTGGACAACCCCAGTGACCAGGACACCACAAACCTACTTAGGGGCATATTCACAAAAAATGGCGATAACTATCGCTAACACTAGATAACGCCAGTTTTGTTATCACCGCCTATATCGCCTTGAGAATATGCCCCTTAGTGTATCCGACCCGCACTCCATTGAGGTTGGGCTGAAATTGCCTAGGCCCGTTTAACCACGACCATAGACTATCATTGGTGCTTTAGTTTTTCTTGGTGTTTTTTCTCTTAAATCTTTGAAAAATGATATCTCTGGTTCCTGTAATTGATTTTTGTTGTTTTAGTGTCATTTTGTTTATTACTGTTTCATCTATTTTCATGAATTGGAGTGGCATTTTTATTGTGTTGTGTGTATGACTTTTTGAATGTTTTGGTACCTGTAAATGCATTGCACAGTTGTGTGTGTCTACTGTTTACAGAGGGTAGAGTGAGGTCCTCTGGCAGGGTTGTCTGACTCATAACATTCTGATTCTAGGTGAACCTAACTTGTCATACAGAAGAATGACAGACACCTGTCCGTTTTCCTTTTGTCTTTGTCTGGGGCTATAGATGGTATGTATTCTGATTACATGTTCACATCTGTCTAATAGATGGGCTCTTTAGTGCAAGGGCTGGAGAGCCAATTCTTTACATTGCCAATCCTTTTTTCTTTCCATTCTTTAAACTATTTCGTCAACAGTACAATAATTGCTAAGCCAATAGTTCCCTTTTCTCTACACTAATAAGAATCATGTATTCCTGTGATGTGTTCTAAAACTAAAAAGTGTTTCTAGAACACATGCTTGCAAGGAAGGACTCATACCCTTCTATTAAACATTTTTGGGCTGGTTCATGGCATATGGTCATCATGCTGGCATGTTTTATTTTGTGGCATGTGCTTGCAATTCAAAATAAAAAAAATTATAATCATAGCTCGAGGCTGCCATGGCCAGACCTTTTGGCTTTGCTATGTGTCACTGCTTTATTGCTTTATTGTCTGCTCTTTTTTTGTGGTCTGTTTGCAAGGGGTTTCTTTACAACCTATATGTGTTTTGCCTAGCTTAATACGAAAAATTGATTGTTTGTACACATTATATATTTTGCAACTTCATCAGCCCTTGTCTTTGGCTCTGATGACATACGTGTACTAAACAAGAACAGCTAGATGATGCTGCGTTTTTGTAAGAGTGGTTATGAAGAAAGCACTGTGTATTGCACAATATTGATCTGACTTGTCATACATGATGTACGACGCCTAGTTATATCAGTCATGTCTTGATACATGACATCAGACAAGCACAAAGGAAGTGTTTTACAGCTGAAGGAAAAGGGAGTATGGTCACACCATCTGACAGCTTGAGCTTTTGAAGGGGAGGCGGGGGATATTAAAGTGTCCCAGACATGCGAAAAGTCACTTTGTGAAAATGAGATGTTTCTGCTCGGTACATGTGTCTAATTCAATATTTCTGTTATGTCTGCCCTATTCTTTTGTTGAAATCCTTTTTGTCCCCCAACAGTTATTGCGAGAATGAAAATTGATTGTTCCACTCAAACTTCGATTTCCTTGCTCGTGACATCATCAAACGATGATTAAACCACTGACTGATAATTGTATTACTAGGGGAGCTTGAGTTGAACAATCTGTTTTCATAAAACATTAACGGGAGAAAAGTATGACTTTTAAATGGAAACAAAACTCAGCTGAGTCACAAGTGTTCGAGTAAACTCATGTATTGCAAATAAGCATCTATTTTTCACGAAGTAAAATTAAATGAAGTGCTCGTGCAGCACTCTAATAGCACGAGCTGCAAGGTGATGAATGACTTTAATCAGAGTGCAGACATGTTCTGAAACCGAAATTAGCTACTCCCAGCATCCCTGACTCTGGGGGAAGGTGGGGGAGGAGGAGGGGGGGAGCTATTCTGAGTATGAATAGACTGCAGGAGAATTATGATCACAACAAATAGTGGTACACACACTTTACACTGTGGTATCTGACATGCTAAATTCATAGGTCCGGTATAAATGTTGCAGACAAAACGTTATGAGTGGTAAAGTGCAATAGCATATGTAAATATGTTTACATTCACAGAAAGTGAAACATACAATGATGCAGTTTATTCTGCGGAATTGTATGGCTTTTGCTTCACTAACATGATAACATGACAAAAATCTTCCAGTAAGCAATAACACAGGAACCAGTAAATTCACTTGACTATGTGTGTGAGAATTCCCGCGTCAATGTGCTTGCCATCAGTTCTTGTGTTAATCTCATGCGGACAGCATGCATTATTCAGGGGGAGAAGAACAAGAAACAGCAAATCCACTGAGTAAAAGTGAAGTACGAGGGATTAGTCGAGCCTCATCCAAAGGGCCAGAATGTAGGAAATGCTGCTTTTGCCAGTAGATTCTATAAACAATCAAGGGCGTCAATTCAACAAAATAGCGAAAGTGACATCCGACACCCTTTGACCTCAACTACTTCATAAGAAGTGGCTTTTGACCCAGAATCTTCCCAGGAAGTGATGTCACACAACCTCAACTGTGATTGCATCTCAGTAACTGAATCACTGAAGTTCCTTAGTAATTGCATGAGTCAAACAAGCTTTGGCAAAGCCAATAGGTCTGGCTTTGGCTGCCAGCCTTTTGGCAATTCTAGTTTTATTATGGTTTTTGCAAAACTTTATTGTTTGGGAAGCTACTGGTCCCTCATTATATCCCAAAAATAAATAAAATAATGGCTAAAGGCAAAAGGGTTATTCTGGCCTCAAAAAAGCACACATTACCATGGTAAACCGGCACTGAAGAGAACTACTTTGTATGTGGATGTGCTCTTTGTGAAAGGGAAGAATGCCAAAACTCATATTCAAGTCACTCAATGGCTGAAGTGGGCTAAAATTGCCCCTTGGTACATGCTGGAGTGGGTGGAAGAAAAATATGAATGACACAATCACAGACTAATGGACAAAGTCTGGCTGAAATTCCCTATAAATAACTATGTTATACATACTTTTAGAAAAATCAATAGGTCTTGGCTAACACAGACCTAAAAAAATCCATCAATCTGGCATTGGCTTCTAGAAGGCAAGAAAGGAGGGAAGAAAGTAAGGAGGAAAGAAGGAACGCAGACAAAAAAGGAAGGAAGATAGAGAAGGAAGGAAGGCAAACAAACAAGGAAGGAGGAAGGTCAAAAAAGGAAGGAAGGCAAGAAAGAAGTAAGGGAGGGAATCAAAAAGGGAAGTAAGGAAGGAAACATGGAAGAAAGGGAAGATGGAAAGAAGGCAAGAAAGGAAGAAGAAAATAAACAAAGGAAGAAAGAAGGAAAGTAAAAAGAAAAGAAGGCAAGAACGAAAGTACAAACGAAGGAAAGAAAGAAGGCAAAACAGAAATAAAGAAGGTTAAGAAAAAAGGAAGGAAAGAAGGCAAAAAGAAAGAACAAAAGAATGAAGGCAAAAAGAAAAAAGGGAAGAAAAGGAAAGCATGGCATAAACGAAAGAATGTAGTAAAGAAAGAAGGCAAAAAGAAAGAAGGAAAGAAAGGCATTAAGAAAGAATAAGAATAAAAAGGAAAAAGAAAAGAAGGCAAGAAACAAAAATGAAAACAAAAAAGGAAAGAAAAAGAAACAAGGCAAAAAAGAAAGAAAGGAAAGGAGGAAAGAAATGTGCAGATAAGGCAAAAAAGAAAGAAAGAAGGAAAGAAAAACATAAGGAAAGAAAAAGGAAAGTAAACAAAGAAGAAAGAAATAAGGAAGGAAATAAAAATGAAAAAGGTAAAGAAGGCAAGAAATGAAGATAAGAAATAGGCAAGGAAAAGAAAGGAAAGAAGAAAAGAAAAGAAAAAGGAAATAAGGCAAGAATAAAAGAAAGGAAAGAAGGAACGAAATAAGCGAAGGCAAAAAAGAAATAAAGAAGGAAAGAAAACAAGAAAGAAAGTGGGAAAAGAGAAGGCAAAAAGAGAGAAAGAAGGAAAGAATCGAAGACAAATGAATCGAAGGAAAGAAAAAAGATGGGAAGAAGGAAGGAAAGCGGGTTCACAGTATAACATATTAGATACTAAAACCCAAATTACACCCCAACTATGTTTAAATAAAACTGTTACAAGTGTGCTGCAAATTAAACACCATACACATAGGTTTTCTTCCTGGGTAAAGTTTGTCAAAGAACCAGTGGTGAAACTGAGTCCAGGAACACAAAATGGTATGCTGTAAAATAGCAGCAGTCCACTTCAAAAGGAATTTAAAACAGTCCTGGAAGGAGACAGGAACTGATAAAACTGCAGTGTACCCTCTTCTCACTTCAAATGCATCCTACTATCACATCAGGCAACACTGACACTAAAGGGAACTCCTTGTGTGTGGATGTGCACCTTGTGAAACAGCAGAATCCGGTCACTCAATGTGACATTAACCAGAGGCTTACCTAGGCTTACCCATTGCTCCATGATGTATTCTGCAGTGAGTGGAAGCAAAATGGGCTGACACAATGACAGACCAATGGGTGGAGAGAGGTGGCGGAGAGCCCCTTTAAGTAAGTATATTATATATATTATTTTAGTAAAATCAAATGGTTTTGGCTAACGCCAGACCTAAGACCAACTCACCAGAGAGAAACATGTATTTTAGATGCCATCTGTATTTGGGTGCTGACTGGATAAGTCAGGAAACACTACTCGTTTTGTTTTAGTATTACATGCAAAAGTGTTTGCCTGAAGATGATATAGTGTCACTGCTAGCCACGTACTTTCAATCATGCATATACACATATGCGCACCCATACAAACAGACGCACATGCTCACACATGCAAACTCTAGAATATCAGTTGTTTAAATAAAAGTCATCACATTGTAGTATGTTACAATGTAGTTTTTACCATACATACCTTTACAATGCTTAGTAACGCTATGTAATTTACCTGTGCCACACAATTTTTTACAAGGCATTTCTTTTGCAACGCCTAGCAAAAATTATAAAATAAAATTTAAAAAAATGATAATTTTAAATTAAATGCAATTATACTCACTACAATTATTTTCAACATAGAAAAGTAACATAAATTAACGAATGTTTGTTAATGTTTTAATATAAGATTAAAAATCCCCGTCAGATATGGCGTCACCATTTCCACACACACAAGCTCAAAACATCTTTTTGCAAACATTAATAAATAAATAGGTTTCTGTCGCACAATAACTTGTGAAATAAACCAAATTTCAAAACATTTTTTTTTAATAAGAACAGATTTACCAATATGTGCACCATTTTCTAGTCAGTTGACTGGTGACCTCTGAGGGAACAATATGAAAAGCCTGAAACTAGTGAAAGGTGAAGCTGAAGGAACAGCTCATCTATCTTCTACTTTTAGTAAGTGAAAATAAATAAAGTAACAAACTTTTTCTCTCAATATATAATACAAAAATAGAATTTGAAGAAATTAAAAAAGTTCTTTGTCGTTTTATTACTTAAAATTCTTACAAAATATTGTAGGACTGGTTAGTAAAACTTGACGTAAACCAAAATGCTAAAAGAGATATAAATACCAAATAAGTGCATATACATTGAGGGTATCTCATGAGTAAATGTTTATGCTATGAGCATAAGAGATTTGGTCAGATCTTTTTTGTTCATTTTGTTCTCCACTCCGGTCATAACTTTAATATGCCTATAGTTAGGTTGGAGGTTTGCCCCATGCAGTTAGGGCATAAATGGCAGGTATAAATGTTCATGGATAAAAAAGGGACTTTGAAGTTATGTGGACATTCACAAAACGATATGATCCACTCTGCTCTCAACACGATACCTGCGGGGTTGCACGTCACTACCGACCCATTATACACTAGCCCAACACTTCGGGTGGGATTCGCTTTGAACATGGCTCTACTTGTAAGTTGTTATGCCCCTTTCGTTTGAGTTTAGTTGTTGATTGTTGGCGCCTTGCAGTCCCGCCCTCTAGGAAACAGCCGCATCGATCGTGACCTGGCTTCTTTGGGTGTGTACGGACCTACTTGTGCCTCCTCTCCTGTTCATTTTTCACAGTAAAGCTTGCTTAATAGACACAGCCATGTGGCGGCTACTGTTTATGGTGGTTCATGCCGAATAATCTGTGTGCAGGTGAGAGCAGCTGCGTACCTAGGTGTTCTTGTGTTTGAAAGTATAAAGGAGCACTTTGTCGGGTGCGCTCCCCAGATCACAATATATGAAATGGTTCGTAGTTTTTAGTCACAAGCATTTTTGTCGTTTGTCAGTGACATATTAGACATATTTCTATGGGTATTATCCATTGCACCATCTTCACACTTTCACATGAGCCCCTGGATATCCTATTTGTGTTCTTTAATTAAAAGCCATCAACTCCATGACTATCTTGAGTAATTGTGCTACTTTTCCATTCTTTTTTACACAATTCAGCTCTGCGGCAAAGGCGGCCTATTCAGGCTTGAGAGTGCATTGTACCTCTTTGTTTCAGGTAAGGTTACCCGGCGCTTCTCACTTTAGCATGAGATTGCATATTGGTGTTGGGCACTGGGGGGGATATTCACAAGAACATGCGTTAAACATCTCCAAAAAATGTTAACGCAACTTTACACATTGCAGCCTATCGCGGGAAAATAATCCTGTGTTAACGTGGAATTCACAACACGGCGGTACCATGCGATAGTCTGCCGAAAACGCGGCCAATGTCCGCAATACAACCACCTCGACGGAGATAAAAACACAAACCACAACACCAAAAAACGTGCGATGAGCCCATTCGCGATAAGGAAAGCAGCGATAAGCAGCGCCAGGCCCGCGACACACACACGGCAGGTGGGAATAAGCACAACAAAAGCAGGAAAAAGGAAGACAAACCAAACAGAAAACAACAGCGAAGCACAATGGAGGCAGCCGGAGCTAGTACACAACCCCACAAGCCCCATTGGCAACAAAACATTGTACATGGCAGGCCATCGTGGACAAGGTGAATGCAGCCAGAGAGCGGAGGAGGACAATGGAATAAAACCAGAACAGCTGGACTGATGCGAAACGCACAAACAAGCAGAAACACGCCAACAACCAGGAGGCTTCAATGCACACCGGAGGTGGGAGTCCAGCGCCACACCAGGAGCTGGATGACATGGAGGAAATGGTGTCCACCACATCAGTCTGGAGATGGTGGCAGGAGTCGGGGACCGGAAACTGCCCAAAATCAACAGACACAACAGCAACAGGGAGAGGAACGACCAGGGACTGGGGGACAGGGGAGATGGGCACAATGGCACACATGCACAATTAAGCACAGCACAACTGCAGACAAACCATGCCCAAGAGTAACAACACCAACCAAGAGCACAAGTCACACAACCCGGCAATATCACACCACTGAACAAGCACAGAAGTGAAAACCACACTGCCTGAAAGGGAGAAGGGTGAGCCAAATCAGAGCTGAAGGGACATCTCACACACAATGCAGCACACACACATAGGAAGCAGAGCACCCCAACATCGAACACAATGTGGTACAAACAGCAACATTTGCACAACCGAACACAGGACACAAGTGCACCCGCTTGTGGCCAGTAAATGGCCATACGCATCTGGCAAAGCACGAAACAGGGACATGATAATGCACAAGTACAAACCCACAGCCCTGATGGGGTAGCAATGCACGTATGGCAGTGTTAGACCTAGCATCCTTGGCGTGGGTCTCCCTTCCATTTTTTGAGAATGCCTCCAATGTTATTGATCTGTTTTTGCTGGTTTAGATGCTTTGGGCACTGTGCCACTGCTGTTCAGTGCCACAGTGCAAGTGCTCCCTATGATAAATTGTGTTATGTATTAGTGACTCCATGATTGGATGATTGGTTTACTTGTCAGTCCCTAGTACAGTGCACTGAGTGTGCCCAGGGCTTGTAAATCCAATGCTGCTGGTGGGCTTGCAGCACTGGTTGTGCCACCCACAGAAGCAGCTTGTAAAGTGTGTCTCAGGCCTGCCATTGCAGAGCCTGTGTGCAGCCTAGGGCTGCCATGTCGACTTGGTGAGTGCACCCACTTACCAGGCCCTAAACCTTCCCTTTACTGCATGTCGGTCACCCCTAAAGTAGGCCCTAGGGCAGGGTGCATTGTAAGTATAAGGTAGGACATGCCCTGGTGTGTGTGGCATGTCCTAATAGTGAATTACAGCCATTTTCGTTTTTCACTATTGCAAGGCTACCTGTTCCCCATAGGCCAGAATGGGCAGTTTGATTATTACACCTTATAATCCTAACTGACCCAGGGAACATGGTAGAGAAACGAATTTAGTATGCCTGAACTCAGAATGATAAAATACATCTTTTAGTGAAGTTGATTTTAACATTCTGTGTTTGAAAATACCACTTTTAGAAAGTAGGTGTTTTCTTGCCTGCCTCTGCTGGGTTGTGTATTCCTTGTCTGGAGTTTGAGTGACAGGGGCTGGGGGTGGCTCCAGGAGACAGGGTGAGTCAGCACAGGGCTGAATAGAGAGATCTGCATCCAGAGTGGAGGGAGGAGTTGCACCTGGGTCTGAATAGGGCTGTGCCTGCCTTCCACAATGCTGGCTCCACCTCCTGCTGGGCGGCTGAGCACCCTGCCCCACATTCTGAAAGGAAAGAAGGAGTCATATAAACAAAGTGCTCCAGGACTGACCAGAACTGGTTTTGGACTTGGCAAAGGCCTCTCTGCCTTCAGAGAACAAAGAGAAAGGTGTATAAAAGGGGACCCAGACCCTAGGAAATTAGATCACTTTTGGGAAACAAGAAGAAACCTTTGCTGAGGAGCGGAACCAAGAAGAAACTGAGGAGAAGACTATCCCTAAGCTAGAGGGATCTGCCTGCAGTGGTTGCCTGACTGCCAAAGAAAGGAGAAGGGAACTTTGTGTGTACTTTCATCAACTTGTGAAGGATATCCAAGGGCTTGATTTCAGAGCTTGCCTCCTGCTGAAGTCTCAGGGACAACAGACTTCCCCCACCAGCTCCCCTGTATTCCCTTGCTGGGAATTTGGACCTTCTGACACACTTGCGTTTCGCTGGGAGCTGGAAGCGCGACTCAAGACGAAGAAGCGTGTCGCCGCAGCCGCTGCTTCTCGCATCGCCGGAGAAGAGTGTCGACGTCGCAGCAGACGCCGGCGCATCCCCAAAGAAGTGCGCCGCTGACACCCTCGCATCCTTCGAAGCACCTCGCAGCACCGGAGAAAAGTGTCGCCGTCGCATCAGACGACGTCGCATCCCTGGGGCAGAGCACCGACCTCGCATCAGACGCTGACGCATCGCAACACGAGGTGCCCCGCATCCCAGGAGAAGATCGTCGACCTCGCATCAGATGCCGTCGCATCGCCAGGGAAGCGTGTCGCAGGGCCTGTCGCGGCTCCAAAGATTCATCTAAATCGCCTCACGGCCGTCGGGCGTGCACGCATCACCCCTTCGTTGTCGCAACCTCAAGAAGACGCCACTTTGTTTCTTTGCACCAGATCTTCGTCGCATCACAGCGCTGCTTGTCGCATCGCCACAGAAGCGTGTAAGAAACCGACGCATCACCTTCCCTGCACCACCTTTTTTTGTATCGCGTTACGCATCTCAGGTACATTGAAGTCAAAGTGTCGCATTTCCATTTTAAGAGACTCAAGCTAATTCTACCATCTTTAAAGTACAGTATTGTGGATTATTTTTGTTGTTTATGGTCTTGTGGTAAATCTATATAAAAGGTACTTATTTTTATAATACAACCTGTGTGGTGTCCATTTGTAGTGTTGTCACTGGATTACTGTATGTGTTCACAAATGCTTTACACACTGCCTCTGAACTAAGCCTGTCTGCTCGTGCCAAGCTACCAAGGGGGTGAGCAGGGGTTATTTCAGGAGTGTACCCCCTTACCCTGACTAGAAGCAAGGGTCCCTATTTGGACAAAGGTACCTACCTCTGCCAACTAGAGACCCCCAGTTCTAACAGGCAGGGACCCAGATAGGCCGTGACACACACATTGGCATACAAATCAAGACTCAACACAGTTGGAGACAAGTGAAAGTGCGGAAACTTTATCAACAAGTGCGTGTCAGTATGGCCAAGAGAAGTGCCACGACATGCAGACCAATGCAGCAGCATGTCTGAATGAGGAACGTTGGAAGCGCCCATGTCCACCCCGGGGGAGTCCATCACCAACACAAGTCAGTGCCAACCCGCGTTGGTTGTCCACGCATGGATCAGGAGTCCAGGCCAATGCAGCCATGTCCACTGTCGTCTTGGGACATGTGACCAGATCCTCAACATGCAACCAGGCATCGGGACATGTGCAATGGATCACATCCAGTTGTGGCTGCAGGTACCTTGTCACTCATCCATGAACGCGAGTGCAGCAGCATAGGCCAACATTTCCAAGGAGAGATCGTTGTCCACCACATCTAACATGTCGGCGACGTAATCCATCAGCTGTCCCGGACATATGTGCTGACTCCAACCCCTGGCCCCAATTTGCACCAAAGCCCAATCGGGGAGCGGATCAATGTGGTCACTGCACACGACGACTCGTGCAATCTCCCAGGTCCAGTTGCCAGCATGCATGCCAAACATCCAGGCATGCCATAAACGGGCCTCACGGTGACACTCCTGGTCGTGGGCCAACAGGGGGCGCACACACACGTCGAAATCCAGGTCAGCTACCGTTACGTTGGAGAGGCAGACATCCATGGTCCACTCGAATATGCACGAGCGACAATGCAACACAGGCTGAACGCAGGTGACATTCGCAAGGCGGAAGCTCAGCCGGTAACTGATCCACAGCACTGCCAACGGCAGAGCCCCCTGTACATGCAGCAGACGTGCACGGTACAGGTCCACGTGACTGGAGTTGAGCATGTGTCCGGGATGGTCTGCCATTGCGTCAGTGGCTCTGCTTGAAGCGGCACTGGCTTGCCCTGCGCCAGTCCTGTGGATGAAATGGCACAGCTCGGAGCAATGAGCAGTGTCTGTGAGCAACGGGTGCAGGCCTGGGGTGGGGTGGGAGTATGTGTGAAGGCCATTTCACGCACGCTAACTACGACCAAGGACTTCTGCGTGTGGGATGTGTGCACGTTGGTCTCACGTCGGGCAGTGTGTAGTGTGGGAGTCGCAAGCAAATGCTATCCTATCTGTCAGGGGGTGCTGGCCACTTGCAAGTCCCAGCTCGGAGCTGCAGATGTGCTACCGCCTGATAGTTCAGACAAAGGACCTTTCACCCCTACAGTAACTTGACCATCTGCATGCATACTGGAGATGTACAGAGGCCTGTCGTGGGTGTGGTGGGATGTCTGCGACCCAGGGAATCGTGGCACATGAGCGGCCTCACTGTGTTACGTTGCCTCACAGCTGCTCCTCCCTCCCACGAGCCCCCACACTTGTGTGCGCTGCACGGTTGTATCACGTGCACTCCTACGGCACACCATTGTAATGCCTGTCCGCACATGTCTAGCGGCATGCCAACAACACCGTGAAGCTAGCCTTTGAGGGTGTGCAGCCACGTGAGTGTAAGCCAATGGTCCGGACAGGGCGGACACAGGTGTACAGTCCATGGCTGGCTGTGATCGCACTGCGATTGAGGCTAGGCAACTGACTTATGCAGCTGCAGGACTGATACACATAACACTTGGCATGCATGTGCCAAGACCCCGAGTGGTCTTGCGCTCCTACATTTCCCCGTACGTGCGGGCCCGCCCTCCTGGTGCATGCTACATTGCAACATCGACTACTGTGGCCCTTGTGGCGACAGCACCCCAACACAGAGACACACTTACCGCACTTCCTGCTCAAGGCCAGACCAGAGCCACGCCCTGATCCCCCTGCCGAATCAGCACACCCCTGCGCTGCCCTGACGTATGCCGTACCAGCACACGCCGCTTGTGCATGCAGGGGGGGCGGGCAAAGCTACATGTCCAAGGTCTCAGCCACTGCTGAGGTGACATGGTATCGTCCGCTGAAGACAGCACTCTGTGATGTTGCAGGGCTCGGGCCCATCATGCTGACATAATGACCACACGGACACACTTGCTTAGATGGTGGGAATAGCTACGGGCACGTGAGCCCGGCCACTTTTAGTAGCAGGCTCACATGTCGAGTGACACCTGTGTTGGATGTGTGTGGGGTGTGTGCACACCAGCCGTAATGTAGTGCCTGGTTCAGTCAAAAAATGACAACAGTGTACATCGTTAAGGACACACCCATTCAACCATAAAGGCCCCATGACTTGAGCTGCACAGAATCAGTGGCCCTGGATGCACAGCGTCCTGCACGGGCCTACCGCCACGGGCCGCTGACTTGCGGTGCACTGGGGCAGGGTCACGAGAGCAGAGCAGGTTTTCGTAGATGACAAAGGGGGTTGTCGCGGAGTGTCTCGGTGGACAGTGGAAGGTGTACCCCCAGGGCATGATGCAGAGGGCAGAACCACGCTGAAACAGTCACTATGGTGGAGATGAATGGAACAGACACAAGTCGGACACCAAGTCCGGTCCAGCCAGATGATGATGCAGACAACCCCCAGGCCATGGACTCAGACGCCACCAAAGTCCAACCAGAAAGTGCCCATGACTCATTGCGCACAGAGTTAGTGGCACCAGTGCTGATAGGGGATGCCGCCTGCGATGAGGCGTGTCCAATGGTGTGGACTCCTCCACATCTTACCCAAGACACAGTTCCACATGTGTGACCTACTGGACCGCAGTGTAGGCCTGAGGCAGCGGTCAGCAGGGGCCATTCACTGATTGTCGCCGGCTTACGTTGGATGGTCCCACCGGCCTGCGTAGTTCAGGTTCAGTGGCACCACGGGACGCGGACTTGCAGTGAACAGGGTTGGTGGCACCAGGTCAGTTGTTGCTAGTGTTCAGTCACCTCCGTGACTAGGATCCGGCTTTCATCCGGACTGAGCCGCATCTTCCTCTTACTCCTCTCCGTGCGTTCACTGGTATGGACTCTGCCATTCATGAATCACGACTAAGTGCTGGATGTGGGCCCACTGGACCACAGTGTAGGCCGGGGCAGCGGTCAGCATGGGCCCACAGACACGTGTCGTGTGCTTGCGATGCAGGGTCTGGGGCACTGATCGAAGGGAGTTCAGTGATATGGATGCAGCTATTGACATTTGGTCACTGCCATTCAAGACTCAGGACACAGTTCCACATGTGGGACCTACTGGAGCGCAGTGTAGGCCTGAGCCCTCATACAAGTGCCGCCGGCTTGCGTTGAACAGGGTTAGTGGCACCACGTGTCGCCGGCTTGCGTTGAACAGGGTTAGTGGCACCACGTGTCGCAGGCCTGCGATGCAGACTTTGGCTTCACTGATCGGATGGAGTATAGTGATGTGGACGCTGCCACAGACCTTTGGTCACTGCCATCCAGAACTCACGACTCAGTTCAACATGTGCCCACAACTGGGCCGAAGAGGATGCCGGTGGAGTATGTCAATGAGAAAGGAGTACTGTGGGCCAGCGTCGTGGAGGCCAGCGATGGTCTGCGGAGGCTGCAAAGGTCGCGGGACTGGGGCTTGGAGCTTGCACTGGCACGTGGTGGGCCCTCTTTGACACACGCCGGTGTCGGCAGGTGAGCGGAGCCTCCTTGGTGCACTGGGGCAGGCATGACAGGTCTGGGGACCAGTGGCCCAGGGTGCAGCAGGCGCACAGGGACGCAGGCCCCGCCGCGCTCGGTGCCGGCCTCGTGGCAGGCTGAGAGGCCCCGCCTGGCAGACGCGTTGGTCATTCCGAATGAGAACCACGCCCAGTGCGACGGGCTTTTTATTCACACCCCTACGCAGGCCTGGCATACGCAGGGCCAACCCACTCCGCCTGCGCATGCAGGGGGGGATGTAACGTGCAACACTTCTGTGTTCTGCCCCACAGCCTGTGGGGACATGGTAGCGTCCACTGGCCACTACACTCCATGCACCAGCAGTTAATCTCCACATGGCCATTTCCGTGGTTTGCACACTGAAGTCTGTCTGGCACCTCCATGCCACACCTGGCATTGGGTGGTTCACATTCATTAGTCACTTGCCGCTCTCGCACATGCCTGCTCCAAGCCTCTCCTCACATCCTGCTATTGTGTGGCTGTGGTGCCATGCCGTGGCTGGGTTGTGGGCATGCAAGCCCAGGTTCCCAATGGAGTCGTGTTGTCGTGTCGGGTCGGTTGGCATGTTGTGTGGCATGTTGAATGTAGTTGTGCTGCGTGCCCATTGCCAGTGTCGTGAGTTGCATGACTGTGGGGTGGAGGTGTGTTGTGTGTTCATTTTGGACTTACCAACGAGCACTGCATTTCCATAGGTGCCATCCTGGGAGCGCTGGTTGATGATGGACTGTCGGGAGATGTAGGAATCATGCACTCTGCCTGGGGAGTTGGCCACGACATTGTTGAAGAGTCCCGGGCGGTCCACTATTGCCTGCACATTCATGGGATGCGTGTGCTTTCTGTTGAGGTAGTTGTGTGCAGTGTCGGCAGGGGGCACGAGGGGTACATATGTGCAGCTGATTGCCCCGACACGTGAGGGAATCCAGCTATGGCGCGGGAGCCTTGCTTGGTCTCCAGCTGCTCCTGCGCAGTGTGGGTGGAGTGGAGGTGCTGGGGTACCGGGCTGATGTTGGCATCCAGGACAGGTGTGATGAACTTGGATGGGGCTGGCTGTGAGACTACTCCGACTCTGGCAGTTGTGGGTTGGAAGGTACCAGAGGCCAACATGTGCAGCACAGCCGGCAGCTTTGTCTGAGGAGGGATGTTCGTTGTGCGCTGTGTTGGTACCGTCAGCAGGTGGGCGATGTGGGTCAGGATGCGGGGGATGGTTGTCCTTTTGGGCCTGTAGTGGGCAATGTCCTCCTCTGGCGTTCGGTCTGTGCGGCTGGTGCGTTTACGGTGGGTCCGCTGTCTTTGTGTTCGCTGCCTCTGTGGTGGTCGGGGGCGGGACGGGTCCTGGGGGTGGTGGCGGTCCTGGGGGTGGTGGCGGTGGGTGTTGTGGCCCTCATGGGTCTCCGAGCTGCATGACCATTGTCTCCATGGCATCTGTGGGTCTTTAGATGTGGCTCTTGGCTGGGCTCCCTTTCATGCAGCAGGTGTTAATGCCCCGGTGCTACCGCGGCTTATCGCCTGTTTTTGGTTCGCATCGCAGATCTGGCAGTTTGTTATGAAAGTGGTGTAGTGGTGTTTTCGTGTGTTTTTGCACGGGAACGCCTACTCTGCATCTCATTAGGGTTAGTTGGTGGTGTCACCCGTGGAGATACATTTTGGGGCAGTTATCGCGGGAATACTGGCGATGTCTGCAGTTTGCACCTGCTTGTGAATGGGGCGTTAAATCTATCTCCACTTTTGATGCGTTAAGGTGGCGATAACTCGGAGATAAGTCCTTGTGAATATGCCCCTAAGTGCACTGATCCATCACACACAATTTTGAAATTGTGCTTATTGTGGTGTGATTTTAATTGAACGCCTCTAATCTTTTTCCTGTTTTTATTCTGTAGAATGTCGTTGGACCCTGTGACCTGTCGGACCATCGCATATCCACCTGGCTAACCTTTGTGAGGCCGGTACTGTTTTTACTTTCTTTGTAGAGTGCCTTCCTCCTTTGCGTCTTTACTAATGCCTTTGAACCCTTTAGTGGGTCAGTTCTAGGCAGAAACATGTTGACCATATAGATGGAGCATATTTTTTCCAAACCCCGTCCTCGGTTGTTTTTTAATTCTCTTTAAGGGCAACAGAATAAAGTAAATTCAGCCTATCAGGAGATAGCTTTAATTTCTCACTTATTTCTACTTGCACTCTGCCCCTCACTCTGAACCACAATCTGCTCATTCTACTCAAAAACACCTCTGCTCCTCCCCATTGGGGAGTTGTAGCCCTCACCAGGTACCTTGCAGTCCTGGTGTGAGGAGGGAACCCTATGATAAAGCATGTCATTCTTGTGTGAGTGAGGGTTCTTGTCCTGATAGAAGCGTTCTCCTTCAGACACCCAGTTCCTTTTCTTTTTTCTTCCCCTATTTTTACTTAGAGTCCAGACGTACTTTGGGTGTGTTTTTGTAAAAAAAAGTGGCTTTAACAGAAGCTTTTATTCATTAATACGACTTGAACATGTGCATGATAGGTGCAGTATGGATTCCTGGTGATAGCCATACAATCTACAACTTGTGTCAATGTCTTAAGTAACCCACTTTGGGGGATGATGCCAAATTAATGCTGAATGCATTTTTGCTAAGTATGCTACAAGTATTCTTAGCATATGGCCTTGGTGTAAGAGTTGATCATTGACTGCATGGGAATGTTTGCTAAATAGGCGTTTGTCTTCAACGAAGGAGTTGTTTCTTGTGAATTTATTTCCCAGATGTTTAATAAAGACTGTGGTTTATTCTTTCCTCCCTCAGATCTTCTAATTTCAATGTTTTGAAAGAGCTTGTGCGAAGTTTATATCGTGGGTTTTTGATAGTGGGATTTTTCCATGTCATTTGTAACCAATTTTGATAGCTCAACATGACAAAAGCTAATTGTCTTTCTACCATCTATTTGCATACACCAAATTCCAGCCTCATCTGTGATTGGGAATCATTTGGGGGAGAGAGAAGATACACTTATGTACTTGGCAAACAATTGTGTTCATGAATGGTGCAAAAGAACCTATAACGGCTTCCAAACTGTATTATAAAGATGGTTGAAGTTTACTTTTGACTACTTTTAGTAAAGGGTAGAAGGTGGGGTCCTGCATTTTAGTGAATAGTGGTTTCAAGGCATTGTCCGCATATTGTAAAGTAGACAGCTGGAGTTGACCTAGCTTTGGTGTCCAGGAAGTCATTTAAGCCTGCCATATAGAAGTTAGAGAAAATGGGAGCCAGCACACATCCTTGTTTGAGACCATTCATTCTGTAGATTCTTTGAGTGGCTGTGACATAATGTCTGATTTTAACCTTAACCCACATATCTGCATAGAGTAACTGAATAGCCTTCAATAACATTGGGGGAGTGTCCGTTTAAGTTGTTTTTCCCAGAGAAACTTTCTTGACATTTTAAAAAAGGCGGCTCTGAAATCAATGAAGCAAGTATTGAGTAAAGGTTTTGTAGTTAATGCCTTGGTTGTTGGAATTGAGAGGGTGAAAATATTTTGGTCTCTGCCAATACCAGGGCACAAGCTGGTTTGTAATAAGGGGATTCGGTTATATTCGGCAGCCCACAGCTCAAGATCTTGCAGTCTGCAAAATATTTGGCTTGAATATTTAGTAAAGTAATTAAATGATCATTTGTGTTGTGTTTCCCTTCTTGTATATTGGCAGAAGAATGGGTCCATACCAAGTCGTTGGTATTGTTTGAGAGAGTAGACATTGATTGAAAAGTGGTGTAAGGATATTTACCTGGAAGTAATGATTGATTTTGGAAAGGTAGCCAGTAAACATTTGGCACTATCTTGGCAGCCTTTTCTAATAATGGAGACTATTTGTTTGCTATTTATCCTTTGCACCTTTTTCAATCAAGAGGCTCTGGGACTTGCTGGATAGCAGGAGCTTTGCGCTTGTGTCTTCATAAAGAATCTCTAGGAATATAATCCATTGGTCTTCCGTTACATTTTGATTTCGTAATGTTATGTGGTTATCGGTTAACCTGTTGATAGAAGCCCAAAATGCTCTAACTTTGTAACATGCTACCAAAAGTGTATTCCAAATATTGCTGGGTTCTTAACTTTGCTGGGTTCTTAACATTCCTAAACACTTGTTTACAGGCTTTCTACATGTTTTTGAACTCTTTTAAGGCAAGTCGGAATCTAATGAGCTTTTGAGCATTTATTTGGTTTCTCTCTGTCTTTTCTCCATTTGAAGCTCTTGTTAAACCACAAATTGCAAAGGGAATTGTTCATCTCCAATAGCTTGTTATTGGATTTGATTTTCTCATTATAACAGGTAAGAATTCCACAAGAATAGTCATCCCAGAGTTTAATTTGGTTAATTTCAATAGCAACATTTGTTTGGATGGTGCTTACCCAGATCCTCAAGCATTTGCTCCAACTTAGAAAATATTTCTGGAGCATTCCCCACTCATTTTAATCTTTTCAGATTTCCTGTGGTTGTATTGCCAAGTGAGGATGTAATTTTCCATAGGGGGGCATTAAGGTTTGTATTTGTAATCACTTGAGGGAGGTGATTGAAAGTTTGCAAGTAGGGTCTCACATGCCTATTTCTTTTTTGGAGCATGTGTACCGTTGGCTGAATAGCCCATAATCATCCTATTAATTGAGTTTTCAGTAAGATACAGCAATAACCAAGAAAATATGCACAATTGGTGGGTGTACAATTATCATGATTCCATAGCGAGGTTGATGTCTACAACAAGCATTAGATTTATCATACAGCGTCTTCGGAACATGGAAGCCTAACAAGCATGTACATATATATCATTATGGATACATTCCAGCATTGCATAATGTATTACACAAATAGTAAATTATTTGCTACGTCCTTAGCTTACATTAACGTAGAGGGGGTCAGTTACATTGCTCTGATCATATCCATCTGGCATGGTGTGTGTAGTCCTTCAATCTGAGTTTTCACGCAAGTACCTTCATAATGGTTCCCAAACATCTTTGGGGCGGGACGAGATTGGCAATGCTCTGCATAAGCTGTCAACTGGTCTTTGCAATATATGAGGTCTGTAAGCCATTCCTTGAACTTGGGGGCGCGCCCTCTGCCCCATCTACTTGCTACTCTTCGTTTTGCCAGAAGTAGACCTAGTGCAACAAACTTCTTATGTGGTGTTAATAAGTCCTCTGTGTATCCTAGCAGCACCAGTGTCAGTGATAAAGGTATAGGGGACTCAACCATCTTGGATAGAGCTGTCACCACCTCCCACCAGTAGCTGTGTATCTCCTCGCATTGCCATGCGAGGTGTAGGAACCGCGCTCCTTCCTGCCGGCATCTGTCACAGTGATCATCTATTCTCAGTTTATATTTACATAAGCACGCTGGCGTGTAGTATACCCTATGTAGAAACTTAAAATGTATGATCTGCAATCGGCTACTTGCCGTGATAGCGCCTGTTTGCATGCAGAAGTATATCCACTGTTTATCTGTCAGCGGCTCATCTAGTTCATGGTCCCATGGTTTCCTTGTATTGTGTGGCGCATTAGGGCATTCTAATAACGCAGTGCGGTAGAATCTGGTTACTGCGTGTGCCGGCCCTGACATTTGCAACAAGGCTTGCAGAGTGTCGAGCGTGGTGGGCTCCTGAGGGAACTCTGGAGTATTGGCTCTCACTTCATGCCTAAGCCTGATATATAAGAAGATCTCCAGTGGTGTGACGTTCTCACTTCTCAGGAGTGCCTGTCGTTCTTTAAAAACGCCCTCATGATAGAGGTCGCTCCAGGTGTTAAAGCATCTTTTGCAAAGCATGTCTCGGCATACGGTTTCGTGAGTGGCCAGGTGTGGCATGAATGGTGGTGAATGGAACCAGTATATTTAATGGTGGGCTTGGGCGCATAGGAAGTATAATTCCATTTATAGCGCCTCAAAGCCGCCCTACTAGAATGGTTGTGTCAGAGCCTGCCAGCTTACACATGGTTGCTTACCGCCCCACGCCAGTTTGACTATCAGTGATCGAAGTGAGCGGAAGAATGGGTGGCCAGGGTGGTATAGTATGTTGAGAAATAAATATAGTAGTTTAGGTAAGATTATCATTTTCATTAAAGAGATTCTTCCTGCTAGTGATAGCGGCAGTGAGGTCCATCGAGCTATCGAGTTTGTGAGCAATTCAATGGCTGTTCCGTAGTTTGCCCGGAGTGTTTCATCTCTGTCTCGGGATATCACCACTCCTAGATATCTTTCTTCCAAGTCACACCATTTTAGTGAGTAGTCTAGGGGGAATTTGGGAGTGTTGGGCGTGAGGGGGAGTATCTGTGATTTGTTCCAATTGATACGGATCCCTGAAATGTTACCAAATCGGATGAATTCCCTGAGGATGGGGTTTAGGCTCCTTTGGGGTTCGTGGATGTAGACAGTAATATTATCAGCATATAATGAGACTAATATATGCAGTGAGAGGTATCGTATCACATATTCTCTATGGTGTTGACAAAGTTTGGCTGCAACAGGTTAAATTGCCAATGTAAAAAGCAGAGGGGAGAGAGGGCATCCCTGTCGGGTACCTCTCGAGATGGGGAACTGGTTGAAGTAGAGGCCATTGATCTGTGCGATAGCTACAGGCTGATTGTAAAGTAATAGGATCCATGATAGGAAATGGGACGGGAAACCCATTCTGCTCAGTACCATAAACATGTAGTCCCATTCCAGGGAGTCGAAGGCCGTTGTGGCATCTAAAAAAACGCTACCGCTGATAGCTCCGGGTCTATGTCTTGTAATAACGCAAATATAGTGCGCAGATTGTGTGAGGCTGCTCTCCCGGGTGTAAAGCCCGCCTGGTCTGGTAATACCAACCCTTTCATCAGTAATGTTAACCTATGGGATAGTACTTTGGCCAGAATCTTAGTATCACAATTAATCAATGACAGGGGTCTATAGGCCTCTCATGTGGTGGCGTCTTTGCCTGGTTTAAGGAGGGAAGTAATCAAGGCTTGCTGCATGGTCATGGGGAGGGTACCATTATCCCTAGCTCCTTTGTAGACTTGTTTAAGGATGGGAACTAGTTGGTCAATTTAACATTTATAGAAGTCTGCAGGCAGGCCGTCTGGGCCCGGGGCCTTGCATGAGCACAGGTTCATTATGGCCGCCCGTTTCTCATCTTCTTCAATATCGGCTGCCAGAAACTCTCTGTGGGAGTCGCTAATCCAGCGAAGGGCTGTGTCTTCAAGGTAAGACGTCATGTTGGTTTGGCTTGTTCTATGTGTGTTATAATGCAGTGCATAATAGTCAGCAAATATGTTAAGTATCTTCTTAGAGTCGGTTTGCCTCATGCCTGTCTCGTCTATTATTTCAAGAACGTTATTAGCAAATCTAGGGGTTCGTGTAGTCTCTGCTAGGGTTTTACTGGGTCTTTCTCCCTCGCCATATGCCCGGGCACATTGATATTTGGAGCGGAAACTAGATTTTCATTCTGCCGTGTCTGAGTAGGCTATCAGTAGTTCTTTGAGATGTGCCTGTTGCTGAGGGGTTGGGTTTTCAGCAATGCGGGTTTCTGCATCTTTAATGTTGCATTCCAACCTTTGGAATGACTTTCTGATATGTCGTAGGATCCCCTCACCCTTCGCAAAGCAGAGTGCCCTAATGGTAACCTTAAAGCTCTCCCCGACGCAGGCCAGTGTTGGGACACTATCTCCGCTTCTAGGGAAAAATTCAAGGATTTCTTGTCGTATTTCTTCGCGAAAGCTGTTGTCTAGTAGCGCAGTGGGCTGAAGCCTCCATGAATGATACAGGGATTCATTGCCTGGAGGGGATAATTTAATCAGGACGGGGGAATGATCCGAGAGTGTACGCGCCAAGTGTGACGAGTCTCTCAACCATGTACCCAGTCCTTTCGAGAGTATCCATAAATCAATGCGGGACCAGCTAGAGTGTACACTAGGGTAAAAGGTACCCTCTCTTTGTGTGGGGTGAAGGGCCCTCCATGCATCAAATAGTTGGTGATCTGTGATAATGCTGTTTAGGTACTTATCTGCTTTTGAGTACGGGGTAGGGGCAGCATCCGAGCGGTCGACTTTTGGGTTTAATACAACGTTGAAGTCTCCTCCCCATATGAGATGTGTGGACTCAATATCCAGGATATGGCCCTAGAGTTTGTCAAAAAATGTGGCGTCATTAATGTTGGGTGCATAACAGTTAACCAGCGTGACTGAGTGATCCGCCAGCATGCCCCACATCATACAATACCAGCCTTGCGCGTCTTGATATGTGACAATCGGACAGTATTTTACGCTAGCTTTAATTAGGATGGCAGTCCCCCTAGCATATGTCTAGTAGGATAAAAAGCATCTATGTGCAGCCCATTACCCTCCAAAGGTAGGTGGCGTCTTAGGGTCAAAGTGTGTTTCTTGTAACATTGCCACCTGCACATGGTGTCTATCTAAATAGCCAAGGATTTGTCTGTACTTGCAGGGGTCTCGGAGGCCCCATACATTCCATGTCAGGAAATTGTAGGTACGGTCTGTGTTTAATTTAGGCGTGTCCATTGATCAAAATGTACCCTAATATCTGCAAGGATTTGTTGCATCTGTTGGGACAATAACTTAGATAAGTGTCTGTACCCATTCTATCATTAGCATTGACATTACTTTTACGTGCAGTGGTGCTGTATTCAACAGTAAAAACCCCTTGCTCCCCAACCCACGCCCGCGGGCCAATCACACGGGCCAATATCAACCTACCCATATTCCCAACAATCACTGCAAAATGAGTCAGAACTTGTAGGGTCGTTGAGAATGGAGATGGAAAGGTCAGAGGTCATGAGATGGAGGAGATGAGAGGAGAAAACTGTAGAGAGGAGTACGATAAGATAGATATTAGTTTGGAAGAGAGAGAGTTGAGAGAGAGATGAAGCAAACTGTTGCATTGTCCGGGGAGTTCCCACTGGAGGCATGCGCTGGAGAGCCTGGCACTTCGCCTCGCATGTGTGAGGGTGCCTAGGAAGTCATTGAGAAGCAGCTGTTGATCTGTTCTCGGCAGTGGCTTAGACGTAAATCTGAATAGGTGGCGTCTGTAAGTATTCTGTTGAAGGTAATTTCTTGTCGTTGGCAGGAGTGCAATGGGTTGATCCTGTGGTCGCCAATGGGGAGTATGATCCCAGAGAGTGTGTAAGAGTCTCAGCTATTCCTCCTCAGATACTGGGGATGGTGATCTGGGATCGGAATCATTACCCTGGGTTGTAGGAGCTCGACGTTTTATAGATTTTAGGAAGTCCTGGGTCTGTTGTGGGGTGTTGAAGATGTGCGTTTTTCTTTGGTATGGGACACGGAGTCGGGCCGTATATAACATATGGTATATTAGCTTGTTGGAGTTTGCATTTGACTTGCACAAATTTCTTCCGCACTTCTTACACTGCCGTAGTAAAGTGTGGGTATATAGAGATGGTGTTCCCTCATAGACCAGCTCTCGCCTGTCCCTTGCGAGTCTTAGGATCGTGTCTCGGTCTTTGTAATTGAGTAGGAGTGCAAGAATTGGGCGAGGATGCGCTCCTGGGGGAGGTCTGGCAGAGAGTGAGCGGTGGGCCCTCTCCGCCACCAGTACCTTGGAAAACGCTTCAGCACCAAAGAGCTCTATCAGCAAGCGTTCATTTTACTGCTCCATACTGCCCGTGGCTGTGGATTCTGGAATCCCTACTATTCGCACGTTGTTTCTGCACACGTTGTTTCTGAGTGAGCATGCCTCCAAGTCCTCATTCTTGGCTGAGATGATTTTCAGTAGTTTCTCCATACCTTGGAGACGTTCTCTAACTGCTGAGGTTGTATCTTTGAGGGTGGATATTCTCTGTTCAGTTTCAGTTATGCGGTCATCATGTTTCTCCAATCTTTGCATTATAAAATCCATACGCATACTCATTGTGTCCATTTTGGATTTGATTGATGTGAGACTTTGCCGCATAGTTAGCAGCAGGGATTTCATATCTGAGTCCATTGGTGATGATGAGGATGGGTGTTCTTCCGTGCAGTTGGTCCCAGTGTCTTCAGCCGGGTTGCGAGTAGTTCTTCATGCTTCAAACTGCAGTTTTGCTTGTTTGCCCTCCGTTCGGCCCATTGTCTATGCAGCAGCGCGTGTACAAGGTGTACGATATGTCCCACGGGGTCACTGGAGGATTCTGCTCAGGGCAGAGGCGCTGTGGGGAATCAAGGCAGGTGCTTTTGGATTTTGTACTGCTGTGTGGTCATCCGTATCTCGGTGTATCCTGGCAGCTGGTTTAATTTTTTAAGGAGCGCTGGTGATATTCAAAGGTTGGGCCCTCTGCGCCTACTTCTGGGAACACATCACGGTGAAGTGTGGCACGCTCGCAGTGTGCTCCCTAATCTCAGCCCTCCATTCATGGCGTGTCGCGTTACTGTTGGGGACCCGTGCCAGGCCTCTCGGTGTTTCCTGCTGCAGCAGCAGGCTATCGGTACGGCCGGAGGCCCTGGATGTCCCGGCAGTCCCCTCGAGTGGCTCGTTATTGCGAGCCGGTCGCGCTCCTGACCCTCGCTGGTCCCCGGCAAGAAAACAGGCTTGCAGCCCTTTAGCTGGGTGGCGGACTGCCCCAGTATGTCACCGCTAGATCCCCTCGGCGGTCGGCCTCATCTCTTTTCAGGATCGTCGCCTCATGCAGGTAACAGCCACCCATCACGGGCGGGCAGTGCAGGGTCTGTCTACAGTTGTCCCGCAGTGCGGGTGATGGAGCCTCTCGTGTGCGCCGATCGGGCCTCTCAGCGTCGCAGCCGCTCGGCTCTTAATGTGGCTCGGGGTCTGCCAGCCCCGACAGCCTCAGGCTGCCGACGGCCGGCGCAGCATTTCCAAGCCCAGGTGTTGTCACTCGCGGGGGTCCCAAGGGCACGGCCTCCGTATCAGTGTCCTGCAGGGTTGAGGCGACAGCTCCACAATTCCCCGTCAGCAGCCACAAGGAGCGGGTGAGTGGATGGTGCGGCTGCGGCCTGAAGCACACAGTAGCTCCCGCTGGAGCTTTTCAGCGGTAGGCCTCACCTCTCTACTGGATCGCCGCACCTCAGGAATTAGGGTGCCCATCTCTGATGGGCGGCACTGGGGCAGGTCTCTGGTATCCGGCACTGTGGGTAGTGCAGGTCACAGCTTGAGATGTCTGGGCTGTCCCCTGAGCTGCAGCGCAAGTCGTTATGCGGCGTAGGTGCCGGACATTTTCTGTGGCCGTAGGCTGCACTTTATTTGCGAGGCGTTTTCTCGCTCAATCTTTCTTATTTTCGGACGCTACCTTCTGTCTTGATGCACCTCATGTCTGCCTGGGTCAGTCTGTAGTTTTTGCATGAGTGATGTTGCAGTTGAGTAAGCATTTTGCCGGATTTTGCTCCAGAGCTGCCGGAGCCTCACGAGAGTGCGAACATCTTGCTTGCCGGCTCTCTAGCTGTGAGGAAGAGTCATTACGTTAGAGCGGATGTTTCCTGTGGCTAGCCAATTGCTTCCGGATAACCGATTTTCATTGTTGCAATATGTGTGAATTTTTCAGTGCTGGATTACAAGGGCAAACTTATAGCACATGCTTAAGGTCTTGGGGCAAGGACATACAAAGATCACTTAATCTATCCTCGCAATGTAATCTTTTCTATGCCCCAAGGCCATATTTAATAACAAAATGTTCATCCCCAACTATAATAAGAAACAACAAACTCCATGTTCCATATTCCAAGTTAGATAAGATTGTGGTTGTGCTTCAATACATGTAGATGCAATAATATCCAACTTCTTTTTCCCTAAACACTAAAACATGTTGTTGATCATCCAGCTACTCTTGATACTATACGTCAAATACAATTTCAGTTGGAAACGAGACCTTTTCTCTATATCAAGCTGTACACAGTTTAAAGTGCCTGGGCTGTCGGTTAAATTTTTTAAACAGCCTAAAGACCTTCATATTCTGCCCAAAAGCTTCTGTACATAAAAGACCTCTTTAGGTGTTTTCCGCGCTATGTGAAAGCCGATACCCCCAACGGAAGGTTGACACCAACGCTATTTTATAGCTACTCTGTAAGCCCATTTCAAATTAATAGCTTCAATCAGGGCCAGCCAGCATATTTAAAGTGCAGATTTTTAAAAACATTTTCCTTCCATTTTTTTTCAAAAAATGCCAGTGTTTGGTATGGATGACTTCTTTGGTGTATAATAAAGTGGGAAGGACTTTAGCCTGGTATACCGATAGTAAATATTTAAAGTGCCTTCGACTAGTTCCTTTATATAAAGATAAAAGTGCATTTAGATGGGTCAATGCTTTCATTGCGAGATGGTAGATGTGCTCATTATCTAAGAGATTGGCGGAAAAGATTTTCCTTAAATAAGGGTATATATCAACAATTTCCAGCTCCTCACTCCCCACAGTCTATTTATATTTCGCTATTTTTTGTTATTCTTGCCTCAAAATGTCAACACTTTACTTTTTGTTATATTAATTTTCAAGTAATGACTGGAGACGTATTTTTACAAGCAGTCCAATCATTTCTGTAGACCTTTAGGTTTCAGGTCCATGAGCACTATATTGTTGGTATCAGTAACAATGCTATGTTTCGATGACTAACTTTGGTGCATCCCCTCACAATTCAATCAAGACAATAGGGAGGTCATGCATGTACAGGGAGAATGGTAGTGGAGCAAGCAGACAACCTTGTTTTATTCCATTATACGTGACAATTTGGGGAGAAAGACCGTGGTCGCTTCCAAGTAGAACATGACACCAGGTACAAGAGTAGAGTACAATTAGGATTTTGAGGCAAGGTTCTTGTATATTTAGATCACAAAGCTTTCACCACAGGGTAGTCATCTGTGTAGGCAACCTAGACAGGCATACCATGTGTAAGTACTAATCAAATGAAGCCCTATAATGTAGTGTTCCCGATAGTAAAACTAATCAATTTAAAGCTGGCTTGCACCATAAGTATTGTACTATTATTAAGGCTCCCAGTTTTCTGTTTTTACTGATCTTTACAGATATATACAGACAGAAAACAATGTGTGTCCTGTATGTATTTATTTTTAAAAGTGGAAAAATCCGGAAAATTGTGCTTCTTGTGGGTGACGCTCCATGCTGTCTTTTGTGAGTTCTAGGACACCAGCTGAGAAGATCAACAGCATGGGAAGTTAAAAAAACAGTAGGTGATTTCCCTAAATACAGACATATGTTAGCATATATTTGTATTATATTGCTAATATTTACCTGTGGATTTAGTGTTTCACTATATTTGGCTGCTTAATTTGCTAAAACGCGACAGGCAGCAAAGTATGAGTGCATGTTTATCAGTTAAATAAATGAGGAAATATACCAATTTAAGAATCCATTTATTCTGAAAACAAAAAATAAATGTGGACTAATACCAATATGAGCAAAAAATAAATACTGATAAATACAGACAGAAATGTTAAAAAACATAAATACCATAAAAATGGGAGCCCTAATTATTATCATCCGCCCAACTTTGCAAATGAATTAACAGACTCTTGGCAAATATTTTTCTAATGGAGTCAAGCAGCATTATCTGCTTATAGTTACTTGAAAAATACATTGATCCCTTCTCACGCAAAGGCAGAATAATACTGCCTTTCCATGTGACCAGGACATGTCAAGTTGTATACCAGTATTTAAAGAGAGGGTCAAAGTAAGTAGATCATACATTTTCCCCAACTTTATGATGGTAATAGGTAATTGGTCTAGGCTCCTTGCCCCAGAAGCTCTAGCGCAATGAATGATGTCCCCAATCTGTGATTTTGATGTATAATTTAAGACCACTTCTTCTATCACCTGGGAACCTAAAGGTGAAAGATTCCCAATCTCTAGAAAAATAGTGGATTAAAGATTAGAGATGTAATTCAGCCAGGCCTCACTTGGGACCGAGCAGATTTTGGGGGTCACCCTGCTTCAGCTGGCCAGTGCAAATATTCTCCAGAAACGTCTGGATTCTCTATGGATAATGGCCTCACAGAGCTTATTTTTCTATGTGACTATGACTGAATCAGCAGATAACTCTTTGCTCGACACATCAGGACCCACAAGGAGGAAAATTGAATCTAGATCTGTTTCTTTGATCTTGGAGAGACTCGCTTCTCTTGCGCCTTGGCTCATATTGTTTGAGCAATTCATTCCTCTATCCGGAAAATTCCCAGCGAGGAACCATCGATTGTAAGCACTGACCTGGACATAGAATACACTTTGTTGGGAATATTTTTCCTCATCTTGAGTATGGATATTCCTTCAAAGAAGAGTCAAACCATATACTCCCACAACAATATTCTAATTGGAAACGGGCCCTCCGAACGTCTTTCCTTTTGCTTGGATGGCCTCTGCCACCACCCATATATACGCTTCAGCTCCCTGATGAAGGTGGCACAATTAGATCTGATCACTTTTTCACTGAAACACGCATCAGCCCATTTGTCTGTTTAATCTGTTGATAAGAAAACACTATAACAAAGTAATACATTGTATTTATTTTGAGCCTAATGTAAATCAATATTGATGTACATATAGATGAGTAGTGAATTGATGAAATATCAATATGGGATTTTAAGTATTGTTGTTAGAGACCAGAGTGAATGGCTTTGAATGATTGTGTTTGGTTGTATTGATGTATGGGTATGGGTTTTAGAACGTTGTGGTATGATTAAGGAGCCCAAAACAAATGTATGTTGATGCATTTCACTGAATATATATATTCTCGATTGGAAACAAGACATATTCTCTATATCAGGCTGACACAGTTTAAAGTGCCTGGGCTGTTGGTTACATTTTTAAAAAAGAGTAAAGGCCTTCATATTCTGCCCAAAACATTCTGTACATAAAGGACCTCTTTATGTGTTTTCCGTGGTATGTAAAAGCCGATGCTCCCAACGGAAGGTTGACACCAACGCCATTTCATAGCTACTCTGTAAGCCCATTTCAAGATGAATAGCTTCAATCAGGGCCAGCCAGCATATTTAAAATGCAGATTTTTCCAAACATTTTTTCCTCCATTTTCTGCAAAGACAATGCCAGTGTCTGGTATGGATGACTTCTTTGGTGTATAATAAAGTGGAAAGGACTTTAGCCTGGTGTACCGATAGTAAATATTTAAAGTGCCTTCGACTAGTGCCTTTATATAAAGCTAAAAGTGCATTTAGATGGGTCAATGCTTTGCTGGCGAGATGGTGGATGTGCTCTTTATCTAAGAGATTGGCGGAAAAGATTTTCCGTAAATAAGGGTATTTATCAACAATTTCCAGCTCCTCACTCCACACAGCCCATTTATATTTCACAATTTTTTGTTACTCTTGCCTCAAAATGTCAACACTTTACCTTTTCTCATATTAATTTTCAAGTAATGATTGGAGACATATTTTTACAAGCAGTCCAATTGTTTCTGTAGACCTTTAGGTTTCAGGTCCATGAGCACTATATAGTTGGTATAGAATAACAATGTTATATCTTGATGACTAACTTTGGTACATTCCCTCCCAATTCAATCAATACAATAGGGAGATTATGCATGTACACGGAGAATAGTAGTGGTGCAAGCAGACAACCTTGTTTTATTACAGTATATGTGACAATTTGGGGAGAAAGACTGTAGTCGCTTCCAAGTAGAACATGTCACCAGGTACAAGAGTAAAGTACAATTCAGATTTTGAGGAGAGGTTCTTGAATATTTAGATCACAAACCTTTCACCACAGGGTAGTCATCTATGTAGGCCACGTAAACATGCATACCCCGTGTAAGTACAAGTCATGTGAAGCCCTGTAATGTAGTGTTACCCAGAGTAGAACTATTCAATTTAAAGCTGGCTTGTTTCAAAAGTATTATATTATTATTAAGGCTCCCAGTTTTTCGTTTTTACTGATTTTTACAGATATATACAGTCAGAAAACAATGTGTTTCCTGTCTGTATTTATTTTTAAAATTAGAAAAATACGGAAAATTGTGTACGTTGATGCATTTCACTGAATATATATATTCTCAATTAGAAACGAGACATTTTCTCTATACACCAATGACTTTGGGACCTAATTACGAGTCCGGCAGTTCGAGGAGCAACAGACTCGAGATGGCGCGGCGGTGGCGATTATGACTTGGGCAGTCGGACCACACTAGCACCACTGTTTCCTGGCATAGAAGCGGCGGTCAGAAGCCGCAATATGCTTGGCGGGACCGCCACGGTACTGCCAAGCATATTATGAGTTTGCTCTCTGCCAGGCTTTTCAAGATGGTTACACAGCCATGAAAAGCCTGGGGGAGAGGAAACAGAGGGGGTTCTACAGGGCCCCCCTGTGCCTCGAACATATTTGGATGCACGCAGGGGAGCATAACATGTGCCCCACTGTGAGCATGCACATAGGTCCCTGCATGGCATGGATTTTCGAGTCCATGCCGTGCAGAAACCTCGTGAGGCGTCCCCATTGCGGTGCCTTTTTAAAAGGCACCAGCGCCTTTGAAAGGGCACCACAGGGAAAACCCCAACGCCGCCTGACCACCAGACCACTGAAAAGTTGTAATCTGGCAGGCGGGTGGTGGTGACCTTCGGCAGAGCGGTTGCACGGTGGTTTGCACCGCTGCCCCACTCTTCTGCTGAAAGGTCGTAATTAGGCTCTAGGTGTTTGAATCTTGTCTGACATGTATAAAAAGACGATTATAAAATAAACGTATGATTTATTAAAATATCTTTTTGAATATGTCTGATTTATGAAGCATATATATTTTAGGAAATTGAGCTATACATATGAAAAAGTAATTGGAGAGGCATTATCTTTCTTGTTTATTGAACTCACAGAGGTCTATCCAGAACTCATTGGACTGTTGTTCAACAATAGAAGCTTTCAATATAGCCCATCTTCTATTTAATAAAGGAATTACTTTCCTTCTCACCACAGCAAAGTATATAAATTGTAGACATTATTTATTAATTACATTATTTAAACTAGAACCTTTATAAAGATCAATTGGAGGTCCTCTTTGTACCTGATGAGTTCTTAGTGCCAAAGGTTGGTTTACAACGAACTTTGCCATATTCTTATCAAATTAACTAGTGAGATCAATCACTACTCTGTTGTATCTCCCCCTCCCCATATTCCCGAGCACATTTTCCTTTGAAGAGATACTAACTAAAAATGTTAACACAAAGGTGTATTTACGATCTCTAGATCAGATAGCACATTATAAACAGGCAAGGAAACAATAACATAATCAATTATGGAGCTAGATTTTGAGTGACTAGGAGTGGTATGAGTGGGGATATCTTTATCGAGTGTACATTAATGATAATAGACCCATTATTCCTACACTGTTCAAGGAGGAGCTTCCCCCTTTTGTCTGCCCTAGATGATCTCAGAGAGAAGGGATATTTAGTGCCTCTTCCCTCTCTGTAATCATGCTTTTGAGGGTCTTGATGAATCAATCAACAGGCCCATTTGTTTGAGGGTGATAGGGTGTGGAGAACGTATAGGTTACCCCACACTCATCCCACATGAACTTCATGTACGAGGACATGAATTTAGTGCCTCTGTTAGACACTACTTCCTTGGGGAACCTCATATGGGTAAAAATACCCATCAGGGCCCTAGTCACCAGAGGTGCAGTCACCACCTCAGAGGGATGTTCTCTGGGTACCGTGTGGCGTGATTCACCAAGACCAGGAGAAACCTATTCCTTAGGCTGTCTGTGGGACCAACAATGTTGATGCCCACCATTTCAAAGGGAGTGTGAATGAGAGGTAAGGGATTGAGTGGAACCTTAAGCTTTTCCCCTGCTTTCCTGCTGGTGTGGCAGATGGAACAAGACCTACAGAACATGTCTGAGGCTATCTTCATCCGAGGCCAATAGAAGTGGGGGACAAGCCTGGAAGAGGTCTTGTCCTGCCCCAGATGTCCTACCAGAGATATATCATGAGCCAACTCCAGAGGGAGACCCTGTAACACTGGGGGACCACCAGCACACAGGCTGCCTTAGGTCCAGGAACCTTAGGCTCCCTATAAAGGAGGTCAGTCTACCAATAGATAAGGTGATCCGCACAAGTATCACCTGCTGCCTGAGCTTCAGCTTGTCACCTGAAGCCCTCTAGAGTCGAGCATTCTTTCTGCACATTACAGAGCTCCCCCCTGGTGGTCCCACTCATCCATCAACCTCAGGCAGGTCTCCCAGGGTGGCAATGTCCTCCTAGGTAGGCTCATGGGTGGCTTCTTCAATCACTCCGTCAACCTGAACTATGGGAACTTCAGGAGGTCCTGGTTTCCTGCACCCCTTGCCATTCCTCATCTTGGTAGATGCCTGGGCCAATATTTCAGGTTTCAGGCTTCCTTGATTCTCCTCTTGGGCAGCCATGGACCTTGTGGTCATAAAGACCCACTCAGGCAAGCCTAACTTCTCCAGGTGTTACCTGAGCTCCAATTCCTAACAGACAGTGTGTTCTAGGTCGGTGCCCAACAGACATTTCTATAGGCATGGCAGGACTCACAGCTACTTTTAAGGAACCTGAGACCCCTCTCATTCAAAGGGAACCAGAGCTACTGGGTAGTGACTCTCACGGTTGTCTGCGACTATAACCTGGTGAAATGTATTCGGGAGAACATGCTCTGAAGACACCAGATGACACCTCCCAGCAGTCATGTTAGCTCCTGTGTCTCTCAGAATCTCCACCCATTGATAGTGACCTACTGCCTATACTTAGAAGTATTGGATGGTGACCCACAGCCTATAGTTAGAAGTATTGGAAGACAAATGATCATCTTCTTTTCAGGTCGGCACTGGTTACTGGTGTTTCCTCAGGAATTAATTTGGGGGCCTTTAGATAACTCCTTATTTTTAGGTTTTTCTCCCACCTCTTTCTTCTGGTGGAACCCCTGACCACCCTTCTGGTAAAGCCCTTAGATACCTTTTTGGACACTAAGGTGCTGACCCAGAGGTCCATCTCATTAGCAAGCTCCCTGGGGTCAGGGAGCTTACTATCAATAGATGCTGGTGCAAGTCTGTAAAATAGTTATTGGACTTGTTCTCTGTTAGTATCAAATTAAACAGTGCAGTAAAATCACAACTTTGCTGCCCCACACCCAACCATTCAATGCCTTGCTGGTATAATCAAGAAAATCCACCCAAGACTCGTTCTACAACTTTTGGCTACCCCTGAAACTAATGAGGTACTTTTTTAAGTCCAAATTTGGTGGCAAGAATGGTTTTCATTGGGATGTGCTTCGTCTGGTCCTCCACCTCCAGTGTAATCAAGAAATTCCTCCCCACTGTAAGCATGTGCTTCAACAGTGATGTCCCTTAAATTCTTTTGGGGCCCATCTGCATCTCAAGGGCCACCTCAAAACTAGGAGTGGGAAGAACTTGCGGAGTTCCACTCTGTGAAATTTCGTGAAATTGCATAAAAATTCTGCAGGATTCCGTTGAGTTCCGCCAACAGGCGGAAAATTGCAGCTCGTGCTGCTGAAGCTGCAATTTAGTGCTGGTAGCATGAGCAGTGCTAAAAATTCAACGCAAATGGCACCATGAGTTGCACAAGAGCATGCGGCCTTCAAGTTGATTTTGCTGCTGCTCGAGTAGAAAATATACATGACCCACAGCAAATTTACTCGAGAGGCAGCCCTCTGACCATAACTACCCGCAACTGCCCCTGCTAGAAAATCATGCTAGAGGGCGCCAAATCTCGCTCGCCCTCACCAGCTCACATTTTCTGGAGCCTTGCGGGAGAACAATTCTGGCACGCAGAATCTGGCTGGAACTCCGCATTAAAGAGTAACGCAGAGTGACCAAAATTCTGTCAATTCCGCGAGCGGAACAAAACATTCCAACCACTGGCACTCAAAAGCAGAAAACCATTTGTCTATGTCATCTCCTATATATAGTTGTGCACCATATCTTTGGGTATGGGAACCTTCTTGTCCCCTTCAGACACAGCGGTAAAACTGCCACCATTGTTGCTGGACTCTGCTTGCCTAGCTCTTACGTCCAGCTATCTGTGGCTTCTTTCTTGAGCCTTTTTCTTGTCCTTGCGCTCCAAGGCCAGTTTCTTCTCCTCCATCTTGAATTTGGCCATTTGCAACTGAAACTCCCTCCCTGCTTTCCTGTTCACTAGCTCTCCGGGGGACAGGCAATGTGAAGATATGCTGCTTCATACTCTGGACTGGAGTTCCATCTCAAGAGATGAGTTCCCCACCTTTCTCTGAGTGCTGCATCTCAAAGCTCGTATCCAGGCCCTGCTCCTGCCATTTCATCTTCCACATTCCCATCCTCTATCGCTGTATGTAACTGGTGGACCTCTGTCCAGGCCCTCAGAGCTTTCTGAACCTCCAACTTCTTGGTTCCCTTCTTGATTTGCAGCCCCCTTTCCTTAAAGAACTGTTTGAGCTCAACAACAGTGTACCTTTCCAGGTTGGCCAACTCAAATTCCATTACTGCAGGTATGGTCAAAAACAGCCAGGAAGCAATGAGAGTAGTTTTGGAAAAAGCAAAAGAGCCAATTAAGAAGAATTAAAAATGCTCAAATTGGAATCAAATATTTTAACTGGGATTTTAGTTTAACATGAAATCGCTGTATGGTGCTGCACAAACACAGGTCCTAATCTCACAGCTGAATACCAATGTTGGAAATTGGGTTACTGGCTGAGGGTGGTGAAACACTACTAAATCAGCAACCATAATCTCTGCCAGGGTGAAACACAGCAGGCCCAAATTAACCTGTGTTTAACCCTCTGTGCTTAATCCTCTGGTAGTTTAGCTCAAAAGCAATCAGGCTTAACTTAGAGGCAATGTGTAAAGTATTTATGAAGCACTTCAGTGAAAACAGAACGCAAGAAAAATCCCACACCAACATAGAGTAAAATGTAATAAATTATTTGAGACCAAGCAATAAATATCCAATCAGTAGAATCAGAGATATTCAATTTTAATGTTTTAAGTGAAAATAGTGCCTAGGAGTACTGTGATTATCTGGTCGTGCTGGATCGGAGCAAAGTCCCAAGTTCAAGCCAACTGCAAAGGAGCATGGGCCAAATACAAGGACCAAATTAAGCCAGATGAACAGAGTACATTAAATCCTGGTGTGTGGGGCGCTGTGAGATCCACGTCATGAAAGTGCCGCACAGAGGTGATTCCGAGGAGCTGCACAACTGCGATGTGGAGTACTGAGTCATTATTGAGGATGCCATTAACGAGGGGCCTGCGATGCTAAGTCCTACATCGAAGGTGCGTCGTGCACCAGCAGTTCCAGACAAGCTGTGAGGCTACCATGCGAAGTCCTGCACTGTCATCATGGAGGGCATTGAAAATGTGCTTGCAGTGGGAAGGCCTGCGTCTGGATGCTTCTTGCTGCTGTGGTTCTTATGGGGTTGCAAGGGGATGCATTGCTCTGTGTCGGTTTTGTTCACAGGATCACAGCTGGGCTGGCAGATCACCTTCTGGCCCACTTCCAAGGGTTCAAGACTGGGGCGGCACCACTTGGGGGGGGCAAGACTCACAGCAAGTAGAGTCAAGGTGATGGTTTCAAGATTGTTGGAGCCTTTCTGTCCCTGAGGCTCTGTTCAGGAGGCCATCCAACTAGCCCTTGGTGTCACTCTAGTGGCCCCGGGTTAAAGATGCAGGTCTTGTCCTTTCACTCAGGCAGCAGAGCAGCAGGGCAGCAGTGCGACAGTGCAGCAGAGTAGCCCTTCTTCGGTCCTCCAGCTCCTTGCTTGTGGTGATTCCTCGATTCAGAAGGAAAAAGGGAGGCGGTAGTTCTTACTTCTACCTGGTTGCTAGTAATTGGAATGCCCTCCCCCAACAGCTCCGCTCCACTGAGGACATGCAGATCTTTTAGCGACTCCTCAAGACCTGCTCTTATGGTCTGCTTTATAATGCCCCCTGTTAGTATGGGATCAGACTTTACTGCTAGCGCCAAGACACTCACTGAGTAGCTGTTGTATGTAATAATACATAGGAGAAGGTTCTGAAGGTTTCCACCCCCGGAGGTGTTTGGAATTTCCTGCCTCCCTGCCCTCACCCTGCTTGTCTGGGGCCACAAAAGACTAGCCAACTCCATTTATGGTCAATGTTACTAATAGGTTTATGGCCCTGCAACTGAGAAAGGACCCTCCCACTACAAGTGAGCAAGTAGTAGGTGCCCCGGGATTTAGCCTAAATCAACCTTTAGTGGTCAGTGCAGGTGAGGCCTAGTTGATACAGCTGAGGGAAGAGATAGGTGAGCTAAGAAAAGCTGGCACCTTCTTTACACAGTCCCTGACTGAGAAGGTGGACAAAATGACTGCATTACTGGATAATTTCTACAAGGAGGGAAGGTCTGGATCATTTAAACACAACAACACGGTTGAATTTGACCCTTGTGCGGTCTGTGACGCAAACAACCCAGTTAGAGCAGGTACTGTCGCCCATCCTTTGCCTCAATTTATTAACCCCAATACTATAAGCAATTCCAACCCAAGACACAAAGTGATCCCTCACCAATTTGGTAGCAAACAAAAGAGGGAGGACAGGAGCATCCAGTTTAAACAGGCACCTAGGTACTCTATGCTCCAGAGATTCCAACTAGAGGACCATTTGAAGCTAGATAGTCAGGACCTTCGCTCACAACTACTGAGGAGAAGGGGGAAAGTCACCTTTGCCCTACGTGCAGAGCGAGAGAAGTGAGAGTATACACTTGGAATACATCACTAAATTAAAACCAGGGTGTCCTGAAAACAGAGAATCATTAGTTAACAAAACCATGCACTGAATGTCCAAAGTTCGCTACTGCCTTTCGATAATCAGGGATGCTATTATAGCAGTTAGGCGTCACAGCAGCAAACAAAGCAGTTTTGACAACAATGGGGTAAGATTTGACAACAACAAAATCATTGAAGGACTAATTGCCCTGGAACACAGAGCACCACTACACAATGCCTCGAAGATATGTATTAAAATGAATTCACCCGTGACAACCTCCCTCAAGACCAACAAGGAACTTGCTCCCTCCCACACTTTGGCACATGAATTGAGGGCGGGTAGTACATGTTCCCTGTCTATGTCAGATATAGATTGACTCCCTTAGGTCCCTATGCAGACTTTTAATGGTAATTATGTCACAATACATACCTTTGGAGAGAAGACCGCTTTAGGCTGCCATTGGCTGGAAGCCCTTAGTGATTTTGCCAATGGGCAAATAGAATCTGTTACCCACGCCCAGACTGTTCTCCTGGATTCCCTCCCAACTCTATTCCCATCAGCTTCTGCATCTGGGAGTGGAGCGTTAGCTAGAATTGTATCTTGGAATGTGGGTGGACTACAAGCCAAGTTGCATGATCTAAAATGGGGCGAATTCATAGATAATCATCAAATTGTTGAAACATGGGAGACAGAGCCAATTTATAGGCCTGAAATACCTTACATTCTTTATTAACGCTACTCCAGCCACATTTGGGAGAGCTTCAGGGGCTTATTAATGTGGATAAATAACTCAAATAACTTTAGGGTGAATGTTTTAGACTCAGGATCCAGGAACATCTAGGAATCTATCTCTCACTGTATAGAACTGCCTCAGTGAAACATATAGCTGTGATAAATATCTATATACGCTTAGTCCAAGACAATGCAGAATCTTCAACCATACACGTCTTACATCTTTTGCTAAAGAATAGTTTACATCACTCTTGGCCCATGATTATAGCAAAATTTGAACCACTTGAACCTCTTTCTGCCCTAGTGGTTTGGGAGGACGAGGAGTGGGGTATTTCTGAGCTTATAAGTAAACCAGCCAAGAAATGGCCAAAAGTGGCCTGTCAACTTTTCCATTTCATGGTCTGAGAGCTGCAAATGGGCGTACCAAGTCTTATTTCCGACCCCACCCTACTTTTAAAAGAGGACTGTATATTAATAATATAGATTACATACTGCTTGACCTAAGGTTATGTTGTTATATGGCTGATAAAGTTGGTAATCAAGCAGATCATGACCACAATACCTTTGTCTCTGAGTTCAGTCTAGATCTACTTTTTTAAGCCTCCATAGCGAGTTAATGACACCTTTTTTACTCCATTAGCCCTTACAAATAACTGCAGGAAAATAAAATGGACTAACGTTAAAAATGATGAATGCGCCAAGGCTAACATCTATCAATCATTATTGGCCCATTTTGAATCTTATGAATATTCCAACTCAAGTATCTTTAAGTTTAGCTCTAAACACTCTGAGCTGTTCGAAACCCTTAAACACGTCTTTAGGAAGCTATATAAAAAGACACAAGTTAAATCTACCCTGTTGTTGTAGATGGATCTCAGGACACTTCTAGTTAGTTACATGTAGGTTTATTGTAGGACACAGCTGAGTGCACACCTCGCCAGCTGACCAGACCATCAACTGACAAGAGTGGAACACTCTGGTACAAGTTAGAACACTCACAGGTATTCTTAGAGGCTAAGGAGGTAAGAACACAAAGGAAAGGCTAATGACCACTGTCAGCCATGTTACATGAAGAACTAATACACAACACATCTTCCTCTTTTACAGAAAAAAAAAGAAAGAAAGAAAGAAATCACAAAAATGAAGCTAAATGTGTGGGAGACAACAACAATAATAATTAAGACAGATGGGAGGTCTACGACGTCTTGAACTATTTTTAGTTCGCGAAGGCAAAGGAGCGTTTGGGGTAAAGAGTGTCAAGAGTGAAAGGTGAGGTGAGAGACATCGCCCAAAATAACTAACAGACCACCACCACCTACTCCCCTTAGACTGACAAAAACAGGAAAAGACAGTCCACTTTCTCCAATCTGTCCTTGTCCACCAAAAACAGGAAGAGACAGTTCACTTTCTTCAATCTGTTTCCGTCACCACCGCTTTCCGCTCCATTTTGAAGATGAACAGCTCAACAGATGCCTTCATGCTTTAGTTACAGATTTCTTTAATGTTAAGTTGTGAGGTCCGTAGTACTCCAACAGCAGATACCACAGTCCTGGGACTCTTCGAGATTTCCAAGTGCAGTACCGCATGTGATGTTATGAGTTTTTAATCTTACTTGAAGTGCTTCGGACTGACATATGATCACAACGACCTTTATAATAATTTTTTTTTAATTAAATACTCAGTAGTTTGTAAAATTATTTCTGCGCTTCAATACTGAGTAACATTTCAAACTTGAGTTCTCCTGTCGATTTGATTTTTCGAGTGTGAACACTTTGTCCTGGTTGTGGGTCGCTTTGTTCCAGTTCTGGTACACTTTCTCTGGTTCTGGTTCAGGGACCTTTGTCCCCGTTGTGGACTCTCTATCCAGGCTCTCCATCGTGGTTCTGTGACCATTTCCCCTTCTTGGTACTGGTTTTGGCTCTGGTACTGGTTCTTTGACCTTTGTCCCCTCCTCTTTCTGGGACCTTTGTCCATTGCCGGTTCCGGGACCTTTGTCCCCTCTGGTACTGGTTCTGTGACCTTTGTCCATTGCCGGTTCTGGGACCTTTATCCCCTCTGGTACTGGCTCTGGGACCTTTGTCCCCTCCTGGTTCTGGGACCTTTGTCCACTGCCGGTTCTGGGACCTTTGTCCCCTCTGGTACTGGTTCTGTGACCTTTGTCCATTGCCGGTTCTGGGACCTTTATCCCCTCTGGTACTGGTTCTGGGACCTTTGTCCCCACCTGGTTCTGGGACCTTTGTTCCAGGATCACTGACCCGTTTCTGGGCTCGCTGTCCCAGTTCTGGGCTCACTCCTTCAGTCCTTCGTTTTCCCGATTTTGGAGTTTGAGTTCCAATTCTATGTACTCTGTCCTGGTTCAAATTAGGTTCGCATTTCACTTGCAATAGTTTCCTCCAGGTCAACATTGAAATACTAATTGCCACTTTCCAATTTTTCCGTTTGCATTTCTTCTGTAAAGATTCATAGTCTTTCTTAGCTATTGTACAGTGGCGTCTCTTCTTACGACTTTTAGTATGATTTTCGTTTTTAACATCTGCCTCAGTAGCTTCCGAGCTGCTCTCTGACAAATTGCTCAAATCAGAAGAATAACTCTCCTGCCCACAAGATGATGGTGGCTACTGCGCAAGCTCTTCCCGATTTTTTTTCTTTCGTTTCACATTTTTCTCTTTTAAAAATGCCCTCATCCGCGCTCTCACTTTAAATTGAGGACTCAACCGGCTCCACCTTTTTATGCTTCTTCAGCTTTCTGTGCGACCGTGTAAAAATGGCCTCCCTCTAACTTCCATTCTGTTCCCTCTTTAATGCCACTGGCTTTTCACTGTTTCGAGCCAATGAGATGCACGATCATAGGGACCAACATTGATATGCTTCCACACAGTTCACAATTATAAACAAAGTTTGCCACTGTTGTGCGCCTGTATTAGTAGACGCGACATGGATACCAAATCGCTGAAGGAATGCTTTTAACAATAACGCATCAGTATTGTGACACCGTTGCTAGGTAATGCCTTGACGATGCAGCGGACGCGCATTGAGTTGGAAGCGCGTGGCTCTGTTGCTTAGCAACGTTATACACAAGCAGAGATCGCGCAAGCAGAAGGAAGCACGCGTACTCTGTAACTGACTCACGGTTTAGAAGTAACGTCAGGAGTGCCTCGTAAGTAATTACTTTTTGTTCTCGTTTTGTGTGAAATATCAGTTAAAACTGAGGCCTGCTCCTTGCTCCCGAACAGCACCACAAGACTGGCTCACAGTTTAAAAGGGTTTTCTTCTCGTCTTGTGCTCATTCAGACAATACTGGGACTCGATGCTTGCCCCCAATCAACACCATCAGACACACCGGGGCCCGATCTGTGCCCCCGATCATCTTATTTCACAATGTCAATAATTACTGACAATCAATGAAATTTGATCTTTTCTCAAGGTCGGCATTTATGAAGAATAAATAAACCGTCTTGTAGTAATCACTTTTAGATGACGCATTCAGGGAGGGACACGCACAGACCAGCAATTAACTCACGGTTGGAGCGAGTGGTACTTGCTTCTTCTTTTCTTTTCCTTATTTTCGTTTTTTGTCGTTTTCACTCGTTTCTCAGGTTTCTTGCTTCATATGACCACGTTACTGGCAGCAGATGGGTGGACCGCAGTGGGTTCTTGGTGCGAGGTGCTGCTCAAAGCTGTGCAGGGGACGTTCACTCTCTGGTCTGGTCAGCTAAATCGTCGCCAAATTGTTGTAGATGGATCTCAGGACACTTCTAGTTAGTTACATGTAAGTTTATTGTAGGACACAGCTGAGCGCACACCTCGCCAGCTGACCAGACCATCAACTGACAAGAGTGGAACACTCCGGTACAAGTTAGAACACTCACAAGTATTCTTAGAGGCTAAGGAGGTAAGAACACAAAGGAAGGGCTAATGACAACTGTCAGCCATGTTACATGAAGAACTAATACACAACACCTGTGCCCTTGGTACTCCAAAGAGTGCAGAGTTGTAAATAGGGGGTTAAAGCCATCAAAAAGGGTTCTTAATTATGCATAACAAAAGCCAGAACGGTCTATAAAACAATCCTGACTTATCAAGAAAAAATGGGAGGAGTAGCAATGGGCCAAGCTGCTGGATGCCCTTGGGAAACTAGACCTTAGAGTCTTTTGGAAAATCATTGCTACTGGTAGCACCTGGGGAATCACAACCCCAAATGTATTTGTTCCATTAGACCTATTGGTCGAACATTTTAAAACCTTATATAGTGAGAGGAATAATGCTAGCCCTGGCCCCAGCCCTAATGATGATGTCAGAATGACTCCTTTTCTGGCTGTTCTTTTTTGCTCTAGTGCTTCCCCAATAGTATTTATATTGGAGGAAACTAAGGCTGCTCTCTCTCATATGAAGAGACGCTACAGTTGGTTTCAACTCATTTCACATTAACTGAATGTTCTTACTTGGACAAGGGTGCATTCGAAAACAAAAATTGATCATTGAAAACTACTTGATCATTGCATTAAAAACTGGTTAATTCTGTAACTTGTAACCCATTGCATTATTCACTTTAGAATTGTCTGGCCTTTCATCCATGGGAGTTTGCATTGTAATTCAGATTCATGTTTTTTTTTTGCTGCTAATTGTTACGTCTTAGCCTTAGGTTGTATTTGTTAAAAACTGTACTTGCTGCCTCTCAAATGCCTTGACTATATATACATGCCAACCCTCTCTTTCTACTTTTAAAGACCATGGCATAGTGACATTGTCTTTTATATTTATTTTAACATATTTATAACTGGGGGCATGGCCACACAAGATGGCCGACAGGACGCATTCGTAAGCTGCTCCTCGCCGGCCTCGAGAACATCCTGAAATATCCTGCCATGTACTGCTGTGTGGATGGACCAGCGCCTTGAAATTATGTCAGCAGTCCATTTCTGCATCCCTAGACTGTACTTTTAGCCTGGTGCCATCAGTCCTGGAGCGGTGACAGGCTTCGGCATGCAGCAGGCATGCCACTTGGCTGTGGCTTGGGTGAACCCACAAGGCAGTCGGTGCCTGGAGGAGAGATGGGTGAGCGGTGGTGCCTGCTGGCCGTGGTATGGAACCTCCTGATTTGCTTGGCTTGGTGCGGTGGGTGAATTGGGGGTGCGGCCATGTTTGGGCAACCCCCCATCCTGAGTGTGAGGTGCCACCTGATGCATGTGGGCCATGATGCCGGGATGCCTGTGCAGTGGAGTTGCCCTGTATGGACATCGCTGCGGGGAGCCTTTGGAATGCCTAATCTTGGGCAGCTTTAGGGGCCTATTGAGACAGCCAGCGGGGGCTCATTGGGGTTGCCAGTGTGAGTCAGGAGACTCAGCCCTAACAGGCGAGTGGGTGACGGTGCTTCACCTGTTAATGCTGCAGGGAGCTGTTTGCATGGTGTGGTGGCGTGTGGCTCCCCCTTTGTTTCCTCTACTCCCCAGTCTAGCGGGGGTGAATTGAATGGCGCAGTTCATGGGGGCCAGCCCTTGGACCTGAGGGGCCTCTTGGGCCACCCTTGACTGCTGCTCATTGCCTGGGTGCGAGCCAAGGATTCAGTGGGGTGCTCCTCTCTGCGTTGGTGACTGTGGGCTCCTGGTTATCTGCCCATACCTTCTGCGGGTGCTTCAAGGACTGGAAGGTCCTCCCTGGCCGACAGTTGTCCCATTGGCATTGCGGTGGAGCGCCCAGGCGATGCCAAGGTCCTGACTAGAGGGCCCACTGTAATATGGCCATTAGGGTCATTGTCGACATTGCTAAGTTAAGTTAGCTTGAGCTCTGCTGCCATGATGCTGCTTTTGCACACGTTACTACATGACTTTGTTTTTCAAGACTCTGTTTGTGCCTTTTACATGAGAACTGTCTGCATTCTGTGTTCTCTGCCTGTTCCTGGAGTTTAGTCTGAACACAATGTGCAAGGTCGATAAACAATGCCCATTGTTATTCTGTTCTGGTCAGTCCCTAGCATCTAGACAAAACATGCTAACACAACTGCGCTACTGGAATTTTGTGCTTTGATATTACGGGGATGCATGTTGTTCTAACACACACTTGGAGAGGGTCCTTTCCAAGGAGAAGAGCTATGCTGTTCCTATGATGTAAGGCTTCCATCTAGGCACTAAGGTATGAGGTCTGCTGACAAAGCCCAGAGATCTTCCTTTATATCATAAACTTGACCTTACCAAGGGGAGGGTGGTTGGGCCTTATAGTCCTTTTTCCACTGTCTGTATATGATGACATCCCCCTTTATATTCTATGGAATTGTAACAATGCTAATTGTTCTAGGTTTATGCATTTCGCTGCTGGTAGTGGCTCGTATACTGCATTATAGAGCACAATAGTTAAAATAAACATTTTGAACTATAACAGTGACTCTGACCATTCTTATTGTGGACAAGTACGAGTGATTAAGCGAAAGGGTGTGTCTTGCTACCGCGATTCCTGAGAGAGTTGGGAGTGTTGTGTACTGGGTTGTCTAATCATTTGTATCTTCATGATTATGTAGGAGAACGAATGAGACACTATAGCTAGTCAGTTTTGGGATTTTGGTTACTAAGGTGGTAGGAAGGTTCAGCCCCTATACACCGAGGTCCTGTTTTCCCGGCATAGTTCTGTGTATGTGCAGAATCCCTGCAACATGGCGCCGCCAACGTTTGGTCTGGTACTTAACTGCGAGACTCCTGAGTAGTGCTTGTGCTTGTCCACAATCCCCTCACATCTGTTTTATAGGTTTTTCAAGTTTGAATTTTAAAAGGTCTTTCTCTTACATATTAACCCGTTATTGCGCTGCCACACGTAAGTTGTTATTCTCTTCTGTTAATTATGGCGGTTGTCATAGCACCTCCTAACCACGCACCATTCACGGCATATTTGACTCAATATGGGGTCCCTGTTGCTGGCGTTGCGCTTATTTTTGTAGTCGAAGCGGATGCAGCTTACTGCTTCGAGGTATTTTATTCTTGGGTCACCTTTCCGGCAGTCGATGGGACAGATCAATTGTTTCACGAATATACTGCCACCTCGGTTCAGCGGGATTATAGACCTTATCGATCTCTTGAGGTTCCGTTAACAGCTTGGGAACACACTATATGGTTTAATGGCGCCCTTCCTCACCCTATGACACAGGTCCGTTTAGGCCCCTTATCGATAGATGGGGCCACATGGCCCATTTTGGCTGGGTGTACCCCGCACCCGAATTATCTTACTGCTACTGTCGCAGAGCTACACGTATTGCATACTTCATTGATACATGGGCATAGAGCTGTTATTCAGTTCATGTCGCGCAACTTCCAGGTGGGACCACCTGGCGTTGCTGCGCAACCACCTGAACCTGGTGGTGTAACCATCAGTCCTGTCATGGTTAATTCAGTGATGGGCAAGCGTCCGCAAAACAAAGATGAATTTCCTTATTGGCTTGCTGAAAAATTTGGACAACTCGAAGCTGTTTTTCCAAATACCACGCCTGTGGAGAAACACAGGATTCTGACCATGAGTTTACCTAAAGGCCTAGTTCCCGAATTAGCTGATTGTAACACTTGGGGTAGAGTGTTTGCAGTGGTATATTCAATGTGTTTCGGCACCCCCTCAATGACCGTACTCCCTCCTGTGATAAAACGTGTTCAGGATGAACATGGGGCCGAGGCGGCTCTGGAGTTAGGGATGAGACTGGTGGGGGTGTTCGACATTGTTTCCGTTATGATCCTTGCTAGTGTTAAGGGTGATGCTGTAAGCTTGCAAGTGCCGCAAGGCTTGGAGGCTGTGGCAGACGCAGACAAACAGCGCAAAGTGCCAAAGATTATTGCTAAAGCATATAAAACCTTAGGGCGCAATAGCCTGGGAATTAAGCCTTTTACTCAGACGCAAACTCAATCTCAAACTCAACAAAAAGCCCAGACTGATAAAGATGGATGCCAGTTCTTTCCTAAAAAGAACTGGAGAAATAAAAAAAACAGGGGCAGCAACAACAGAAGCAGGGTTCCCGTGCTGGTTCACCGACACCTGAGTCTTATGAGCGTACTTATGCCTTGAGCGACCGCGTAAAAATTAAGACTCCTGATATATTTCAAGTCCCTGATCAGCGCTCTCCTCGTTCTTTACAGGACACATCGGACTCTCAAGTCGGTGGTGGGGAACGCCAGGATCGTGGCAAAGGTCCAACCACACAGCAGGGACGGAATCACCCTTGACAGTGTGACGTTAAAGCCAAACAAGAGGAACTGCCTCGTTTTCAACTCCCGTATCCGAAGAAAAAGATTGCCGCTTTAACAGCGAAGTATGCCTCAGACGGTGAGAATGCGGCTCCTAGACTGGACATGGGCAGTGACTCTGCTCAACCACGCAGCGGAGGTTACCATAGTGCGGAAGGCACTGCGTCCCTGTCTGGAGGCGAGAGCAACTGATACATTCATTACAGTAGATACAGCAGATACCCGGGTTGCCCCCCCCCCCGGATAGACTCTATGAGATTGTCTTCCAAATTGAAGGTGATATACAGCGTACAATCACAGCGGTTTTCTGGGAAAATCTCACCTCCTCATACGACATTTTATTGGCAGAGGCAGATTGGCCTCCACCATTTGTGCTAGCCGCTTCTAGAGGGGAGGACGTGATACTTCCGAGTTTTTCGCGTTACGTCCCTGAGGAACATGCAATGGCTTATACAGCTGAGTGGGCTTTGGCCCTTGCCCCAGCTGTGTACCGTAATCAGGTGGGCTGGGATATTGATTCACGGGCACATGAGATACCATTATGGTCTATGCCACAACCACAACCGCAGTATCCAATCAGACGAGAGGCTAAAGCTCCCGTTTGTGACATTCTAACTCAGTTGGAATATCAAGGAGTGATTGAGTCCTGTGTATCACCGATGAATAATCCTCTTTTTCCGGTATCAAAACTTGACGGTTCATATCGCATTGTATTGGATTATCGAAATTTAAATAGTCATTGTCGTACATTTGCGGTACAGAACACACACAGCTCTGCGCTGGTGAACAACCTTGTTCGGAAAAAATACAAAACTACACTGGACATATCCAATGGTTTCCACAGTCATAATTTGGCTTCTGAGAGCCGTGACTTGACAGCAATCACCGCCGTCGGAAATCAGAAAAAATTTACGCGCTTGCCTATGGGGTATAAGAACAGCCCCGGGGCTTTTGCTGCACGTGTTGTGTCTTTATTGCACAGCATAGATCCAGATGCGTTCTCATACGTAGATGATATTTATCTGACGGACGACGAACTAATGCCGCATCTTGTCCGAGTCGACTGCATCATTTTATCGTTTGCCGACTTTGGATACAAATTTAATTTTGCTAAATCACACATCGCTCATTTTGCAGTGCTCTGTTTGGGCTATGAGCTCAATAATGAAGGTAGGGGGTTAGCCCCCACTTTCTGGTGAAATGTGCACAATTGCAACCTCCTTCTACGCTGAAGAAACTTCAGTCTTTGCTGGGATTTTTAAATTTCGGACGGACATACATCCCTGATTATGCCCAGCGTATCAAACCGCTTAACTTAAAGCATTGATACAACCAACATGTTCTTCTGCCAGCTGGCTTCCGGAACCTACCACTATTCTACAATCTTTGCAATCAGATATGCTTGCAACTAACTACTTGTTGACGCGTGATAATACCACGAACCTGGTGATACGTATAGTACCGGGGACGGTGGATGTCACTAACTTGACATTCAATGAGGGCGACACAGTACCAATTGCATACAAATCACATTTGTACACATCGGCGGAAATGCATTTTTCGAATGTTGAAAAAGTTTTGACGGCGGTCCAAATGGCGATTCAGAAAGAACGCTGACTGGCGCAAGGAAAACGCATTCTTATGACTTTCCCTGCTTTAGAAGCAGTGACTAAGGCAAGTATACCCAACTCTAAGGCACTACATCCCTGTTGGATAAAATGGGCTACTTCTTTGACCTTGGCTGATGTCACGTTTATCTTTAACCCTGCTCGTCATACACAGTAGTTTTTACAGTATGAACACGTCCATCCTCCTCCGTTGTCGCTGCTTCCTTTGGATGAGTACAAATGTATCATTTATACCGATGGCTCGGCTCAACCGGCCACCACTTCAAAACACGCTTATTCATCGGCTTGCGCTATTGTGGCTGGTTCAATTGTAAATGGAGAATTTAAGTCTTCCATAGTGCATACTCAGGCATTTGGAGACTGTACAGCACAATTGGCAGAGCTGCGTGCTCTTGTTCTAGCTCTTGAGTTTGCTGATCCTGATGTGACTACTCTTATTGTATGCGATTCTTACTACTGTGTTCAGTCTTTTAATGACAACTTATTCTTTTGGTCTCAAAATGACTATCAAGACTCTAAAGGCAGCGCCATCAAGCATAAAACGCTTTGGGTTCGAGTGGCAGAACTTAAATGACGTCTGCCCCTCACACAGGTTATACATACTCTTGGCCATCAGCGTGTGGGAGCACATGCTCCTGGTAATTCTTTGGCTGACGAGGCGGCCAAATCTGCAGTAGCCACATGTTCCGTTGCAGCAGTTACAAGGTCCATGACTAAGATAGATAATGACATTCTGGCAGCTGTAGCTGCTACGAAGGATGGGACTGCTTATCCACAGGGCTTTCCTTCGAAGTATTCTTATCATTTATCTCCCGAACAAGTTCCTTATGCTAAAATTCCATCAGTTGGGGATCGGCTGATTCCCAAAATGGACCGCAGACTTGCTTTGATCATTGCTGCACACGAGGGCATTGCTTCTGCGCATGCCAGAGTGTCTGCGACTGTCTCTATTTTCCAGCAATGTTATTGGTGGCGTGGTTTATATAAACAAACCCGTAAATATGTACTTTCTTGTGACATTTGTCAACAAATCAAACCGTCTATGGTCTCACGCCCACCACAAACACAGCTAAATATTTCTAATCAGCCATTTGGCTGTGTATATCTTGATCACTGCGGTCCATTGTCTTCTGATACTGCATATAAATATATTTTTGTTGCAGTTGATTCGTGCACTAGATTCCTTTGGGTTTGTCCACAACGCAGTGCTGACGTCCGAAATGTCATTAGAGATTTGCTTGCCTTTGTCGGGATGTTTGCCTGTGGCACCTACCATTCTGACCAAGGTCCAGCGTTCGCCTCTAAGGCGTACAAGGATGCGATGAAGTCGATGGGGGTGCTGGTGCAGTTTCCGTCTCCATAGAGGCCTGAGGGCAATTCTATAGTGGAGCGGATGAACCGTGACTTAAAGCAATCTTTGACAGCTAGGGTCTTAGGTACTGGCAGGAACTGGCTGGCCCATTTGTATGGAGTTCAACGTGCACTTAATAATCTCCCTAGAAGATCTCTGGGTGGGCGGACCCCATACGAAATGCTCTTTGGCATTGAAATGTTTGTGCCAGACCTTGATGGTCTAGATGTTGTGGCGACTGCCACAACCTTTGACGTAGATAATCATTCTACTATGTTACAGGACCTACAAAAGACCCGTGACAGCTACGCAACTGAACATTTGTCCTCTTCCAATGACACAGCAATGCTGATTCCGGTTGCCAGCTGGCTTCCTAAGATTGGAGATCTGGTACGAGAAAAGCTGGAGAACAAGAAAGAATTTGGTCCCTCTTATCGTGCACCGGTCCCAGTTCTTGGATTGAAGGGTACTCGTACAGTGATTCTACCACCTTTGCCTGGTCGCGAAGACAACAGATACATTTCAGTGGACAATGTCAAGCTACACCGTCTAGCCGATTCTGAATAGTGTAACTCCTGCAGTTTCATGCAACGCTATCTCTATGAATCGGGTGCATTCAACCTCTTCGACTCATCCTCGTGTCCCTGAGGGTGAGATGGAAACTACTATTGACCTTTTGCCTGTCCTGACTCCATCCTCTTCCAACGCAGAAGTCGAGTATACTTATCCTGCGGAAGAATCCCACAGTGAAGTGCCGAACAGGCCTCGACAACATCAAGATGATGCCGCCCTACCACCTTTGGTGAATATGGGAGCAAGTGGTTATTTTGGGGACCGTGTGAGCTTCTCTTATGACTCTTTCTCCTCGTCTTCCACTTTGGCACTTCCACTGACGAAAACAAGTATTTTCATCTCTTGGTTCAAAAAGACTTACCTGGTCCTGCCCTGGACGTACATCTGGTTGATACTTATCCTGATTTTCCTTTTTATGTCGATTGGATCGTGACAGTATTTTTCTTGCTCATCAATGGTTATTATTTGCCAGAACGCTCTGCGGTCAAATTGGTCGATGGAATTCTGGCCCCTCATACATCGTCCCATATAATGAAACGTGATCAAGCCCTTGTGAACATTTCAGCTTTCCCAGATGCAGATGGCATCATTTGTGATAAAGTAGCATTCGAAATCCATGGACCGACTGAGGTCCTCAAGATACCATACGTGTTTCGCGTGTCCTTAGGAGATGTGGTAACACCGGACATACATTCCGATGATTGGGATGTACATTCATTGTTTTCAGATTTAAAGTATTATGCTGCTTTTGATGCTGAAGATTTATATTTAAATTCTGCCTATTATGCTGATTTATTCTGTTATCAACACTATGGCCATCATTTCTTACACAAGACAAACACGTTAAGACCTGTTTTTAATTACACGCAATGGGAACATTGTCCAACTCCTTTACAAGGGAGTTCGAAAACACTCCGGGATAAGTTCACCTATTTCACAGATTATGACACGTCCAATCCTGAATTCTATTTTTTTAAATTACAATTGTTGTCGCAATCTAAATTTATTCTGACCCACAGTAAATTCATCTATTCCAATTCCTTTAGATTTGAATTGGCCACACAGGGTTATGATCACTGGAGTGATACCATTGATTTGAAAACAATTTGGGGCACTAAGGCTTGGCAGGTTCAGGGAACTGAAGCTTTACATCGTGCATGCCTAATACCAGCACAAATGTTATTTTTAAATGATACAGTATATCAAACTACTTGCTTTGGCCTGGCAACAGCGAAAAATTTAAATATCCCGTCCATTCCATCATTGGCAGAGTATGATAATTGGCGGACACACACAAATTATTCAATCGATGTTTTGCAAACTCTGTTTCGAAATGGCACTTTCTATGTCTCTGATGTTGACCCTAGCGGTTGGTTGCTGTGGCAAACAAGGTCAAATTCACGCCAACTGCGTTTTTATAATATAACGCCTGGTTTCACATAGACTAGACCACATCCACGTTTTTCGTATTCACATTCAGTCACCACATATTCGGTGGGTAAATTGTGCCAACAATGGTTGGAACACTCAACGTTATCGTCAGTTAAACAACACTTGTCACTCTTGTCGAGTGACATCAATTTGGCTGATTTTCTTCCAGGTCCTAGGACCCCTAGAACAAAAGGATTTATCTATGCAGCTTACAATGAAGTATGGAAACTTTCGCAGATTGAGGCAGCACTTCGTCTGCGCCAAATTGACAAAGCAAATTTAGAAAAAGTCCTTGCAGTGGTCGACAATAGCATTAATACACTGTCTTCACGCATTTATACCTTGGATAATATTGTTTCATCTGTTATTGATATTGTTCAGAATGATGTATCTGTGTTATATCATGGTCAAAATCAACTACGATCAGTAATGCAGTTTGCATGGACGTTACAGACTCTTAAAATGGGAAAAGTACCTTGGGATTATTTGAATGCTTCTGCTTTGTTTTTGCCATTTAATCTAACTGATAAACAAAGGTTATGTCCATGAAAGACGCTACATACACACGATTACACATTGAACAATTAGAACACTTGCCATTCTCTGTGGCAGAGACAGATTCAGCTGTATAGTTAATACATGCGGTTATCACTCTCCCTTTTTCACTGTTTCAATTTAAATCTTGCATGAGACATTTCCCAATTGGCTGCTTTGAACCCCTGGGAAGTACGTTTCTTCATGAATTGTGGTCCCTACCTTTCACTTACAGATGTCATCGGGAGGATAAGGAAGTTTTCCTAACAGGGGAGGACTGCGATTCCACAGTGGTACATTCCCTAGTTTGTAAACATGTTAAGTTGCACGGCGCTTGTAATGTTTCTGCACCTAATCTTGCTTGTTTTTTAAAAGGAAGTCCCGTCCCAGCAATATTTACCGCTTTTACATTGCTTACTAACGACAGTTATCTTATTTTGAATAACCACGACTGCTGTGGTTTACGGGCAGGAATCCCGTATATAGTAACAGTTTCACAACGTGTTACTTGTTGTAGCAATGTGCTTTTTCCACCCCCGCATGAGAAAGTAGATAGTTCCATTTGGCCTTCCATTCCAACTTTGAAAACAGATTTCAACAAATTAAGCAGACTCAAAGCGCTATTGTTTCAACAAGAAGTGGTTCTCACTTCAGCTCGAGAGACCTTCGAATTGCAGGTGGCAAGAACTTCTAGCGAGATTCAGTCACTTCTGAACACGAACCTCCCACTTCACTTTGGGGAGCTTATACATCAAATATTTAATGCGTCTGACACCCAAGGCCTTGCTCATTTTTTTAAACTTGTGGGATCTGGCCTTGTGACTTCTTTTCAGATTATATTTGGAGTAATACCGGCCTTTATTCATTCTATTTTTTCCAGCGTCTTCGGAGGATTCCCATTAATACTGGCGCTAGCTGGTGGAATCCTGCTGCTTCTGTTCCTGCTACGCAATGGCTGCTCATCTTGTGGTAATGCACAGGCCCGGCCAATTACAACTGTACTGTGACCGAATGTAACAACTTTTTGGATGCTTACCATTAGCGGCCCTTAGCGTGAGTTATGGACTAACTTTCCGCTTCGCCTATTTCACTTGCGTGCAGCCTGTGTTCTACTGTCAGCGGTGCCCCTTCTACTGGGCTTTGGATTTATGCCTCTCCAATATGCCATGTTCGGACCCGGATTATGACCAGTTAATGGGTCCCTTAGTGGCCCATGAGCAGGCCTGTTCTAGGGATGGACGTATGGCGCGTGCGGCTGCACTTGGAGTCTTGGCTGAATGGGATATCTGTGCGGCTGCACAGAACCTATTGCGACGGAGCTTCATCGAATATCATGCAAGTTGCCCGGATATGCTTTTGGAAGCATCTGATTATGAGGAACATGTCTGTTCCTTCGGCCTACTTGATTGGATGGCATCCCTTTTTTCTACTAATGATAGGGATGACCTTTTGGAACGAATTGCATTGTTAGGTTCACGTACTTTGATGGATTCACCACCTCCATATTAGTCACGTTTTCCGTGCAACAACAAATTTTAGACAACATAAAAATTATATATATATTTTTTTTGAATTTTTTTCAATCTGGTTTTTTCATGCGTATTTGAACTCTGCTTACCCTTGAAATCTGTTTTGGTCTTTTGTCTATATACTATGACATTACCAAGGGGAGGGTGTAATATGGCCATTAGGGTCATTGTCGACATTGCTAAGTTAGCATGAGCTCTGCTGCCATGATGCTGCTTTTGCGCACGTTACTACATGACTTTGTTTTGCAAGACTCTGTTTGTGCCTTTCACATGAGAACTGTCTGCTTTCTGCGTTCTCTGCCTGTTCCTGGAGTTTAATCTGAACACGATGTGCAAGGTCGATAAACAATGCCCCTTGTTATTCTGTTCTGGTCAGTCCCTAGCATCTAGACAAAACATGCTAACACAGCTGCGCTACTGGAAACTCGTGCTTTGATATTACGGGGATGCATGTTGTTCTAACACACACTTGGAGAGGGTCCTTTCCAGGGAGAAGAGCTATGCTGTTCCTATGATGTAAAGCTTCCATCTGAGCCCTAAGGTATGGGGTCTGCTGACAAAGCCCAGAGATCTTCCTTTATATAATAAACTTGACCTTACCAAGGGGAGGGTGGTTAGGCTTTATAGTCCTTTTTCCACTGTCTGTATATGATGACATCCCCCTTTATATTCTATGGAATTGTAACAATGCTAATTGTTCTAGGTTTATGCATTTCGCTGCTGGTAGTGACTCGTATACTGCATTATAGAGCACGATAGTTAAAATAAACATTTTGAACTATAACAGTGACTCTGACCATTCTTATTGTGGACAAGTACGAGTGAGTAAGCGAAAGGGTGTGTCTTGCTACCTCGATTCCTGAGAGAGTCGGGAGTGTTGTGTTCTGGGTTGTCTAATCATTTGTATCTTCATGATTATGTAGGAGAACGAATGAGACACTATAGCTAGTCAGTTTTGGGATTTTAGGTACTAAGGTGGTAGGAAGGTTCAGCCCCTATACACCGAGGTCCTGTTTTCCTGCGCATAGTTCTGTGTATGTGCAGAATCCCAGCAAAACCACCTCAATTGGTACGGGTGCTGGTGCGGAGCCAACTGGAGGGGGGGTGGTGTGGCATGCAGGTGGTGTGCCTATCCGAGTCCTCCACATGGGGAAGAGCAAACAGTCCGGTCCCCAGCAGGGGAATACCATGCAGTATTATATCAGCCAGACACCCGCCTCACAGCGACAGACACAGCTGGTTGGTGCCCGCAGGGACCCAGCGCCAGACCCGACATCTGAGGAGGCCTCTTGGGCAGACCTCCTGGCAGCCATTCAGGGGTCCTGCGTGGCATTGAAGGCTAAAATAGAAACTGTGGCACTTAATGGGAACCTCCTCCATGAGGATCTATGAAAAGTGTTGGACAAGGTTCGGACAGCTGAGGGGTCCATTGCTGAACTTCAGATGGAGGTGGCTACACTCAGAAAGCAGGTGGCTACCATCACATCAAAACTGAGGCCCTGAAGGCATGGGTGAAAGACGCAGAGGGACGATCATGCCGCAGTAACGTCTGCCTCCTGGGGGTTCCTTGAGCTTGCCGAGGGGAGTGCGATGGAGAGCTTTGTTGAGCGCTGGATCCAAGACACGCTGAGACCTACTGTGTTGTCACCATTTTTTGTCATTGAGAGAACTCATTGGGCGTTGGTGCCCCCTCCCCCCCCCAAGGCCGGGGGGGCCTGTACCGCCCATCATAGCTCGTATCCTGAATTATAAAGATAGAGACTGTATTCTAAGGGCCGCACGTGAGACTGACAATCTCTGTTTACCCAGACTACACCCAAAAAGTGCAGGAGAGTCAGAAAACCTTCCTGGAGGTGAAGAAAAAGCTGAAATCTATGGGCTGAGGTACATGCTTTTATATCCTGCTAGACTTCATGTGGTCTCAGAGGGCAAGTCCCACTTCTTTGACTCACCAGAGGATGTTTGGAGGTGGTTGGAGATGTGGGACAAGGTGCCTCGAGATAAAGTGGACTCCTGGGCCTCACAGTGACATGGGGTCGCACAGCCTGAACTGGAGACCACGTGCAAGGCCTGTGCCTAGTAACCCAGCAGTCCCGCATTCTCAAGTATTTTAATTCAGAGCAATGGTACCATGGACCTGGCTTCCCCTGTGGATGTGTTGCACTTGCAGGGAGACTCCCCGGCCATGGAGATGGGTGACTCTGCTGCTTGAGTAGGGAACTTGGGCTTTTTCTGTCTTTACCTTTTTCCTGGGGGAGGAGGTATCCTACCAGGGGTGTAGACTAAATCATGTTGGATTGCATCCTGGACTATACGTTGCTTTGTTTCATCACATGCTATTAGTACAGCTTTGCACCATTTCTGGGGGTCCGCGCGGAGTCCTTCCCAAATGTCGTGATAGGCCATTGGGGGTGGGTTAGGCTGTGGGTCCTGGCAGCAGTGACAAAAATGGATGAACAGTATAGTTTGTTGTTGTTATATTGTTTGTCTGGGGTGGAGTGAGTTGGGTGAGCTTTATTGGTTCGGCCTCTATCTGTTATAAAGCTTGAGTTTGTTTTAGCTGTGCAGGTACTGGTTTGGGGTGCTGAGTTTCTTCTGAAGAGGATCCTAGGTTGGCTGGCTCTGTGGGCGAGGGTACAGTCCAAGTCTGGAGGGTGGCCTATGCCTCATGATGCTGACTGTACCACTGTTGTCACCTGGAATGTCAGGGGATTAAAGGGCTACTCTAAGCGGTACAGGGTACACTCGTACCTTAGGCGTCACAAGGTCCCGATTTCCTGTCTTCAGGAAACCCATCTTATGGATTGTGAGCCTCAGAAGCTGGAGAAAAAGTGGAGATGGCAGTTTTATTCAGTGACTTATTCCTCATATGCCAGGGGGGTTACAATTTGAATTGCACTTTCGGTGGCGTTCCATCATTTATGCAGTGAAGCAGATGTTGAGGGGCGTTACCTGATGCTTAAGGGCACACTGGATGTAAAAGATATCTAGATTTTTAACACTAATGCCCCTAATGTGGATGATGGGAAGTTCTATGAGGCCATGAAAGAATTACTACAGGGCAGTATGGGTTCCTGGGTGCTCTGGGCAGGGGATTTCAACTGTGTCCTTGATAGCGGTTGGAACCAGCACCTGTCCAAGACACAGCACGAAACCACTAATGACTAGATCACTTTCCATAGCTATGCAGAAACTAGAGTTCCTGGATGGTTGGCGCGCACTTCACCGGCAGGGACAGGAATATACTTGCCACTCAGTGACACACAACACTTCTAGTCGCCTAGACCGCCTGCTGGTGGCCAGGGTGGATCCTGCACAATTGCAGGCAGTTACTCATCTGGCACATTTTCTCTCCGACTATGCCCCGGTGCTGCTCCAATTGCAAAGGGGGGTTGTTTACCTTGCCCGGAGTTTGAGCATGCCTCCCGAGCTCCTGACTGATGTGGTCTGTAGAGAGTTGCTAGCATCTGAACTCACTGACTATCTAGCGAACAATTGGGGCAGCACCACCTCTAAAGCTACTGAGTGGGAGGCTTTCAAAGCAGTGATGAGGGGTGACTGCATAGGGACCACCTGTGGTATTCGGAGGCAGTTGGAGGCGGACATCAAGGTCATTGAACAACTCCTAGCTGATTTCCATGCGAGGGAGGGAGGCTCTACTGCGCCTTCCTGCGATAACGCAGACTCAGCGTGCTGTTCAGGTGCTGTGGGACACTCTGGACAAATGCACCCTTAAGGCTTACAGCCAGGGTTTGCATAGGGAGGTGGACAAGTCCAATAGATTCTTAGCTTGGATACTGAAGCGTGAGCTGGAGCCCACCATCCCTCCATCCTGCATCTTCGTATACCGTCCGGGAGCCTAGTGAAGAGTCAGCAGGATATTCTTCATACTCTTGGGGCGCATTTCTGAATTGCCTATCGTGCCGGTAAGATATGCCAGATGGGCGCAGTGGAGGAGTTCCTTGAAGGGGTGGATTTGCCATGTCTATCACCTGTTTGTGAGCGGGATTTGGACAGGGCGCTTACCCTGGAGGAGTTGGGAATAGTCCTGTGTGATCTCAATAAATCAAAAGCCCATGGTGGGGACGGCTTTCCTGTGGAAGTGTTTCAGACCTATTCTGCAGAGCTCAGGGAAAAGCTCTTAGACGTCCTCCTAGAGGCCCAGAGCGAGAGGATCCTTCTGCCCACCATGTGTGAGGGCATCATCTGACATATTTTGAAACTGGGGGGGCCTGAGGACCCCTTCTCATATAGGCCACTCACCATGCTTAATTTGACTATTGGCTACGAGGTTGGGAGGGGTTATACGGGGACTAATGCATGAGGATCAGTGCAGGTTGATGCCAGCCTACAGTGCGACTTTTAACATCCGTTGGCTGACTAATATCTTGCACGGGACTATGGAGGACAATGTTGAACTGGCACTTGTATCAATAGATTTAGAGAAAGCCTTTGATACCGTTTATTAGGACTATCTGATGGCGGTGTTGCAGGGGATGGGATTTGGGCCCTTTTTTTAGGATTGGTCCAACTACTCTACGCTGATCCTATGGTTCGCATCAGAGTGGGGGGAGTGGTTTTGGAGGCTTGGACGGTGGGGAGAGGTACCCGACAGGGCTGTCCTCTCTCACCACTCCTCTATGCCCTGGTCATTGAGCTGGAACCCTGGGGTATTCTTGTGGCCAGGTCCAAGAATATTATCCCGCTGTATGCGGATGATGTGCTGATTTATGTTCAGTCCCCTGGCACGGTGGTACCGCTCCTGATGAGGCTTATGGCTGAGTTTGTTGAGGTAGCTGGTATGAAAGTCGATGTTAAGACACTATTGGGGCATATTATCAAGAAACATCGTTAAAATTATCGCCGCTTTAGCGGCAGAAAACTGCCGCTAAAGCGGCGATAATGGGCTTGATAATATGCCCTTGAGAATTCCAATAGAAGCCCATGTTCTGGTGCCAACATGGGCTTCTATTGGAATTCTCAAGGGCATATTATCAAGCTAAAGCGGCGATAATTTTAACACCGTTCTTGATAATATGCCCCTATTATTCCCTATGGGGAGGCTGGTGGGGACCCCTCATGAGCGGCTGCCAGAGTGGGGATCGGATGGGAAACAGAGAGCTTCCACTACTTAGGTATCATGGTTACACACACACACACATGGAGGCCGTTCACCAATGTCTGTACATAGATAGGGTCATGGGGGTCTCATGGGATTGATTGGGTTCTGGAATCAGTTGCTGCTGTTGGTGATGGGTCGGGCTGCTGTTGCAAAAATGGTCCTTCTCCCATGCTGTCTCTACTTGGTGCAGCATTCACTGTTACTGCTTGGTCCTCGAGCATTTCAGAGAGTGAATAGCATGTTGATTTCATTGGTATGGGCAGGGCGGCGGAGCAGGGTTGTTCTGTCGGTTCTTAAAAGAGACGTGAAAGACAGTGAGTTGACCCTTCCCGATATGCAACGTTATTATTTCACGGCACATCTGCAACATGCCGCTCGGTGGCTGGAGAAGCCCCACAATTCGGAAAAGAGACTTTTCTGTGACATGATAGCGATACCCTGGCCTATTTACTGATCAGAGGGGGCCGCTCAGAGCGTTCAATTTCATATTTGGTATGGCACACAGCCATTATATGGGAAATGGGAAATGGTAGTTAAGAAGGTGCTCCACAGGGCTCCCTTCGACACGGAGCTGGGTCTTTGGGACCTTGCACTGTTTCATACTATCAATCTGGACATGTCTATGGAACAGTGGAGGGTTGGTGGCTGTCTTTTGCCCGGGAACTTATACCTAGGCAAGCTCTTTCTCACTTTCCCTGATGAGCAGGAGGCATTTCACATGGGGCCGGCATGGGGGCAGTATGCCAAGCTAGTAAGCATGACATGGGAGGTGTGGTGAGTCTTCCCAGCAGCACCGCTGCCCTCGTAGGTGCTGGGTGGACTGCTTCATTGAGGGGAGGGTCGACACCTGAGCACCCTATTCTACAAGACATTAAAAGGAGACATTATGAAACATCCATATAGAGCGTGGCAGGAGTGGGAGTCAGAGTTGGGGGGACCCTTCGCAGATGTAGATTGGGGGCACACCTGTGATCTGGTGCAGACTGTCTCCTGTAACAGCAAGTTTAAGCTATTGCACTTTAATTACATACATCCCATGCATGTAACCCCTTTTCAGTTGAATAAGATAGATACTACTAAGGATGCGAAATGTGCCTGCAGTGGGTGCTACTGTTTTACATCTTGCTTAGTCCTTCGATGCAGTTCACCAGTTTTGGAGGGAGGTCGTGCCTATGATTAAGACGGCTACTGGCCTTACAATCCCACTCACTCCTGGAGCCTGCCTTCTGGGGTTAGTGGCGAGACCTAAGGGGCGGAAAATTCCACACAAGCTTGCCCAGATTGCACTACTCTTGGTCAAACGGCAGGTGGTCATTGAGTGGCTGGGATCCCAAGCGCCACATGCGACACTCTGGCTAAAAGATATGCTTGGGGGGGGTCATGGTCAACCAAGATGGCTGAGTGTATGTGATCCAAGAGGGCTCCGTTGCAAGTCAGGAGCACATTCCATGCATAGCTGTTATTACTGACTTCTACTAAGACGCAACAAGTGGCACATGAGCACCTGAATTGGGGACAGCGCTTGGATGGCATGATTCCTCCACGGACTAGCTGGATGCCACCAGATACTAACTGGCACAGGGGCTGAACAGCAACACTGTGAAGGTCACTTCGAGCTCTGACAGGGTGTGACGCTGGCATCAGTGGTCTCCTTGAGTGACACTGCAGCCTGGCCCCCCCACCCCACGGTGAAACCGATGTACGGCGGTGAGCTAAGAAGACCCGGGGGAGTGTCGGACTGCACTTGTACCCGATTGACAGGAGACTGCTGGGGCAGCGAATCGCTGCCATTAGGCTCTCCCGTTGGGGGCCTGGTAGTAGAGCAGCCAGCCACAACCCTGTGCCGAATGGGAGCTCATATGAAGGTCTACAGAGGTGAGAACCCCCACACATATAGAGTGACAGCACTCGCCTCTGAGTGACGGCCCCACCCACCAGAGCTCCGGGACCTACATTTACGCACCGCTCAGCACATGAACCTGTTGGGAGGAGAAGAAAGGATGCATGGAGGTAATGGTGCTTCCTCGACCTGATGAGACACTGGATTGCGCATTATGAGCACAGAAGACGTACACGCAAAGACAGCACTATAAACCCAGCAGTGGAGGGCCCAGAGTGGGGATGCATGGTCTCTTCTTCATCCCAGAAGCAGAGCTTGCCCAGAGATGTGATGAAGTTACCCATCACACTCAAGTAAGGAACACCCCCTACAGCAAGTTAGGGGGACACAGAGGAACTCTGGGCGGGTACACCCTATGCCTGGATGGAACCCCATTGAATGTAGAGGCTGTGCTATGCAGTGAGTCACTGGCCCATTTTGAGCCCACCGAGTAGCAGGGGAAGCTGGGTACGAGACAGTTGAACAAAGTTCACCACTGGACTATCGTTGCCCACACGGGCTGTACCTCCTGAATGTATGCCGCTCAAAATATTCCAGACAAACTGAGTCTCCAGCTACTTCTCACTGACGGAGGCAATGGGGGTTACTCCTACGGGGAGTGTGGAAGGCAATATGGCGCTCACGAGGGAAGACCTCCTCACCTCGTTCTTCGAGCAGACATCCAAGGCAAACTTACACCGCTCAAGCAAAATTTTGATTTGGTTGGCATCCGCACACTAGGTCTTGAGACTAAGATACAGGAGCTTCATCACTGCATGGGCCAGGTAGAGGACACCACGAAACTTCTTCATGCACAGCTCCAGGCCTCCATCCTGAAATGCAAAGATTTCGAAAATAGATAACGGCAAGACAGCATTCGCCTCTGCAATCTAGAGGAAGGTGCAGAGGGACTGGACTTGGAGGCATTTGTTAAAAGCCTGTTCTCAGAGCTGCTTGGCTCGTCCAGTATGAAAATCAAAATCGACAGAGTACATAGGGTGAGGATGGGATCGCCGAACCCTGGAGGTGGCAAATGCTCACGGGATGTCTTAGCCAAGCTTCACTTCTTGAAAATGAAAGAGAGGATACTCTAAGCAGCACAGAAGACCGACGACATATCCTTCCAAGGCTCCACCTGTTCTCTTTTCCAAGATATTGCCCCTTCCACTTTGACACAACGCCTGCCAATTTCAGACCAATCTCTCATCTTCCTGACCCAACTAAGATGCTGAAATATTTGGTCAATGACCAGTTAATGGATTTCCTTGAAAGTTCTGGCAGTTTTAACCCTTTTCAATCAGGGTTTAGGCTTCGGCATTCCACCAAAACAGCACTGCTAGAAGTCTCTGAAATTATTACATTTATGTTGGATAAAGGTCAGAATGCAGTTTTGATTCTTTTACATTTGTCCACACTGTTCAACACCATATCTCAGTCGTTTTTTCTCCAACGACTCTGAGAGGCTGGCATCTGTGGACAAGCCCTGGCTTGGTTACAGTCGTTTCTTGAGAACAAGAGGCAGGTTATATCTATTGGTCCGTTTTCCTCTAAAGAAGAAACTCTGCAATATGGGTTCCACAGGATTCCATCAGCATTGATTCAAACCCTTTTTAATGTTTACTTCTTTCTTCTAACGACTCATTGATTCTTTCGGGATCACGTCTACATCATATGCCAACAATACCCAATTGGTTTTTAGACAAGAATTCTTTTGGCTCTAAGGTCAAATTTAAAAATTGTTTTTTAAGTATTGTACGCTGGATGGAACTTAATTTCCTGAAATGTAATACTATTACTGACAAGAAAGAGGTACTTTTATTTGATCAGGATAATTTATTTTCACATCAGTTGGAGTGGCCTGGCAATCTCCCGCCTCCCTCCCTCTCCAGTTAAAGTGGCTTGCAATCTCAGCATCAAATTTGAAAGCTCACTCGCTTTTCTTCTCAGGTAGTATCTGTCTCTGGTAATTTTTTTTCTCTCATCAAATCATTAAAGAAATTCTTTGAATACCTTCCACTAACAGCGAGGAAAACAGTAGTCCTAGAACATATTCATTCATGATTAGTCTACTGTAATAGCTTGTATCTAGAAATTACTAAACACCGATTAGATAAACTTCAAGTGGTCCAAATTGCTGCACTAAGATTAGTTCTGAAACTCCCACGCGATAGTTTAGTTTCTCAGAGACTTAGGAAGCTGCATTGGCTACCGGTCCATGAACAGAATCTTTTTAAGACTCTGACTTTGGTTTTCATAGCTATTCACCTTTTAGGCCCTTTATATCTTTCCGATTGTTCTAACATTACAAGCCTTCAAGAACTTTAAGATCTTCTCACCTCAATTTGCTAGCCATCCCTGTTTTCAGGTGCAAAACAAAGGGTGGTAAATCTCTCTATACTGGGCTCCAAAATCTGGACTGAACTCCCTGTCCCACTCAGATTTATTATAAGTGGAGCGGAATTCAGGAAACATCTCAAAACGTGGCTTTTTTCCCTTACTGACCGACTGATTTCAAGGTTCAATTTACTTCTCTTGTAACATAACATTACATTCTTCTGTGTTGGGTGCTGGTTTACTATGTTTGTTTCTGAGCCAGCGCCAGGATGCTCAGTCTTGAGTGGTAGTGCTCTTTATAGATACCTCTTATCATATCATCATATCAAATCCATGTAACGCAACACATTCTATCTAATTCTCTCAATAGTGTATTTCTACTATGCTCTGAAAAAATATTACAATTCTAAATTAAACACAGAAAAAAGTAAGAAGTTACATTTCTAGAACCCTGACGTATCCTGCAATACTAGGATAATGCTAATTTGTTTTATTTAGCCCATGCTACCTCTGCTTTGTAGCACTGTAGGTTACAGGTGGTATTACACAATTGAATAGCTCATTACAAGGTCACCTAATTTCTTTTTGTTAAGTTTGTGCTGTAGAGTTACAAATACAGGAGCACTGGAAACTCCTGGGGTGAAAGTAAGGGGATGATTACCGTTGGAACCATAATGTTCCCCTGAAGGTGAATCTGTGTTGGAGCCATGATGGTGCTCAGTTTCTCGACTTTAGAAGAATGATAGACTAATTTGACCACAGTAAGATACAGATCTGAGAATTACAGCTCACCCAGCTAGGAGGGATGATCTTTTAACTCCATGTGCCATTTTACCAGTGACTAATAACGAATGAATTACTAATAAACCCTTAGAAATATTTGATATATTGGTCAGGACCTTCTGTGTACCTGGATTGCAACACAAAATAGCATTCGTTTAGTATATTCCATTACCACAAATTCAATATTTCTAAGTGTTTTTTTGTATTTTTCTTCATTCATTATTATAGATAAATGATGCGCAGTAGATACGTGAAAGCATATCAAGAACCATTTATTTAGCAATGACATTCAAAATAGCAGGGATTCCTGTAGGCATCAGGGAAAAGTGGTGGGACAGCGCGGGGGGACAATAACAAAAAAAAAGAACTTACCTGCCACTCGCCACCTCGCCGCTCTTCTGCTCCTCTGGCTCTACTGCTAGAGCACAGGCTGAGGTTCCCAGACTCCCCTACGGCCAATCCAGACGCTGCTCTAATGCTGGTAATAATATTACCCAGTATGAGAGAAGCACCGATTTTGTCATGAGTGGGCTGGTTTTGCGCAACCACAGGGATTGGGAGCCTGTGCCTGCTGTTCTCCACCCGGAAACGCAGCTTAGGTTGGAGAGATCTCAGTGCGCCTGTCGGTTTGGCCATCCTAAGACAGCCGGCCAAACCGATAAGGCACTTGCAGCAGTGCCCACCAGTCCTCCTTCCCCTGCTGCAGTGCTGTCGTCAGGATTGTCCCACCCCCAAGATTCGTGTCCATGAAGAAAAATAAACTGATAATAAAACTGTTTTATTATCATTTTATTTTTCAAGATTGCATCTGCTGGCAGGGGGTCGACGCGCGTTCGCCATAACGGAGGAGCTGCCGCTCAACTTCATGCCTCCAAGAACTGACACTGATTTTAAAACTCATTCACTCATTTATCTATTACTGCAGGCATTGCTGCTTAGAGTTCTGTTTGCTTATTTCTTTTCAATGATACATTAATATTATGTGGATGTTACACCATTTTAAACTCATTTGCTTTTGGTGTTATTGTAAATCTGTAATATTTATACCTATACAAGGAATTAAACAACAAACATGTATACAATGATAAGCAAGTTTGACGACATTTCTATATAGTTGTGAATAGATGTAAACTAACTATATGCCACTGAGAGTCTGCCAGACTGCTCTAAAGCTTGAAGATGCTGATAAACATAAAGTGAGCTCTGCATTGCCTCCCAGCGGCCACAAGCATAACGTTTAAAGATATTTGCAAGGGGCACAGGAAGTACCAGGGTAAATGTCTGGGATGTTTATAAACACAACATGCCCACATGTTTACCTAATATCAATCACACATGAAGCCACGCAGGATTTTAGGAGGCCTTTGTCCCAGAATGAGGAATGCACTCAACAAAGCTAGAGAACAGATCCTTATTTTATGCGTTTAAGAAAAGGCATGAAAATAGATGATTCTTTGTTTCTACACCTGAATTAATTATACTGGGGTAGCACTGGGTGAGTATCAAACTTGTCATCCATCCATTAGCAATTGGACACTAACTGTTTCACTACACTGCAACATTTAGGGGCTGATTCATAAAACATATTTAGTGTTACCGGAAGTAGTACTACAAGGAGTACTGTTTTAAGTACTCTTCCATGCTTTTATGAATCAGCTTTGACACATATAACTCCCCATTATTAAATGTTCAGACAGGACACATTCCTTTCTATTTGCACTGTGTATGAATAATCTCTGAATAGTCTCATTTTAATCTCATTATAGACGTTGTGGGGCTGTTCCAGGAAGTAGGGTACGTCATACACCCCAAAATGCATATGGGAGGAGGCGCCAGAGTATCTGGCACATCTGAGTGGTCTGAGGTAAAGGGAAATCAGCTCGACGTGCGCTGTACGTCTTCATTCTTAAAACGAATACATGTCACATCGCCAACAGCAAGAAATATAATACTTCTGGAAATTGCACTTGAATGTGTGAAGGACATTCATTCTCTGTGCTACGCTTCCGGCCCGGGGAGCAATAAGGCTGTCAAGCGGCGTCTTCTTTCTTTGCGCATTAAAAGAAAAGGCAAAGTAAAGCAACCACTTGTCAGAAAACACTGAGGGTGATAAAGTCAGAGGCTGTGATGATGTTTAAGAAACAACTCTTGGCATCTGCGAACAGTGTTGGGGGTGTCTGGAGAAACCCTCGAGAGACGGAGTTTGTGAAGTCGAGGAGTGACAGAGGCAGCACAAACACTGAATCTTGGCTACTGAAGTGCACTTTGCTTCACTTGCTATGAATGTGCACATAAAAAAACACAACGCTGGAGCCTATTCCCGTTTGAGATTAGAGGCTGGGTTTTTTCTGACCCAAAGAGAGCAAATAGAAGCCAGAAAGCATGCCCCCCTTGCCTAATCCAATCCTCCAAACAAGCCAGGAGTATGAATAGTCCAGGACTAGGAACGTTTCAGATATATACAAGAACAATTATGCAGCATGTAAATGGATGCATTTTGAAATGTTACGGTTACAATATATAGCTTTTTCTTGAATTCATCCTTAATTATTGTAAGACCTGGAATCCTTGGCGTGGTTCTCCCCTAACTTTTTGCCTTCAAACCTCCTATTTTGCAGACTTGTTTTTTGCTGGCCTTCGTACTCTGCACACTTTTCCACTGCTAACCAGTGCTAAAGTGTTTGTGCTCTCTTATTAAAACATGGTAGAATTGACTTAGACCCAACTGGTACATTTAATGTACTTCTAAGTCCCTAGTGAAGTGTCACTACCAATGCCCAGGGCCTGAAAATTAAAAACTACTAGTGGGTCTGCAGCACTGATTGTGCCCCTCACTTAAGTAGCCCTTTCCAACATGCCTTAAACTGCCATTTCAACCCGACAAATTAAATCTTTTGCCAGGCGCAAACCTTGTTTTTATTTCACATATGTCACCACTATGGTAGGGCCTGGACAGCCCATAAGACAGGGTGCAGTATATTTAAAAATTAGGACATGTACTTTTAGTTTTTATATGTCCTGGTAGTGAAAAACGCTTAAATTCGTTTTTCAGTACCCCCATCACTGCGAGGATGGGAGGACGGAGCTGGGCACAGCCCTACTTACACTTAAATAAACTGTGTCCTGCCTCCACACAAAGGCCTGCATACCCACTGTAGTTAGCATGGAGCCAGGGCAGAGAAGGCAGGAAACCTGTGCACTTCAAAGAGAAACCTCTAGAAGCTTATTCCACTTCAAAGGAAGGCCCAGGTATAAATATTTGGACCTCAGGCACCAACTCTTCAGTACACTTCTGAGCCTGTGGACTCTTCCAGGAACAAAAGCTGCTGTCCTGCTGAAAGGACTGACACTCTGCTGGACTGCTGCTCTGAAGGACTGTTGCCCTACTGTGCTGACCTGCTGCCTGCTGTCCTCTTGTCTGGGTGAGAGGGACTGGACCTGCATCTGTTGAACTCGGGTTCCCAGAGTTACTCCAAGGGCTAGTTGGTTGACCCCCTGACTAAAGCTTCAGGGACAGAAGGCTCCAACAACCTTGAACCCAGCACCTGGACTCTGCCATCTGTGAGTCTGACTCTTCCAAGTGGTGCCACCCTAGTCCTGGACCCTTGCAAGTGGGTCTGAAGGTGCTTTGCCAGCCATCTGTGGATCCAGCAGAACCAACGCATCACCTTAGCTGTGCAGCACAACCCCCAATAAGAAATTATGCATTGCCTTTCCTGTGAGTGTCATGCACTCACCTGGTCCCAACCACGGAGACGGCACTGGAGCCAATGCTGGACCTCCTATCCCTCCCAAGGACAACAAATGCACCGGAATCAAAACCTAAGAACACACTTGTCCCCAAGGGGGAAGGGAGTTGGGATAAAATAAGAAAAGAGTGACTTGCGGTATTGGATCTACTCTGTGGCTGTGCGACACTGCATAACAGGATCTGTCAATTCTGAGACCATCTACATTAGCGAGGTAGATGTGCCCAAGACCGGAACCTCTGTTTTTGCAATGACGCAACGCACTGGAAATAACAAGAGGGTGCAGTTACCATCAGTACACTAACAAGTCTCTACATACAATGAATATGCATTAAATTCAGTGAAACAAACTTACGGGTTTCATCAGCAGCTTGGCATTAGAGCAGAATAAACAAAATCGTAGATTGGAGCGAGCACTCCTAGGAATAAATTGAAATACAGCTTTTGGTACAAGGTCCAAACATATATAAAAAACTTAGAAGTTTTTCTATAGGCACTACTATTCATCAGAGAAACATGGAGCTCAAGTCATAATCCATACACTATACAGTTCTAGCCCCAAGGTTGTAGGAAGGGTCCGGAGTATAAACACACAAGAAGCACTGGAGTAATTCACAGAGAGGACATGGAGGAAAAGTCTATAGTCTTTGATGATGGGGATCCTCGGACCTGTTTACTACTGTTGGAGGATTAGTGTGCACTAACCTGATATCAAGTACTTAGCCTAGTTCTACCACTCGACTGAAGTTCGAAGAAAATCTCGAGGCTTTGATTCAGGGAGTCACGGGGGTCTGGAGTAGCTGTGCAGGAGGGAGCAAGAAGGAAGATGTCAAGGGAGCGGGTGCCACAGGAACCACCAGTTCAGATGGACTTTAAGGAGACTAAAGCGCATCTTGGTTCCAGCAGGATTCTTCAGGTGAATAGGAAGGGTCAAGCTTGTTCCATAGGGAGCGAGGCCAAGCCCCAATTCAGGTTTGGGTCGGGTTTATATAGCATCTCGAAGGCTCAAGGGATGTAGCTAGATCACTTGTGGCACTTGGGGCACATGGCCGTCTGGAAGGTTCTCGAACCTTGGGGAAAACATGTGTTGGTACACTCTCTTTGACCTTACAGAATGGGCAGGTGCAACTTTGTTGATCAAAACTAGTTAACAGGAAATTCATGTATCATTTTCGCTAGGACGTGCATAGTGGAAAACAACACCAAGGCCCCAGTAACAGCGATCGCAAGGTTTGGCTTTGGCTCATGGGATTTTGGGGGAAGCTTGCAGGGATTTAATGGAAAACCACACCAAGGCCTTAGGAACACCAAGAGCAGTTAATCCATTGATTCACAGGAGTTGGGGAACGCTCGCAGGGGTTCAAGGACGGGTGCTGGAGAAGCTTCGGTAATGAGGGTGCTGGGGGAGCACCAGTCATGAGAGGGCTGGGGTGACAGCAGTATTGAGGGTGCTGGGGAAACTGCATGCCCTGCATTGTAAGCCCTCTACACATAGGGAGCATGAGGCAGTCGTAACAGTGAGGATTCTCTCAGCGCAAGGACTCTGCTTCAACCTTGCAGCCCACATCAGAACTGCCTTTATGCGAAGCTTTCCCAACACAGGCCTTCTCATCGCAAATCTCTCATTGACGACAGCCCTTGTCGATGATGCAAGTTCTCGCATCACAGCCTCGCAACTCCTCGGAACCGACGTATCACCTCAAAGGCGCTATGCATCCTTGATGCTGGACTTTGCATCGCAAGGCCTTGTCGAAACGATCTGCGACGAAAGCGATGAACCTTGCATCGTAGCTTTGCACCTCGTTGCAACCACTGCATAGCCTTGGCTGCATGATGCATCCTCGGCGTGGGACCCAATAACGCTCTGCAACTAGGATTTAAGGCAGTCTTGTTCAGCAGCCCTAACTGGGTCCCTGTACCCAGTCTACACTACATCACGGTCGGCCTGAGCTTGTGACTTTGCCTCGGTCTAGCGCTACCAGATATCCACAGTTAGCACTTTGTGCTTTTTGCCACTAGGTTGACTGAAATCGGTAAAAGTTCATATCTCCAGTTCTATTGATTGCATTTTTGTTGTTTGTCTTAATTTATTTATTAAAATGTACTAAATTTTTCAAAATTGGTGTGTGATTTGTCTTGTTTCCTCACTTTATTACTGTTTGAAGTGTTGAATAAATACTTTACGTGTTGCCTCTAAGTTAAGCCTGATTGCTCTGTGCCAAGCTACCAAAGGGTTGAGCACAGGTTAATATGGGGCCGCTTGTGCCTCACCCTGACAAGGATTGTGGCTACTGCTTGAGCAGGGTTTCACCCCCCCCCCCTTAACTTGTAACCCAATTTCTTGCAATAATGACTGTCAAATATTACTTAACTGCAGAGGAAGCACTTCAGTCCTTGCCAGGTCCTGTCCATCTTGCATACAGGCTGAGTTCTAAATATACAGTGAGTGCCAGGTAGGATTGCCACCTTTCAAAGAGAAAAATACTGGCCCTTTGTTGTTTTTAAGAGTCTGCAAAGGCCTGGATGTTATACTCAACAGAACATTTAAACAAAATTGTATGCCTTCATTTGTGACATGACCTTTCTGCCTTTGTTTACTTAAATTATTAGTCAGGGATTGTTAACGCAGCTCTAGAATACATTTAAAAGTACTTTCTATGTATGTTTGCTGTTTGAGGTATGTAAAGATAAGGGTTAAAAATACCTGCTTTAAGAGATTTTGCTTCTTTTTGTTCTGACATTAAAATACAAGTGATGCTCGTAAAAAAAAAAATGGCCAGGTGGCAACCCTACAGCCAGGCGAAATTAAGGTGATGGAGACTACTCAATTTAGAGAGTCCCCCTAAACTGAAGGATGTTCAGTTTCTTCCTAGGTCGAAATGAGGCCCTTGCCACTGTTTTGGAGCTCAAACTTCTTCAGCAAGAGAAGACATGCATCTCTGGCTGACAGAACGCCTAGGCGCAATCATTAACCTTTTAATCTTATGCTAGCGTCTCACAGGAACGAAGTTGATCTTCAATTCGCCTTCCTATGCTCCATGACCACTGATGTAGTTTGCACAGAGGACACTGAGCTTGGGTCTCAAGATGGTGAATGGGGAATAAAAAGAGGAAATAAGGGTGACAATCCTCACAGACCGTCTGTTCTGCTGGTAGCGGTATGTTCTTCTATGATCTACTCTGATGTGTCTAAAATACAGGATAATGGTGGTGTAATAAATTGGGTTATTGGTTGGGGGGGGTGCAAGCCCCACTCAGGCAACAATCACAATCCTTATCAGATTGTGGGAAATTGAGTTGCTGGTTGACTGGGGTGTGAGTAAAAGATAATAAATATAACACAACCAAAATTACATAAGTCCAAACAGTAGAACCGGAGTTATCAATTTCCAAATATTTTAGTGAAAATAGCACCAAAAAGCACAAAGCTCAAACTGGTTATGCTGGACCGGGTCAAAGTCACACTTTCAGGCTAATCACGATGGAGCGCAGGTCAGGTACAGTCACCAGGTGAGGCCTGCTGCAGTTTTTCAGATCTGTGTCAAGAGTCCTGTTCACCGTTGAGGGAGTCCGCAAGAAGCAGGAAGAGCGTTGCTGGAGGTTGGTGCAGACAGGCATCACTGGAGCTTTGCGTTGACAGTCCCCTTGAGCGATCGAAGCTGTAGTGCAAAGAGGCGGCTGCCAGAGTTTGGCACTGAATTGTGGTTCGAGCGGCAAGGTCTTGGTGCAAACTGGCCCGTTCTCAGTCGTGAAGAGCCCAAAAACTTGAATATACAGTTCTTTGAGGCACACCAAGGGTCCAGGATTTGAGGGGCACCCCTTGGGGGTCAGAAACTCACTTTGGCTGGTTCCAGGGGCCGGTGCAGGATGTTGGGGAGACTTTTATGTCCCTGAGGCTCACATCAAGAGGCAAGAAGACTAGCCCTTGGAGTCACTCTGGTGTACTGGGTACAAGGGTGAAGTTGCAGGTCAAGGTCTCTTCTCACCCAGGAAAGAGGACAGCAGGCAGCAGGTCAGCATAGCAGGGCAGCAGTTCCTTCAGAGCAGCAGTCCAGCAAAATGGCAATCCTTTCAGCAGCACAGCAGTCCTTTTTCCTGGCAGAGTAGCCAGCGGTCCAGAAGTGTACGGAAGAGTTACTTGTGCCTTTGAAGTGGGGAGAACCTTCTAGAGGCATGCCTCTAAAGTGCGTGGGTGGTTTCTTAGGACAGACAGAGTCTCCCTGCTTGTGTCCTGGCTAAGAACAATCAAAGCAGCGGGTTTAGAAATGGGGCACCCCCGACACCGCCCACCAGAAAATCTTCTCTGTTTTTCAGAAGGGGCTTGGGATCCCTATGCTCCCCTTATTCTGGGACTTATCTGTGTCTCACTTGACCTCCCTATCACTCTGATGGGGGAAATTGAACCACCCTTATTGGGATCACTCACAAGTACCTTCTTTTGAACCCTAGTGCTGAGCCAGTGGTCTGCCTCCTTAGCAAGCTCCCTAGGACCAGTGAGCTTACTGTCGATCAGCTGTTGGCACAGATCTGGAAAACAAATACTGAACATGTGCTCTCTCACAATTAAACTGTACAGCCCCTGATAGTCCTTAATTTCACTGCCCTTCACCCAGCCATCCAATGCCTTGCAAAAGGAATCTACACAATCCACCCAGGTCTGATTGGCCAGTTTCTGACTGCCCCTGAACTTTAGCCTATACTTCTCTGGCGTAAGGCCATACTTCCTGATAATGTATGGGGGATACCTCATCCTGTCCCCCTTCTCTAGGGCCAATAGGGTGTCCTTCCCTTCACCAGGGATGTACTCCCACAAACTAGCCCCTCAATCATCCTCATGGATCATGTGCATCTGTAAAGCAATCTCATAAGCCTCGAACCATTTGTCAACGTTATCCCCCCCAACAAAGTCAGGCACTAGACCTTTAGGAATATGGACTCTATTGTACTCAAAGGGCACTGTAAGTATTCTGCCACCATCACTGCTGGACCCTACCTGCCTGGCTTTGAGGTCCAGCTCCTTCAGACTCACTTCATGAGCCAGTAACAACTTTTTCTCCTCTAAAGCTCTCTCTGCCTCAGCTTTCTTGGCCTCCAAGGCCAGTTTATTTTCCTTTAAACTCGATGGCCAGTTTATTTTGCGCCATCCTTAACTGGGCCATCTGCAGTCTGAACTTTCTCTCCTCCCCCCTTCCCTTCTCTCCTCCCCCCTTCCCACCAGTTCTTCTGGGACAGGCTGCAGGAAGAGACACTGCTCCTTGCTCCGAAAGGGGGCTCAACTTCAGGGGTCACATCATCCCCCTAAACTGCAGGTGGTATTACAAAAAGATCCTCTCCAGGCCTCTTTATCTCATCATCCTCGCCTGTGACTTCAACCAGTGATTGAGGGGCCTCCTCCCAGGCCCTCATCGCATTTTGGAGCTCCAGCATCCTGGTAGTGCTCTTAGCTGGGAGTCCACTCTCTTTACAGAACTCCTTGAGCTGTGCCACAGTGTTGGCATCGAAGTTGGCCACTTAAACTCCAGTCTTGCAGGTGTGGTCTCAAGCACTACAGTAAGGACTAAAATCTAGGAAAGCAAATATGCCAATCAAGGAAAATGTAAAAGAGAATTGGTTTCGGATATGGGATGGTAGTGTACAATGCATCACTGTATGGCACTGCCGAAACACAAGCCCTATCCTCAACGCTGATCACCAATGTGAGAAATTGGGTTGTTGGTTGCTTGGGATGTGAACGCTGGTCAAGCAGCAACCACAATCCTTGTCAGGGTGAGGCACAAGCCAACCCTAAATGAACCTGTGCTCAACCTTCTGGTATCTTGGCACAGAGCAGTCAGACTTAACGTAGAGGCAATGCGTAAAGTATTTGAGCAACTCTTCAAACAGTAATAAAGTGAAAAACACCACACAAAAAAGATCCCACACCAAGTTAGAAAAACAAAGTAAAGTTTTATAAATAACTCAAGACCAAAATGACAAAAATCCAACCAGGTGGACCACCAAAAGTCACTAACTTAACCTGTGCTTAAACCTCTTTTAGCTTGGCACAAAGCACTCAGTCCGGCTAATTAGAGGCATACACAAACCCCAACAGCGGAGCCATTGATAGTCATGTGACCCTGGACACTGGCAGAAGGCACAGTTAGTTGGGACAAGAAGATGCTGACTTTCTAAAAGTGGCATTTTCAGAATTCTAACTCAAAATCTGACCTCACCATTAAATAGGATTTTAAATTACAATTAATTTGAGTTTAAATAGTATATTTCTACCTTCTCCCAATCTAAACGTAGCACTTATTAAATGTAATAAGGTAACCCAGTGTTAGTCAATAAGAGATTTAGGCCTTACAACAGTGAAAAATGACTTTAGGAGTTTAGGAGTTTTTCACTGCCAGGATATGTAAAACACAAGTACACATGTCCTACTTCTTAAATAATTTGCACCTTGTCCTATGAGCCTTTAGGGTCTACCATAGGGATGACTTATATGTATTAAAAAGGAAGATTTAGGCCTGGCAAAATGTTTATTTTGCCAAGTTGAAATGGCAGTTTAAAATTGCAAACAAAAGATTCAGTGGCAGGCCTGAGAAGTTTTACAGTGCTACTTTAGTAAGTGGCACAATGAAGGCTGCTGCCCATTAGTAGCATTTAATTTACTGGCCATGGGTAGTGGTACTACCATTTACTGGGGACTTACAAGTAAATTATATGTGCAAATTAGGTGTGTTCCATGTTTGAAGGAGAAAGCACAAGTACTTTAGCGCTGGCTAGCAGTGGTAAAGTTCACAGAGTCCTAAAGTCAACAAAAATTAATTCATCAAACAGGAGGGGTGAAGGCAAATTGTTTGGGGGAATACCACACCAGGGATTCTAGATCTAAAAGTTGGAGTTTGGAAGATATGTTCTTAGAATGCCAATTGTCTTTCTGCTAATGATACAAAATCCAAATGCACCTCTGTTAGTGCCATTTCCACTAAATCTCTAGATCAACTCCCAGACAAAAATTGTTCTTGCTAGCTGAATCTGCAGATTCAGTTTTGAATAATGCTTGTTGCAGGGAGTGTCCTGATTGACTGCTACCAATAATAGTAATTTTAGCTCATAGATCTACAACCGGAAATGCAACTTATGTAAATCACTGTCGCCCATGTATACCATAAATACCCGAAACGTCTTTTGCTGCGAAATCAACTTCTTCTTGTCTTATACTTTATTGCACCACAGCAGCTGACTTTGAATGGCCATAAGGGGTTGACTTGTCCTCTTTCATTGCTCTATGTTGCCCATAGTTGACTTTGAATTTGGGCCGACTTTTTCCCTAATTCTCATTGTTTATGTGGGGTTGACTTGGCCCCAGTATAGTGCTATGCTCTTGAGGAAAAAGGATCAAATACTCATAAATATGATTAAGGAGTATAAGGTTACTTCAATTATGAAGTCTTTCCAAAACTGGCCAAGTTTCTGCGATTTAGCACTATCGTTCAAGATTTTATCCTTTAACTCAGCTTTTAAGGATTCTATGATTTATCACAACTGTCTGAGTATACCAACCTATTCCTGTTGTCTCTTTATTGCCACAGATTACTTCTAAAGAGCAAGAATTACCAGATGAGGGGTAAGGTCTCAGTTCAGATCTGCTCTTCACTTGGACACTCAAGATAAAGCAAGGATTGTGTGGCAATGAAAGTGCAGAGACGTCCAACTTCATGGTAGTAATCTTTATTGATGATGACCAGGATAGGAGAACAAAACATCCGCAAGTTACATATATAAAGAGCCCAAGAGCTGACCACCGATCTCCACCGTCTCGCCTGCCTGCTCCTCCTTCGCCACTCTGTCAACACTCTAGAACCATACTCTGTCATCAACAGCGTCACCTACACATACCAACTACGCCACAGATTGTTTTAGGAAGTCAAAATGGCTGCTGAGACTATGACTTACCATGACTTCGCACAAGATTTTATCATGGAGCGAGTTCCTGCAGAACTCATGCAGGACTGCGGCAAGAGGCTCAGCGAAACATTCCATCATGGGGCTGCCATGCAACCGAGCAGAACACTCTGTAGATGAGGGTTGGAGCTCTGCAGGAGAGAAACTGGTCTCAGGCACAGTAGAGAGTATCTGACAGAGGAGACTTCCTCCTTATTCTACTGATCAGAGGTACAACTCTGTTGTCACACAAAAACTGATGTTGGGCAAATCATGGCTATGGTCTCTGTCCTGGCAGTACTCCCCCTAAAAGTGTTTCCCTAGACGCTTCCTGGGAGAGTGAATTCGCTCAATACTTTGCAAAGACTTGGAGACTTGTACATAATCTCCTGGTAATTCACAAGATGTATGTCCATTGATAACTGTAATGGAGGAATGCTCAAATAATAAATACCATACTTGGGGTGCTACTAAAAGGTTTTAAAACAAGGTTTGCATTTGCCGCTACCGAAGTCATCCTCTGCAAACTCAGACCCGTTTTCCTTTGCACCAGCCTTTCAGGGAAATCAATCATTAATACCTGATAGCATAAAATTAGTTGGAGACTGCATTCGCCTCTTAGCCTAGCCCTCTCTCTTGGGAATCCACTCTACTCTTTTTAACAAATCTCTCCATATTTGTTTGAGAGAATATTTGAGGAGAGGTTTTCACTGCATTTTCTTTCAAAATTTCTTTTGAGAAAAATTCTTCTTCAGAAAAACCTCCTCTGCTTCTTCTATGATAAGGGGGATTTTTCTACCTTTTAAAAAAAACGAGGTCACCGCAGCCAGGGCCGGCTTTAGGGCAGTGCGACTGGTGCGGCGGCACTGGGCGCTGACCTGTAGAGGGGGCGCTGACCTCAGGCGGGGGAGCTGTGTTTAGCAATAACTTATGATTGGAAAGATGAGGCGCACTTTTGCCAGGTGGTAGTGAGAAAATCTGAGGAGGCGGTCATGAGGTGTGGGGGCGCCAAAAATGGTTGTCGCACCGGGCGCCACAAGCGCTAAAGCCGGCCCTGACCGCAGCAATGCCCTTCAGGGATCCAATATGGCTAGATTTATTCCTGAGGGGGTTTGATTTCTTTTTTTTACCAGTTATTAGCTTCACTGAACGACGTTTTTTGCTGTCATGATTTATGAATCAGCTAGTAAATCTAATCCTACGCTGAAGCTAATAATTTCTCCGAACGTTTTCTATTCACTTCTTATTCACTCCACTTCAAGTTGTTCCTCTTTAAAGCCTTTCTTTGACAAATTAAGGCCGTCGCCGCCACCCACTGGTACCACCAAAACAATCCAATCCAAATTGACAGGCATGAGCACAGCACAAGAACGAATTTTCCTGAAGGGTTATAGTCTTTTCCACCTCAAGGATTTCCCAAAGTGATGAAACAAATCCTCTTGTTTCATTGACTCTATCACTTGCAAACTCACAGGTGCTGTTGCCACGACCGGCGCTACCACTACAACTGGAACTACCGCTACAATTACAGCTCCCTTATCGCACCTCATCAGCCTGATATACCAGTGGTTTAATCCCAGTGTAGCCCCACACTTCCTAACAACCACCTGCCCCGCCTCACCATTCAGTGGCTACCCACTGTAGGATTGGTGGGAACTTATGTGAATGCTTACACGAATGTGGGTCACTAAAAGGGAGCACCACTTTATGTTTTACAGAGAAGTTTCTGTTGCTGAGATTCAACCAACCTTTGAGGATAACAGGTGCTACAACAGAATTCTGAAGACAGGATTACTGCTTTCACTGTCCAATCAATGCACATTGTGAATTGTTAACCAAGGAAGCTAAAAAAGTTCTTTGAATTGACTCATTGTAGGAACTGCGGGGCAGAAAGACTCATCGGCGGCCTCCTCCCACCCGACCGGCTGACATCTGCGGCCGCCTCTGACAGGGCACTCCTTCCCAATCTGGTCTGAATCAGGTGGCGACTGCCCGTGTTAATCTTCCGTATCTACGACTAAGGTGGAATTCCCTGTGTGGAGAGTAATCAACCCCGTACTACGATAGGAGGGACCTTCACTAATTATCGAACAGGACTGTCACTCCCCCCTCACTGTGAGTACCCCTTTTTCCCAACCCCAGTTTTGAGCCACTTCAGTCCCCTGGTGTCTTCCACTGATCACATTGGCAGTCTAATGAGACAATTCAGGTGTCCCATACTATAAGGTCCTGATGAGACCCCCTTATTGCCCATGGGGTCGAAACATCGGCAACACACTCTATAAACTAACCACCCTCGCAGGCTTTTAGCATTGTACTAAACGACTGTCTGTTTATTTGAATATATTGTATTGTGGTCGTTTTTTGTACATAGTAACTTTCTTACCACTTACCCACACTCCCTCCCCCTTGTAAGGTTCTATTTCACCTGGGACACCGCGCACCTATTGTTTTTTGTGAAAAATATAATCACTTAGTAAAAGTGTTTGCTCTGATAACCTCATCAAGTGTATGACTATGACACTCCTTCTGACATTCACCGCCCACACAAATATTTGCCATTGGGCGTCCGACCTATCAAGAACCAAAATACATAGGCCGCATGAACCATTGTTCCTTCTTACAATACTGATACACTGGTTTCTTGTGAGAAGGGTAACCCGTGTTTCAGATACACACTCGAACTGAGGAACAGCAATGAAATGAAACTCTATGTGCTCCACATGATTGTTAGCACAAGACATATGCACAGAATATGTATGTAAACAAATCAGAATATAGACCAGTTTTTTGTCATCTATTGATTGCACCAATTGTGGCCTGATTTTTAATACTGTGGATATTTGCAAATGCTGAGCAAACTGGATATCCAAGGAATTACATGTTTCTCCTGAATCTAAGAGAACAGCCATTGACAAATTATTTTCTTTGTTCGGATGTGAGCTATACATTGATTGTGACATGACGGTAAGTTGTAACTGTGAACACAAAAGAAATAGAAATGGTGGACAAACTTGGCAGAGTGACCCCTCTCACTGCTGAGCCAGGTAGCTTTCCAATGGTATTGTAGGGACCTGCGCTGCAGAAAAAGTGTTTGTGATCTCTTTTGGTTTTTATGGCTTCGTAGAACTGTTAATATGGAAATCAATGCGTTCATCGATAAAAATTAAATCTCATCCTTATTAATAGAATCGTCGGTTCTGAACTCCACATCAACCTCGACTCGCAAATATGTAGTCAAGCGGGCCCTGAGACCTAGGCCTGGAATTACTGATTGATAGGTCACAGGTGGGAAGGTGCGTAGCTGGCAGGCAAACACTTGATCAATGCCACAGATAGGCGCAGTGACATTACAATGGTGAGGGGAGATTGCCCCACTAAAGCACACATGACCGGAGAGGGTACCCGCTCTCCTAAAAACACCATAAAAAGTCAGATGCCACATGAGTTAGGGACACATAGCCAATCAGGACCTAACACACGTAGTGATCAAGCGATGCATATGCGGGACATCTGGACACAATATCCACTGTATACACTGAGTCCACACGAGGTTGAGACCCACCTGTAGTAACCATTTGACCATTAATTTATGACTCCAAAGGCAGCAACCAACATTCCTCACCATATATGGTACACCGGAAACATTAATGATCTGTCTTGTTTTGTATAAAAGAAAGACATATACCGATTGTAAATTGAAACAGTTCTCAGACCTCGTGCCTGTAACTGTTCTCCCGGCCATAATGTTTAATTAAACAAACGGTACCTGTTTTGCCACACGCCTCTTGTCTTTTGTTTTTTAAAGGATTTCGAACTCAAGCACTAGGACATTCATGCGCAGATTGTCCACTCTTTCCACAATGCAGGTATTGATACATATTTTCTCCTTTTCCTTTTTCCTAACGAGACCCCTTAAGTTTCCTATTCACAGGTGCTTTGGTATGTCTACATGCTTCTCATTTACTGCCTTCTATTTTTTCTCTGCTATTAAGTGGCTTTGAGTTAGGGATTTTACACATTTACCTTTTCACTCCTGAAGCCTACGATTAAGATTTAAAACAAAGTCAATTAATTCATCACATACTTGTGGTGGGTTCACAAACTGTGTCAACAAGTCCTTTTGTCTCTGAATCCCCTATAAAAATAGGCCTTTTTCCTAAGGCCAATAGACTTTGGTAACAAAACAATTGAAAGAGGTAACATAATGTATATGACACCCTTTATTCAAGTTTAAAAGCTCATTCCACATGGATTGCATGAGAATATGTCTCACAAACAATTCCAGTGTCTATTCTTGAAACAGTGCAGATTTGTATATAATTGGGTCCTTTCGTTCAACCAGAGGTATAGACTAAGAAGTTGAAGCTCCTACTAAATAAGAAATAATGAAATCAATCCTAGAAGTTTCATCCTGAAAGTAGAAAATGCTGGTTTGAGGGACTGAGGTCCTGAAGGATACTAAAGGCTTTACAAAATATGGCTGTGAAGGTGCCTGAATAGCAGGTTGCATCAAAATGATCATAGGTCTAGCATCAATTGGTCTCCGTATAGACCATGTACCACCAGAACTAGGAACTAGTAGTAAGATCCTGAGGTAAGACCTGGCTGTCTACCTGCAGGGCAAACATCAGCTTGGCTAAATCTGCTAATGAGACATCTTGGGGATCCATGTCACCCAAGCGAGAATACTTGGGATTTGCCTTCAAACAAGACATCCAGGCACCATCATGAACCTTTTAATATTGAGCTGGTATCTCGCAGGAGCAATGTGGGCCCTCCCCCCGACTTCCTATGCTTCATGACCTCTAACTTCGATTGCACAGAGGACATTGAGGGTGGGTTTGAGGGGAGGGGAATAAGAAGGGCAAACTAAAAACCCTCTTGACCTCTCCTTACTGCTGGATGCTGTATGTTTTTGTATGTCCCACTCTGTTGTCTGTCTTTTGGGAGCATACTGAAGTCTGCAAAATATGCTTTCAGCATGCTAATTGTCTTTCTGTCAAAGGTACAAAATCTGAATACTACTTTGTTACTTTTTTCTCTTTAAACCTGTAGAACAAATTTTACCTCTCCTTCTTTCTCTCTTCCATAAGCTGAAATTCAGTTTTAAATAAAGCTTGCTGCCAGTAAGCTTTCTGATGGACTTATGGAGAATGCAGTGATTTTCACAGAGTGGTGTGCACTATGAAGCAAAGCATGCCTAATAGCTCTTACTTGGACTATCAGAAATGTAGCTTTTGTAAAACATCATCATTAATATGTATCATAAATTCCTGAAATGTCTTTTGTTGCAAGATTCAACTGTCCTCATCTTTTACTTTAATCTAACATTGAAGCTGACTTTGACTTGACCAACAGGGGTTGACTTAATCATTTTCTTAGCTCTGTGATGCTCGTAGTGAACTCCGAAATTGCAACGATGTGTCCACTTTTCTTCAGTGTTCTTGCGGAGTTAACTTGCACACAACATAGAACTAAGCCCCCAGTGAAATTCAAAGAGCCTGATAGAGAGTTTGGCAGACAGGTACTCCATCACCAACATGACAAATATCCTGTCCACTTTAGTACAAGTGGATTATATCCTAATGCACTTTTAATAAGGCGGACAGGATACCCATCACATTTGTGACAGAGTACCCGTTTGCTAAACTCTAAATCAAGCCCAAAGTCTCCTAAATACAGTTCTTCATACTAAGGTTCATTGAAGTACCAAGTCTTTCCAATTCTATCCAAGATTCTGTGATTTAGCACTACAGTTCAAGATTCTGTTGCTGTTTTGCTGCTGCACCATGCGCCTAAAAAGAAAGAATCACAAGATGAAGGGCAGACGATATGTAAGAACCTCTTTTGACACGGACGCCCGAGGCAAAGCAAGGCTTGTTCTTAGGCGAGGCTTTTTACAAAACCACACCCAAGATGGCTGCCGAGAGCTTGGCTTCCCATTAGATTTCACCTTGGAGGGAGTTCTTGTGGAAGCACCAAGGCACTCAGTGATCAGCACAAATAATGTCTAGATATGGGAGCATTAGGCAAAGAAGCAGAAAAGTTGCAGACACAGGCAGAGCTCTCCAGAAAGCAACTGGGTTCAGGGACTGCATAGAGTATTGCGGAACACGGAGCTCCCTCCTGATTCTGCTCATCAGAGTTACAATTCTACTGAACCACAGAGTCTAGTGTTGGGGAAATCCGGTCTATGGTCGCTGTCTTGAAACTGGGCAGGACTCCATAAGTTTAAATAAACTTCTGTAGGAAGATTTATTCTTGCAGCAAACCCAGGAAATCTTGCACAGATAGATAATACATTTCTTGAGCTGTCTTGATACCTTGTATCGGTCCTCCTGAGGCTGAAAAATCTTCTAAGTTTAAGTTTATCAGGCTGTCTAGCAGAATGCTCTAGGTCACTCTTAAGTGTTCTGATTGCTAGGGATAGCTTCTAGAGTACTATGGCACATATAGGAGCTCCCTTATGGGCATCTTGATAAGAGGCTCCACAGGCTCACACGGAGATGCACAAAGTATGTAAAATTCAGCTTTGTGGCATAATCACTAAATTCTAAGATTTACAATTAATTTGATTCTTAATAAATAGCAAAATGACATGAAAATGGACGTCAGATTTCTCTTAAGTGAAGTCAGTGAAATATGGGTTCTATATTTAAAGCGGACTTCATCTAAAATATAAAGGCTGCATTAGCCTATACAGAAAATATTGCTTTCGAATCCTGCTACTGCAATGCAAAGCTTGCTCCTTATTGGGTAAGCCTTACTTTTATATGCACTTAATTCTTATGAGTTGCAAGGCATCTAATGCTAAGAAGTAGGTTTTCAAACACGTCAGACACTCTAAAAACATTTTATTTCTCCCATCAGACTGCTGCAGCTTGACCTGGAGCCAGTAAGGGTTGCAAGGACAGCCCTAATGCCATGATTTTATCCATTCATGTGGGCTCTGTAAGTTCAAACTGGAGTGCACATGTGCACATGTGAAATTTTACTTTTAGTCTGTTGAAACAATTTTATTTTTGACCTGCATCTTGTGACACTTAATATGAAGCTCGCCAATGTCCGAGGTCTTGGTGACCTGTGCCGAGCTTGCAATAAGTGCAAGGCCTTGAGAAATGACAGAAATCATATTGAGTCATATATGTACATATCATTCTGATGTTTTGTTCCAGTTGCGGATTTCATAATGTCATGCCCAAATATAGTTTGATGTTTGTAGTCACTTAATAATTGGCTAATATTTGGAAAGTACTTTTGTAAACGAAGTTAGGTCCTTGTAGGTAATCAGTCCAGTAGCCAGTGGTGTAGATTATGTAGGTTTATTCAGTTACAGGTAAGATGGTACAGCCCCACCTGCAACAGCATCCTGCTGCTCAGCCCCACTCATTCCAACTGACCACCCATCGAAACCAAGCACTCATGACCATTCTATTGCATCACATTCACACAGGCTGAGCAGCAAGGAACTAGGAGATCATAGAATACAAGTACCTACCCCGGGTAATGCCCGGTTGGCTTTGTTAATGTAGCAAATTGTGATAAAGGGTATAAAAACCACTGTGACTTGTGGTACCTTAGGTCAGGCACTCACAGAGGCTGTCCTCACGCTTCTGCACTTTATAACATATTTTACTTTGAACTATCACTGTGTATTTGTTTAATTGATTATTAGGCTTCTACATTTTGGTAGAGAACTGCGATCTTTTGGATATTGATTTTGCCGTGGCAGGCTTTGATTTGGGTGGAGTGCCCGGTCCGGCAGACTGCCAGGCGCTGCCTGCCAAAGGAACTCGTTTTCCACATAGTTCTCTATCCGAGTCCCTCAATGCCGTCACAGGTCAGACGATCATGCCTTCAATGTTATCTCACACCTGTTGTTATGTTTGCGGTTTTGCTCGAAGTACTATATTTGCTTACTAAAGGATTCTATTCAGCCAGAGGTTTGTGTACACATATTGATTTATTGAATAAACAAGTTACTGTTCTGGTTCCAGCCCATTTATCTGTAACAGCGCAGGACCAATGTTTTTTTTGGGAATATAGGGTTTTCCTATTTTTCTCGCTGCAGTATTGTTAGTTGTACAATGAGGCAAGATGTTTACTCTTGCGTGGTTATCAAATTACTCTACAGATCTGATTAGAAGAAGGCGCGTCGGGTAGGCTAAAACGCATCAGGTTAGGGACAGATCTGGCTCTTCCCTTCTTACTCTGTGTGTGCACGTGGCTTCGTAGAATCACTTGGAGTGTCTCTAAGGGTGTTCATGGCACTGGTCGAACGCAAGGACTGCTGTGCACCAGACCTTATCCTATGCTTGACATTTCTCCCCACTGCTTTGCCTTGCAGTTTCTTTCTGCTCTCTCTTTCCACTTTTCAGTGGGAAGAATATGGGTCCCTTTATAACCACACACCACTAAAGCCTACTTTGTCTGTACACGTATGTGTGACGAGAGACTGTGCGTTATCATAACACTGATCTCAGTTTTCCGCTTCTTTTTTCCTCTTGTGCAAGGGCAGGGAATGAACCTTGGAAACTAGTTCCAGGGACAGCACGTTCTCTCGTGTTATCCCTTCTGTGCTGTTCGCCTGTATTAGTCCTAGGGTCAGTTAGAGAAGCCATGCAAAGAATGGGCTCTCAAAACAGTCAATGCAATGGTGAGAGCAGACCTGCACCTCCACAGGCATCGCCGGCTTATCAAATGACCACCTACCTACGTCTGGGTTCTGTATTTGCAAACACAAATGGCATGTCTTAAAATATAAACTGCAGCTTCTTTAAAATGGTACCTTCAAATTGTCTCGACTAGGTTATGTAAAGCAAATACTGTTGCTCAAAGGTTGTAGGATTAGACCAGAAGACTGGGAGGCTGTCAATAAATGGGATTTAGCCACTAGAGACCTTCACACAGCCAGTGAAATAAAAGGAAGAGTTCACAAATAACTTCAGTCTTTAGACAACCACAAATGTGCTCACGTTCAAGCCAAAGACCAGAAACGAAAGGGAGGTGTGGCGCAAGAAAGTCGTAGCAACTACGAGTATGTATCCATCTCTCCAGGGGGCATATTATCTACGGCCAGCGATAATTATCGCTGGCCGTGCTTAGCGATAGATTTCTTATCGCTGGCTATCTCTGGAAATTATCGCCCTGGTAGCGCGTTATTAACAACACGCTTCTCCAGGGCGATAAAAATTCCAGAGATAGCGAGGTTATCGCCGTTTTGCAGGGAACATCGCTGGTTTTCCAGCGATGTTCCCTGCAAACGGCGATAACCTTGCTGATACGACCCTGTGGTCGTATCAGCACAATCCACCCCTATGTTAGGGATGGCTAAGTCGGGATAATAGCAGACGTTAGATTTTGGCGAAAACGGCCGTTTTCGCCAAAATCTAACGTCTGCTATCATCCTGTGGGCTGCCTTGTAAATATCGCGATGTGCACATCGGCGATATTTACAACGTAGCCCATCTGGGGTACGCCCAGTAACGCCCACCTTGCATCTCATTAGAGATGCAGGATGGGCGTTGGGGGAAAGGGCGATAGTGCAGGGATTCACGCGATAGCGTGACCTTGCTGATTAGGCGATAGAATTATCGCCGCTTTCCGTCCGAAAACGGACGCTAAAGCGGCGATAATTGACTATCGCCTGGTTGTTAATATGCCCCCAGGTTCCTAGCGCAAGAGGAGGGTGAGGAGGACTCCCTGGTGGAGGACATGATTCTCGCACATATCCCTAAACCAACTCCCTATGTACAAATAGAACAGAAACCCCTGCCACCTCACCTTCAAATACCACCTGCGGCGCTATTTCATAAACTGGCAGAAAAGGAACTAATGGACTCTGATTTCCATCTTGTCACTAACCAGGAATTCTTTCACCACGCACTGGATGCTGCCACTAATGAGATGATAAATCGGTATTAAGCACTTAACGATTAATTGTTTTTTGATGGCAGCAGAAATATGAAGATTACTCAGTTGTTGCAGATGTCTCTCCTGCCTTTCTTTCTAACTGAAATCTAGCGATGGCTGTCATAACCAGGGAATGGAAGACTAATTATTTTGATTAACTAGCATTGTGGAAGAAGGCGCTTGAAACCAGGACACAGGATCAAAATAAAACCACCCCTAACACTGCCCCAGACAAAAAGACATAGCCATACGAATACAGATGACTGTAATGCGCTCCTATATAGTTTTGAAGAAAAAGGTTATGATATTTCTGATTTGCCCTCCACCGGCCTCAAAAAAGCGTACAGAACTGGCACATGGATGGGCCTCTGTTGTAAATAAAAGTTCTGAAGGCCGTAGAGTAGATTATAGGTAAGATTTATTGGATCATAGTTCCAACTAAGTAAGATGATGGTTAAGCCCCACCAGGAGCAGCCTTCCTGCTGCTCAGCCCATTCTCCAACTGACTCTCTCCAACCTCCACATTCCACAGCATCACCACACACCAACATTCCACATTCCAGTCACACTGGCTGAGCAGCAGGAATAACAGCCTCATGTGCCTCCTCCCTGTTCCATGGTGACTATGAGAAATTTCTCCGCACATCTGGGTGGAATTTGGACTCACCACTTACTGATCAAAATATGCTTAATAAGTATAACTGGTCCCTTTATGTCTTTAACTGTACTTGAGACCTAATGCAGACTTGGGACAAGCCCAAACTTCTTCTGCACCTCACGGAGGTGTTATGAAATTTAAAAGCTACGAATACAGCAATTATAAATCTCAATAGGCTCAAACTTAAACAGGATGTGCCAGCCCAGTAATACTTCATTCTTTTACAGGATGTGCCAGCCCAGGAATTCCTCATTCTTTTTCCCTCTGAAGTTGATCGAGTAAACACTCTTTCACTCCTGTGTGAAGTCCCAGCTGGGGATGACGGTCATTCCACTGATTATATCCATGTCCCTTAATCATAGGCTGATTTACTATAATTCACTAGGGATTTCCCAAAATTATGGGAGGAGCCCCATCAATAGTATACCGAGTTGAATAGACTAATGGCCATGGGGGGGGGGATGTCTCCTCTGGAAGGATTTAGACATCCTCTTTAACTTAATTATGACAAAAGACTAGTGGGATGTAAGCATGATGTACACTGGTTCACTGGCCATCAGAACAGCCAGGCAAAGCTTCAGATCAAGGCCGTGACCCAGTAGTGGCAAAAAACTTACTGGAGGTTCGTACAAAGATCAAAAAGAAGGTTCGCAGGATAAAGAGTTGATTTGGCTAAAATTATGCACACCACTCAAACCAAAGATCCACACATACTATGAGAGATTGCATCAGATTTATAAGTTTCATAGTGGGATGCAAAAATCCTTTGGTGAAGGGTTACCAGCCTTTGACATCACTGTTGTACATGGTTTGCGCCACAACACCAGAACACACTTCCAAACTGCATTTGTTTGTTGGCAACAAGAACCATATAAAAGATATTGGTGACAGTCAAATACTTTGCAGATTATCAAGAACGCTTTTCTGAAGGGAAGTCGAAAAAAAAGGAAGGAGAAATTAATGATAGCACATACACAGAAATTAGCAAGGTCGCGGTTCAGGAAATGTTGGCAAGGGGGTGCCTGGTGGAGGAAGAGGGTGTAGATGGGCCAGTGCAAAGGGGGGGAGGGCGATCCAGTAGGTGGACAAAGAAAAGATAGTAACTGTTTTAACTGCAATAAGCCTGGCCGCTGGTGAGGTGTTTGCCCCATTCTACAGACACCATGCGGAGGAGGTAGGTCAATTACAAAAGATCACGCAGCCACTCCCCATACTTCTAATGCATTTGGTAATTACACCTGTGCTCCACCACACCTGCAAATGGATGCCACTGATGGAGCAGGGTAAATGTAAACATTTTAACCTCCTAATATTTTCGTAAAATATTAATAAACATGTTCGTTTAAGTAAATAACCAACAATGTATGTTAAGGGTTAAAGGTAACACGCTATTCTGTGTGCAAATTAATTGACTTATAATTGTTTACGTGTCTAACATAACATAATATTTGCGTACTAATTAAATAATAAATGCATGATTTGTGCTTTTAAATAAAACGTGTGGTTGCAAAATAAAGCGATGGTAAGTAAGGGACAGCTTTATATGTTGCTTCTGCTAGGTAATACCTAATTGGGGTACGTAGAAAGACGGGAGGGAAACGAAAGGGTTATATTTCTTTGTTTTAACAATATTTTGTTTATCTTTGAAAATAGTGCGCTTAGGCCTGTCGAGCAGCAATATAAAATGGCCGCAAGTTGCTAGAGTACGCATGAGCGGGAGACCATGTGATAGAGGAGAGTGGCTGTGGAAAAGGGATGATCACGTGCTGATGCCGAGAGGCTAAGATGAAAGTATGGTCAAGGCTGTTGTGACCCTTCTGAGCAGATGTGTGCCAAGATGATCAGCAAGAAGCGTGAGAAGCCTGACTGAATCAATAGACGGAACTGTATTACACAAAATGTAACAGAAAAAGATACAATTTGGACTGATCGAAACGGATGAGCAAGTGCATGAACTGTGGGAAACGATGCTTGCATGGACATTCCACACGGAACTGGTTAAGACCAGGAAGTTTGATTAAAATGTATATGGGCCTGAGTTTTTGGACCAATGAGAATGAATCGCGCCATAAAGAAGAAACATTTTATGCTGTAAGCTAGAATTAGGGTATAAGAAGACCTACTCTTGGTGGGAGGGGTAGAATGCTGGAGAGTAGAATGCTGTTCGAATGCTGCGGGAGATGCTGCAGAAGTTAGATGCTGCGTGAGTTAGATGCTGTAGATGGGAGAAGTTGCGGTTGCTGATGCTGACGAGCTGATGCTGCTGCTGTTATTTTCCTTTTCCAGTTGAGAATAAAGATGCTGCTTTAGGAGAACTTTTTATTGATAGATTTTTATTAGAATTATTAGGCTTTCCCCAGATAGATAGATAGATTGATCTATAGAGTTCTTATTATGATAACCTCATTTTTCCGTCTAATAAAAGTGCCTTGCAATTTCAAAATATTCTTATATTGATGATAAATGTAATGATTTGAATAATAAGCTCAACCTCATTTCCTGCATTCAAAACTTTATATAAACTTTATTATTCTTTAAACAAATGACTCAATGATTCTTTAGCTCAATGATTAAAAATGAAATGTTAAAGAGTTTACTGTGATTGAGCTGGTCTTAATCACCATCAACTGATTCCTACTAGTTAGTCCATCGACCAATGAGCGGAATACCTTAAAAGCAAATGAGAAATATGATGTCATTATAAAAGAGGTATCCCGTCTCCTTCCAGCGAATCGTTTTTCTCCTAGGTTCATGACGGAGGGAATCCAGGGAACAAATGAGTAAGTGAATGTATAAGCGGTGTTATGGGCCCCACCGTCATATGGATATAGTGTGTGTGTTAGAGAAATAATTGCACCTGGATGACCAAAGCATAATAGGAGAATTATTTTTATTGTTAGCGCTGGATCAGATTTCTTGGTAGCAGAGGATGGTTACTATAGATTAGTTTGGTGATTATTGATTATTGATTATTGATAAGTTCATGTCTAACACTTTTTGTTGAGTCGCGTTATGTTATATGTAAGTTTTCACGCTTCCGGGAAGTAGGAAGTGGAACACGTGTGGCAAGAGAAGTCACATGGAATTTTACACTGCCTGAGTTCATTTTTGGTAATAACACAGGTTGTGTTATGATAGGGACATTTTGTGTATAAAAGGTGTGTAAGTGAAATAGTGATCGGTTTTCTTGTGAAACTCTGGCCTTAATTCTCAGGAGCAGTATAGTCTCCACATGTGTTTTATCCCCAGAGAAACGGGTTTACTGATTGCTTGAAAGAAGGGTAAGGTAGAGGGAAGTGCTACTTTATCGGCGAAACTGAAAATTCTGTGGTAGGGTAGAGGTAAGCGCTGCCTACTGGAAAATACAGAATTCTTGTGTAAATGGTCAAAGCTATCATTTCGGTTTAGCGAATCAGACAATGGAAATGTGGTTAAAATGTTGTAACTAACAAAAATTGTTGAAAAAGAAATTGCCGATAAATTTTGTAAAGGAGGGGTCAAGAGCAAAAGTGACGTAGACAAGAGTCGCGCTGGGATTGGACAGTGCGCTAGTCACATGAGAACAGGAGCAGGACTGACGTAGACAAAAGCCGCGCTGGGATTGGACAGTGCGCCGTAGACAGAAATCGCTGTGATTGGAGTGTTGGTGTGAGTCGCGCTAGTATTGGTTGAAATAGCGCATAGGGAACAGTGTTGAATTGCGGATCGTTTAAGGAGAAAAAGGTTGTGAATCATGTCGTACTATGAGTATGGAAAAGAGAAACGTCATGGATGTCAAAAGTTAAGAACTTCTTTAAGAAGGACAAAAAGGTAGTGACTAGAGAGGGACAAATAATTCCTCCGCCTGAAATCACCAGCTTCACATATGATGCTGAAATATGGATATCATACATGCATATGGTTAGAAAATTGGACAAAATATACCAAGAATGATGGAGCATTGGCTTTCCCTGAGAATGGTTCATTTAATGTAGCTGTACTACGGAACTTGAGAGAAAAGATGGTAATGTTAGAACCTAGACCTAGACCGACACAGTTTGAAGCTTTAACGGAATGGGAAGATGAGATGTATGAGCGAGAGAGATCCAGAGGATTAAAGAATCATGAGTTTTTGCCTGGAAGGTTGTGGGGAATAAATCATGAGGACAGAGTAAAACGTTGGAGATATGCTAACATGACCGGAGGTTTGTTTCCAGCTTTTGCAGTTGAGGAAGAAGCAAAGAGAAAGTGTACAGAGAAAAGAAACATGTAGTGGTAGAAAAGTATGTGTATGGTGGTAGTGAAACAGATGACGAATTGCTGGAAGATATTTTAAACAGAAACCCACCTCCATACCAACAGACTTCTGCGGTGGTGACACCTAATGCACCGCCAATGGAAACTGGGAGGAATAAAAACCCGAACGAAGAAATGAAACAAATAGGTCACATGAAACATTTAAAACTTCACAAAATGAAGAGATAGAAAGTGACAATGCAACTGAATTAGCAAAAACGACAAAAGAATTGACTGAGAAAATAAGAGAATTGACAAAGAATATGGAAGCTGTAACTGTACCAGTAACAATAGGTCCAGTAATGCCAATTTTTGAGAATCAGAAAATTAATGAACATTCCTTAGTGATTCCCATGAATTCACATTTGCAAAGAAAAAGAGAAGGGATGGAACTGAATAATGAAGGGGCACACAATTTGGCTAGTACGTGTAGACCAAGCCCACCTACAAATTTGACGATAAATGAGAATGAGATTAGGAGAATGCCTATGGTGACAGAGTCCGCATCAGGAACACCAGAAAGAAGCAGTGATTGGATAGAATTAAATAGTACGCCTGTAGGTCCGACTCCAGAAGAGTTAAACAAATGGATGAAAGCGCTAAAAGCAAAAGAACCAGAAGAAAAACCATTAGATGTAATTAGGTTGAAAATAGACATGGAAGAGTTGATTTTGGGAACAATTGGAACAGAAAAACAAAAAAATTATCAGGATGATGAGATTATGTTTTTGTGCAAGAGTCTTACTTGGAGAGCCAGAAATTTACATGACAAATTGGAAGAGATCGCAAGTGAACTAGGAGTAGAATTTGTGAAAGTGAGGACGTTGCAGAAACCGTACAGAGTAGATTTTTGTGAGAAAAACATAGAGAATTTGAACACATCAGGAAGACTGACCCAAATAAAAGAGCTGATTGTTTTATTGAGAAAATGGGGTGATGTGGATAGATGGAGAAATAGATGGTCAAAGAGGAATGAGAAAACAACAGATAAAGCATCTTTGGCTTTTGCGGTGACAGATAGGGAACCAGTTGCTAGGGAATACCCAATGAGAGAAACACCAGGTGGTAGTTATGTGCATGTTCCGTGGACCAGACAGGATAATCTGTCATTTACAAATGACTTCCCCAAATTGAGAGAGAAACCAGTAGAATGGTACAGACAAGTGGAGAGATTTGTTAAGGTGTTAAAAGTGCTGTGGATAGATCTAGATGGATTGTTTTATATAGTAGTGCCAGCTGATTTGTGGACAGAATGTAAGATTACCATTGATTGGCCAACTGTAGAATATCCAAGGGATGCTAAAACAGGAGCGCCAGGTCCAGAAGTGATGAGGAAGTACGACCAAGTAGTTACCTTTTTGAAAAATAAGATTCCACCAAAAGAAACAGATTGGGTAAAAATAGACAGAACAACGCAGGAAAGCAAAGAGTCAGTGCACGCCTACTATGAGAGATTGTTGTTGGTTTTCAAACAGTATAGTGGTTATGAGACACTAAGGGAGAAGGACATGAGTCATTTTGTATATAGGTTTGTGTATGGATTAAAACCAGAGATAAGTGAAATGATTAAGCAGCACTTGATTGGTTGGCAGAATAGCACAGTGGACGAAGTTTTGAGATATGCTAAGTATTGCAGTGATGAAATTGAGAGTAAACAGCGTAAATTGAAAGAAAAGGCCATGTGGGCACAGGTGAAAGTTGCAGAGAAGCAAGAAGCTCAATTGAGTAATACTGGTACTGAAACAGGACAGTTTAAATCCCGACCTAATATAGGTAAAGGAAAAGGACAAATGAGCATAGATGAGGCAAAGAAAAAGTGGCCATGCCACAACTGCGGAAAGCTAGGACATTGGAGAAACGAGTGTAAATTTCCTCCAAAACCTAATGTGGAAAATCAATCATTAAATTCACAGGTGCAGAGTGAGGTAGTTACTCAACAAGGTCAGGTGCCACAACCACCGCTTCCCAAGAGTGTTAACCAACAGAAATACAGTGCAGAAACAGGATTCTACGGAGGAGAACAGGTAACACAGTTGCCGCGTGCAGCTGCAATTTCTCAATATTGGTTACGACAGGATGAGGATGACACGGATGAAAGTTCCTGACGTGCCTAAGAGAGAGGGAAGAGTGCGTGCTTGGCGCAACTCTAGAGGTAGATCAGTCTGGTCCATTTGTGGATGGAGAAGTGAATGGTGCAAATGTAACATTCCTTGTTGACACTGGAGCTACCCGTTCTACTGTTAGGTCAGTGAAAATTCCAAACCTTCCTCTCTCAGGTGAACATATCCAAGTGGTTGGAGTTTCCAATCAGCAAATTAAAACGCCTCTTGCTAAATTAGTAAAGGTAAGAATTGGTCCATTTAGTGAAATGCACTGATTTGCGGTATGTGATTGTAGTCCCGTGAACCTTTTAGGACGCGATTTATTGTGCAAAATGAACTGCACTATTTATTGTACCCCAGACGGAATTGCATTTCAGACTCCGGATGAGGATGTGCTGTATAAAATGACAATGGTGAATTTAGAACCAGAAGTAAATGGTTTGTTTCCTGTATTTGATGCAGAGAAAATCCCAATTGAATTGAAAAAGACAGTGAAAGAAGAAGTGTGGGACTTTACAGGAGAAGATGTAGGATTAATGAAAGGAGTAGATCCCGTTAAAATAACAGTGAAAGAAGGAACGAGTTACCCAAATACGCCCAGTATAAATTGACTCCAGAAATAATTGAAGGAATAACGCCAGTAATAAATAAAATGATTGAACAAGGGATTCTAAAAGAAATCATGAGCAGTCCATGTAATTCGCCAATAATGGGACTGAAAAAGCCAAACGGAACATATAGAATTGTACAGGATTTGAGGAAGGTAAACAAAATTGTTGTGCCTTGTTGCCCAATAGTACCGAACCCTGCTGTGATTCTATACCAGATTCCACGTGAAGCAGAATGGTACACAGTAATTGATTTATGTCATGCATTTTCTCTATTCCATTGCATCCAGATAGCCAGCCATTATTTGCGTTTAGGTTTGGAGAGCGTATTTTGGCATGGTGCCGAATTCCTCAAGGGTACACAGAAAGTCCCTCAATCTTTAATCAGATCCTAAAGAAATCATTGGAAGACCTAAGAATGCCAGAAAAGTCAGTAATGGTTCAGTATATTGATGACCTACTGGTGGCATCAAAAACGAAAGAAGCATGTGTCAATGATACAATTGCTTTGCTGAATCATTTAGCAAAAAGAGGACATAAAGTGTCCCCTTCAAAATTGCAGTTTTGTCAACAAGAAGTCCAGTATTTAGGGCATAAAATTGAGAAAGGAGTGCGAAAGGTAACGACTGAAAGAATAAAAATGATTCAAGGAATGAGAGCTCCAATGACACAAAGAGAGGTAAGAATGTTTTTGGGAATGGTTGGATATTGTCGACAATGGATAAGCGGTTTTTCACTGATTGCTAAACCATTGCAGAAACTGACAAAGAAGGATGTTAAAGATCCTTTTGAAATGAATGATGAAGAAATGAAAGCATTTAGAGAGTTGAAAAAGAAATTGTGTGAGGCTCCAGCATTGGGAATGCCTGACTATGAGAAAGATTTTGAGCTGTATTGCAGTGAAAGAGATGGATGTGCATTTTCAGTTTTGTTACAGAGACATGGAACTATGAAAAGACCAATTGCATATTTTTCAGCTGTTTTAGACCCTGTAGCGAAAGTGTTGCCTGGATGTTTGAAAGCAGTTGCTGCTACTTGTGTGAGTCTGGAACAGAGTGAAGTCATAGTGATGGGGTATCCATTGAGAGTGTATGTTCCCCATTCTGTGGAAATTCTTTTGACAAGAACGAAAACCCAATACATGACACATAGTCGGCTGACTAGGTATGAAAAGGTAATTTTGAGTGCAGATAATGTGACCATTGACAGATGTATGAATGTGAATCCTTCAACATCATTGCCAGATGAAGAGAGTGTGATTGAAATGGATGAAGTAGATCACGATTGTCTGAATGTGCTCGAATACTGTACAAAACCAAGATCTGACATACGAGATGAGCCTTTGAAAGAATCAGATTATATTCTGTTTGTGGATGGCTCATGTTTGAGAACGAGTGATGGAGTTCTAAGTGCAGCATATGCAGTTTGCACAGTAGCAACTGTATTGGAAGCATCTTGTCTGAAAGGTGTAAGGTCTGCCCAAGTCGCAGAATTAGTAGCTCTGATTCAAGCATGTAAGTTGGGAAGGAATGTACGGGTTACGATTGTGACAGATAGCCAGTACGGCTTTGGGGTTGTGCATGATTTTGGTCAGATTTGGTCACAAAGGGGTTTCTTGACGTCTGCAGGGACGCCCATCAGAAATGGAGATTTTGTGAAAAAGCTGCTTGTGGCGATACAGCTACCTAATCCCACCTCAGGCCCCTGCACTTCAGCCCCGGCAAAACAAGGCAATCAGTGGGTCCTCGATCTGAATGACACAGATGGTTACTACCCACAATATCCACCACCCCACAAGACTTTTAGAGCTGCCCAAAAGGAGATGACTGCCTGTAAGCTCCAGCGGTACAGATAGATCAGAAGGGCCCCTAAGTTACAGGGGTGATAATGGTTATGCCCATACCATAATTAGTAGATATGGGAGCAACCATCTCCATGCTGAAGGCATCAGAAGTACCTAATCCACATCTTTCGGGTACAACAGTAAAGGCAGTCGGTCGTACAGGAGAACTAGTTAGAGAGCACCTAACACAACCTCTCCAAATTCTAATAAGTACCTTAAAAGAGCAATATTAGGTTTTCAGTCATTCTTTACCTGTTAACCTGATGAAATGAGACTTGTGTAAATTGCAATGTACAATTCATTGCACATCTGATGGTGTCTTGTTGGAAAGTAACAGCAAGGGAATATTCTTACAGACATTTCAAGCAGCTACTACACCTTTACTACCTCTCGATCAGCAACACTCTTTCTCCTCACACATGTGGGCCCCAAACCAAAAGGATGTAGGCCAGCTCATTGACTACCCTCCTGTTCAAATAAGGTTACGCCATGGAGAAAATGTACAGTGAATACCACAATGTAAAATCTCAAAGGAAGTTGAATTGGACAGCAAAACCGTTATTAGAGAGCTTCTACATCATGGCATACTGAGAGATTAGAGGTAGCCCCTGTAACACTCTGATTCTTCTGGTAAGAACAGTCTCTACAGGCCTTTCACTTTGTACAAGATTTAAGATAAATTTAGAAGATAGTTGTGTCCTCCTGCCTGGTTGTACTAAACCCTCCTACTATATTGTCCAATATTCCCGTTAATTACAAATATTTTACTGTTCTAGATTTGAGTTCTGCTTTTTCACAGTCCTGTTGCACCCTAACAGTCAATACCTGATCTCAATTCAATTCGACAATAAACCCTACTGTTGGACACAGTTAGTTCAAGGCTATAAAGAGAGTCCCTCCATCTTTTTCCAAGCCTTAAAAAGTGATCTAGATGTTCTTACATTACTTGGAGATCCCATCTGATTCAGTACAGAGATGATTTGCTTCCAGCCTCCCCTTCAGCAGAGACTTGCAAACAACATACTATTGCTTTTCTCTGTCATCTTGCAAACAAGAAAATTGCAGTATTTTGGTACTTCATAAAATACTTGGGGCATGAATTATCTGAGGGTTCTAGGAAACTGTCACCTGATAGGTTCTCAACCGTTACATAGTTCCCTCAACTCATCACCCAGAGAGATGTTAGAGCCTTTCTTGGCACAGCTGGCTACTGTTTCCATTGGATTCCTAATTTCTCATTGATCGACACACCCTGCAGGCTTTAACCTGTAAGGAGGTACAAGATCCGGTCTCCTGGTCCCAGCAGTGTGAAGATGTCTTTCTTACATTGAAGAAAGAATTGTGCCTGGCCCCGGCTTTAGGGCCCCCTGATTAGTCTGAAGAATTTCATTTGTTTTGCCATGAAAAAGAAAGCAGTTCATTGGCTGTACTAGCTCTGAAACAGAGGAGTTACGTTTGACCAGTTGCTTATTATTCTGCCACACTAGATCCAGTTGCAGGAGCTCTACCACCTTGCCTTCACTCAGTGGCAGCAGCGGGCAAGGCCATCGAGCAGTATGAAAGTATTGTCTTGGCACACCAAATGATTTTGCATGTTCCCTACGCAGTGTAAATACTGACCATGAAAAGAACGAAACACCTCACTAACGCCAGACTAACCAGTTTTGAATTGACTCTGTTTGCACCACCCATTGCTATAAAGAAATGTACCACTCTAGATCCTGCCGCATTGTTACCAACCATACAAAATCAATTGTTGAGTGATGATGCTTTTCATGATTGCTTCTTGGCTGTTGAGGGTCACACTAAGGAACAACCTGACTTGCAAGATAACCCCCTTACTGACGTGGATTTGCTTTCGAATGGTTCATGCTTGAAGAACCAGCAATGGACACTACAGGCTTCCTATGGTATTTGGACTGCATTTAAGCTTGTAGAGGGTGCACAGTTATTTAGTGTCACCATATGGCTTTAATTAGAGCCTGTTGCATAACAAAAGATATGAAAGTTAACATATATGCCGATATGCATTCAGAGTCACTCATTTTCAGTCAGTTATGGGCCATTAGGGAGTTTCTCACGTCAGTAGGGCATAAAATAGAGCATGCCCAGTTGATATGTGACTTTTACATGTTCTTTTATTGGCATCAAAAAAATGCTATTGTGAAATATGTAGCCAATACATCATCAAAGGATTATGTGTCACTAGGTAATGCCTTTGCAGATTGCAAAGCAAAAGAACTAGCATTTTCAGGATGTGCTCTTAATATGATGCCAACACTATATCATGTGACGAAAGTCACAAAGCTGATAAGTGTTTTTACCCACAGTATGTACAACAACTAGTTTCTGAAAGTGAATTATTGTCTTGATTCCCAAGGTGGATGTGTGCAAACAGAGATGGGAATATGGATAGGTCCTAATGGAACAATAAGTTTGCCAGTGACTTTGGACCCATCCATGGCATAGTTGTTCCATGGACACACACATGTTGGCCATGACAGCATAGTAAGACTGTTTTCTCAATTATGGTATCACCCACAATTTTGCCAGGAACCTGAGAGGCTGTCCAAAAGTTATACTGTGTGTGCACAATATAATTCGGAGACGAGTAGGCCTACTGCACCAGGCAACTTTCCACCTCTACAAGGACCTTTTGAAAGTCTGCAGATGGATTTCATCAAACTATCCCTAATAAATATGTTCAAGTATTCTCTTGTTATTGTTTGTATGTATATCAAATTGACTGAGGCCTATCCTACCAAGAAGTGTGATGCATTGACTGTGGCTAAATGCCTCCTGAAGGAACTGATTCCACATTTTGGGATCCCCAACTTCTTAGCCCAGACAGTGGATCGGCCTTTGTTTCTCAGGTCATACAGGGCATTTGCAAGGGTTGGAGTGATGAAGAAACTCTACTGTGCCTTTCACCCACCCGCAGCGGGTGCAGAATAAGGCAAGAATGGTGGACTGAAAGGAAAAATCTGTGCATCAACTGAACTGTCTTAAATTGATGCGCTGCTGCTTGCCCTGTTATTAATGAGGAATACCCCTGATTATTTTGGAGGCCAATGCACATTCCAGACCACATGACTATTTCTCCCATGCCAGTATCTGATGGTTTGGTGTTACAATATTGTAAAAAGCTAACAGTGGGGCTTAGTATTTTGCTGCTACTTTGTAATGATGACAGTTGTCCCACAATGTATTTCCTCCTTTCCAACTACAATGTGCAGGACCCAGCAAATAGCTGGACAATATGTAGAAATTAATGTGTTTTTCTGAGGTTTCCATGAAGATTATAACAGAGCCTTCTAATGAGTAGGAAGAAAAGGCAAAGATAGCAATATAAAGTGTCAGAGGAGGGGATATTGAAGTCATTTTGTTTTTGGGCTCCATCTTGTGACACTTTTAATATGAAGTTTGCAGAATTTCCGAGGTCCTGATGAGCTGGACTGAGCCTGCAGTAACCTCAAGGTTTTGAGAAATGACGGAAATCATGAGGTATATATGTACGCGTCATTCTGCTGCTTTCCTACAGTTGCAGATTTGATAATGTCATGCCCAAATATAGTTTAATGTCTGTAGTCAATTCATGATTGGATACATGTTTGGAAAGTACCTATGCCGAGTAATGCCTGATTGGCTGTGTTAATGTAGCAAGGTGCGCTAAAGGGTATCAAAATCCCTGTGACTTGTGACTCCTTAGGTGAGCCACTGACAGAGGCTCACCTCATGCTGCTGCGTTCCAAAAAATGCTTTACTTTTAACTCTCACTGCGTATTTTTTCAATTGATTATTAGGCTTCTATAATTCCACTGGTGCAGTTCAAATGAACCAATTAAGGTTAGCTAATTTCTTATAAAGTTTGGGGATCAAAAGACATGCACTGGGAGCGGATTAGCATTCTTCCACTGCCAAGAATCAAACTATCCCAGCAAACCTAGGTCCATAAAAGCAAATATCCAGGGGAATGATGTGCGAAAGGTTAATATTCCAACAATATTGGTGGGAAACAGTGTTCACACATGGAACTGTACCAAGAATGAGGTGCCTTTTAAACATCATTTATTGAATCAAAGGATCTTATCCAGGCCAGTAGGAGGACAAATTTGTTTTCAGAAATGTGGGCCCTAACTAAGGAAAGCTGGGTTCTCAGTGCAGAGGCCTTTGATTGAGATTTTCAGAGTAAATGTTGGATAGTGGTATGCTTGTAAGGTAATCGATATGCAGCTCCTGGACAGAGATGTTGAAAGAGTCTAATAGCTAAAATATGAACCATGCAGAATCTGGGAAAAAAACTGTCAGGTGCACCATGATAAAGTCAATTTATATATCCCAGACTACAAAGTTCAAGCACTATGGTATCTTGCACTCCTAGAAGAATCCAAGAAAATCTGCTTGATGAGTCTCAGGTTGTAGAAAGGAGACCAGAGTACCATGTTGAACTATAGCGTCAGATAAGGGCAGCATCAGAGGAGACTGTGATACCTAACAAAGCTGGAGAAGGTAAGTGGAGACCAGTCAGAAACAAATAAACACAATATTGTTAGGGTACAGCACAGTCGTACGAGAACTTCTGCTCAAACCTGGTAGCAATGGTAGAAGCAGCAGGCAATTCCCCAGAGAAATGCATGTTAATTTCAAACAGCGCCAAAAAACGTTAAAGTCAAGACACAGCACAATAAATGTATAAATGTATTCAGAAACAACAAGAAAAATATAATGAGGAAAAATCCAACAAAACTGTTAATATAAGTGGAAATTGACATATGCCATTTTAACATTTTAAGGCAAATAACACCAAGACAGCTCAAAGCGCCAATTTAAAGATACAGTTCATTGTTAACCGAGACATATGTATGAGGTTGAGTAAGCCAAGTGGGTATCATTGGTCAAATGTTTTACCATGGGACTTAGAAGTTTTTAAAGTCCTTCCGCAGGAATATTTCCCTCCAAGGAAAGATCCCTTGAAGGTTTCATCAAGGCTTGGAAAACTTTACAGCGCACTTATCAGATGCCTCTCCCTTAAGAATCATCAGTGGAAGGTTAGGGATTTACTTTCCCATAGTGTCTGGGATTTTCTAATTTTATCAGAGACCTTGCAGTCCAGTCATTCAGCATTTGACATAGGGAATGTCTGGTTTCAAATCATTCAGCACAGCCATGATGAAAGTAGAGGAGGAGGAATGGCTCTGATTTGTCATTGAATACTGTCAGTTTTGCTATTTATAGGATTCTAACTGCCCCAAGTAATCTGCTTGTAAGATTTTCTTAACACCCTCATACTCCTGCACTAATATGATAGTTTATTGCCCATCCAATGCTTCCAAAGCTGTTACCAAACATATTCTGTATAGAATCACATTTGCAACCTTAAATTATCTATTGAAAGTCATCCTCTGAGCCAAGCTTTTGTCTTCGTCCCTGAGTGCATGTGCCCCCTTGGGGTCCCTCCGCCACCAGGCCGATGGGAGGGAAAGGTTGCGGACCCTTGGGAGGCTGCCTCCACCATGTGCAGTGCGGCACGGGGGATCTTCCCCTCCCACCCTGAGCCGCTCGGTGCAGAGATGGGGGCACAACCCCTCGCATGCCACTAGGGTGACCAGATGACCGGAGCAGGCACCAGCAGATCTGCCTGGAGCCAAGAAGCCGGTCGGTGGCTCGAGGAAGGAGCCTCCTGAGGGCTTGGTGGCTGCTGCCCTGGTACTCTGGTCACTAGGCTGTGCTGAGCTACCTGGCTGCGAGACTGAGTGACCAGATTTCCAGCCAGTGACTGGTAGACCAGATGACTGGTCAGTGGCTGGCCGACCAGACAGCTGGTGGGCTGGCCGGAGCAGCTAACTCTGACGTGTCTTCCACCGGGTTCTGTAAGCCCCCACTTTGTGGAGGCTTAATAATCGGGTAAAATCATTTTCCAGGCAGGAAAGGAAAGGGAAGTTGGTTTGGGGCTTAACCTTCCTTAGCTCCCAAGGCTCGGGCATCAGGGAGGCAGAAGGCACCAACCCGGGGCATCCTTTACCAATTGACTGGGGGTGACAGTCCCTACCTAGTCCATGGCGTCTGCTGACTGGGGAGGACTCTCGTGCTCTTCTGGGGTATAGAGTGGAGACGAGACCCAGCATGAAGGCACAGGCCAAAACTGGGACAGGGTGGCATCGAACCGGGGAGGAGTCTGGTGCTTCTGCAAGCTGAACAGCTCCTGTAACCCGTGGAAGGCAGGCAAAGCTGTGGCTTTCGCCTTGGAAGCCAGGGCTGCAGGCAACGGACAGGGCAGCCTTCCCTACCCGGGCCAGGGTGGAATTGGACCAGTAAGGAATCTGGGGCTCCTGCGGGCTGAACAGCTCCCGTTGGAGGTCAGGTCCGTGCATGCCAGTGGTGCCAGCAGGCAGAGCCTCCTACCCTGCCAAAGGCAGGGTGGAGGCCCACTCGCAAGAGTTTGCAGGATTTCTAGATGCCCACCATTTAGCTTGTCAGCTTTGTGTGGGCAAAAAACTTTACCAGTAACGTTTCACTCTCAAGGCTGATCCAGCCAATGGACGAGTATGGATGTGCCGAATCAGTGCACCATATACCACAGTCACAACCTTCCGATTCTGAAAATTCTGACTCATTGGTTTGTAGACAAGTAATTCAACAAAGAACATTTCCAAAGAATAATTCTGTTAATTTAACCAGGCAATTACAAGATAATCATAGACTTACATAAAGCATAATTTAAGGTTACAGTAGCAAAACACTATGAATGAGTTTCCCTGTTTTGTGTTTGCACATACATAAACCATGTATGGGGGCCTCTGTGTATGATGCGCTGTGAACTGTTCCAAAATGTGATTGACACTCCAACACAGAACAGTCCCAAAAGATCCCAAAGCAAAGGCTGGCAAGAAGGAATCCAACTTCCAATTCATGCAGGTTGACAACCACTAATCAAGCAAGTATTGCGTTGGCATATAGTGGTTGATCAGTAATGGGGTGGGGCCAAATATCCTCTCTGCATAGCTGTAGCAGACAGCTAAAACCACTGTTTGCTTCTTAACTTCTGAATCAATGGTGCTATTGACCAATGAGAGAAGATAGATGGGTCTGCTGACTTTTGCCGAGAATTCTACCAAGCAATGTCAAGAGAAAGATCCCACCCTGAATTAAGAGGTTAAAAAAAGAGAAAAACAAAAATCAAATACATTTACGCTCACTCTCTGGGGGTGAGTATGGTGCTCATAGTGCAATGGGGCGGGGGCATTTGTCACGTTTTCACTGCGCTTTCCCCATAGCTGCCATTCTTCCCAGATCCAGGAGTGATTAGTTATGCCAGCTTTTTCTTAGAATTCTGGGACTTGAGTCCCTGGCTCGTTACCGCATTAAATATGACTACAGGTCCCAGAATTCTCAGGAAACTAGTCCACCTGGACCTGGGACACTTGACAGCTATGCAATCCCCTGCACCACACATGCGCATTGTGAATTTGGCGACGCACAAAAAAGCACTTTTTAACAAAAATATGAAAAATTCTGATAAAAAAACTGCCAGTAGATTCTCTTTGCTTTAGCTGCTTGGAGAGTAATTTCAGATGCGAACTCCCTTCGATGAGTGCAGGAGGCAGTGCACTGGCAAAGGATTGACGGCCCTTTTTCTGCTGAGTTGGGCCTTTCGATATTAAACTATAACCCAATTGAGAAAATTGCTTCAACACAAACGTGGACTTTTCCCTTGACCTAAACTACTGCATCTTACGGGAAATGCGCAGGGCATAATGAATGCCGAACGGCTGTCGGTGCTTCCTTTCAGTTTCCATCAGGCTGACTAACTTGACACGGTTAATCTAGCATTTTTCCTGTATTAAAAATTATGTGCAGCTTAATTCACTTTTTATGTTTAAAATGAGACACTACGTGGCAAGGGTGCAAGCACTCCAGAATGACATAACCCCCCCCCCCCCACTTTATACATTCTTTAAGGCCCCCACCCCTCGATTTTCTTCTTGAGAAGACCCTGCTCTGTGCTCTCCCGAGTGCACAGGCCAGACTGCAGATACAATCCGCCATCTGTTCCAGGCCTCCATAAAGAATTTAATTTGCCTGCGCCTACAAAGTGAAGGCTCTGCAGGTACATAATTTAAAGTCGCACCTGGTAAGTCCGTGCCTCATTTACTTCCACGGCTGGCTGCCCAGAGCACTGGTGCTGTTGTTAACAAACACTAATCAGCTGGTCTTTCCAAGAGGGGCTCCCATCGCTGTTGACCCAGTGCAAAGTAATTGCCGAAACGACTTGGCAAGTCAGGGTGAGCTTGTCTAGTATATAAATATGACTACTTGAGGAGCTAAACTGCAATGCCAAGGTCAACAATCTTACTTGGGTTTCTTCTTTTTTTTTTGTTTAAACAATTACTGCCGGGAAAAAACGACGACGTCTTAAGTTCTGAGCGGCGTTGCTAGACATCTCTGCAGTAAGAGTCCAGATGCTGCAGTTGTCGGTGCTGAAAGCAGCAGTGCTTTGGGACGCCTGTGATGGAGCAAGAGGGGCCAGACCTTCTGCAAATGGCGTCCGGTTTGTAATTACGTTTCATGCACATCAAACCTATATGACTCCTTTTTAAATATTCAGCAATGCTTGATTGCTTTGTAACCCCTCGGTGTATGGAATTGGTCCTGGGATGAGCAGCGTTTGCTCTTTCACAGCGACCCCTGGCTACATCTTGACCACGAAAAAGAGTTGAACCTCAAACATTTTTTAACATTTTCAGGGTTTACGGTAAGTACATGTCAGAAAAGTGTTGTACATGAATATACCAAACAAAAAAAGGCCTGGCAGTGAACCAGGTTGTAAACACTATTTGCATTTTAAGTAAAACTCTATAAAATGTAAAATAAGTAGACTATTCACGTGTGTAACTTTAATTATGCGTAAACAAAAGCACACTGCAATCAACACACCAGTCTTTGAAACATAACCGGAATCCATCAGCCACACCCTCAATTTTAGCTCTTCTGAACCAGCAATCAACCAGCATCCAAGTATACAAAGATGCATTGCGACAACAATCACAATTTAAAAATTACCTGTTGCTGCTTCCTCCCATCCATAGAGCATGATGTATTTGTGCACAGCCTTCCAGTGTAATATTAACTTCTTTCTTAATAACACTTCACACTGCAGCTCTTTCTGAAATGCCGTAAATAGCAGGTTTTTCTATTGCCCTATTTTAATTGTACTTAATTTGCCGACCTCTGAAGGATGGATGACTAAACTGCCTTTGCCGGGATTTGAACGTTTGACCTGCAGATTACAGCAGATGTTAGCAGGTAGCAGTGAGCATGTAAATCGGTAAGCTATTTTAGTATGTACCTGTATACATAGCCACGCCTCCCAGGATAATATGGTTCTCAGCCCAAGTATGAGATGAAACAGAACATACTCTTCCATTATGTCAGTGCTTCCAGTACGTCTGTGGCTTCCATTATACACCTTATTAATATATCTCACTTGGGGTCATCTTGGGGGTGTCAAGACCTCTTCCAATGGGCCTCACAGCGTCATAAGAGCATCCAGTGGATGGTAAAGTAGTACGAGAAGGATAGTGAAGGAGAGCTTCTGCACGTCTCTTAGGGCCTACACAAGCAAGATGTGGTGATGTGAGTCTGGAAGACTGCTATGTCATGGAACCCCAGAACCATTGGGTTTCCAGGACGGGCAGTTACCTCTGGGCCCCTGTTAGGATAGACGCACTGTCATGCTGTTGCTGCCAATAAACCCTTCTACCTACTGAAGTTGTGTAAGTGATTACTTCAGTAATTTGGCGACGAGGGGGCAACCTTGAAGAACTGCTTATTCTTCATCTAAGGACAAGAAAATCCAGATCGACTACTTAAATAAATACAGAGGCGTGAAGAAAACAGGGGCCAGAGAATCGGTGACCTTTTGAAGTTATGCCGCTGTCACTGTTGTCGAGTGCTTGAAACGTATTTCATGAGGTGAGATCTTTTATTTTAACTATTTGCCGCCTTTGCTGATTCAAACGATCCCGTTTGAAAAGTTCGGCCTGCGCGTGACTGAATGCACGAGTCCTACGATGCGAGGTGAAGACTGATGGCACGAGTCTTGCTGCGCGGGACAGACGCTGAAAGAACGAGTCATACTGCGCGAGGTGAATAGCGCATGACACGTTTTTTTTCTAAGTCTTTATTTCTTTGGCTCGCCGCGCCGTAATTATCTTAAAAAAAATATATATTTCATTGGAACTTACTTCATCAGTTCAGTTCCCGTGGTGTGAGACACAGCGATTGTTTACCGGCAGATCGCGACGTCTTCGGCTTAGCTACCAGTCTTCTCTTTCGGCGCATTCAATCAATCAATCAATCAATCAATCAATCAATCATTTGTATAGCGCGCTACTCACCCGGAGGGTCTCAAGGCGCTTGGGGGAGGGGGGTCCGCTACTGTTCGAACAGCCAGGTCTTGAGTTGCTTCCTGAAGGAGAGGTGGTCTTGGGTAAGGCGGAGGTGGATGGGTAGGGAGTTCCACGTCTTGGCAGCCAGGTAGGAGAAGGATCTTCCTCCCGTTGTGGCTCTTCGGATGCGGGGGACGGCGGCGAGGGCGTGGTTGGTCGATCGTAGCTGGCGGGTGGGAGTGTAGAAGGTCAGACGGTCGTTGAGGTATCTGGGGCCTTGGTTGTGGAGGGCTTTGTGTGCGTGGGTGAGGAGTCGGAACGTGATTCTCTTGCTGACGGGGAGCCAGTGCAGGTCTCTCAGGTGTCTGGCGATGTGGCTGTGTCGGGGATGTCCAGGATGAGTCGAGCTGCAGCGTTCTGGATGCGTTGGAGTCTTTTATGAAGTTTGGCTGTGGTTCCGGCGTAGAGGGAGTTGCCGTAGTCCAGTCGGCTGGTGACGAGGGCCTGGGTGACCGTCTTCCTGGTTTCGGTGGGGATCCACCGGAAGATCTTGCGTAGCATGCGTAGGATGTTGAAGCAAGACGAGGAGACGGCGTTGACTTGTCGGGTCATTGAGAGGGAGGAGTCCAGGATGAAGCCCAGGTTGCGTGCGTGGTCCGTTGGTTTGGGTGCGTTGCCCAGGGCAGGGGGCCACCAGGAGTCGTCCCAGGCGGAGGGTGATGATCCTAGGATGAGGACTTCCGTCTTATCTGAGTTCAGTTTCAGGCGGCTGTTCCTCATCCACTCGGCTACGTCCTTCATCCCTTCATGTAGGTTGGTTCTGGCGGTTGTGGGGTCGTTGGTGAGGGAGAGGATCAGCTGGGTGTCGTCGGCGTAGGAGATGATGTTGAGGTTGTGTTGGCGTGCGATGGATGCGAGGGGCTCATGTAGACGTTGAAGAGGGTGGGGCTGAGTGATGATCCTTGTGGTACGCCGCAGATGACTTCGGTGGCCTCGGAACTGAACGGGGGAGGCGGACTCTCTGGGTTCTTCCGGCGAGGAAGGAGATGATCCACTCCAGTGCCTTCTCTTGGATTCCGACGTTGTTCAGGCGTTGCACTAGAGTGCGGTGGCAGACTGTGTCGAACGCTGCGGAGAGGTCCAGGAGGATGAGGGCCGCTGTTTCCCCGTTGTCGAGCAGGGCTCGGATGTCGTCGGTGGCTGCGATGAGGGCGGTCTCGGTGCTGTGGTTGGCCCGGAAGCCGGACTGCGAGTGGTCGAGGATCCATTCGTCTCGAGGAAGGCGGCCAGTTGTCTGTTGATGGTCTTCTCGATGACTTTGGCAGGAAAAGGAAGGAGCGAGATGGGGCGGTAGTTTTTGAGGTCGGTGGGGTCCGCTGACGGTTTCTTCAGTAGGGCGCTGAGTTCGGCGTGCTTCCAGCTCTCTGGGAAGGTGGCGGTGTCGAAGGAGGTGTTGATGATGTCCCGGAGGTGGGGTGCGATGACGGCGTCGGCCTTGTTGAAGACGTGGTGAGGGCAGGGGTCGGTAGGTGATCCGGAGTGGATGGAGTTCATCGTGCGGATAGTGTCTTCGGTGTTGATCGGGGTCCAGGCTCGGAGGGTGGAGGTGGGGGACGTTGGAACGGTCGTAGGGTACGTCGGCTGTGTGCTGAAACTGTTGTGTATGTCTGCGATCTTGCTGTGGAAGAACGAGGCGAGCGAGTTGCAGAGGTCTTGCGAGGGAGTGATGTCGTTGTTTCCGGCGCTGGGGTTCGAGAGCTCTTTGACGATGATGAAGAGTTCCTTGCTGTTGTGGGCGTTGTTGTCCAGTCGTTCCTTGAATGCGGTTTTCTTGGTGGAGTGGATCAGCTGGTGGTGTTTTCGGGTGGCGTGCTTGAGGGTGGTCATGTTGTCTGCAGTCGGGTCTCTGCGCCATGCTTTCTCGAGGGCCCGGCAGTTCTTCTTGGATTTCTTGAGTTCGTCGGTGAACCAGGATGCTTTCTTGTTGCCGTGTCTGACTGGGGGGTCTTCAATGGGGCGAGGTCGTCTGCGCAGTTGGTGATCCATCTTGTGAGTTTGCTGGCGGCTTGGTTGGGGTTCGTTGAGCTGGCGGGAGGGTTCTGGCTCAGGGATGTGGTGAGTTGGTCGGTGGTGATCTTGTTCCAGCTTCTGCGCGGAAACTGTTGCGTGTGGTGGTGCGTGGTGGTCCTGCTGAAGCTGAAGTGGACGCAGCTGTGGTCTGTCCAGTGGAGTCCGGTGGTGTGGCTGAAGGAGATGTCCTTACTGGAGGAGAAGACGGGGTCAAGCGTGTGGCCGGCGTGGTGTGAGGGGTTGGTCACCAGTTGCTTGAGTCCGAGGTTGGCGAGGTTGTCCAGCAGGGTGGTGGTGTTGCGATCGTTGTTGTTCTCTAGGTGGAAGTTGAGGTCCCCAAGGAGGATGTAGTCAGCCGAGGGGAGGGCGTGTGGGCTGATGAGGTCGGCGATGTCTTCGCTGAATTGTGTGCGTGGTCCTGGGGGTCTGTAGATGAGGGTGCCTCTGAGGGTGGTCTTGGGGTCGGTGTGTATCTGGAAGTGCAGGTGTTCGCCGGCTGTGAAGGTGTCGTCGGAGTTGGTCGTGATGCGGATGGTGTTCTTGTGGACGATGGCGATGCCTCCTCCGGTCTGGTTGGCGCGGTCCCTTCGGGTGATCTTGTATCCGTCCGGGATGGCGATGGCGATGTCGGGCGCTGAGGAGGCGTTCATCCATGTTTCCGTGAGGAAAGCGACGTCTGGTGATGTGGAGTCGAGCAGGTTCCAGAGTTCCACGGCGTGTCTGTGGATGGAGCGGGTGTTGAGCAGGATGCACTTCAGGTGGTTGCTGCTGGTGCTTGGCTTGGCGGGTGCGGTGCAGGTCCGGAGGCAGGAGAACTTGCAGGATTGGCAGGCGAAGGGTCCGTGGGTGCGACCTGGGGTGGCACGGTGGCAGCCGGGGATACGGCCGGTGTTGAGTGCGTTGAGGGTGGCGGTGTCGTAAGTCCGGTGGGTGGGTTGGCTGCTGCGGGGGCCAGGGGGTTTGGCGCTGGGCGCGGTCCAGGCGCGGACGGGTGCAGACGGGCTTGCCTTACAGACAAAAATACAGGCACAACGCAAATGGGGCAGCGAGGGGCACAGAAAGGAAAATGGGGGGAGAAAACAGACAAAAATACAGGCACAACGCAAATGGGGCAGCGAGGGGCACAGAAAGGAAAATGGGGAGAGAAAACAGACAAAAATACAGGCACAACGCAAATGGGGCAGCGAGGGGCACAGAAAGGAAAATGGGGGAGAAAACAGACAAAAATACAGGCACAACGCAAATGGGGCAGCGAGGGGCACAGAAAGGAAAATGGGGGAGAAAACAGACAAAAATACAGGCACAACGCAAATGGGGCAGCGAGGGGCACAGAAAGGAAAATGGGGGAGAAAACAGACAAAAATACAGGGACAACGCAAATGGGGCAGCGAGGGGCACAAAAAGGAAAATGGGGGGAGAAAACAGACAAAAATACAGGCACAACGCAAATGGGGCAGCGAGGAGCACAAAAAGGAAAATGGGGAGAGAAAACAGACAAAAATACAGGCACAACGCAAATGGGGCAGCGAGGGGCACAAAAAGGAAAATGGGGGGAGAAAACAGACAAAAATACAGGCACAACGCAAATGGGGCAGCGAGGGGCACAGAAAGGAAAATGGGGGGAGAAAACAGACAAAATTACAGGCTCAACGCAAATGGGGCAGCGAGGGGCACAGAAAGGAAAATGGGGAGAGAAAACAGACAAAAATACAGGCACAACGCAAATGGGGCAGCGAGGGGCACAGAAAGGAAAATGGGGGAGAAAACAGACAAAAATACAGGCACAACGCAAATGGGGCAGCGAGGGGCACAGAAAGGAAAATGGGGGAGAAAACAGACAAAAATACAGGCACAACGCAAATGGGGCAGCGAGGGGCACAGAAAGGAAAATGGGGGAGAAAACAGACAAAAATACAGGCACAACGCAAATGGGGCAGCGAGGGGCACAGAAAGGAAAATGGGGGAGAAAACAGACAAAAATACAGGCACAACGCAAATGGGGCAGCGAGGGGCACAGAAAGGAAAATGGGGAGACAAGCAAAGAAATACGGGCACCGAGGCCACAGGCGGAAGGGCGATCTTACCAGCAGCAGCAGCGGGCGGACAACACAGGCGGAGCTGTGTGGTGGGGGAGCGACCTACCTGGCAAGGTCAAGGGTTGATTGCATTCTGGGAGATCTTCAAGTCCAACAACATAAAAAGAGGACTTCCCAGTGTTCATCAATCCTTCTGTTAGACCTCATAACAGTGTTTGGCAACTACATAAAAAGAGGACTCTCAATTTTTATTTTTTGTGTCACATTCAACAACAGTGTTTCATACATCCTGCAGATTCTTAATAGAAAAAAAAAGGGAATCAGAATTTTAAAAGAAATCTTACAACAGCGATTTGCACGCTTTGCAAGTCACTATTCACATTCTAAGAAGGCAGTCACCAGTGATTTACATACTTTATTTTATTCTTGGTAATTTAATACTTTTACCACAAAGTGGACATCACAGCGATTTGCACGCTTTGTTCCTGCAATCGACGCACAAAAATTCAGACCAGAAAGACGCAAAAGCTTGATGTATTATCATTTGGGCGTAGAAGGACAGAATGTTTATGATCATCTACCTGAACATGTCCCTGCAGAGGATGAAGATCTCGATGAATTTGAAACAGCGATTGCACAACTAGATAAATACTTTTCAAAAACTAAAAATATGGTTGTACATAGATACAAATTATTTACGAGAACACAACAACCGAATGAAAGTATAGACACTTATGTAACTGCGTGCTCACTACGCCACTGGAGTCAAGCTATCCTGGCTGATGAAGGCTGATAGCCTGAAACCGGTCCTAGGATGCTTGATTCCGGTCCAGGGAAGACATGGCTTGGCAGTTCGGTCTGGACTGTTCCCATGAGGCACAGGGTCAAGACTGATTTGCAAATGGCTATGTCTGAACTGGGGTGGCGTGGTGAAGCAAAATAACGATGGATTAAACCCAGATCTGTGACTGGGGGTGAATGTTTGCCAATGTGCAGCATTCCGTCCATCATCTTGTGTGTTTTGCAAAGCTCTACTACCACCAGGCATTCTTACAGTAGCATTTGAAGGGAGCAGAGCAGATCTCATTGGCTTCTTTTGGGCTGACATTAAGATTTTAGATGAATCAATTAATGGGAAAATATATGTTGCCAAAAGAGGAATTAATGTTTTAGGTTTAATTCACCAAGCTGAATTTGGCATTACAATCAGACCAGGTCTAGATCAACCCATCTCATTTGAAAAGAAGAGATTAGGTTCAGTGAGCAACAATAAAAACGTATGGGATGGAAAATTCACCAAAGTTTTTCAAGATAAGTTAGGTAAAATTTCAGATTTTGTATATCGTATCAAAGTCAAACATGATGTTCCACCAGTCAAACATAAATTGCAGAACATTCCATTAAGTGTGAGAGGAGAAATTTCTGCAATGCTTGATGATATGTGTTCACAAGGCATTATTGAGAAGACAGAAGGAACTTTGTGGTTATCTCCCATAGTTTTAGCAAAGAAAAAGAATGGAGAGCTGCGCATGTGAGTTGATTTGAGGAGTGTAAATGAAGCTATTTGGGTAGACAATTACCCTCTACCCAGAATTGAAGACCTTATAACAAAAGTTGGTCAAGCCAGTTGGTTCAGTAAATTAGATTTAAGAGCGGCCTATCACCAAGTCGAACTGGATGAAAGCTCTCGTCATTTGACAGTGTTTGTAACTCCCAATGGAGTTTTTCAATTTTGTCGGATGCCATTTGGTATTGCCTCTTCTGCGGCATTTTTTCAGAGGCTCATGACAGATATGTTCATTGGTAAGGAGCATGTCGTAATTTTTCAAGATGACATTTTAATATTTGCTGTTACTGAACATAAACATGATCTTGCACTCAATGATGTTTTGGAAATTTTTGAAAAAAGGGGTGCCACACTACGGAAAGATAAATGTATATTCAAAACAAGAGAAATTGAATATCTTGGGCATGTATTTTCTGAGCAAGGTGTAAAACCTAGACCAAGCCTAGTAAAAAGTATTGTAGATGCTCCTGCCACACAAAATAGAGAGCAATTGTTATCATTCTTAGGTTTATGTGAATTTTATGCAAAATTCATGCAAAACTTTGCTACAATCACTGAGTGTTTTAAGGTTTTGCTAAAAAAAGGTGAACAATTTGTCTGGTCAGATCTATGTCAAAGTACTTTTGAGAAAGTTAAAAAAGATATCACTTCTGCACCAGCTTTACAATCCTTTGTAGAGGGAAGAAAGACTTTTGTTACAGTGGATGCTTCTGAGTATGGTTTAGGAGCAGTTTTAACTCAACTCAATATTACACACGAGACAACTGTAGGCTTTGCCTCTAGAACATTACATTCACCTGAACGCAAATACACTGTTATAGAGAAAGAACTCTTGGCGTGTGTATGGAGTGTAGAGAAATGTAGAGCCTATTTGTGGGGAAGACCCTTCACTTTGAGGACTGATCACCGTCCTTTAGTGGATATTTTATCAGGGAGGAAATTAAAACACACTACTGCCCGCATAGCTAGACTTTCTGCAAGACTATTAGAATTTTAATTCTCTGTAGAATACATTCCAGGTGGTAAAAACTCCAGGGCAGATTGTCTTTCCAGGCTTCCGATTGAGGATTGTAATGAACATGATTGGGAGACGGAAGTTGAAGAATGTTTTATTGCCTACATTGGTGATTTCAGCATTTGTAAGGAAGAGAATGAATGGGTACAAGAGTTAAACAATGATGTTGTGTTGAAAGACGTTGTACAAATGGTCACTTCAGGTTGGCCAAAAGAAAGAAGTTTATCTGATACGTTACAAGTATTCTGGAAAGTCTCTGATGAATTATCATTAGAGAGAGGTAAACTAATGCGTGGTGATAAATTAATTCCTCCCACTTGTTTTCACAAATGCATAGTTGAGTTAGCACATTCTGGCCATTTAGGTTCCACCTCCACCAAAAGAAAAGTAAGAGAACATTTTTGGTGGCCAAAAATGGACCATGAAATAGACACTTATGTACATGACTGTGAAAAGTGCAAAGTTAGTGACAAGGTTTTGAAAACTGAAGGGGTGGTTGAATCTCCCACTACTTGTCCACGAAGAGCATGGCAACGTGTAGCAGTGGATTTCTTAGGACCTTATCATGTCCTTCCCAATCACATGAGATATTTCATTGTTATGATTGACCACTTGTCTAGATGGGTGGAGGTTAGAGGTGTAATGGAACCCACCACAAAAAATTTAATTAATTTCTTTCAAGATGTATTTACAAGTATCCGGGTGAAATCTTAACGGATAACGGTGTTCAATTCACTTCTTTTGAAATGAAGTTTTTTTTAGAAAAGTGTAATATCAAACATATTAAAACACCGTTATATAATCCCCAAAGTAATGGAAAAGTAGAAAGTTTTAACAGAATTTTAGTTGAGTGTATCCAATCTACGTTGAGATGTAACATGAATGTTGAAAAGGCTTTAAAAGAATTGATTTGGAGTTATAGAACAACCCCTCACAGTGTTACGACTAAAACTCCATTTGAACTTATGCGTGGCAGAAAAGCAACCACTGATCTATGCCCTTTTTGGATGACCAAAACTCTTAACAAAGATCTGAATGTAAATGAATCATGGAGTATAGCAAAATCTAATTCTGATTACTCTAGTGCGAAAAGAGTAAATACTGACAATAAAAAAATTAACAGATTGAAAATTGGTGACTGGGTTCGAGTCAAAAATCCCTGTCTTGTGGGGAAAGGTTTTTCAAAATTCAAAGATCCATTACAAATTTCTGAATTCAGGAAAAATGCTGCTAGGCTCTCAGATGGCAATTGGTGGAATATCTCTCGCCTAGCACTTGATCCCAGTGCTTTTAAGGATGTCAAGGAACAAAGCACTTGTAACCAACCAGTCAAACAAGTTGATGAGGGAGTCTCACATGGAACTTTGAGGAGGAGTGTCCGCACTAAGTTTACACCGAGCAAGTGGCAAGATTTTATTTGTGATTAGTTTTTCTTTCTCCTTTGAGGGGAAGGAAAGTGTATTGTGCTTCAAGTTTACGCTGTCAATTTGTTTATTAATGTAATGTATTCTAGTTATATGTTTCTTATTATTTACTTTTTGAATTTGTCCATTATTTGGAAAAAGGGAGAAGTGTGGTGATGTGAGTCTGGAAGACTGCAATGTCATGGAACCCCAGAACCATTGGGATTCCAGGACGGGCAGTTACCTCTGGGCCCCTGTTAGGATAGACGCACTGTCATGCTGTTGCTGCCAATAAACCCTTCTACCTACTGAAGATGTGTAAGTGATTACTTCACAAGTCTCTATTCACGGTGCAGCCAAGGTTCCAGCTGCGTCAGGCAGCGTTTCTGGAGTAGGGGGAAAATGCCCCAATATTTAGAGTAACCAGTGTCTTCTCCCAGTGGATCTGAAATTAAATGGAGATTCATTTGTGTCTATGAATAAACCTTGAGCCAGCACCATTAAGTCTCTTAGCCCCACTGGAGAGCCAAAGTGGGGAGTGCTCAGAGTTAAAATGCTGAGCGAGTAGGTAGAACATCAGTCTCACAGTAAAAGACATAAACGTTCAGCAGAAGTGATTAGCCAGGAGACATAGCAATCATTATATACAAAGCGCAAGGCATGGGAATTCAAGAGGACACACGATGGCTGTCAGATGCAGTCTACTAATGAAGAACTTTATCAAAAAGAGAAGAGAAGACAAAGGGAAAGAAACAACTTGAAAAGCTGCTAGAATGACCTACATAAAAACAAAACCATGCCTGCCAGGAAGCAGAGATGAGGGCGATCATCATATGGCTGAGAAAGTCTTCCTACAATGTGTATTTCAGGTCCATTGTCAATTTTTTGCTAAGGAAAAGGCATTGAAGCCTCCTGTCTGGATAGCCGAGCCCCAAAGTCTACAGAACTACAAAAACACTGTAGGAGTGTCAGACACTTACCTGATATTCCTGCAGGAGTGACCAAGAGGGTGAAGCTAAATCCCCACTCCACCATTTGGCACAAGCCATCCAATCTTGGAACAGTCAAGGCAACTCTAACCCCATGGGGAAGAGGGGAATGTGTAAAGAAAATACTGCTTCTGATTCTAGGATTTCGTGATTCCGTCTAGCATTCTGTCCAGGGATTTCCATTCTGCTGTTATGTCCTAAGAGGCAAAAGGTATTCTGGTAATCCTTTATGTACAGATGCTGTCCCCCTCCCTAGACCACTAGTAATGTATGGTACATTTGTAATCCCTCTTCCCTGACTGCACCTGATATCTCAGTAAGTGTTCTGTTGGGGAACGAGTATAGGTAGCAACAGAAACTCTGGAAGTGGCAAACCTTGATAAGCATAGACACGAATGGCCATCTTACAATGACACATCTATTCAGAAACCTATAGCACTTAATAGGATTAGGAACGGGATGCAACCACAATGCTATAGGACCAGGCTTGCAAAATAAAAGTATCAGAATAAACAGTCAGAAATCATATGTTCAAATTCTGGGTACAAAAACCTTTTGTTTTGTCACAAAATTATCGCATATGTTGTGAGTTATCCCCACTCACAATACTGCTCAGTCCTTAATATACAAAGAACACTACATGCAATATGATGACCATATGTCAGTAAAAATTCATGTCACTGAGAACGCCAAAGGAAATTGGAAACTGACACATGAATTCTCAGGGTAGGGCTGGAACGACAAGCATTTGAGAGAAGATGAGACAATCAACCCAGTCCAATTTGCTTTGCATCAACTGACATCGTAATTACTGTTCCAAACACTGGTTTACTCTCTCCGTCTGTTCATCTGTTTGGGGATGATGACAGGAGAACAGATGGACATCCATCTCCAACAGACTAAAAAGGGCCCTTCAGAATTCTGATACGAACTGAGGGCCTTTGTCTGAAATGAGCACAGTTGGAAGTCCATGTAACCGATCGACCTCTTGAAGGAAGACTGTGGCTAGTTCTTTGGATGTGGGTAATGTCTTCAATGGAATGAAATGCACCATTTTAGTAAGATGGCCCACTACAACCAATATAGGGGTATAGCCTTTCAAGGTTTTTGGAAATTCTACAAGGAAGTCTAAAGAGACTGTGTGCCAAGGTGCGGATGGAAAAAGCAAAGGAGTTAATAAGCCTGCTGGGGCTTGAGGTGAGCTTTTGTTTTGAGCATAAATAGCACAATTCTGGACAAATTTCTATGGGGCCGATTCCGATCTCGGCCGGTAGGGCTCCGAATCGGATTCGGCTTTACCGGATCCGATTCGGAGCCCTGTTTCCCGACCGAACCGTACGCGGGTCCGGCCGAGCGAGTACGATGCGAAATCGCCGACCGACTCGTCCGGGCATCCCGACCGCTCCGACCGACTCGCTCCCGGCTCGAACCGCTCCGACCGACTCGCTCGGACTCGACTCGCACCGCGCAATGGAGACGTTTCCCGGCCGGGTAAGTACGATGCGCGCCGCGAGCAGTCCGACCGAGCCGCGCCGTCCGGCTCGTAAGAGCTGTCGGAGCCGTACTTTGGGGGTCCGTGTCGGACCCCCCTGTACGCGTAGCCGCGCGAGTCGCACACAGGGGGGACCCATGGGTCCCCCTACCTGTGCGTGTACGGCGCGAATCGCTTCGCCGCGTACCCGCTGTAGGGGGCGCCCTTGTCCGACTCGCACCCATTGAGTCAATGGGAGCCCGCGTACGCGTTGTACGACCGGCTCCCATTGACTTCAATGGGAGTCCGACCGACTCGAGTCCGATAACATACGGACGCATCGTACTCGTTCGGTCGGACTGCACGGGTCCGATTCGGTCGGAAATCTCTCCGGGTCCGGCTCGGTCGGAGAAATTTCCGGCCCGAATCGGAATCGACCCCTTTGTGTCTGCGGGGATGGTTATTCACCAAAAATATCGTTTTGTTAATTCCAGAGTTTTCTTTTCACCCAGATGTCCTGCCATTGATTGCGTGTGGCACCATTTTTATGCCTGTGTCTGTAACATGTCTGTGGGAACATAAAAGGCCCCTTGTATATACACTAAATCATTGATGGACTGGCCTTGGTGCGTGTGACTAATCATCTTAGCTTCTTCCTTCCTGTGTTCTATTGACACTTGTTTTAGAAAGTCTTTGCCTGTGTATACAGCTCTTTATAACTGTTCCAAAGGAATGATATGAGGGGACTTGTTAGGCTGATCTATGTAATCATCTCCTAAACATGAAAGAGCATCTGATTTGCCATGTCTGCAACCAGGTTGAAATTGTATTACAAAATCATATTCATTAAAAAATTGAGTCCACCATAATTGTCGCGAAGCCAAGGCACGAGCATATTTTAGAAATTTTAGATTTCTGTGATCTGTCAGAATTGTAACAGTATGTAGACTTCCTAACAGGAAATGTCTCCATTCTTCGAAAGCCTTTTTTGGATTGCCTACAATTCTCTATCACCTACTGCATAGTTCGCTTCTGCAGCATTCAATTTGTGGGAAAAGTAGGCAGCTGGGTGAAATTCTCTTGTAGCACTGTCTCTTTGTGAAAACACTCCTCCCACTGCCACTGGTGAAGCATCTTTCTCTGCAATGTAAGGTTGTGTAGAGTCTGGATGTCTTGAGATGGGTGTCTGTATAAAACATTTTTTAAGATGCTGAAAAGCATTTTCTGCTAGTGTGTCCCATTGAAACTTAACACCCTTCCTCAGCAATTTAGTAATGGGAGAAACCAATGTGGAGAGATTGTCAATGAATCACTGATAAAAATTGGCGAAACCAAGAAACTTTCAACTTCTTTCACACTTTGAGGAGAACACCATTTCAATCCCTCGTGAGGATATTACATTTCCTGGAAAATTCACTTTGTTGCCATGAAACTCACATTCCTCCAATTTAATGTACAAGTTGTGCTCACACAATTTCTGGAGGACATTTTTTACATGCAGTACATGCTCAGTGAGATTGTCAGAGTAGATCAGAATATCATTGATATAAGCCACTGCACAGGAATCCAGAAACTCCCCCAGTACTTCATTGATGAAGTATTGAAATGCAATGGGTGCATTGCACAGCCCGAAGGGCATGACCAAGTATTAGTGTAAACCAAATTTGGTGCAGAAGGCAGTCTTGCCACTCATCTCCTGCTTTGACATGCACCAAATGGGAAGCACCATTTAGGCCAAGCTTTGTAATTTTTATTTACTGTTTTGCCCTGATCCAGGAGGGTAGTTGTCAGTGGTAATGGATAACGATTTTTAATCGTTACCATGTTCAATGCTCGGTAGTCTATACATGGTCTAAGTTCACCCCCTTTCTTTGAGATGAAAAATAATGGAGAGGTTGCAGGAGACCGAGATGGTCTGATGAAACAAATTTCTAACATTTCATCTAAATATTGTCATAGGTGACAGTTTTCTTTTTCAGTCAAGGCATGAATCCTTCTGCAAAGGATTTGTGCACCTGGGTGTAGATCAATACGATGAGGAGGAAGAGTTGTCTCCCTTTTTTTGTCCCCTAGATCCTCAAACTCCTGATAATAAGGGGGTAAACAACACAGTTTATCTGCACTGGCATCAATAGTGTCTAACACCGTGGTGTCTTCTACAACTGATTTCTCGCAATGTGTATCACAGAAGTCTGAACATAATGTAAGAGTCTGTTTAACTAAATCAATAGTTGTATTTTGCATCTGAAGCCTAGAGATACCTAATATGGCTTGAAATTGTGGCGCTTTTATTATATTAAAGCAAATCCTCTCTACATAGCTCCCCGGTAAGGTTAGAGTTTCCATTGAGTGAGCAATAGGACCGGGAGTCAGTTTACTTCCATCAGTGGTTTTCACCACCTCGGTTTTCTGCCTGAGGAGACAGAGAATACTGTAATTGTTAACCAGATCAATAGCTAAAAAATTATTAGTGGCTCCTGAGTCTATCAAAATGCATATAGTCATTGAGGTAGAACCCCATGCCAACTGTGCAGATAGCTAGAAATGCTGACACTCCTGGTCTGAACTAGTCTAAGCCAATTACTTGGAGACTATATTTTTTTTAAACCGGGGAACTAGTTTCCTCGGTTTCCGGGCACTTTACTTTCTCACTTCATATCTTCTTTTGGGTTTAACAGAGCAATTCTGCAAAAAGTGGCCTCTCTTACCGCAGTACAGACACAGGTCCATTGCTCTGCAACACTGTCATTCTTTTCTACTCAGGGGGCCTTTTATGCTTCCTAATTGCATAGGCTCTGAATCATCAGACCCTTTCCCCACTCCTGTTTTCTTTTGTATAAGAACTACCACTTTGGTATCTTTCGATTCCCGATCTGACCGTCGTTCTGACAGTCAATGATCCAACTTGACCACCAGGGCAATCAATTTATCACAAGATTCTGGAGGGTTCACTACTTGTGACAATAGATCTTTTAATGTGTCCCTTAGTCCTCTATAGAATAGTGAACTGCGTTTACTTTCTGGCCACTCGGATTCTGTGATCCGTCTATTAAAGGCTGTGATATACGTCAATAAATCCTTATTGCCTTGATTTAAATGTAAGAGTTCCACACCCGCAGACTTCATAAATGCATGTCTATCAATCAGTTTTTTTCATTTCAGCTTTGAAAGAAGTATAGTTAAATAATATAGGGTCATTGCATTCAACTAAAGAAATGGACCAAGAGGCTGCGGTTCCACCTAGATAAGATAATACAAAAGCCACTTTTGATTGCTCATTAGGAAAGTATGTGGGTTTACATATAAAGTGTAACTGGCGTTGATTGATGAATGCCGCAAATGTTGCAAGCTCTCCAGTATATCCTTCAGGAGGGGCCAAAGGTATAGCTGGCGTTATAGTAACATGTGTAACTGAAGGACCAGAAGCTGTGGTTCCTCCTGAGGTAGAAGGTAGCGAGAAAGCAAAACTGGTCGGAATGAAACATTGACCATTACCCCTTGAAGGGGCCTCCATAAAGTTGTGTTCCTGTAATGCATCTACTCTCTGTGCTAAAGCCTGCATTTCTTTCTGAAGATTTCCAATCATATTGGGTAAATCCGTCAATGTGATGTCATGCGACTCCATCTCACTATGCCAAGATGGTAAATAAAAGTTTGTCATTCTGTCGAACACTCATCTGATATTTCTGCAGGAGTGAGCTGGAGTGTAAAGCTAAATCCCCACTCCACCACCTGGCACAAGCCGCCCGATCTAGGAACAGTCAAGGCAACTCTAGCCCCATGGGGAAGAGGGGAATGGGTAAGGAAAATACTGCTTTTGATTCTAAGCATTTTGTCCAGGGATTTCCGTTCTTCTGCTTCATCCTATGAGGCAAAAGGTATTCTGCCTAGTCCTTTATGTGCAGATGATGTCCCCCTCCCTAGACCCCTAGTGGTGTATGGTATCTTTGTAATCCCTCTTCCCCACCTGCACTTGCTAGCTCATCAAGTGTTCTGTTGGGGAGCGAGTATAAGCAATGACAGAAACTCTGTAAGCAGCAAACCTTGATCAGCATAGACACAAATGAATATCAGTACCACTTAATAGGACTAAAAACAGGATACATACCACACTGCTATAGGACCAGGCTCGAAACCTATGAACCAGAGATTCTAAATAGGGTAGGCAGTTAGGAAAATAAAAGAATAAACAGTCAGAAATGATTTGTTCAAATTCTGGGTACAGAACCTTTTGTTTCGTCACAATATTACATATGTTGTGAGTTAACACCACTCACAATACTGCTCCGTCCTTAATATACAAAAAACACTACATGCAACACTACATGCTCCCCCCTCACTGAACCCAGCACCTGTATACCCTCATGGGTGTTAAGCCGTGCTCTACAAGTACTGATTGATTGATTGATGACCACATGCCTGGAAATATTAACACATGCACCTAGACAGCATGCCTTCTCAATGTACAGGCTGAATTTTTTAGGAAGACTGTTAAATGCTGTTTACAATTCCACGGAATGGCAGTTTAAACTCACAGGACTCCAAGTGTCTCACAGAGGAACACATCAAATTTCAATGACTTCACGCTATAGAATAACTTGAGCAAGGTCAGTGTTTAAAAAGATTAGTCTATTGTCACCATATGCACGTGTTACCACCTTTAAATCTTCTTTTTGGTGAAAATGTCTTTCTCTCGTTTTCCAATGTGCAACATGACATGAGGCAGTGACAGGTGAGTCGGAAGCTGGCACACAAATTCTCAGGGCAGGGCTGGAACGACAAGCATTTGAGAGAGGACGAGCATGGCTTAAATATCCGATCACTTCCATCTCACTCAATATGGTCGCTGCAAATTGTGAGACCACTGCATTCGTGAGATGTCGGCGCAGAAGTCACCCAATCCTTGTTTCCTGCCCCAGAAGGCTGCGGAGATGCTCCAATGGACCTCAGGTAAGAGGTATGGACAGTACAAGCCCAACATGAAGAATTGTTGTTTATTTATTCATTCATTTATTCCAGCTTGTGTTTAATGCAAACTTCATTGGTGGGCAGTGATGTACTTCACACAGGGACACAGCATTTTAGGTAATATTGATGATTGAGAGCAGAAGAACTACAAGAATCTGTAGTCCCAGTATGTTGATGTGATTAACAGTGTGAACTGAAGAACTTTCTGAAACATTGCACTGATCGACAGGGGAGATAGTCTTAGAATCTCACCTAGCACCTTCCCGATCTTAGGCACATGGCAGAAAAATAATGTATCTGATGTCTTCATTGTTCTAGATTTTGGGATCTCCAATAGGGTTCAATCTTTAGTTCTGTTGCTGTAGATTCCTGCTGTGATTGTTAATTTATTGTTCAGACACTGAGAAGATAGATGCAGCAAGTCTGGAATTTGATTCTCTGTTCTAGAGATAGCCATTGAGGCAAGATAATTATTATGTCATCACTTTCATTAGTTCCAGACACTAATGTTATCGATGTATGTAAAATAGAGTTTAGCAGACGGAGGAGATCTTAGGAGACCTTCCTGGATGGCATTCCCATTAGTCAGATGTGATAGCACTAGCTCTTTAGCCACTAGTTTGAAGTCTTCTCCTGATATAATTGGTGGATTTTTTCAGATGAGGAATGTTATGCTGTGCTTTTGTTATTATTTTCAAGGTATTACTTTCCATTTCAGGTGGGCATTCACGGTGAAACCTATTGATATTGCAATATGTTTTATAGCTGACAAGATTGTTAAAGATTTTGCTGCTTTAAGATATTTTTATATCAAAGTTAGGTAATGGAGGTGGTGCTGAAGAGGGTAGACCTAGTGCAGCAAGTGATGGATTGCTTAAGGCTAAGGAGAGTCCACTTGAGCATGTTTGTGTACCTGGCAAGGTGTAGAATTACACTGAAATGTGTGCATTTTTGAGGGGTCATGGTGGTGAACACGGACAAACTGACATATTTAACCCCAAAGCGAATGCTTTGATAGAAATGGTGAAAAGAATGATTGCAGAGAACTAGCAGTTGTCAGTGGGAAATAGGTAATATCGCAAAGCAAATTATTAATTTCAGAGAGGAGTACCTCGTCAATTTCATAAAAATGCTTTGATTAGGCCACAACACAGCTATAAGTAAATCTCTACTTACCCCCTGGTAGCTATGGCACAAAGAGTAGGCAATTCCGCAGCGAAATGTGTGTTAAGCTCAAGCAGTACCAAATAAAATTAAAGTTAGGAATACAACACAATAAAAACAAAAACATTTAGAAAATCGAAAATTGATTAAGAAGCAAAAAGACACAAAACTTTGATTAGGGGGTCCAGAGCCATACGTTCATGACATATTGGGACCTAGGCAAAATTTCTGGCCAACTACTCTGAAGCAGGATTGAGTAAGCCTAGTGGCCCACTCTGGTCACAGTTTTTACCATGCAACTTTGTTACTTTCCTGCTATTATGAAATACTCCACTGGCTTTTTCTTAAATGAAATAAGTGTATCCGCAGACTCTACATTGTGTTTACAAGGCAAACATGAAACTGAAGACAAGCTTTAAAACATAAATAACTAGGATGCGCTGAATAAATGCGGTATATTTTTATCTACAGTGCAGTGTATATGTAGGTCAGTTTTTTCTGAGTGCAAAGCTGTACACCTTTTATACAATCTTGTTTTTTCTCTAGAAGGTGGAAAGGACAACTAATCAAATAGCAACCTTGTGCTTCTATGCAAGACAAATTTATTAGTTGTTGGTGAATATATGATGTGTTTAGGGTGAATAGTTTTCATTCTATTTTATAGGACTGGAATCTGTTTTGTATCAGTGTTTGAAAATGCCAAAATAGCTAAAGAATAATGCACAGTATGTACTGCATAATTTGCTTTTAATCACCTTTCGTTGCTGCATAATTTTGTCAATCTTGCCTCATAATTTGGTTTTTTAGTGCGTAATAAATTCAGCAAACCTGGCTGTATACATAAAGCCAAAGCATTGCAAAGAAAACAGGTATAAAGTGTCTCTGATAAGTGTTGTGGACTGGCACACATGCATGAGACCCATTCACAGGTGTTGATCCACCAGTCCTTCTTCCTCTCATTTGCCGAGGTAGGATCTCTCCTCCTCATCTCCTCCTAGATAGAAAGATGCCACCTGTTGTGGGCAGCCGAACTCTCCCAGATAGTGTGTGCTTGCACATTATTATGCAATGGTGCCCACCATTCACCTGTGGGCTAAGGCCCCTGATTATTGCTTGCATTTGCTGATTGCTTTTTCTGCATTGTGCAGACAACTATATAACGATATATCGCTCATGTTTTACATGTTAAAATAGTGTGATTTTCATTCTTATATTCATATGTGGTATAATATTTTATTTAGGCCTATTGTTTTTTCATGTGTACATTCATATATATGACTATAAGAATTCCCATGAGATTGTATTCATGCCTTGGCAGACGTCACGAGGGCACCTTCTCATGGTTCTCCTGCATAAGCAACACAAATACTATGCATAAAGCTTAAGACACAATGAGGGGCACATGCTTTCATCCAGAATGTTTTACTCTTTAAGGATACTGGCTGATATCTCCATGAAGTTATACTGACTGCGCCTTGTGGACTAGGGCGGTCCACCCTTACCAAACAGGTATGCAAAAATGTATTCCACCTGTCATGAAGGCAGACTGTTATAGATGCTAATTACTATTAGCAGATACTAATCAGAATGGATAATTATTGAAAATGCCACTTTCTCTCTTCATAACATTTAGATTCTGCATATTATGTATTGTTACTGTAGATGTTATATTTGAGATTGTTATTCTACATGTGTTCTGGACTGATTTGACTTAAGCAAAGCCTCAAATAGTAATAGTTCAGATGTCTTGAGTGTATGCCGAAAAATATGTGTTGTTTCTGGCAGGTTCAATGTAAACCAAAGGGGGGAGGGAGAGGTAAGGACTCAGCCTCAGCCTCCTGTCATACGTACATAAACAAAAAAAGTCCATAATTTGAGATATGTTAAATACATTTCTTATGATTAAATGCATCCCCATATGGTGGAAGGAGTGATATATTGTTCTTACAGATGCACGACTAATCAAATCAATTTGCAATAGTAACTGTGGCGTGCTGCCCTCAGAAACAAACAAGACAATACAAAACAGATAACATAAATCACACACTCTATGTACAAGTCTCTTCAGAGTAATTGCTGAGATCGTGATCATTTGTTACAACTTAAAAATGACTGCCAATCAAATGGATATTGGTAGAGATACACCACCTACATAATTGTTCATTTGTTCATGCCCCATGAGCACATCACGCAAAGGAAGGGGTGCTTGTAGTCAAACACTGTAAAGGGAAAAATGTCCGGGACAGAAAGCATATTTAAGTATTCAGATCACTACTAGTATCAAGCGTTAAATGCTTCGTTGCCTGGATTATCTTTGTTTTCATTCTCTTGGCTATGCCGTACTTACGTCCTCAAAGCGACGCCCTTGCTCGGCATAGTCTGCCTTCCCGTGGCTCCGGACACAGACTACTGAGTTGCCAGCTTCCTGATATAGCGCATACGCGTTCTCCCAAGAGTTTGGAATACAGGACCGCTAACCTAAAACATGGCCGCCCGTCAGCGAAACGTTGGGCTGCGTGCTCAAGCTCAGGTACATCCGTAATCTTTACAGCTAGACTGCCAACCTGTTAAGATGGCCGCCCATAGACATGACTGTTCCTATATTTCATCATTTGATTTAGTGGTGGTTCGAGCCTGCTGTTCGGATCGATAAAAGCTAATGTCATTGAATAATGATTGTCTACTAAAGGGGTGTTCACAGATCAATTTATATGATTTTATTTGGTTACATTTGGAAAAAACCTTATCAGGGTGATAAAAGACATTGTTCAGATCTTTGAAATCCAGATAGTTGGCAATATTCTTAGTCATTGTATTTAGTTGATTATAGAATAAGATGATTAATGGCCATTTTTACATGGGGTGGTCACGGATCAATTAATTAGATCTTAGTTAGTTACATTATGAAATAACCTATTCAGGATGATAAAAGACGTAATTTGGATGTAGGAAAAGCTGGATTGGTGGCAATATCCCTAGTCATTGTATTCCATTGATTCTACGGCGTTTTTAGCCATATGGTCGGACTGTTTGATGGCTGATGGAATTGGCCTTCTTTAATTTGTGACAATAAAACCAGAGCTGAATCTGATAAGTGCACTACAATTACCTAGGTATCTGGTGATCTCAGACCTGTTTATTAAAGAATGTCATTTCTCGTAGACATATATCTTCATTTATGTATCAGGTTGTTACCCTCCAAATCCCGGTTTCTGTGAAGTATTAGGGTTTCATGTGAAATGGCTCCATGGTATGTCATCATTTAGTCCTTTGTTGTGTGTTGCCAGACGGAACACCCAGCGTTGTTCTTTTTTGAACAGATTGGATTAATTGGTGACCTGTTCAATTATTGTCCATTGTAGTTCTTGTGTGGTGTGTCCTTTTTAGGTCGAGCTTTCGAGACCTATTGTATCTTCTTCTGGGGAGTAAAGTCCACCCACTGCTTCTCATTTGTTTGTTTCAGTGTCCTTTAAAAATCCTCTGTTGTTATTGGTCAGTCATTCCTCTTGTATCTCCATTTTTTCCTTTCGTTTCCTCCCACACAGCATGGCCTGATCACTGTATCTTTACGCCTTGGTTCTATTTCTGTGTTTCGTGGGACTATATTTATCTTCCTTTCCTGCCTGTGTATGCTGTTGCCTGTTTATTTTGGTCAGTCTGTTTCTTATCTTGTCGCAGTTGCTATTCATTGAAAGACTGCTCCTTTAACAATCCTTATGCATTTGGCATGCTCCTTTAATTTCCTTCGGCTGTACAGACCATCTGTTGTGCTCCGATCGGAGCTGCTGCGAAGGTGGTGCTCCCACTCGCTCCCCTGGTACATCCTCCTGGCTTCCTATTTATGTTTATTATCTTTTTTTACCCCTTAGACACAGCTTTCCTAACCTTGCCTAAGGGCTATCTTGTTTGGAGTGTAATATAGTGAAAAACAGGTCTTATAATATTGTGCCTGTAGCCAGGCCGGAATTAGGATATTCTGTGCCATTTTAAATGATTGCTGAAATGTGACCAATGTTCCAAATCATCTTTCATCAGATCATTAAAAAGGTTATAGATAACACGTACTGAAAGGTCCCTGTTTTCGACTAATTTGTCAATTATAATATTTCTGGAGAATCCAATTGGTCCGCCTCCCTTCTTAAATAAGAAATCCCTTACTTGAAGATATTTGAAGAAATCTCTCAGATCAATCTCAAACGTCTCTCTAAGATTTTCAAAGGTGACGAGACCTTCTATAGAGAAAAAGGACCCAAGTTTAGTCAGGCCCACCTCTCCACATCTTTTAATCGTTTGATCTTTAAATATTTCCGGCATATTTGGGTTGCTTACTAATGGTGTATAAAAATTGAGTCTGCCGATACCAATTGTTCTTCAAACTGTTTTCCAAACTTTGAACCCCCCTAGTAATGTCTTAAATCTAACTTTTTTATAGTGATTATCATTTAGGTAACGCCACAGCCATCCCCAAGCTTGTTCCCCTAGTATGAGCTCTGGTGGGATCGGAACCTCTCCAGCGTATCTTCCAGTCGGTTTCTCTTGAACCAGTATCAGGTTATGTAAAAGTGTAGTAGCCCAATAGTACAGTCTAAGGTTGGGTAAAGCCCATCCTCCTCTTTCCCTCAGGAGTGTGAGAAATTTAAAGGCCCTTCTTGGCTTGGCATATGCCCAGATAAATCGGGAAAATATCTCTTCTATTTTTTTCAGGCAGTCATTTGAGAATTCGAATGGGATTGCCCGTAGGAAATATAAAATCTTAGGGAAGAATAGCATTTTGATGATATTACATCTCCCAATAATAGATAAATGGAGATTATTTAATCTAAACAAGTCCTGCTTGATTCTGTAGAGGCTCAACATTATCTTTGACAATATCATCCATATTTGCAGATATATTTATCCCTAGATAAGTTTCATTTTTAGTCACTCTGCGGTCACTAATCGTTGTATTCCCATTGACCACTAGTTGCATTTTGGAGCGATTAAGTGCATATTCGGTAAGTCTCCCAAACCTGTCTGCTTCCTCTTCTACTTTCTGAAGAGTGGTGATTGGATCAGGGGTTACAAGGGTGATGTCGTCAGCATATGCCAACACTTTTGTTTCCCAGCCGTGTGTCACAATGGGTCTGATGGCCCTATTGTTTTCTAGCTGACGTAAAAAGGGGTTGATATATACCGCAAATAGCAGGGGTGAACTTGGACAGCCTTGTCGGGTCCCTCTAGTTATGGCAAACGGATCCGAAAGTGCTCCATTAACGAAGACCCTGACCACTGGATGGTAATAGAGCATTTTAATGGCCTGAAATAACCCCTCCTTGACACCTACCCTTGACAGGGCCTCTCATAGGAAGTGCCAGGAGACCCTATAAAAGGCCTTTTCGGCATCAGTAGAATTAGAGCCATTGGGTCCTTGGATTATGTCGTGGCATTTAGAAGTGTAATAACCCTCCTTATATGGTCAATCGTCCCCCGCCCTGGAAGGAATCCATGCTGGCTGTTTGAGATTACCTTATGTACAATTGGCGCTATACGGGAAGCCGAGACTTTGGAATATATCTTGCTGCCACTATTAATCAGTGTTATTGGTCGATATGAGCTGGGCTCACTTGCAGGTTTGTTTTTCTTAAGAAAGATCACTATTTTAGCGGAGGACCAGGAGCTCGGCTGTCTACCCCCCTTAAATACATGGATAAACAGCAAGGTCATGCAATCTTTAAGTTGCTGTGAAAACGTTTTGTAGAATTCAGCAGGACTACTATCCAACCTGGTGGCTTTACCATTGGGAAGACTATTAATACATAATATTATCTCGATCCATTGTAGGAGCTCATCTAGCTGTTGTTGATCTTCCGCAGAGAATTGTTCTCCCGGGATTCAGTTCAGATATTCCTTAATTTCTCTGGGGTCCCATGGTAAGTCATCTTGATATAGATTTTGATTGTATAAGTAGAACGTTTTTCGAATACTAACGGGATCCAAAACGAATCCCCGTATTGGGTCCCTAATCTCCTGTATTCAATTTTGCGATGTCTTTTGTCTTGCTCTTATGGCCAAATGATGCCCAACCTGTTCACTGCACTCATATGTTTTCTATCTCAACACTGTGAGCCAATCTGCAGTGTCTTTAGCTATTATTTCCAGGATAAATGATTTAGCCACTATCACCTTATCCTGTGCCTCTTCCACATCCCCTCCCTTTTGCAGAGTTTTAACCAGGTCCTCTTCTGCTTAAGCTAGCCTGTTTTGTAAATCATATGTTTGCTTTCGGTTTTTTAATTAAGTTTCAGGGAATATCCAAGGGTTTCCCCACGTATACCTGCTTTCAATGCATCCCAAACGTTATCAATTCCTGCGCTGCCTAAATTTTCCTTCAAAAACAACGGAATCCAAATCCTCATGTGTTTATAGTATTCTTCGTTCACCAGAAAGGCTCGGTCAAAGTTCCAGATTTTAACCTTGGGTCTAGACTCCTTTCCCTTGATCTTGATCACTAAATGGTTGTGATCAGAAAGTATACGTGGGGCTTTCTCTATCGTACAATCATGAAGCAGGGAGTAGGATACTAGCATAAAATCAAGTCGGGCTTGAACCTTGTGTTGGTTAGAAAAATAAGTAAAGCCAGGATCCAATGAGTTTTGCCAATTCCAGACATTGTTCAGCCCATGGTCTATACACAATGCTCTTAATGCCCGAAACACTTTGGGTCACTGTAGGTCCCATTAGTTTCTGAGCTCAATTTCATACTGGCAGGTATATTTATATTAAAATCCCCACAGAGAATAACAGGAAGCAGACAGGTGGCAAGTTCGCTATTAACCTGGTCAAATACTCCTGGATCGTCCAGGATACTACGATAGACCGAACAGATAGTCAACAATTCCCCAGTGCTTTTACGACATTCTGTTATTACCCATCTTTCTGCCTGGTCTGCTAGTGTTCGAGTAAATTGTAGAGAAGTATTACATGACAAAATAGCCGCCCCTCTTGTCCGTGTGTTTTGTGTCGTCCCGCCAACCAATCTATATCCTAGTGATTTCAAGAGGTGCATTTGACCCCCTTCTATGTATACACACTATATCTGCCTTCAGTAGTCGAAGCCCTGTAGCGGGGTGGCGTCTTTTCTTAGGGTTATTCAGGCCAACAATGTTTATAGTAGCTATACGTGTTTTACTCATCAAAGATACACAAAAGATCATACTTATAGGACTTATAGGGCACCTCACCCTCCTGCCGGCCCCTCCCACCCTGAAACCCTCCCACCTCCCACCACCTATAGCTGAGGTGACCTGGCTCGGACCGAGCCAGGATGATATCATCTGAGCAATCGTTACCTCGTCACTCCTCAAGCCTTCCCCCCTGCCAACTTCAAAACGGTACTCATATAGTTACACCCTTAGCAAATCACGGTCTATTTAAATAAGCCACAATATTAAACTTCTACATATTGAGAACCAACATAGCCATAGACTTAGACGAGGACCACTGCCTCAATAATTGATTATGTCCTCCTTTAGACCCCGTTCTCAGATCTGCCGGAAAGCTCCTTTAAATATGCTTGAGCCTGAATTTCTGATATGAAGCTGCGTGTCGCCCCCCTGAAAACAAACTTTAGTCGGGCTGGGTTCTGCAGGTAAACCTCTGCACCAATCTGTTGAAAAGGGGAAAAAAAGCTGCCTCAGTCTCCACCTCCGTTCCACGGTGGCATGAGCGAAATCCGGCCTGGTGAAAAAGCTCACTCCTTCATATTTCTTTTTCGCTTTTGGGCGAGCTGAATCATAGAGAGTCTGTCGTAATAAGAAATTTCCAAAATATAACAACATAGCCCATGGCCGTTCTGGGGTGTTCATAGGATGTTTTGGAAGCATTAAGGGGAACCTGTGGGCTCGCTGAATCTCCTTGTCCCAATACCAGGTGCTCAGTTCAGGAAAGGCCCCTCTTAGTAGGAAGACCATGTATCTCCTGGGATCATTTCCTTCAACCCCCTCAGGAATTCCTAAAAAGCAGAGGTTATTGCGGCGTTGCCTATTTTCTTGGTCTTCCATTTTCCACATCAGGTCTTTAACTATCCCCCCATGCGCATCTTCTGTGTCTTTAGAGCAACAACATCCTTTTCCATATTTTCGGCCTGTGCTCCTACAGAGGCCATTCTGTCCGCAATTTCCGCACAAGTTCTGCCTACTTTCCTGACTGCACCCTGCAGTTCTTTTGCTGCCAGACGTGCCCTCCAGTTATCCATCTTCACCTCCTCCTGGAAGTTCTTGATCGGTTACAGTACCGATAATAGGGCCGGATCATTCTGCTTCCCAACTCCTGAAGACTCTCTGTAGTTTGTCATCGTGAGATTCCCTTCTGATCTGATCGCTTGATCTGTTAGAGTAGTTAGTTGTGAGGCCGAATAATCCCATTTCAAGTCCCCGGCACTGCCACAGTCGGAGGTCTTGCGTAGGTTTTTTCTCCTTTTTTTCTTTGATAAGGATTTCTTTTGGCCTTGGGCCGATGAAGGGAATTCTGACCCTGAGCTGCTGTTCCAGTTTGGCCCCTTCCCCTTCACTAGAGGCTGATATGCTCACATCTGAGATCTCAGATTCATCAGTTAGCGAGTAGAACTTTTCATGCGTGTCAGGGGATTACTGTTTCATTCCCGTCATCAATACCCCGAGGGGTTCTTGTTCTTAGTCACTCCCTGGCTAGCTTTGGTTATTTTATCGAGATTCTCGAGGTCTCGGATAGGGCTTGTGCGGACTGGATCTTCCACCTCTAGACAATGATCTATGCCCGGGTTAGTCTGTGTGTTAGCTGCAGGTTCACCCACGGGGGTAGAAATGGTGCCAGCGGCAGTTTGCTCCTCATTCCCCTTGCCCTGTTCCACCGTTCCTTGTGAGGCTGTCCCAGCTGGCCCAAAGAGATTGGTTATTAGCGGTTGACAATCCGCTACATCCCGGGGGGTTTTATGTGGAGCTTTTTTGATAGTCTCAATTTTATCTGTTTTATCCGTCTTTTCCAATTTTTCCCCCACTTTTTCCTTCCCCATGCTGCTGTGCCCCTCAGTCTTTTTGCTGCGATTTTCCATTGGCTGTTCTCTCTGTGCGGGGGACTGGTTAGCTGTGGCCAAAGAGAGTTGGGTGCTTCTTGTCTTAGCGGGCTTTCCGCCCCGTCCCGACATGGCCCAGTGCAAGATATAATGTTTCAAACTTCTCAACAGTTCAGAAGAAAGTTTCCTCCTCTGTTGGCAGTGCCAGCTCCTTGATGCAGCTGATGCTGACGACCGCTCTTGTCTTTGCGAGTACTCACGTCGCAAGTCGATCGGGAACACAGAGAGCGCCCAGGACAGCGGCGGCTCCGTGACAGGCCGCTGCAGGCCAAAGAGTGCAGCAAATGTTTGATCGAGCAGCGCAGGTGTCAGAAGCTGCCTCACACCACTCGTCCCGGCGATCCCCAGCAGACACGGATCATGTGCCACGGCTATGTCGATTCTGAGGTAATCCAGCGGTGGCATTTTAGCGAGGCATTGGGGTGGTTCTTACTAATTGGGGTTCCGACTGGTGGAGCGTCTCGAGTGAGACGTTACTCAGACGCCATCTTGCCTCCTCCTAAAAAAAAAACATATATGGTAGACATTCATTATTCAATAACATTAGCTTTTATCAATCCTAACAGCAGGCTCGAACCACCACTAAATCAAATGATGAAATATAGGAACGGTCATGTCTATGGGCGGCCATCCTAACAGGTTGGCAGTCTAGCTCTAAAGATTACGAAAGTACGCGAGCGTGAGCACGCAGCCCAACGTTTAGCTGACGGGCGGCCATGTTTTAGGTTGCGGTCCAGTATTCCAAACTCTTGGGAGAACGCTAACGTGTATGTGCTATATCAGGAAGCCGGCAACTCAGTAGTCTGTGTCCGGAGCCACGGGAAAGCAGACTATGCCGAGCAAGGGCATTGCCTTGAGGACGTAAGTACGGCATAGCGGAGAGAATGAAAATGAAGACAATCCAGGCAACTAAGCATTTAACGCTCGATACTAGTAGCGGTCTGAATACTTAAATATGCTTTCTGTCCCGGACCTTTTTCCCTTTACAGTGTTTGACTACAAGCACCCCTTCCTTCCTGTGAAGTGCTCATGGGGCATGAACAAATTAACAATTATGTAGGTGGTGCATCTCTACCATTATCCATTTGACTGGCAGTCATTTTTAAGTTGTAACAAACGATCATGATCTCAGCAATTATTCCGAAGAGACTTGTACATAGAGTGTGTGATTTAGGTTATCTGTTTTGTATATTCTTGTTTGTTTTTGAGGGCAGCACGTCACAGTTACTATTACAAATCGAATTGATTAGTCATGCATCTGTGAGAAAAATATATCACTCCTTCCACCATATGGTGATGCGTTTAATCATTAGAAATGTATTTAACATGTCTCAAATTAATGATGTCCAAATTTTACAGGTCTAAACAGAATCAGCATACCTAGTAGGTCTTAACTGAATCAACATACCTAATAGGTACAATGAATGCATGAATTTAGCATTTCACCAATGCAGTGAATTTTACAACTAGTCTAATCAAGTCATACTAGGAGTGGTAATTGGGATCAATATCTCTGGTCCTGACGAAAAGCCTATGGGGTTAGGCTTGAAACATGTTGACCTGGAGACAATAACACCCATCATAGTGTAAATCTCCACTACCCCGGTTTTAGTAGTACCAGCTAAAGGACTTAATAAATATTATCTTCCAACCAGCCAGGTATTTTTTACCAATTACTTATTTTTTCTGACCCTTCCACTCCCATCCCCTCATAGTCAACACCCAACAAAGTGCTGCCATGTCTTCATCGGTCGTAGCACGCCCAGTCCCACAGCGGGGCGGAAAGAACCCAATGATGAAGCATGCCACCATGGGACATTTTGGTGGGTGAGGGTTATTATAAGAAAACAAATCGTTTTCTCTGATAAAACTTACTATCCCATCGATAGGACAGTCACAAGTGGACTTTTTTTGTTTATGTATGTTTCTGGCAGGTTCCTCCGTTTCTAACAGCCTTTACAAGATACATGTGGAAGAGGTTGGACACTTGCTGAATTTCCATACTCAAGACAGTAAGGGCTTCATTTATGACATTTTGGCGTAGTGCAGCACAGGAAGGCATCTTGCTGCGCTGCCCTATGCCAAAGTGAAAGGGCAGTAATACACTGTTTTTAAGCAATGCAGTGGATTTCAGTCCTTCCTTCCTGCACAAACACAATACTATGAGGCGTTTTCCTCTTTCTTGCACATGGAAAGAGGAAAAACGAGGGGAAATTAACATATTTCTCATTGTTACGCCTCACCTGGGGAGGGGTACGGATTTGACGCTTCCCCAGGTTTACATCACTTTGTAAATCTGGGGCAGTGTAAAGATTTCATGGGTGTTGTGTGGGAACACCCACCCATGGAAAGCCTCCCAGGTGCAGAGCAAGGTGACGCAGCGATTGCGCTGCATCAACCAAATCATGATTTTTGAGGTCACTCAATGCCACACAGGGTGGCTTTGCATGGAGTTATGAGAGTCCTCTGTCATGCATGTACCACTTTACATGGTGCAAAAGTGACATAGGACTCTCATAAATAATCCCCTAAATTGGTATACCTGTACTTCCTAGAGGCCAAGAGAAATCAAGTGGGTGTGGCCAATATTAGCTTGGCATCATGACACAGGTGGAGTTACATGTGATGACTTGCTCAGCTCAAGGAACAGAATACTCTTCCAGAGAATGGGGAGCATATGGCACCTGTCCTTCCTGACCTAGTAAGAGGTCAAAGCAGACATCTGAAGTTAGACCGCAAGTCAATTTTAAACTTTCCATAGAGCTGAAAGGAGTGAGGTGCACTTTACACCTTCCCTCCCTAAGTACATCCCTTAGCCTTTTGCGAATTATTGAGCAGACAAGGCCTAAGCAGAACCACCCCAACGTTTTCAGGGCACGGCATGAGGAGAATAAGACTTCTGACTTCTCTCAGGTGTCCACATAGTCTAGTAGGGAATCAGCGTGACTGATCAAGGGCACTTGGTGATGCTTTTAAAGTGTTATTGATTTTGTGCTCCATCGCCATAACAGTGGCTAGAGTGGGGCAAAAAATGAGAGGCTGAGGACGAGGACCTCTTACACAGCTAAGTGCCACTATTGGCAGCAGGGAAGCTCTGATGACGCAGTCTGCTCCTGCTGCCCATATCCTTTAGGCTATGCTTGGCTGACAAGAGCCTTACAAGTAAACTTAAGCCCTTCTCCTACGCACTGTCCTGAAATTCAGTCAGTGACACGGAGACACATGCAGGTAAACGTTTCCCACAAACCTTCCCCTTCAGTTCACCGCTCACAGTCAGGCAACCTCAATCTGCTTTCAGTACTGCTTGCCTGATCAATGTTAGTTTAGCATTCAATGAGTGCTTGTCCCCTGCTTATTACTGCAATACCAATGAAGGATTTCAGTCTTGCGATGTGATTTGCACATCATGATATGCTTTTGGACCGGGTGTGGTGAAAAATTATTTTCATAACTATTTAGACACTCTAGTTTTACTACAATAATTTCTTGGGTACAGTTTTACTATGTCATCATTTGCTATTTTTGTCGCTCCTGATCTGCTACATTCGGTCACGGGTTGACATAAATGTTAGCATGAAATGGAAATCTCCTCTCAAATAATGTTTGTAAATGCTTGTAAACCGTTTTTGAATACCAGGGACACTGGTATTATAATCATGTTTTGCTTTTTGTTTTTTGTATGTGTTCCGGCAGGTGGCCAATCATTGTTTGACAGTCATCATGAACGTGTTCCCCTGAAGAAGGGTTCTTAGAACCCGAAATGCATTGGGGCCATCTAAGAAATATACGTGTTATACCTTGTATTTATCGTTATTAACTATTTACACATGAATTAAATGTGCAAATTTAGGAAAAGGATCATAGTAACATATGTTCATTTTCATGTATGTGTTAAGGTACTGTATTGAAAAATACATTGAATACAAAGAGATATTGTTCTTGTGTTGTATATTAAGTATTTGTGTATCACATATCTTAAATTGATTAGATTTGCGTTGAACCCTTTGGGGCCATTGCGTAGTGCGCTTCATAGAGTGTGCAGGAGTGAGATGTTAGCCATCATGGCTTAATGCCTCACTCCGCCACTTCAGAAACGCAAGGCTGCACCATATTTACAAGGATATGGTGCAGCCTTGCGTTTCCCCCTGAGCTGGTGCTAGACTTAGCAGTGTAGCGCCAATGCAGGCACCCTTGCACCAAAGTGCAAGGGTGTCTGCGTGGAGGGGAGGATTGTTTATGTGTAGGAAGGTGTCCCTTCCTGCACATAAACAATCCTGAAATGCCATTTTGTCACTTCTATGTGTGCTGCTTAATGCAGCACACATGGAAGTTACAAAATAGCATTTTTTTTAAGGATTGTTTATGTACAGGAAGGGTCACCTTCCTACACATAAACAATCCAAGGCTTTTTGCTTTTTTCATGTGGTGGCGATAGGGGCCTCGCCTTATTCAGAAGTCAGCGTTAAGCCACTTAACGTGGCTTAACACTGCATTGTAAATAAGGCACCATTTCACGCTATGCTTAGCGTGAAAGGGGTGGGCAGTGGATGTTGTGGTGGGCATTCCACCGCAACACCCATTGTTTTTGATGCTGCCCCCTATTTACAAGGGCAGTGTAAATAGGTGGCAGCGCCAAAATTAAGACCAGGAAAAACTTGGTCTTAAGTTGGCTAAATGGGTAGAAATGCTTTTTTTCTCCTCGTTTTTGCTTTTTCCATGTGTGCTGCCTTGTGCAGCACACATAGAAAAAGCAAAACGCCTTTAATTGTTTATGTGTAGGAAGGTGACCCTTCCTGCACAAACAATCCTTAAAAAAAAAAAAGCCATTTTGTAACTTCCATGTGTGCTGCATTAAGCAGTACACATAGAAGTGACAAAATGGCATTTCAGGATTGTTTATGTGCAGGAAAGAAACCTTCCAACTCATAAACAATCATCATGAACGTGCTCCCCTGAAGAAGGGTTCCCCTGCACGCAGACACCCTTGAACTATGGTGCAAGGGTGCCTGCGTTGTCGCTACACTGCTAAGTGTAGCACCAGCTCAGGGGGAAACGCAAGGCTGCACCATATCCTTGTAAATATGGTGCAGCCTTGCGTTTCAGAAGTGGCGGAGTGAGGCGTTAAGCCATGATTGCTAACACCTCACTCCGCCACTTAATTTTAAATAGGCCCCCAGGTTTTTCCTGGTCTTAATTTTGGCGCTGTCACCAATTTACGCTGCCCTAGTAAATAAGGGGCAGCGTCAAAAACAATGGGTGTTGCGGTGGAACGCCCACCGCAACACCCACTGCCCACCCCTTTCACGCTAAGCATTGCGTGAAAGGGTGCCTTTTTTTACAAGGCAGCGTTAAGCCACGTTAAGTGGCTTAACGCTGCCTTGGAAATAAGGCGAGGCCCCTATCGCCACCACAACGTCACTGAAAGTGACGTTGTGGTGGCGATAGGGGCTTGTAAATATGCCCCCTAGTTTTTTTATTATAGCAAAAACAAACCTCCTAATGTATGGCCATAGAAATGACATTTTAGGTGAAGTTTTCCAACCGAAATGCATTTATTCGGTGGTCAGTGAGTCCGAAATACTTTTCATTCTATATCAACATAATATGAAATACTTTGTAATAAAAGGCTTAGGTCATTATTTAGGTGTAATCAGATAGTATCAAATTATAGTGTCCTGTTTTAAATATGCACATCCCTCCTTAATTTTACCAGTTTATCTTTTTTAGTTTTCGTTATAATGCCATTAAAAGGATCTCAATACGAGAGCCCCGGTATAATCCCTGTGATTTTCTTCATTGTAATTTCCATCAACCAGGATCCTGGTGATTCTGGGGCAATTGAAATAGTAGAGATTACATGTTTTGGGAAATAGCCTTGGTGTTTCTACACTGATTCCCACATGTTGTGTCCCCAGTTTGTCACTTTCAGCGGATTAAATTTCCTTGTGCTACACCACAATTTGTAACTCAGGTGGAGAAGGCGTTTCCCATTATTATCTTCATCAAGATCACCAGGGCATTCAAAATATGGCCCCTAGCTGTGCGATTCTGCATTTATAAATGATGGAGACTGAGGTTTGTAAGAATTATCATTTTTCAAAAGTGCCTAATTTCTAGGAAATCTAGATTTTGTGCATATTCTCACACTACACCCTCACAGAAGCATGGGAAGTGCACCAAGCTGGAGAGCTGTGGACAATGTTTGACACAATGCAAGGCTTCAAAGTATTCATGCTTCTTTTTTTCCCCGGAGTTTTATATAGCGCAAACTTAACCCAAGGTATCAGAGCGCTTTACACGAGCATCACTTGCGTTACACAAAGACACATTAATTATTTTTGTTAGGCATGCTTAGCTTTGCCCATCGCATATTATGCAATCATATTCATTATTTATTAACAGCATTAATATTGTATGCTATCACATATTTTATATATCATATTTTGCATGTTTTGTATTTGGGATACAGCATGTCTTAGAATATTGAGAGCATGGATTTCCCTACATGTTAGCCAAATCCTGCATCTTAGATATGCTTCTATGACATCATATTCAGACGTACAAGTTGGGAATGACATAAATTCCATAAGGTCCGACCCCATTTTGAGTAGGCCCTGACATCATCTTGGGTAATGGGAGCCGCTATATTCCCACTTTTATGCAGAATCATTGTCATATCTGCCACTGTCGCAAATGTCACCTGACCTTATCGTTCTAAGAACAGTGAAAGAGTTATAATTGGGCTAATGACAAAGATATATAACCTGATGCGACATCAGTCTGGGACAAGTGTCTACTTATCACCATATCAAGGTCAAATAAGAAAAAATACAGACATATAGCCAAAAGAGTGTAGTCTGAATTGACATCCTTTCACCTAAGGAAACATCAGACATTCCTAAACTTAGTCAGAAATTCCGTTCTCTGATAAAATGTAGTATATAAAGGCTAACATCCGACCACTTAGGAGGAGAGGTCCTTCGCCCAGACTATTGCACAAGATTATTCTGCCAGAGATGGCCTCAGCTACTGGTAGCACACTTCGAAGACGGAGCATCTTGCCTGATGCTGATAAAGCTTTGTCCCGGAGGAAGGCTGCTGCCACTGCGCATGTTTGCCCTTTGCAGGGAATACTGCCTTCATGCCTTCGCTGATAATGGCAGCTGTTTCTGTCAAAAAAGGAATGCCAGAGAAGGATCCAACTGAGTTCAGAGAGACGTACAACTGGCAAGTGTCCCTGTGGTAGTGGGTCATTGTCCATGTTCTATCGCCCTGAGTAGGAAAGTCCATCAAGGTATTGATTACTCTACCATATCTTTAGGCTGGAGGGGGGTTGTGATGGAAATGGCCCTTTCTGCAGGATTACCCCAAACTTTTTGCCTTCCACCCCCTCTTTTTCTGACCTCGTTTTTGCTGGCTTTAGGATTCTGGGCACTTTACCACTGTTAACCAGTACTAAAGTACATGTGCTCTGTGCTATGAGCATGCTAACATTGGCTTATCCCTAATTGATATATTTAATATACGAATAAGTCCCTAGTATGGTGCAGTATACGTGCCCAGGGCCTGTCATTTAAATGCTACTAGTGAGCCTGCAGCACTGATTGTGCCACCCACTTAAGTAGCCCTTTAAACATGGCTCAAGCAAGCCACTGCAGAGCCTGTGTGTGCAGTTGATACTGCCATTTCGAACTGGCAAGTTACCCTACTTGCCAGGCCCTTTTTATTACATGTAAGTCACCCCTAATGTAGCCCTAGGCAGCCCTAAGGGCTGGGTGCAGTGTATTTAAAAAGTAGGACATGTGCATTAAATTTTACATGTCCTGGTAGTGAAATCATCTTAAAATCATTTTTCTGTACTGCATGGCCCTTCACTCCCGCAGGATAACATTGGGACTGCGTTATAAAATTTTATAAGTGTAGTGTGGGTGCCTTCTGCCAAGAGGTGCCAATCCAGTGCTGGGCCTTAATGGTGGATTCTGCATCTGCTTATTTTCAAAACCCATGCATCAATGACTTTGCGCCTAGGAGAACCAATGCATTTCCTTCGACGTCAATGCAGTGCTGCTTCGAGGACATCCCTGCGTGGCTGGACCACAACGCGGGATCCCACTGTGGGGTCCGTCAATGATGTATTGCCTTCATCGTAAGGGGTTCAACGATGACGTGGAACTCAACTGCGAGGCTCGACGACAACGCATCGCATCGCATTCACCACAATGGGGCCAGATGATGACACAGATCCCCGACTGCGCGACTCGCCAATGCATCCTCTGGAAAGGTACTGTTTTCTGCTGCACTTGCATGACTCCTGTATCTGACCCGCGCTCCATCGCTGTAGGCCTGAAATTTCGGATTTACCATGGTCCGGCGCGATCTCAAGTAACCCCTAAAGTTCTAGTTGCTTCTAAGCACTATATTGCAGTTTAATCTTTAAAAATTCATATCTCACATTCTACGTATTGGATTTTTGTCATTTTGGTCTTATTTTACTCATAAAGATAGTTGTTATATTTCTAAACTGGGGTGGAGTCTACCGACAAATGCTAGTATTTGTGGGGTTTTCACTGTGTTACTGTAATTAAAGTGTTGCACAAATACTTAACACATTGCCTCTTAGTTAAGCCTTATTGCTCTGTGCCAAGCTATTAGAGGGTGAGCACAGCTTAATTTAGAGTGTGTTACTGTCATGGTCCATACCATGCTGAGTCGTGTCCTCCCAAGGCTACAGGAATCACTACTGGTTTCATACATGTGTGGTAAGCTGAGACTGCATAGCATTGATCCAGCGCCAAGCCGGGGGTCTCTGAATGACACAGCAGACAACGGGCCCCAAACATACAATACACAATTTCTCATCATTTAACAGACCCTACGAGAATGACGCTGAATGCGGTTTGTTTGACGTTGATTTTGTCTTTACTCATCTAAAGGGAAAAACAGATTTATCTAATCGTTTCTTCTTTATTATAGCCCTTTAACCTATATCGTCAACCACTTTCCTCTTGGGCGATGAATCATATTGATTGAGTAGTGTAAATTATTGACATGACTAATCAACCAAAATCTTAACAAATGTCATGAGGAAATAATCACAAACTCAAAATATCGTTAATCTGTTTATCTTCAGTAATTATAAGAAAATCTCAGGTACAAAGTTACTGGGAAAGAAAATACACAATATAGGAGAAATATCATAAAATATGCAGACAAGATCACAAATATCTGAATCACAGTGAATATTATGGAGTGGATAGATGAAGAGACATAAGAGTTATGAAGAGAAAACATTTGCAGACATTGCAAATTTCCCTATTGATACATACCTATCGATTAAAGTTCAGAAAAACCACCACCCCCTGGCCACGAGGATAGTGAAAGGGAACCCGATAAGGGAAACCGGGATAAAGATAAGATCAGGAAACAGTTAGGCCTCTAACCGACGGACAGCGACGATCACCCTCTGCCTCTCCGGACCTACGAAAGCTGACATAACCACACCCCCTAAGAGCACCCCAATTATACCCTAACTCAACATGACCATCCCACTAATCTGCAACATTCGGGAAAATCTCAACTTTTCATTGGTCAATTTGTGGGGTGTTACACCACACCTCCATTACTTCATTTGGCTTTACATGCTTTCTTTGTTCCTAACTCATTCTCACGATTTACATTACTGCTTATGAATTGATTCTCTATCCCCCATCAAGTCACATTTTCTGATGAATGGCTTGTCCCTGTATTAGCAACTTTATTTCAAACAATGTATCGGCTAGACATAAAATGTTCATCAATTTGAGCTTTTCCCAGGCATCTCGACGTCCTCAAATATTGCACGTCTTTCTTTCACTCTCCAAGGTTTCCTTCATCCGCCGCTGACACCCACCAAAGTTTACGTACAGGTCACATTTTCACGGCCTTTCTTCTGCCTTATGCCAACTTTACACCCAACTAACTGCTCACCATAGGCCCATTTTAAAACTACGATGAAGGAGAAATATAAAGAATATTAATAACAAAAAAACTGGAAATTACACTGTTTTCCTCCCACCATTGCACTCATCCCATGTTAATTTATATGAGCATTAATGTGCAAAGCATTATTATTTGCAATAGCATTATTCCACTTTGTCGGTTTCAATAAGCAAAAGCAATATGCAGCCTAAGCATTTCATGCATTAATCTTAATTGCAATGCATGCCTGCGCAAAGCATTTCCCAGTGTCTGTGTGTATTAAGGCATGTTAGTACAAATCACACGATTAGTAAATGTTACCTTGGGGCGTTGATCCGAGCAAGTTTACATGACGCAAACCCTGCTCCATCAATTCCCCCTTTGATGGCTTTTTATGCCATCATAAAATATCCATCACTCATTGCCATTTCTTGTTTTCTTAGAAACTTGTACTTCTTTCACTTTTAAGTTTCTTCTTTTCACCTAAATCTTTCATCATTTCATAATATTTGCCTTTCATATTTTCTAATTCTATTTCTTCTAATTTCCTTTTTCTACCTTTACCTTTGTTATCTACACCTAGCATACTTATCTTCTCTCTTCTTTTCTTGCAACATTTGTAAGTCATTATTATTAGCATAATCACTATTACTATTGATACTATTGGTATTATTACTCTACCTAATAAACTTTTACCAAAATCAGTGAACCATTTACCTATATTTGAAAAACTCTTAAATTTCTCCCAGACACCATCAACCTCTAGTTGTGTTAAATCTTTATGTAAATTCATAATATTTTTAATATACCCTTCAATACCTTTGCTTTTGTCAGGAATATAAGTGCAGCAATGTTGCACCTTTAACATCCCACAGACTCCACTGTCTTTTGCCAATAATATATCAAGGGCAAGTCGATTTTGCATAACCATTGATCTAATTGCAACCATTTCTGTATCAATTAATAAGAACCCTCCAGCAGTATCAGTTGATAATCGATCAACCACTGTGGATAATTTGCAAATTTTGTGTGAATTAAGAACCACTCCAACTGAAGGTATTAACGCACCAAATATATCATCCACTATTTCTGAAAAATTTGCTCTCTTACTACGTATTAATCCATGTTTCATCTCATTAATCTTATTATTTCTATCTACGTGGTATACCTTAGGAAATACGATCCCAAAGTAACAACTACTGTACCAGTGGGCAGGCAATCTATAATAAGCATTCCTCCCACACACATAATATACACCTGGGAAAACAGGGTCAGTTCCTCCCTTTAATCCCCATCCTCCTGTTATTAAGAAATTATGTTCACATTTATTAGTACCTAAATAATAGTTGTTATAGTTAGTTTTTAGTCTTAGTAAGCAAAGCTTCCCCTTGTGATCCCAATCTAGAGACATCGCAGCATAAGTCTCGCCTTTTTTATAATTTCCTTCTCTAAAAGCCCAAGGTGGTATATTAGTTTTCTGTTCAGTAGCCTTTTTATGGAATTCTTGTCTTCTATTCTCTACCATATTAATGAAATCCTTTTCTACTATTTGTAAACTACAGGTGAGATTATTTTTGTGGGCATATATTAAATCCAAAGTTTGTGTAGTATGGAAAAATTCTCCCATATATTCAGCTTCTAAGCTACTAGATACTTTATTTAAGTTCTTTCTAATAGGAAGTTTGGAAAAGACCACATCTAGGTTAGAATAATACAATTCTAATTTTCCCGTTACATAAAATAGACTAGTTAGTACACTACACAAAACACCATGTGTTAAAGGAAGGTGGTGATATGTCACACCCTCCGAGACAGACGATGGTAATTGCATGCAAACATAACAGTCACTTACATTCATCATACTAACATATTCATACAATAATTTAGTAAAAACGTTTAATGAGAAATCAGTAATTGATCTATCTTGATGATAAATACTTTCATCATTATGAACCATTTTAGTTGGACCTTTAGTAATAACTTCCACTCTCATACTTATTGTATTATTATTAGTCTGATTTTTGTCATTATTACCCATCAAGACTGGGACAACAATTGTTAGTATTAACCATACTGACATAGTTAATAAGACACCACATAAGCAAGCTCTAATACATTTACGTTTTAGACTAGGTTTCGCACATTCAGTCACTGTAGATTCTACCATTTTTCCTTTGTTAAAAATTATAAAAATCTAACTTCACTATTAATAAAAAATTTAAAATTAATCTTCTTTTGTACAACCACACACTTTGATATTTTCTTGGCTTTTTTTTTTTTTTCTTTGTCCCCCCTTTTAAGGTCTTTCTCGAGTCTTTTTCAAATCTTCTTGATGTATCAACTTAATTTGACTGGATTATGATGCACCTTAATTTTTCTTATGGTCTTTTTTAAGGTGGTTTCAATTTGCTCTCATCAATTCGTTCTGTATCATCTGTAACTTCTCCTTCTGTTTGATCAGGGCTTTCAATTTCCTTTGAGATAACGTAAATCCACTCAGGTCTGGTATACTTTCGACTTGCAGCTCTTGGTCTTGTTGTTCTGTGTACTATTTTCTTTTGAGAATCTTCTTGATCTGACTGACTTGAAATTTCATTTATTTGCTCTGGCCCTCTTCTTTCTAGAATATATCTCAGTCTCTTTGCTCCACTTTGCCAGTTATCATTATATCTCAGTCTTTTTGTTTGAAGTTCCTTTTCACCCTGTTTTTCTGATTCTACAGTTCTGTTGCACAAATTTTTTCTTGGCTGTTCTTCTTTTTCACTTTCAAAGTCCCTTTCTATTTCTGGTTGACTAATACCCTCTTTTAATTATTCTCTCTGTTGACTTTGTTCTTGGCTCTTGATAGCTGATTGTCTTTTTCAATCAACTTTTTTTCTTGTTGGCCTTGTTCTAGGCTTCCAGCAACCACTTCTTCTGTTTGGATATCACTCTCAATCCATTCCTCTGTGTGTTGGCTTCCTTCTTGATTTTCGGAAGCTTCTTCCTCACTCTCTCCAATAGCAGTCTTTTCAGTCCCAGTATCTGGTGCCCACTCTACTTGGCTGGTACTTGGTTGTTCATTATCCACAGACTCAGAGACATCTGCCTCTCTGGATTTCTCAGGCTCACAACCTCTGGCTTCTGGTCTCTCTTTTTCCTTTTCCAGTTGCCGTTCAGCTTCTTCGAGTGGACTTGGGACTCTTCTGGTATGGCTGGCGTGTATCCAATTTGGTAGGCCACCACACTTTACTGCAGTCGTTGTTATCAATATGATTTGGTACGGTCCATGCCACCTGGGTTCTAAACATGACTTCCTCACGTGCTCATGTGTTTCTTGACAAGAACCCACTCTCCTGGACTTAGATCATGCACTGGATTCAGCTGTATTTAATTTGCATTTGCTCCAACCTGATAAGACACAGAACGCACCATATCAGCCAGTCCTTTGCAATATTCAAGAATCAGATAATCAGAAATGCTCATCAGTTTGTTTGCTGGTACAATTGCTTGTCTCATGACTCTTCCCATGAGAACCTTGTGTGGACTCAATCCAGTTTTTCTGTCAGGAATGCTTCTGAGACTCATTAAGACCAAGGGCAAAGCATCAGGCCATTTCAGTGTGGTGGATGCACAAACTTTTTCTAATCTAAACTTTATAGTGCCATTAATTTGCTCCACAATTCTAGAAGCCTCTGGTCGGTAAGCACAGTGCAGCTTTTGTTCAATTTGCAATGCTGCGCAAATTATTCAAATTATTTCATTATTAAAATGTGTTCCCCTATCTGATTCTAGAGTGACTGGAAATCCGTACCTTGGTATTAATTCTCTCAAAAGCAATTTAGCCACGGTAAGGCTGTTGTTCCTCCTTGTAGGATAAGCCTCTACCCAACGAGAAAAGAGACACACAATGACAAGTACGTATTTCAAACCATTACACGGAGGCAACTCAATAAAATCAAGTTGCAAACGTGTAAATGGTCCTGCAGCCTTTCCGATAGTTCCTGTACCCACAACTGTCCTTCTCCCTGGATTCTGCTGCTGACAAACAACGCACCTCTGGCACAAACTCTCTGCAATGTACCTGAACTTGGGATTAAACCAGGTCTGCTTAAAGAGTCTGATCATTGCATCCCTTCCAACATGAGTGATCCCATGATAGACTCTTGCCATATGAGAAAGCATGCAATCGGGCATAACTGGTCTGCCATCTACATATGCCCAAATTTTCTCTTTTGATGTTTTTGTACATCCTGCTTTTCTCCAAAGCTCTTTTTCCTCTTCACTAAGCTTCTTCCTGCAACTGCTTAATTTCATCCCAATTGTTTATTGATGTAAACATTAAATGGCAATCAGTGATTTTTTTTTCTGTTTTCCTTTTAAGTGCAGCTGAATTTTCTGCACAGAAACGCGCTAACTGATCTGCATATCTGTTGTCACTGGTCACATAATCATTTCCTGATTTATGCGCAGAGCATTTTACCACTGCAATTCGTTTTGGCAATTGCAGGGCATCCAATAAATCTTTCACAATTTTCCCATTTTTAACAGGGGAACCTGATGAAGTCATGAATCCCCTTTGCATCCATAATTGGCCGAAATCATGCACCACCCCAAAACCATATTGACTGTCCATAAATATAGTTACCCTCAAATTTCGGGAAACTTAACATGCTCTAATCAGAGCGTATAATTCTGCAATTTGTGCTGATTTTACCCCAAATAGGCAGGATGCTTCCACAGTTCCAGTTACAGTGCATACTGCATAAGCAGCGCTCAACTCTCCTCTTTTATTCCTCAAACATGATCCATCAACAAACAGAACACTGTCAGATTCTTCTAAAGGTACATCTTGGATGTCGGCCCTAGGTTTTGTACCGAATTCTGTCACATCCAAACAATAATGATCTGCTTCTTCCTTTACCTCCTCCCCATAAGGATTTGGTAGTAGTTTTGCTGGATTTAAGGTGGTACACCTCACAACTGTCACATTTTCAGCACCCAAAATCACTCTCTCGTACCTAGTCAGTCGACTGGGAGTCATGTGCTGAGTTCGTGTTTTGGTTAAAAGAATCTCAACAGAATGTGGAACATACACATTGTTCCATACTCACACATGTAGCAGCAACAGCTTACAAACATCCCGGTAATGCTGCAGCCACAGAATCTAACGTAGCAGAAAAATATGCCACTGGACGTCTAGTCAATCCGTGCCTTTGAGTTAACACTGCTAACGCACATCCATCTCACTCACAACAGAACAATGCAAATTCTTTTGTATAATCAGGCATTCCCAATGCTGGTGCTTGGCATAGACTGTCTCGCAAATTTACAAAAGCTTCCATACTCACATCATCCAAATCAATCGGATCAGTCACATCTTTATGTGTCAACCTCTGTAAAGGTTTTGCAATCACTGAAAATCCACTTATCCATTGTCTGCAATAACCAACCATTCCCAAAAACATTCGCACTTCTTTCTGGGTTCTCGGTGATTTCATCTGTCGAATTGTCTCAATCCGTTCTGGTGTAACTCCTTTCTCAATCCTGTGTCCTAGGTATTGTACTTCTTGTTTACAGAACTGCAATTTCGCAGGTGACACTTTATGTCCCCCTTCTGCCAGATGGTTCTATAAGGCAATGGTATCTGTGACACACGCCTTTCGAGTTTTTGATGCCAACAGTAGGTCATCAATGTATTGAACCAAAACCGAATCTTCTGGCATTACCAATGTCTCGAGACATTTTTTCAGAATTTGATTGAAAATCGAGGGGCTTTCTGTGTACCCTTGAGGAACTCGGCACCATGCCAAGACACGGTTTCCAAACCGAAATGAAAATAAAAACTGACTGTCTGGGTGTAGAGGAATTGAGAAAAATGCTTGGCACAAATCAATTACTGTGTACCATTTGGCATTACATGGAATCTGGTAAAGGATCACTGCTGGGTTTGGCACGATTGGACATCAAGGTACCACTATCTTATTGATCTTTCTCAAATCTTGCACTATCCTGTATTTTCCACTTGGCTTTTTAATTCCCATAATAGGTGAGTTACAAGGACTGCTCAGTATTTCTCTTAGAATGCCTTGTTCGATCATTTGATCGATCACAGGAGCAACTCCTGCCATTGTCTCAGGACTCATTTTATATGGAGGAGTGCTTGGGTAATGAGCACCAGGTTTCACTATAACCTGAATAGGATCCACATTTTTCATTAACCCTATTTCCTTTCCTCTAAAATCCCATACATCTGATCTTACTGTCTCTCTCAGCTCATCAGGCAAATTCTGTTTTGTTAAAAGTGAATATAATTCGTCCACTTCTGTCCCTTGCTTTGCTAGCATCAGCTTAAATTCGACATCCTCATCAGGTGTCTGAAATGCAATACCATCAGGCGTACAAAAGATGGTACAATTCATTTTGCATAGTAGATCTCGTCCCAATAGATTCACTGGGCTCGAATCGCATACCACAAATCGATGCATGTCTTTGAACCTTCCAATGTGAACCTCAACTGGTTCTGTATTTGGAGTTTTAATCTGCTTATTTGACACTCCCACAACTTGAATAGTTTCTCCCGAGAGGGGTAGGTTAGGAATTTCTGCTGCTCTCACAGTAGAACGGGTAGCACCAGTGTCCACTAGGAATGTAATATTGTTACCTTCCACCTTCCCATCAGCAAATGGACCTGACTGATCTACCTCCAGAGTTGCGCCAAGCACGCACTCTTCCTCCCCCCTCAGGCACCGTCATTGGCTACTCTCTGAATCACTCCCATTACACTGCAACCAATATTGTGGAATCATGTGCACATTTGGGTTCTTACCATGTTGTTCCATAGGAGTAAATCCACTATTCACACTGTATCTCTGTACCTGAGCACCTACATTACTCTGCATAGGAGCTTGGGGCACCTGTATCTGTGGTGTAACTATCTGCTGCGGCTGTTGCTGTTGTTGGGTCACAACCACTTCATTCTGCACCTGTGAATTTAAATTTTGGGTTGTCCTATTAATTTTTACAGTGCTTCTACACTCGTTCTTCCAATGTCCAAGCTTACCGCACGCATGACAAGGACATTTTCTTTTCAAATCATCTTTAACAAATTTTCCTTTACCCTTTCTAACACCTGGTACCTGACCATTTTGATTCTGATTATTCGTCTGCTCGACACTATATGCTTCCTGTTGCTCTTCTACCTTAACTTGCGCCCACATCATTTTTTCCTTAAGCTTTTTGTGTCTTGAATCAATGTCGTTGCTGCAGTACTTTGCATATCTCAAAATCTCATCTACCGTTTATTTTGCCAGCAAATCAGATGCTGTTGAATCATATTACTAATCTCTGGTTCCAGTCCAAACACAAAACGATACACAAAATGTCCCATATCCTTGTCACCTATATTCTCAAATCCTCTATACTGCTTAAACACCTGAAACAATCGTTCATAGTATGCATGCACTGACTCTTTTGGCTCCTGTGTTGTCCTGTCTATTTTTACCCAATCAGTTTCCTTCAGGAAAATCTTTCCTTTCAAGAAAGTAATCACCTGATTGTACTTTTTCATCACCTCATCTGAAGGTGCACCAGTTTTAGGGTCTCTTGGATATTCTTCTTTAGGCCAATCGACAGTTATCTTACACTCTGTGTGGGGAAATCATTCGTATAGGACAAAATGTCCTGTCTACTCCAGGGAACATGAACATATCCACCACCTGGAACTTCCCTCATTGGACACACCATTTCAACCTGTCCATTTGTTTTTAATGGATACATTGAAGTACCTTCTGTAGGGTTTAATTCATTTTTTCTTTTCGACCATCTACCTTTCCACCGATCAACATCTCCCCACTTCCTCAGAATTAGCATCAACTCTTTTATCTATAACCTTTTACCAGACACATTCAAACTTTCCAAGTCCCTGTCAGTGAAATCCATCCTGTATGTTTTTAGTAATACCTTCGATCTCTCAATATCTATTCCGTAATCAACAGCAGCTTCTGCTATCTTCTCATGCAAATTCATTGCTTTCCATGTAATATTCTTACACAAAAACAATAATTTCTCATCTCTATAAATACTTAATCTATCTGGACTGATCGTACCAATTATCATTTCCTCCAAATCCACCTTCAATCTACACACATCTATACTTTGTGGTAGGGGTTTTCGTTTTTCCATTCCCTTTATCCACTCATTCAGCTCTTCTGGTGTGGGACCTACTGAACTTTCAGATGCAGAATCACCACTCTGTGCTATTCTCCTAGGATCTATTTGAACATTTCTTTTTGGAGTTTCATGTACTACTTCTCCTACGGGAAGATCCATTAAGGTAACATTTTCTTCCATTCGTTCAACTGGACTAGGTATAGTCATTGTCTCATTCCTCACACCACTTGTCGGAACTGTCAAAGCATGTACTCCTGATATACTCTGTTTATTCCCATACAACGGAACTATAGGACCTATTGTTACGGGTACTGATAATGCTTCTGCATTCAGGTTTAACTGTTTAACTTTCTGGATTAATTCTTCTCTTGCCTGGTTTTGTAACTCTGTCTCGCTATCCGGTACTATTCTCGTAACCACCGGAACTTGTGGAACCTGCAGAATCAGTGGAGATCCCATTATCGGGGCATTTGGAACTACTTCTCTTGGACTTTCCTGATATGGTGGAGGTCTTTTTGTTATAATATCCTCCAATAATTCGTCATCTGAATCATTCATGTTACAACTACCTCTTTGCATTTCAGTATTATTCTTTTTTCCTTACATTTAACTCCTATTGACTCATCATTAACCAAGACAGGATACAGTCCTTCCGTCACAACAGCTCTTCTCCATCTTTTCACTCTCTCTTGCCTACTCTCAAAAGGGTATCCGGACATGATATTTCTGTATCTTCTTCCACCCCTGTATTTCTCTCGCTCAAAAGCCTCATATTCCCATTCTTCAAGTGCCTCATACTGAGTCGGTCTAGGTCTAGGCTCCAACACATTCATCCGATCTCTTAAATTCTGTAAAATTCTCACATTAAATGTTCCATGTTCCGGAAAAGCCAGAACACCATCGCTCTCAGTATACTTCACCCAATTCTCCAACCAAGTGCACGTATGATATCCACATTCTAGCATCATATAAGACGGGGGTGTTCCTGGAGGCGGAATAAGAATTCCCTCCCTTGTCACTATCGGTCTGTCCTTTCTGAAGAAATTCCTGATTTTATTAATAAACTTCATTTTTCTCAATTGTCCCTTCAAAATGTGCAACAATCTCTTCGTACTTCTGTAGTCTCTATTAGGCAACTGTCGTCCAATACCAGCGCGACTTACACCAACCAACCAATCCGGAGCACTGCTACGTCAGCAATGTCTCAACCAATAGAGATGCAGCTTACAATAGCTCATCCAATCACAGCTCTATGAGCTCCCGCTGCCTGACCAATGCCAGCGCGGCGTTTTCTGACGTCAGTATTACTCCTTCTACTGACCCTCCCTTTACAAAATGACTCGGCAAATTTTTCTTAAGTTTTTTTCTCAAAGTAATCTTGTTAATAACGACATAAAAACAATGCTACCTTGTCTGTTTTCTAAATAGATAGTTTTTCACTTTTCCAAAAAGAATTTTCTCTACGAGCAAGAATAACGACCCAACGCTATCTCACCCTTCAATCAAGCTCCGAGAGGACCTGTTACTTCTTCAGGGATAAGGCCAAAGTTTCTCAAGAGGACTTTTTGGTATGAAAAGGAGTTTTGGTACTTCTCTGGGGATAAGGCCAAAGTTTCACAGGTGGACCCTTCGCTATAGCACTCCAAATCTACTCTCATACGAACATTCCCTTTTGCAACACCTACAGCCTTTCACTGTTCAGTGTTATGACTTACAGAAAAAGTACTTCCGTAGTGGGATACGTCTATCCACACTAATTCCCAGCCTACTTCAGGCTATGACTTTACCCCGGGCAACCTTCTCGCCCGTATATTCAAGACGACATAAAAACGCAACATTAATTTTTCAGGTTAGAACACATATAATCAATAATCAATAATCAAACTAATCAATAATAAATCATCATACTGCTACCAAAAACTGATCCAGCGCCAAGCCAGGGGTCTCTGAATGACACAGCAGACAACGGGCCCCAAACATACAATACACAATTTCTCACCATTTAACAGACCCTACGAGAATGACGCTGAATGCGGTTTGTTTGACGTTGATTTTGTCTTTACTCATCTAAAGGGAAAAGCAGATTTATCTAATCGTTTCTTCTTTATTTTAGCCCTTTAACCTATATCGTCAACCACTTTCCTCTTGGGCGATGAATCATATTGATTGAGTAGTGTAAATTATTGACATGACTAATCAACCAAAATCTTAACAAATGTCATGAGGAAATAATCACAAACTCAAAATATCATTAATCTGTTTATCTTCAGTAATTATAAGAAAATCTCAGGTACAAAGTTACAGGGAAAAAACATACACATTATAGGAGAAATATCATAAAATATGCAGACAAGATCATAAATATCTGAATCACAGTGAATATTATGGAATGGATAGATGAAGAGACATAAGAGTCATGAAGAGAAAACATTTGCAGACATTGCAAATTTCCCTATTGATACATACCTATCGATTAAAGTTCAGAAAAACCACCACCCCCTGGCCACAAGGTTAGTGAAAGGGAACCCGATAAGGGAAACCGGGATAAAGATAGGATCAGGAAACAGGTAGGCCTCTAACTGACGGACAGCGACGATCACCCTCTGCCTCTCCGGACCTACGAAAGCTGACATAATCACACACCCTAAGAGCACCCCAATTATACCCTAACTCAACATGACCATCCCACTAATCTACAACATTCAGGAAAATCTCAACTTTTCATTGGTCAATTTGTGGGGTGTTACACCACACCTCCATTACTTCATTTGGCTTTACATGCTTTCTTTGTTCCTAACTCATTCTCACGATTTACATTACTGCTTATGAATTGATTCTCTGTCCCCCATCAAGTCACATTTTCTGATGAATGGCTTGTCCCTGTATTAGCAACTTTATTTCAAACAATGTATCGGCTAGACATAAAATGTTCATCAATTTGAGCTTTTCCCAGGCATCTCGACGTCCTCAATTCTTGCACGTCTTTCTTTCACTCTTCAAGGTTTCCTTCATCCGCCTCTGACACCCACCAAAGTTCACGTACAGGTCACATTTTCATGGCCTTTCTTCGGCCTTATGTCAACTTTAAACACCCAACAAACTGCTCACCATAGGCCCATTTTAAAACTACGACGAAGGAGAAATATAAAGAATATTAATAACACAAAAAATGGAAATTACACTGTTTCCCTCCCACCATTGCACTAATCCCATGTTAATTTATATGAGCATTAATGTGCAAAGCATTATTATTTGCAATAGCATTATTCCACTTTGTCGGTTTCAATATGCAAAAGCGATATGCAGCCTAAGCATTTCATGCATTAATCTTAATTACAATGCACGCCTGTGCAAAGCATTTCCCCGTGTCTGTGTGTATTAAGGCATATTAGTACAAATCACACGATTAGTAAATGTTACCTTGGGGCGTTGATCCGAGCAGGTTTACATGACGCAAACCCTGCTCCATCAGCATCAAGTACTCGTAATGATTATGCATGGTGTATGAACTTAATGGCAGAACTGAGTAACAATGCCAGTACTGAGTGTATGGCGAAACTGAGCGATAATGCAAGTGACTCCACGGCCAAACCTGGTGATAATGCCACAGACTTTATGGCAAGACTGGATGGTGTAGGCCAACACTTATAATTATAGTCATTGCATAAGGTACAGGATGAAGACGTTGTAATCAGGAACGTTATGAACAAGAATATACAAATTTAGGTTCTCATGTGCTTTGGACTTGTGATACTCATTTAGCTCCTTATTTTGATGTCTATTGACTTGTCCTTTTTTAGTTGCAGTGATTTCCGCGGTCACGTGTATGACGCACGTCATGGCCACCATGTTGGTTATCGAGAATTAAAATGTGGTCATGCCCTCCAACGCATGGGGATTTTTCAGGAAGTCACTGAGGAGTGCGGAGATGCTGTTGTTTCCTTCCCAAAGTGCTGGCAATGCCCAGAAAATGCAGCAGACTGCAGTAGGTCTTATCAGCCCCGCACTGGACAAGTCTAAGCTTCTTCAAAGCACATCCGAGATCTCAGTATCAAGGTAGGATTGCCACAGTCCCCCGCATCCGGAAAACGACCGCCGGCGGCAGATCCTTCTCCCACCTCGCCGCCAAGACCTGGAACACCCTCCCCACCAACCTCCAACAGACACAAGACCTACTGGCCTTCAGAAGACTCCTCAAGACCTGGCTCTTCGATCAGTAGCAGCACCACCCCCTCTTCCCCCAGCGCCTTGAGACCCTCGCGGGTATGTAGTGCACTTTATAAGTGACATGATTGATTGATTGATAGGAGATCTCCATTTGAAATGCACGACTCTGTGCTGAGAGTTGAAACTGCTCAAAGTTCCTTGCGCGCTCCTAGCGCATTTGGTTTCATGACTTGTAGCATTCAGAATGCTCCTTAGTGCCATTTTGCCCTTGGAATGATCACGACTTGGGCACAGAGAATAGTTGGATATCTATATTTGGGCACAACAAAGATTATCAAGATAGTTACATTTGTGCTGAAACCATTACTGTTAACATAGCTATGCTTCTGAGATGTGAACAGTTTTGGATGAACATATTATGCACAGTTGATGAACACTGAGTGTGTGTTACAGAACAGTGGCCACCATCATTATTGGCTTTATATGCAAGGCCAATAGGGCACTAGAAAAGTTATTCCAGAGCTAACAAATCATTAAGAGAGTCAGCAAGAAGAAGAATAACATTGCATGTGCCGAATCTTTGATGTTGTGAAGTAATCCAAAAGTAATCATCATTCCTTTCCAGGTAATCACAAGTTTTATACATTTCTTGCCTAACATCTATGATAGTATGATTGTTCATGCCAGACATTGTGCACAGTGGTAGTAACGGATTGGATAATCTGTTCCAGGTCTCCCTCTCCGCAGTACTCTCCTAATTCTCTCCCCTCGCCTGGCCACTCTAATCCTCTATTTATTATTATATCTCAGATTTGGAGCTGCTGGAAGGTGGGCCTTTTGAGGGTACTGCTCCTGGGGAACCAACAATCTGACAATTAATGGCTTACCCTGACTAGGATTGTGGTTCCTGCTTGGACAGGGTATATACTCTGCCAATCAGAAACCCCATTTTTAACAGTGGGGTTCTGCTGGGCTACAATAACCTGTCTTTTACATTCAACGCTAGTGCATTGAACTGAGTTCACCTGTGTCACCCGTGGGTGGGAAAGCAAACCTTGTAGAACTTCACCAAAGTTATAGTTTACACAACACAGTACAGTGCTCTTCTTGGGAAGTCTGAAAGCTAAGCAGTTGCCACATGCAGGGGTGCAGCTTTTATAGAAGACCACATCCTTGATGGTAGCCACTCCCCAAGGCCATGAGGGTAGGCTGGGTTTCCAGGGGATGTAGGAAGGAGGCCAAAAATTAAAAGGGAAATGGCTGTAGGAAGGAGGCCAAAATATAAAGGGCAATGGCAGAGTGGGGCCATGGAGTGCTGTACAACAGGAATAGAAGTATGGGGAGGTGGGTGGGTCAAGATAACGGGAGGAAGAGGATGGACTTGTTTTGGAGTGACAGGGGACATAACCAGGCAGCACAAACAACGCAGGCAGAGCGAGACATGACAGGCGTAGAGTGGAGGGACTTAGAATGGAGTCGAATGTTGTAGAATGGAGGTGGTGTAGAGTGGAGTGGTGTGGCATATACTAGAGTGGAGTGGTGTGTGATAGAATGGCGTGACTTACAGTGGAGGGGTGTAGATTGGAGTGGCAGAGAGTGGAGTGGCGTGTCATAGAGTGGACGTGGCATGTAGCAGAGTGGAGTTGCATTTCGTAGAGTTGGGTGGCAAGGTGTGTTGTAGACTGGAGTAGAGTGTTGTATAGTGGAGTGGTGTAGAGTGGAGTGGAGTGCCGCGTCTTGACTTACAGTGAAGTGGCATGTCATAAAGTAGAGTGGATTTGCATGTCGTAGAGTGTTTTAGAGTGGAGGGCATAGAGTGGAGTGGCATGCCGTAGAGTAGAGTGGCCTGTTGTAAAGTGGAGTTGCATCTCATACAGTGGAGTGGCATGGAGTGTCGTAGAGTGGAGTGGCATGTCGTAGAATGGAGTGGCATGCCACACAGTAGAGTGCAGTGGGGTACAGTGGAGTGGCATGCCGAAGAGTACAGTTGAGTGACGTGTCATAGAGTGGCATATTGTAGAGTGTCTTAGAGTGGAGGGTCATAGAGTAGAGTGGCATAGAGTGTAGTGGCATGTTGTAGAGTGGAGTGCCGTATTGCACAGTAGAAGGGAGTGTTGTTCAGTGGAGTGGCGTGTAGTACAGTGGAGTGGTGCGGAGAGTTGTACAGTGGAGTGGAATGTCGTACCCTGAAGAGGAGTGTTTTATAGTAGAGGGGCATGTCATAGAGTGGAGTGGCATGTCATAGAGTGAGTGGCATGTTGTAGAGTGTCACAGAGTGGCAAAGCATGGATTGGAGTGGTATGTTGTAGAGTGGAGTGTCTTAGAGTGGAGGGGCGTGCAGTAGAGTAGAGTGGAGTGGCGGGTCATAGAGTAGCATGTCGTACAGTGTCTTAGAGTGGAGGGGCATAGAGTAGAGTGGTGTAGAGTGGAGTGTCTCAGAGTCGAGTGTCGTACACTGGAGTGTTGTAGAGTGGAGTGTTATAGAGTGGAGTTTCCTAGATTGCAGTAGAGTGGAGTTGCATTGAGTCGAGTAGAGTGTTGTAGAGTGGAGTGGCATAAAGTGGAGTAGAGTGTCATAGAGTGTGGAAGAATAGAGTGGCATAGAGTTTTGTAGAGTTAAGTTGCATTGAGTGGCGTATAGTGGAGTAGAGAGGAGTAGGGTGAAGTAGTGTGCAGACTGGAGGATTGTAGAGTAGAGTGGCAGTAGCGTGTCGTAGAGTAGAGTGGAGTGATGTGTCATACAGCGGTGTGTCGTACAGTGTTTTACAGTGGAAGGGCTTAGAGTGGAGTGCCTTGTCGCAGAGTGGCATGTAGTAGAGTGGAGTGGCATGTCGTACAGTGGAGTGGTGTGCAGTGTTGTACAGTGGACTAGAGTGACGTGGCATGGTGTAGAGCGGAGTGGCATGTCGTAGAGTGGAGTGCCATGTCATAGAGTGGTGTGTCGTACAGTGTTTTAGAGTGTAGGAGTGTACAGTACGGTGGTGTAGATTGGAGTGGCATATCATAGAGTGGAGTGGCCTGTCCTAGAATGGTGTGTCATGTCATGGAATGGCGTATCGTACAGTAGTGTGTTGTGTCACAGAGTGGGGGCCATTTCGTAGAGTATAGTGGAGTGGAATATCATATAGTGACATGCGGTACAGTGTATTAGAGTGCAGTGGCGGTGCGTGGAGTGGCATGCTGAAGAGTGGAGTGGCCTGTTGTAGAATGGAGTGCTGTGTCGTAGAGTGGACTGGCGTGTGGTAGAGTGGAGTGTCATAGAGTGGGATTGAGTGTCGTAGAGGGGAGTGGCATGTCGTGGAGTATAGTTGCAAGTCACAGAGTGGAGTGGAGTGTCATAGAGTGGAGTGGATTGGTGTCTCGTAAAATGGAGGAGGGCTATCACATATTGGTATTAGATTGAGGTCCAATAGGAAGGTTTTAAGGGTATTGACTGAAGGGTCATTCATGTCATTCCAGTGGAGGTTAAAATCTCTGAGGAAGATCAGGGTGCCGTGAAGATCCGCATTAGGTGAGATGATTTCCATAATTTGTTAAATGAAGGAAAGGTTGTCTCCTGGAGGATGGTAAAGAACATGGAATTTGCATACTTGCCTGTTGTTACATGCAACCTCGGTGCTAGGTATTCGCATGACAAAAGAGCAGCGGATTGTGGTTGTTTGACTGATTGTTATGGTGTATATAGGCGATACCTCCACCTTGTCCACTAGATCTGTCTAATCTAATGATGTCGTAGCTAGGAGGGACAGGTAAGTCATGGATAGGTGCCAGGTTTCAGTCAGCATTAAGAGATCAGGATCATGTGTGAGGATGAGGGCAGTGATATCTGCTGCATGTCTTACTGCAGATCTGCAGTTAAGAAGCATGAATTGAAGCTTAGGATTGGTGTCAGCTAGAGTTGTTTGTGTGTTGGTGACTCGTGTGAGGTTGTTCTTCTTTAAGGATCTGGAATTGACCCTAGGTTCCGTGTACGGGTCAGCATGGATTGTCTCGATTTTGACACTTATTGTCTGCGTTGACGGCGTACGTTGGTTCATATGAGCGTAGGAGGAAGTGAATATCCTTGTCAGACAGTGGATCATTTAGACTAATGGGCCAAGAGGGGTCGTTGGGGAGGGGTGAAGTTTTCCATCTAGAGTGAGGAGAGATTAAGACGGGTGAAAACACAGTGAATGGGTGGCGTGCTGGAAAACTTGTACAGTAGTTAGTGGGATGGGCATAATTATGACTATTTGTTTTCGGAGACCTGCTTAGCCGCCGATTATTGGCCAGCTCAGAGGTGAGTTATATTAGGCTTTGAACATCTGCCTTGAGTTGTTGGAGGACTAGTGTTATCTCATCAAGTCGGGATCCAAGTGAGGTGTAGGTGCGGGTTTCTGAGACTTGGAGCCAGGGGCTAGGTGAGGTAGGGTTATGTATGGAGTGAGTCTTGATAGGCGGAGGTGGGGAGCGCAACAAATGGCTCAGTGAAAGTTCTGGGGTCAAAAGGGTCACATTACTAGCTGGGTTTGGGAGTTCAGATTTCGGACGTGATAATGAGAGGTCTATAGGGAGTGTCTTAGGCACATTAGTAGTATCCACGATAGTGTGTTTGGAAGTCAGGGGTATAGACGGGGTGAGGGTGTGCCTTCCGAAGCTTTGTAACTCTGCGCTAGCTGCTCTAGAAGACCGGTGAGCATGCAGACTAGTTTGGCGAAAGCTGGAAAGGGACTCAGACCCACCGAGTGGAGTTGAAGAGGTGGTGTTGTGTATGATGAAACCACTGGAGGAGCAAGTAAGGGAGAGGGAAGGGTCAATTGAGATGTCATGGCTATGAAAGGACACTACTTGAGGGTCTTCGGGGTTGCAAGAGGAAATCGAATGTCTTTGGGAGGGCGGATTCTGTGCTAGTCACTGTGTTTTTGATGATGGGGAAAAACTTGTCAAACATTTCAAGGTTGCATTCAGTTGATGCGATAAGGATAGTCCCATTATTGTAAAGGGAGATAGTTGCATCTACTCTGTAAACAGGTGATGGGGCAACTGTGAGTCTTAGACCATGAGGAGTTTTCTTGGATGTGGTGATCAGGAGCAGTTAATATATAGCCTTGCTCCATTAAGCACGTCTTTTCGTATAGAAGATAAGATCATTTATTGTAGCTCCCTTTTTGTGCAGAAGTAGGGAAGGGATACGAAATAAGGGTTTCTGAAGTTGCTAAAGATTATGCTATCAGCAGTCTTCATACTGTGGTAAAACTTTAGAGATATCCTTCTTCTGAAGCAAAAGAAGCACATGTACATAGGTTAGTACCCACAGTCTTCTATATTATGTGGAAATTGTCATGCTAAGACAATTCTGTCGATAATTCAAGGCTGATTATGGGTGCGCACATCAAGATAGTCCTCTTAAATGCCCTTTGTGAATTCCCAAAGTTGTAAAATTAGACATTTAGGGGTCGATTCCGATTCGGGCCGGAAAAAGCACCGACCGACTCGGATCCGGAAAAATACCGACCGACACGTACCAGTGGCGCCCGACACGCCAAGTACGATGCAAGCCGCGATAAATCCGACCGACACGTCAGGAAACCAAGCCGACCGACCGAGCCGCTCGGAAAATAGCAATCCGGCCGGAAAAACACGCGAATCCAACCGACCGACACGCACCCGGAACAAATCCGACCGAATCGTACCCGCCAACTCCAACCTGCAAAGTACGATGCAAGGCGCGAAAAACACGACCGAGTCGGACGGAGGACAAGCCGTACGACCGACACGCATACAAAACCGAGCCGAAGCAACACAATACACCGCGACCGACGCGTACGCAGCATACAAAACTGCACAAACACAGCGTGAACGAAACGGAAAACACCGTACGAGACCAATGCAGGGTCCGACTCGGTCACAAGAACGTTTCCAACATACACAAACAGCACAAAGGAAAAATCAACCAAAAAAAGGCCAAACAAGCAATTACCAAGCCAATAAATACTGGGGGGGTGGGGACAGAGAACAAAGACACACCAACAACTCCACCTATATAAAGGACACAAATCACTACCATGAGCCTTTGCAAATGCCATTCCACTGCCAGCACCCAAGAGAAAGCAACCACACACC